>CM075070.1:1480000-2086500 GCA_037428765.1 Rubia yunnanensis
TGTTTTGTGTGTTCTTTGTGTGTTTGTGTGTGTGTGTGTGTTTGTGTGTGTGTTGTGTGTGTGTGTTGTGTGTTTGTGTTGTGTGTTTGTGTGTGTGTGTTGTGTGTGTGTGGGTGTTGTGTTTGTGTGTGTGTGTTTGTTTGTGTGTGTGTGTGTTTGTGTGTGTGTGTTTGTTTGTGTGTGTGTGTGGGTGTTTGTGTGTGTGTGTGGGTGTTTGTGTGTGGGTGTTTGTGTGATGTGTGTTGTGTGTGATTTGGTGTTGGTGTGTGTGTTGTGTGTGTGTGTGTTGTGTGTGTGTGTGTTGTGTGTGATGGTGCCTGTGTGTGTGTTGTGTGTGATGGTGCCTGTGTGTGTGTTTGTGTTTGTTGTGTGTGTGTGTTGGTGTGTGTGGTGTGTGTTGTGTTTGTGTGTGTGTGTGCTTGTGTTTTGGTGTGTTTGTGTGTGTGTTTTTGTGTGTGTGTGTGCGTGTTGTGTGTGTGTGTGTTGTGTTGTGTGTGTTGTTGTGTTGTGTGTGTGTGGTGTGTGTGTGTGTTTGTCTGTGTGTGTGTTGGTGTTGGTATGTGGGTGTGTGTGTGTGTGTTAGTGTGTGTGTGGGTGGGTGTGTGTGTGCTGGGTGTGTGTGTGTTGTGTGTGTGTATTGTGTGTTTTGTGTGTGTGCGGGGCGGGGCGGGGCGGGGCGGGGCGGGGATGTGAGGGGGGAGCATTTTTGTCTTTTAAAATTTTAATACGTTAGAAGAGCAATTTGGTCATTTTCAGTCGGTAATGGATGAAAATGACCAGTCAATTCCGAAATGACGAATTTAGGATTATATTTGCACTCATGTAATAGTTACGAATATATTTGCACTGCAAACAATTCAATATTATATCTACCTTTCCTCCCACATGTATTCTTATATTTGTATATTCCCCCTCGATAATTATAATGTGATCCAAGTTGACAAGAAAAGTATCTAATTGGTGGGACAATCCCATTTTCCCCACTTGGAATTTGGATTCCTTGTTTTTATTTAAGCATTTCAAAACAAGAAGCAATCTATCCTCTTTGGGTGACCATGTAATGAAATCATTGAAACATGGTTGAATTTTATTAGCACTAGCTAAAGAAAAGACTCAATTGGGGAAAACTGAATATGTTTTTAATAGGGTGGGATTGAAAATAGTTTTGACGAAGATTCGAATAGTAATAATTAAAGATAGCGATTTTTGTGTGAATATTCTCGATCACTATGTGTGAATAGTAATCATTAAACATTTGTCTAATTCTCGATTCTTCTTATTAAATTCACTATATATCTGTTAATTTAATATACTCCATCTGTCCCATACCAATCGGCATAGAATTTTTTTTTACAGCTTTTAAAAAATATGTTCGACTATTAATATGTTTAACTATGTACAATAACAACAAATAAAAAGTTAATATTTAGAAACCACTTATTACGATGAATCCAACAATATCATATATGATAATATTATTGTTTCTATATCTATTCAAATACGTGGTCAAAGTTTGACAATATTGACCTGTCAAATCGTAAAATTGTAGCTTGGTCCGGAAGACGGAGGAAAGGAAATCTCAGTCCCAAGGTAAGACCAGATAATCACGTTACACCCAGTTGGGTGAATGTACGGTTAGAAATGGAGAAAGAAAATGATAAAAAAGCCAAATTGAACACTAAGGAAATTAAGATCTCATATTCCCTTTACCTTTCGTGATTCACCCCAACCAAACGCCCCTAATTTACAACTGCCCACCCCAAAAAAATCCCTACTAGTAGACATTTTGTTACTAGTATTATTTTTTCCTTGCATACATGATGTAACTCTAATAAAATTCAAAATGAAAAATATTCAAATAAAACAAATATAGATCAAATTAAAGATTAATAAAACAAAGAAAGAGGCAACAACACGTACATACAAAGATCAAAATTAATAAAGCAAAGATCGATACAAATCATGCAAACAAAGATCCAATTTTACAAAATCAGCCCCTGACAAATTTGAAAGTGCTACATTGACCCACCGGAAAAGATCGATTTCTGTTAGGTCCTTCTCCTCTTTTGTTCACATAGCCCGGATAATCACACAGACAAAACTCTACCTCCTCCACGAGTATCAGTCCTTCATCTTCTGCTAATTGCACAATTTCCCATTTATTAAATGGATGTGTAGTTTTGTGGGTAACATGAATTTCTCCATACTTTTTCAGCACCAATCTTGCGCTCCTGAAGAACCCTCTCACCAAATCTTGATGAAGTCTTCAACAAATAAAGTACAAATGCAATTAATTAAAAAATGTATAGAATTTATAAATATTTTCGAAACAAATGCATTATTCTTTTGTTTTTCTTCATTTTCTGGAATTATTTAACGAATGGAATTGTGGATGTATTTATGGCCAAAAGACTATTAAGAGCCCATTCAATTTGGCATTTTTTGGTATCTGAAATGTTCTTTCAATTCATTGATTGTAATTGTCTCAAAAGTATAAATATTAATTCCGCAGGAGAATACCGAGGTTTTAAATAGAATTTGCAGTCATTGGTCGCATGCACAAAGTTTAAATATTTAATATCTTTTCTTCGTCGGAGAAACAAAATTTTCGTGAACACATATAGCATAAGATTAGAGTTCGTCTCTTGAAAGACGGTCAATTTATAAGTCATGGAAAGATCAAAGTTTAAAGTGTAAATTGGAAGAAATGAAGATAAAAATTTTGGGTTGCATGAATTGGGTTATAAATTTTATAACTGCTATACGTTGCATGAAAATTTTTTAATGGGATAATATGCAGATATAACCCTATATGTTGAGGAAAGTGCAAATATAACCCTAAATTGTTTTTTAGTATAAATATAACTCCATCTATTACACATAAGTGCAAATATAACCCTAAAGCCATTATTTTGGCATTGACTGGTCATTTTCGGCCATTGACAGGCCAAAATGACCAAATTACCCTTCTAACCTAATACAAAATTAAAAGGACAAAATTGTCCCCAGTCACCGCCACCAGCAACCACCAACACCGCCACCACCTGTCTCACCACCACCCCTGACAAAATGCCTCCCATGGAAAATTACAGAAAGCCAGAAGCGAATGAAGCAGCGAATTTGGAAACTTCTTTGTTCTTGAGAATCTTCTTCTCTTGTTCATCCTTCTTCACTCCGACCACCCGATTGATTTCCTTGCCTTGCTTCAACAGCAAGAAGGTGGGCATTGCCCGCACCTCAAACTGCTGGGCCACTATTTAAATCCCAACTTCCCAAGTAAATCACGGGTTCCATATATTCAAATATTTTGAGGAATTATATAAGCATTAGCACAGTAATAATAAGGAAAACTAACCGAGAGCTCGTCGACATCGATCTTAATAAACTCGATGTCGGTGAATTTGTCAGCCAGGTCCTTGAAGGTAGGCGCCATAAAATTGCAAGGACCACACCAAGTTGCCGTAAAATCGACCACCATCTAGTATTCATTACAGATCCAGAACGATAAATAGGGGAATTCGTCAATAAATAATCATAGGAACTAGAACTCAGCTCACCAGTTTGTTGTGCTGCTTGGACTCGTTAAAGTGAAGCTGCCACCTGTGGGATGAATGGAAGCCGGTGAATCGCGATAGCTCTCCTGAGTCGCTTGATTCTGCGGCAGCGGCAGCGGCATCTTCGCCCATCAACCCCGACAAAATTCCTCCCACGACTTTACTAAACACGACCTAATTTGATAAATTGGGGGGAATTGAGGGTGTATTTACAACAATTATGAGGAGTTGAAGAACAAAAGGGATATCGGTGGAGGGAGTGATTGTAGTGGCCGGAGAGAGGGTGGCAGAGTGGAAGAAAGAAAAGGGGTAGCGGCGGGAAGAAGAATGGAGCGGCGAGAAGAAGAATGAAGAAGACAAGAGTTGGTAAGAGACGAAGGGCAATATGATTATTACATCATTTGGAAATTTCAATTGTTTTCAAACATAAACCGACCAAAGTAAAATTGTTCCGACATCAAATTGTCGGAAAAAGTTTTATTTGCACATAACCTGAATAGATAGGGTTATATTTGCACTTTCAATTAGCGCAGGGTTATATCTGCACTTTCGTCAATTATATAGGATTATATTCGCACTTTTCTCATTTTAATGTTGCAACTAAGATGTTTTAACTTTTATTATTCTAATTAAAACTCATATTCCCATAAGGCTATGAAAAGACTTGTCTTTTCCAAGAATTTGCCACATAATACAAGCGTAACCTTTCGTGAATATATTAATAAATCAGAGCGCAAGTTGAAATCATTTTCTTTAGTTCGATCGAAATCCTTGCAAAATACAACTCTCTCTTCAATCGACCATTTTTTTTTGCAAAAACTAGAGCCCAATTCGAATTCTATCTATGTGAATGTTTTCCGAAGTCGAATGCTCTTGAAAGTTTCTGTTGAAAAATGTATCTTACATCGCTTTCCTTGAGTCAACTCCATTTTGTACCAATTAGTTTTAAGATAGGAGCCCAACGTAGTTTGAAATTTAACATGATATCAGAGCTTAGATTGGATTTATTGGGCCGATGTGTGAATTCCCTTTAATTTGACATAATATGGGTGGTGGAGTGTTTTTATATGTTGGCACGTGAGGATGCGTGTTGAAAGATATATCTCACATCGATTTCTTAAAGACTAAATGACTTATATATAAGATCTTGCGTCACCTCCAGTTAGTACCAATTAGTTTTAAAATGAAAGCACAAGATATTTTGAAATTTAACAGTTTTGTCGTTGTCTGTTCCAAGTCGATCGCCACAACACAGTTCACTGATGAAGATTTCAGTTGCAAACTTCCCCAAAATTTAGGTTAGATGCTTCTTTAATAGGGATAAGTTGTAGATTTGAGAGATGTTGACTATTTAAATGTTGGTATCCTATTTTCAGGGTTAATTTTAAGGCAAAGTTTTGGGAAAGACGGTCTTTTCATAGGCTTATGGAAATGTGGAGTTTAATTCGAATAATAAAAGGTAAAAGGTCTTAGTTGCGACATTAAAAATTTAGTATGCAACATGTAGTAGTTATAAAATTTATAACCCGGTTCATGCAACCCGAAAATTTTATCTCCATTTTTTCTAATTTCCACTTTAAACCTTAGTCTTTCCATGACTTATGAAAAGACCGTCTTTCAAGAGACGCACTCTAATTTTAATTGATTTTTCACATTTGATTGCTTAGCAACAAATCTTCAACCTTTTACTTTGGTTCTTAAGAACAGGAAAAACTGCAGTGATGAATTGCCCGGACAAAAAAACATTATTGCAAGCAAGTTGCTGAATAAATAAAACCACTTGACAAAGGAACAAAATCATTTTATTTTTCAGCAAAATCACTGGCTAGAAGAACTAGGGTTTTGCAAATTTGAAGGTGCTAGCTGCACCCACAGGAAAAGGGCTCCTCTTTTATGGCAATACCCAGGATAATCGAACCGATTAAACCTCACTCTCTGAACAAGTTTGAGTCCTTCTTCTTTTGCCAATCTTTCTATCTCAAAATATTGATAAAGCAATTTGTATACGGTTAGGGACGGAGGCAGGATGTTTATATGGCGGGGGTTGAACAGAGGGGGCTGGTAAAAAAATATTTTAAAATCACCCTCAGTAATTTTTGCATTATTTTTTTTCTTCTGGCGGGGATCGGAGTCCCCACAGCCCTCATGTGGCTCTGCCACTGTGTACATTACTGATACGCAGTGGCGGAACCAATGGTAGGATAGGTAGGGCTGCAACCCTACCTAGATCGCCGGCCGAAGGTAGAAGGAGTCGATTCGGCCGTCGAGCGCTTCTTCCGGCAAGCTTGGCGCGTCTCCGACGTCTGGCAGGCATTTGCTCGGAGAAGAAGGCCGCGTCGCGGCCTTCTCTTTTTTTTGATGATCAAGTAATAAAACGACGTCGTTTTCACGTTAGTGAAACGACGTCGTTTTATTTGTTAGAAGGGAAAAAAAATAAATGGAGAAATGGATTGGGCCAAAACTGAACGGCCCGAACCATGAACCAATAATTCATTTCCACAAAATATTAGAATGAGAGCTTCCTCCTCAGCAGCAGAGCAGCAGAGCTTCCTCTTCAGCCGAGAGCATAGCATCCATCCGCCACCGCTGCCAAGTCCGCCACCAGGTCTCAGCCTCCCCTGAATTTTTTTTCTGGTTCCGCCTCTGCTGATACGAATCTTATAAGCATTAATTTTCTTATTGCTCAGCATTTGTATTGCTCGCATTTCATTGTTCCTAATAGTAAGACTCGCACACTCGTGTTTCTCTGTATTGGACAGCTTAACATCAATTCAATTCAGATTGATGATTAATGGAAATGGTCTAGTTTAGGTATGATATTGCTTTGCAATCTCATTGTGTTCAGGTGGTTTGGATTAGAAGAACCCCATGAATGATACTTATAGGTATTGCTTTGGTTGGTGAAAAAGTGTTGGGTTTCATTTATTAGGATCTTGGATTTACTGGACAGGCTATAATGTGCCAATTTTGGAAGAATTTTGTTTGATAACTTGTTTAATTATGGGATAAATTTTTGAAAACAATAATGCGGTAAAAAAATTTAGAAAAAATTCTTTATATATAGCATTACGATATGTAGCATTGCATAAAGATCGACCTAGACTATTAGCAACTTGATGGTTGCGTACTAGTTGTTTTAGACTAACTTTGAAAACAAGAGAAAGATGGAGAACTACTCAAAAGTTGTTGTATATGGAATATTATCCCCTTGATTTTCCAGATAACTATGCATGCTAGTTCGTTGTCCACCTGTTCCGGTGCTATTGTAAACCATGATTTAAGCCACAGTCGAAGCATTTTCGGCCTTCCTCTGCTGAAATCCAATCCTAGTCTACTGTGCCTCCAGACTCTCCTTGCAAAGTCGCATTCAAAAAGCATGTGTTCCACTTATTTTTCCACTATCAAACACATATGGCAAGTCGTCAAAATGTCAATCCCCCTCTTCTGAAGGTTAGGTGGAGTTGCGCAATCCCCTTGTATCATACTCCAAATTAGGAATTTGATTTGTTCGGGGATATTCCCATTCCATAGGAGTTTCCACTTCTGTGTATCGCCGTGCCTATTTCTCTAGGTAGTTGACATTATTGGCTCCGCTTGCCTCCTGTTTGTTTTCCCATGCAGTGTGATATCCCAATTTGACAGTGTATTTCCCTAGTAATTCCTTAGGCTTGATAGTTTCCCACACCAAAGGCGTGGTACGAGATGTGGATTTTTACTATTTCCTTGGTAGTTTGACTAGGGTATAGCACTCGAGTAATGGTACTCTCCATTGTTTGTTTCTATCGATGAGGTCACTGACTTTGAAACTTATGTTTAAGAGAATATTATTGTTTTTGAATCTCAAGGGTTTTGTTGATTAGAAATCCAATCATCCAGGATGTCTACGGAACTTCCCATCACGATTTTTCACTTCAACTGTGGTTTAATCAACTCCAAACCCCACGGTAGGCCTCTCCAGCCACATGAATCGCCTTATTTTGGTACGGTCTTTAGAAAGCTTTGTCTTCAGCAATTTGCGCCTAGAAGAATCTTGAGAAGGACTCCTTGTTTTGGATGATCGACCATGCTTGTTTCCCTAACATTACCTAATTCATCTAAGATGTCGACCTCATCCCAAGCCCCTCTGCTATTTTAAGGCGCATATTTTTGGCAATGCTTTCCAATGGATTCCCTTGCCTTCCGAATCGCCTGCCCAAATAAATCTTGCCATTTGTTTGTCAGTCTCTTTTGTAATCGTCTTTGTCAATAGATATCTTTTACTTGGAAAAAAATGTTGGGATGAGTGTCAATATAACCATATTTACTTGAGTAAGTGCCAATATAACCCTATGATAATTTTTAGTGCAAATATAACCCCATCTAGTTAATGAAAGTGCCAATATAACCCTCAGACCTCATTTCCGGCATTGACTTCAATTTTTCGGCGTTGACTCTATGTAAATTGACCAAAATACCCTTCGGGCTAACTCTAAAATTATGTGGGCAGTTTTACCCTCATAGTTCACCGGACCGCTGCTGGACCACCACCGGGCTGCCGACGGATTAGGTAGGGTTATATCAGCACATTATGAAAACTAGTAGGGTTAAATCAGCACATTCCTAAAATTTATAGGGTTATATCAACACATTAGTAAAAAATGTAGGGTCATGTCAGCACATACTGTATAATATATGGTTTTAATGATATTTTATTTATTTTATTGTGTTTAGTCCAGATTGATGATTCGATGACCTTTGGTGTTGTGTGTGATTGTTATTTTGCTGTGTTCTTCGACCTAAGGTTTTTAATGTTGATAAGTTTTAAAATGAGGCTATGATGTGCGATAATGGTATTTAATATTAATGATGGTGCCATGATGTCTAAATTTATGTTGTATATGATATTTTTATGATGTTATAATGGTGTATATGATGATGTGGTCGCCCGTTAAGGCCAGCTGAGTACAACACACTTAATATTTATAATATGTGTTGATATAACCCTATAAGTTTTAAGAATTTGCTGATATAACCCTATAAACATTAGAAATATGCTGATATAACCCTACAAACATTAGGAATGTGCCGATATAACCCAACAAGATTTCATAATGTGTTGATATAACCCTACCTGTTCCTACGGCGGTCAGACGGTGGTCCGACAATGAGTCTAAGGGTAGTAACATCATTTCCTATTTTTTTTATTTTAATTTTTTCAGAAGGACAAACATGTAATTTTAATAAATTCCGACTAAAAGTTGCCGGAGAGGGTTATATTGCCACTTTCACTAACTAGATAGGGTTATATTAGCAATTTCAAATACTGAAAGGTTATATTAGCACTTATGTCCGTTAGGTAGGGTTATAAAAACACTTTTTTTCAAAAACGTTTGACGGAGGAAATACCTAATTAACTTCTCTATTTCATTCATAAAAAAAAAGCTTATATACTTTACTTATCTTGAGGCTTTAGCCCAAGAGTATAAAACAGGCCTCCTATGGTATTAATTGGGCCTGATGTAAGGCGGTTATTTGCTATTATAAATAAAAATTTTAGCGCTTTCGAATTCGGTCTCTTAGATTTCAAATATTAACACCCGACCCGTATCGGCTCTATCCGCCATCGAAGCAATTCATTTGCCCTAATTGCCGGTGGCAATGGACAAGACGAAGAGAAAGCGTCTCTCCGGCGAGTATCCGGCGACAATAATGGTGCTGCCGGAGGAACTGCAACTGGAAATTCTGACATATGTTCCGGCGAGGGAATTAACGAGGTGCAAAAGCGTGTGCAAGCTATGGAAATCCCTAATCGGAAGCCCTCCGTTTCTCCCCCTCTACCGCCGCCGCAACCGCTGCCTTCTGGCCTACTGGGCGGTGGGCGGCCGTATCCACTTCCACTACTCCCCCATCCGGCGCCACCGCACGGACCCCGAGGAGCGGTTCCGGCGGCTGGGGTCGCTGCCGGTTGGGCGGATGCCGGTGAAAGGCGCCGACCTCGATCCGCTTACCCAGCCGGTCAACGGCGTGATAGTCTCCGGCGTAACCGCCGCCCGCGGGGGGAGCAGCGGCAGGGAACCGGAGGTGGAATTGAAAGTCATCAGCGTGGCCACGGGGCAGGCGCTGCGGGTCCCGCCGCCGCTGCCGCGCGATTACGACACCGAGTCATCGTACAGCCTAGGGTACGACCCGAGAAGCCGGAGGTACAAGCTGCTGAGACTGATTTTCCGGGTGAGAAACGGTAATCTTCTGACGGGAATGGGGATGGAAGCGGATGTAATAACTCTGGGGCCCTTCGGTTCGGTGTGGGAATGGCGGAAGTTGGATGGCGACGGGGCTGGCATCCGCCGCTTGCCTCTGAGGATCAGTACTCTTAATTACGCCGTGGCTGTTCACGAAGCTCGTATGTTTTCCGGGGACGGAGTTTTATGCTGGCTCTGCAAAGATGATGAGGGGGTGGTTCTGTTTGATATGGACATGGAGAGATTCCGGTATGTGAAGCTTCCGGCGAATTTGCAAGTGGAGGGAGAAGACAGTTGGAGAACATTGGTTCCTCGAGTGCGAATGGCTGACGAGGCTCTCACAATACATTTATGGGTTCTTCCTGGTGGCGAAAAGGCTAAACCGGAATTAGAATGCTTTGATTTGGAAGATATGGAGGGAAAGGTTTGGAGGAAGCGCAGTGTGGGATTGAGGCGGGAGCTACACGATTCCTTGAGATGGTTAGGTGTTGCGAATGGGAGCCCGTTGCCCGACTCATCCATTGTGCTGATGAGTTGTACTTCAGACTGGGAGGGGCAAAGGAGGGATGTGTATCTCAGTAATGGCATGAGGAGATTTTGGGTTGGACAGCTTCGTGATCGCACGTATTTCAATTATACCAACGACTTGCGCATGAGAGATTCTTTTGTTAGGCTTTCTTGTTTACTTGATAGTAATGTTCTTTATCTTTCGCTGATTGATGTGCTTAATGGAAATGGTCTAGTTTAGGGTTAATGTTGCTTTGCAAACTTATCTGTGTTGTGGTAGTTTCAGTTTGAAGAATCTCTCGGTATGAAATGAATGGAAATATGTTGCTTTGCAAACTTGCATTTTGTTGCTGTATGTTTACCCTTTTGTTCTCCAACTGTGTGCCCGATTTGGAAGTTTCTATGGACCCGAGATCAGTAATGTATAACTATGATCCCAAATCAGGGCAGCTGTATGTCTTATCTGCCCTGATTTTTGTACTGTATTTGGCTATGGGAGCTGTATGGGTTTACATTCTGTATACAAATCGGGTTATTGCTTATGGGATACATTAACTGATGCTTTTTGTTGTCATTCTGAAGGCGTTAGACTTAGCGTGTGAGGCCAAGGATAAGTCGTATGTAGAGAGGACGGGTAGCGCGCACTGATGGGATGTTCTGTTCTATGTTTTCAGTTTCTTGAAGGGTGTTTTTCTGTTTACATTGATAGTTTTGATATGAACCCGGTGGTCTTTCTTGAAAACATATACTGTATGCAAGAAAACAGGGTTATGTATCCAGCTTCTTCCACATGTCGCTATAGTGCCCAAACGACGAGAGTGGGCCGTTTGGGCACTATTACGACACGCTGAAGAATGTTTTCGTGCTTGTGGATATGGTGTGCTGTTGTGCTGTTCTGTTTCCGATTGTTTGGTCTATGAAGAATCTGTGAATTTGATGAAGTTGACGTTGTTCAGGCAGCATTACATACCATATGTCATCTTCAACAATCTTTTCTTGCATCATCAATTTACGTGCATGTTTTTGAAATGAATCGATGAGATGAGATCAATGCCATTGTTTTTGGCCATCTAAACTTTAGACAGAGACCTTTCTGCATTTCTTTTCCTACCGGAGGCGCAACCCTTGTTGTCATATGATCCACGCCTTTAGGGCAAATTTGAATGTCATGGAATCCCTTGCCGGAAAAGAGCCGTCGCACCATTGCCCACCGCCTCTCTTGTTCTCATAACCAGGGTAATCACTTAGAAAAAACCCAACCTTTTCAGCCAATTCTAGCCCTTCTTCCTTTGCCAATTCCTCTATTCTCCATTGGCTAAATGGATACAAAATCTTGTGTGTAACGTGCACTTCTCCCATGGCCGCCACCATCATCCTCGCACTATTAAAGAAACCTCGTACCAATTTCCTATGAAGCCTTGAAAAAGACAAAGTTCAATTTTTAAAAAAAAGAAGAGTTAGATAAACATACACCCTCCGTTCAAAGTCTTGGGAAAGACGGTCTTTCCATAGGCTTATGGAAAGACGGGGTTTAATTCAAATAATAAAAGGTAAAAGGTCTTAGTTGCAACATTAAAAATTTAGTATGCAACATATAGTAGTTATAAAATTTATAATCCGGTTCATGCAACCCGAAAATTTTATCTTAATTTCTTCTAATTTACACTTTAAACCTTGGTCTTTCCATGACTTATGGAAAGACCGTCTTTCAAGAGACGCACTCTATAAAGATTAAATTGCAAGAAATCTTTCTCACGGTTATCAAGAATCATGTTTGACAGTTAATATGTTTAATTATGTAAAATATTAGCAAATACAAAGTTACTTTTTAAAAACTATTTGATACGACAAATCCGACAATATCACATATGATAATGTTATTACTTATAGACCTATTTAAATATGTGATCAAAGTTTGACAGTAAATAGTGTCAAATAGTAAAGTGTGTTGTTTAATCTGGGACGGAGGGAGTATGAAAATTTAGAATGCTACTCCATCTGTCCTGCTATAAATTGCTTAATTGCCTTTTGGGGGCCAAACATTGACCGTAAATATATATTAATCTATATATAATAAAAATATCATTAGATCCTGTTAGATTCATCCTAACAACTATTTTCTAAATATTAATTTTTTATGCGATACTATTATAGGTAAGTAGAGATATTTACGATCAAACATGCTTATTGAAGACCGTGAAAAAACAATTAAGCAATTTACAGTGATATGGAGGGAATATATGTTTAGACTTACTCGATTTGAGAAATTGAACGTTCCGAGAATGAACTATCGATGATAGAATGCGGAAAATTGTAGACGATTCTATCGAACGACATGAAATAGAGGTCTGAATGATGGCTCATGGTGAGTGCATCCACTTCAAGTATTACAGTGCCTCCTCTTGCTTTGATCTCCCTCACATTTGCCATTGCATTTGAATACTTGTTTGAGAGCTCAACTTTTAGGAAAATAGAAAATATATTACTTAATAACTTTTTACGTGCAGTTATTATACGCATTTACATATTTAGAATCAAACGTGCATGTTGGAGACCGCAAAAAAAATTCCGTACAATTCAACCGGGGACAGAGGGATTACAATGATTTTACTGTACCTTCCGAGTCTCGAGATGTGGCAACCAAATTGGTGGCAGAGCCAAAAGCAGTTGCCAAGCATTTTGCAAAGGAAAAATCACCTTCACCAACTAGTAATATTCTGTGTCTGTTACTATAGTGCATTATTTTTTTCTCTTCAGCCATTTTTTTATTTTTTTCAGGTTAATAGTTTTTGATTTAGGGATGAGATATTTATAAGCAAGATTTGGATAATTTGTAGAATTCTAAGAGCTTTTCAGTGTCCTTCAAAATTCTGCATTATTTTGGTATCTCAGAAGCTTGCAGTTAGTGATTCCCACTTCATTGTGCCATAAATTAGTAGGCCTATTAAGCTGACTAATGATGAATATCAACGTTTACAAAAAGGTAGTTCTATTATATTGCATGTTCACAAGTGCGTTTTTTAAATGACTAAATAGTTTTTTTTCTCCGATAAAGTATCTTTTACCATGTTGCGATCTCCATTTGCAAAATAACCCTTAAACGATATCAAACAAATATAAAACAATTTGTTTGATCCCAAAAAGTGGTTTTCAGGGAAAGTCAACGATAAAATTGGTCAAAATGCGTAGAATGACCATTATACCCCTGGATTTTTAAAAATAAAAAGGAAAAATTCGTCAAGAGGGCTCGAGGCAGGAGGTTCGAGGGCTCATGATGAAGTCAAAAATCTGAAAATTTTAAAATTAATATTTTTTAATTGAAAATATTTTTAAGTAGTAACAGAAAACCATTTAGTCTTACCTGAAAACCATCTTAGGGGACCAAACAAATTATTTTGAATTTGTTGGGTACCGTCTGAGGGTTGTTTTATAAATGAGTACCAAAAGATGGTAAAAGATACTTTGTAGGGGACCAACAAAATATTTTAGTCCTTTTAAATTGCATGATTAAAATTAGGATGATGAAATAGTCCGATAATAAAAAATGAGAGTTACTAAACAATGCTTATTCAACTTGTATACTCCCTCTATCCCACCCTATTCTGCACAGAATCTTTTCACGGTCTCCAATAAACATATATGACTGTAAATATGTGTAGCTACGGACAATAATGACACACTAAAATTTAGTGAACAATGCTTATTCAACTTGTATACTCCCTCTATCCCACCATATTTTGCCCATAATCTTTTCACGGTCTTCAACAAACATATTTGACTGTAAATATGTGTAGCTACAGACAATAATGACACACAAAAATTTGATATTCAGAAACTACATGTTACGAAGAATCAAACCACATCTCATACGATGAAATTATTGTTCATATACCTATTCAAATATGTGTTCAAAGTATATAATTTTTTACCAAAAAAAAGATTAGTCTTCAACCAATTGCGTAAACAACATATGTAGCACCATAATCTTGAACTTGTATTGAAAATTTTCAAATCAAACGTCGTAAAGAACACAATATTTTTATACAATTGCCATAATAAATTTTGAATAATCAATGAAGTGTAAGAAGCTAACAATAACGTTAAGTCATCACGTCCTTCATAAACTCAACGATTGTACCAGTTCAAAAGTAATATAAACTGAATTTGATTATAGTAATATTGCATGGTTTTCCGAACGTTAATATGACTAAATAAATAAATTATTTGAGAAGTTAGAAAAAATCCAATTAAAAACTCAAAACGTTAGAAAAATCATTCAAGAATTATCTAGCGTGTCTTTTGATTCTAGTGCATATACGCTGGATGCTTCTAGTATATTCAGGACTAATCGTCACGATTCCACTTGTTCACAAATTACATCACTCGTATCAGGTTGGGTCGGGTTTTATCGGATTGAATTGGATCAGATCTAAGTTAACTAAACTATAATTAAAATAATTATATTTACACAAAAAATTGATTTTTTTTAATGTCATCTTTGTATTATAAGATCGATATCATCAATCACTTGGGAAATACCTATGGAAAGACGGGATTCAATTAAAATAATAAAAGGTAAACTGTCTTATTTGCAATATTATAAATTTATTATGCAACATATAGTAGTTATAAAATTTATAACCCAATTCATAACCCAAAAATTTTATCTTCATTTCTTTTAATTTTCACTTTAAACATTGGTATTTCCATGACTTATGGAAATATCGTCTTTCAAGAGACGGACTAAAATTTTATAAGAAAAATGAATATTATACTGTGATTTGATGCATTCAATTGGAATGAAATTAAATTTTCATTCCCTATAATTTTTTTCATTTTCTACAAATATAGGGAATGAAATCTTCTCTCTCATCAAAATTCATATTATAGTAAATATGATAGAGAAAGTGTTGGAGTGGAAAAATAATATAAAAATTATATAATGAATGAAAATTCCTATCATAAAAAACTGTTGAATTTGCTCTTAAAGAATCAAACTCTGATCAGCTTTTATTTGAGTCAAATCGAGCTTGGAAGTACTACTTATTTCAAGTACAGATTCTTCTTCAATTTAAAATTCAATTCAATTTCAATTCAAGTACGGATTTTGTTAAGGTTCTCCCAGGTCTAACACTTTTCCATTCAGATTGAATTCTATTGGTTCAAATAGATAATTTTGAGTTTTGCGTAGTATCATTATTCGGGCCTCTGCTTGAATTAAACTCAAATATTATGTACTGTCGTATAAGGCAAAGTTTTGGTAAAGACCGTATTTTCATATGCTTATGGAAAGATGGAGTTTAATTAGACTAATAAAAGGTAGAAAATTTTAGTTGCAATATTAAAATTCTGTTATGCAACATGCAGTAGTTATAAAGTTTATAACCCGATTCATGCAACCCAGAAATTTTATCTTAATTTTTTTTATTTGTACATTAAACCTTGGTGTATGGAAATACCGTCTTTCAAGAAACGAACTCTTTCAGATATTTGAGTTCGGCATATTTTGCCAGAATAAGTTATGGACAAAATCTTGAGAAAGACCGTCTTTCCATAAACTTATGGAAAGAAGAGTTTAATGGAAACAATAAAAGGTAAAATGTTTTAATTGTAATATTAAAAATTTATGATGCAACGTGTAGTGGTTATATTGTTTATAACCCGATTCATTCAACTCAAAAATTTTATCTTCATTTATTCTAATTTAAACTTCAAACCTTGGTCTTTTCATGACTTATGGAATAATAGAAATGCCGTCTTTCAAGAGACGTACTCTAAGTCAGGACAGTTCTAAATTCAACGACATGTTTTACCAAAAGGGTATTAGGTGAAAGAGTTAAACTTTGAGGGTATAAACTGCAATTATTTCTTTTCTTAGTGGCTAATTTCAGAGGGGATTAACTTATGAGTTATGTCCGAACCTCAAAGGAAGATTTTGTTCCACATAGCATACAACGACAAAGAAGAGAACAAAAAACAAAGGACGAAAAAGTAAAAGGTTGGCAAACAGAAGAGAAGAGGGCCTGTTTTGAACACTTTCTCAAACACCACTTTCTTAATGGGTAAGCATTATAATTCTCCCAAAAAGCAGTGGTTTTTAATCTACAAGTTTAATGTCAGGTCAAAAAAGACTTCTGCTTCCTCTGTCCCACGTTAAATTGCACATAATTTTTTTCTCGGTCAAACTTATTGAAGTTTGACCATGTATTTGGATAAGTAAACGATCAATAATATTATCGTATGAGACATCGTTAGATTCACTATAACATGAAGTTTTAATTTATGTTTGACGTTATTACACATAATGACATATATTTATAGTCAAAAGTGTTCGTTGAAGACTGTGAAAAAAATTGGGGTATTAATTTGCAAATTCAACAAAGGTGTAAAAGTTGCACAACATTCACATGTTTTGAGTTTTGGGGCAACCTAGTTTAGTAAGAAACCCATGCCCTTTCCTACTCGGTCCCTCGATCGAATAAGTGCCTATTATCGTGAAAAAATGTTATATTCTATTGTGTTTTGATTATGGGAATGTAATTTAAAGTCGGGAACGATGTAAATGTGAGTAAAATAGAACATTATTCGGAAAAGATTAAATTATTTTTTTGGTCTTTAACATATGATCTTATATATCTTTTGATCATCGAGACCAATTTCACGTCCTTTTAGTACCTAAAAAATTCGAAGCGATTTGTCTGGTCTCCAAAACTATATTTCGAATGGTTTTCAAGTAGACTAAATTGTTTGTTTAGTCCCTAACATATGATCTTATACTATCTTTTTGGTCCCTAAAACCACCTTAAAACCCACCTTAGGCTTTGTTCTTTCAGTTTTAACCCTACTTCAATCTATCGGTAGTGAGTAATAAGTTACCGATAGTTCAAATCAGTTCAATCCAACTGTCTCTAGAAAATGGCAGTTGCAAGTAAATCTTAGACAGCTAAAAATCAACAAAAGCAAAATGCAAATGAAAATCAAGCAAATGCACCACTTTAACTTTACATCTCTTTTCAAATTTTAAAACAAACTTTGGTCCTACTAATAACTCACAATCAAAAGCACCATCTTTTCCTCCTCACTTTCCCTAATCCATTTCCAAGTTTTATTAAATAGGCCACTCAAACCTACAATCAATATAAGAGCTCCAGTATCACTTCCTTCCTGAGAGCTTTGCTTGTAAAACTCTCAAGACATCAGGAATTCAAAAATGTCTCCCCTGCCCCAACCCGTGCCCGGCGCACCACTGCCCCACCACCTGAACCCGATGAACACCACGAGGGAAGCTGTGGACAGACATCTTTTGCGCCCGGAGCCACAAAACAGCGTAACGAGACAGATTGGAGGCTACTCAAAGCTCCACGAGCCACAGCGAACAAAACCCGTCGTCTGGTGTGTTGCAATCATGTGCATGGTTTTCAGCATCCTGCTCATCTTCTTTGGGGTCGTGGTTCTCATCATCTTCGTCGACATAAGACCTAAAACGCCTGTTTTCGACACCCCAAGTGCCAGTTTAACAGTAGTCTACATCAACTCTCCCCAGTTCCTGAACAGTGACTTCACATTCGTGGCAAACTTCTCCAACCCTAACAGGAAGCTCGATATCAGGTTTGAGTATGTCAAATTCGAGCTATACTCATTTGATACCATCATATCAGCTAGGACTATTGTGCCATTTGTTCAGAAGCGGAAACAGGCACGTTTAGTGCCCGTTCAGATGACCTCAAGCTTGGTTCTACTGGCCCCGAGTCATGCTATTGAACTACAACGGCAGGTGCTGAACAACCGGGTGGAGTATCATCTCATCGGGACTTATAGGGTTAGGATCAATCTAGGTTTGGCTCATTATTCCTATTGGCTGTATTCTAGCTGCCTGTTAGAGCTCACAAGCCCGCCAGCCGGGGTTCTTGTAGCTCATAGTTGTAGGACGAAAAGATGAAACCAGAACAATCCGTTTGTACTATTAGGTTTTTCTTTTGTACCGTTTCTATGATAGACCTAACTAAATACTGTTGTATACATATACATACCTATACTTCCATTAGAGATGGAAAGATTTTAAATTGTAATATATACCGGTATTTGAGAGCAGCAAAGAAATCGGTTCAGATGACACAAAGGGAGAACTTTCAAGATTTAAGCAGCTGAACCAATCAATTTGAGTTCTTGAAATTAGTCTTCTCGCCCTATATTTATCTTCTCTTCTTTATGTTATGTACAGTCTGTGTTTCTTACAAAACTAATGATTCTAAAAGCTTGCTTAGCTAATCAAAAAGCAGTGTACCGAGTATCCACAAGGAACATAACCTCTTCAAACTACTAATCAAGATTCCAACTTTCACTCAGGGTACCGTCTACAGATTCTATACAAGACAGAAAAGGCAATTACCTTTTGAAAGAGGTCCTAGAAATAACCATGAAAAGAGTAAGAAAACTAACTAAAACAATCACACCTTATATTTCATATCAGCATTGACACACATAATGAGTTCTTTTATTACCAGGAACAGAAGTAAGTTATAAGCAGATATACATGCACACGTGAGGAAATCAATGGTCATTGCACAAGAAGGAACAATAGAAATATCCAATATGGAAAATCCACTACATGAACTTTATTCCGTCTTCCCGGAAGAGATGATACAATCAATCACAAGGCCACTATGAAGTATCAACTCTTCTGCAAAGCACTATAATGTAATAAGAGAACAAGAAAAGGATGAACCTCTTTTAACCACTGATTTCAGAAGGTGTTTTAGCTAAAATGGACAATGCATGAAGTCCACCTTGCAGCTCATCTTGCAACAAACCGTAAATCAATCGATGCCTCTTCACCATACTCTTGCCCTCAAACTCCTCGGACACCACCTTGACATTAAAGTGCGTCTCCCCATCGCTTCCCCTAACCCCGGCATGACCAGCATGCTGATAAGAAATATCATCAACTTCAAGTTCAGTAGGCTTCAGCTCACTCTCCAACTTTTCCTTGATCCTCAACCCTCTGCTCCCTAAAACCCCACCATTACCCGAATCGAATTTCTTAGCAACATCTTCACTCTTCACATTGCCATCTTCACCATCTGTTTCCAGATTCTCATTCAGATTCTCATCAGGACTGCTTCCTGATGACTCATTCCCTAAACTACCCGATTTTTCAGATTCTACATACAACTGCAAGGCCTTCTTCTGCATCAACCTCAACATATTCAAGAACCCATTATTCCTAGAAGGTGTGAGGCTCTGCTGCAACCCAAGAAGCACTACAAAATCAGGGGAAACTCTCACAATCTCTTCCACTGGCCGACCCGAGAGGCCGAAAACAAGCAAAGCAGCTAGTCCTTTGGTGAGTACAGAGTCAGAATCAGCCTCAAAGAACACATTCTTATCATCATCAAAGTAAGCTCTAACCCAAACCTGGGAAACACATCCCTGAACTTTATGCTCCCTGGTTTTATACCTTGCATCCAAGGGCTCCAATTTCTTCCCATAGAACAAAAGCTGCTCATACTTTGCCTTAGGCTCCTGAACCCCCTGGAAAAGCCTCACAATTTCTTGGAGCTTTGGGGGCAGCTCTTCAATGGGCTGCAGAGTGGCATTTGAGGAAGATGAAGATGAATAGATAGGCTGCTTTGTGGGAATTCTTTGGAATGTTATAGGCCTAAAGAAGCCAAAAAAATTTGTGGGCTTTTGAAAAGATTGAATCTTTGGGGGTTCTAACACTGCCCAGCTGGGGTAAAAAGGTGGGATTTTTGAGGAAGATAAGCAGAAAGAATGGGAATTCGACATGGGTTTCTTTGAATAAGTAGAATAAGAACAGGGTTTCGCAGGTTTGATTGAACTATGTTGAAAATGGCAGGGTTTGGAGTTGTAGAAAAGATGATGATGATTGGCGGTGAATTTTCGGAGGGTTGATTTTAGTTTCATACTCTCAATCCGAAGTTAGTGAAAATTGCAAATTACCCAAATTTATTTGGTCAAATAATCTGAATATTATTAAAAATAATTGGAAAAAGAATAAACCAACTTAACTGTCACGGTCTTTCTTCGCTCCTCCTCAACCGCCCCCTTTCCTGGGGAAAAAAGGTCAGTCCTTTTCATGCTCTAAATGGGTTTTTGATTCTATAAAATTGAACACCTTTGAAGCTATCAATTGCACTTTATTGATTCTTGAATCTTGAAACTAAATCTGAGCATATCCCACCAGTTCTTTAAGGTTAGGGATATTTTCTGAGATTTTATTCTGATTGTAATAGTTAATGCACTGGCTTTCTACGTTGCAGTTAGCTAATATGGTTTTGTATGTTGCATCCATTGCTTAGGTAGGATGAAAGGAATCGAGGATCCTCGAGTCGAAAATATGGAGTTTGGAGTAATGATTTTGTTGAGATTAGGTTGGATTGCAGGCATTTTGCCTATTCTCATTGCTTATGTTCCTTGGTTTAAGCTCAATTGGTTTCGTGATTTGTTATTGCGCTTCTCAGGGCGTGGAAAGACTCTGCAATCAACATCAAGTGTAAGTTTTGTAGGGATCATAACTATTCAACAAAATATGTTTGCTTTTTAAAGAGGTGATTTGTAATCTTTGGCATCATACAAATGCAGAAACTCACAGTCCCTCAGAAACTCTTTGGCCACTTTTATGTTTGGGCTGTTATTTGGACAACATTTTTACTGGCGGCGACATGGCTTTGTGCATACAGCATGACGCCATTAGTCTTTGATGTGTCGGATCCAATGACAGTAGAAGAAAGATACGGGATTTGGCATTCTGTGTTTCTGCTTTTGTTGATGGAAGCTCAAGTAATAAGGCGCCTTTATGAGACTATATACGTGTTCAAGTATAGCCCTTCTGCGATGATGCATATTCTCGGCTACTTCACTGGCTTATAGTAAGATCCCACTTTTCTCCCTTTTCTTGCTAGTAGTTTTGAGATTTAAAAGATTACGTTTTTATGCTGCATTTATAAGTTTAAGGATAAACCGCATCTCTAACGCAAGTGTGATTCTGCTGTTTTGTTCATTATTTTCATGAATCTCTTGTATTATGTTTTGTCCATATCCTCACAAATGCTACTCTTTTCTTTTGAAAGAAAACAAATTCCTCGTAGGGAACCGTTATGTACTTTGTCTTCCTGTTTGTAATCAGCGAGTTGTGCGTCATTTTCTTTATTTCTTGCATATATCTAGCAAAGATGTGTTTTTTACTCATTGTACTATAGACATTCATTCCCGTTGCTTCAGTTATTGAATGTCGACTATTTGTGATATCAGTTTCTACACGGCAGCTCCATTATCGCTCTGCTATACTCACATGGCCAAGGTGTTCCATGTTGTGCCAACCTTAATTCACGAGCTCCACGTGAAGGGCAAGGATCGGATGCATTTCCCTTTCGTAAAGCTCAAATGGCTTGCTTGGTTGGGTGCAGTTATCTTTCTCTTCGGCTGGATTCATCAGCGCAAATGCCACGCCATTCTCGTGAGTACTAAATCATTGTATCGACTAATCATACGCATGATATTGAGTCTCACCTCTGTGATTATGAATTGCATCAGCTTCATACTTGCATTTCTTTAACAGGGCTTAATGCGCAAGAAATCCAAACGGAATGATGACTATGCGATTCCTTATGGCGACTGGTTCCGATATGTTTCTTCCCCACATTATCTGGCTGAAATTGTATGTATATTCTGTTCCTGTGCTGTTCATCTATGAACTTTCGATTTAAAAACTGCATCTTTATTCGAGTTCTTGTGATGCTGAAGGTGATATATGCTGGTATTCTAGTCGCGAGTGGATGCTCTGACATTACAGTTTGGTTGCTTTTTGTGTTTGTTGTAAGACCCTCGGCTCTTTCGCTTCGGATTTCAACTCTAGGGCACAGATTTGTTCTTGATGTTCTTGGTTCTTGTTATACCCTAATGCAGGTGGCGAATCTTGGATTTGCAGCGGCTGAAACCCATCAATGGTATCAGAGAAAATTCGAAGATTACCCGAGAAATCGCTTCGCTATAATTCCATACATCTATTAGAACAGAGGTAAGAACTTGTACATATTTTTCAGCATTACAAATGTGATCAAGAAGATCGAGAAAGAACAGTCATCCTTCTAATACTTGTACATATTTTTCAGCATTACAAATGTGCTCAAGAAGATCGAGAAAGAACAGTCATCCTTCTAATACTTGTATCCTTCGACAAACAAGCTCTCATCAGCCAATCCCGTGGCGCTTCCACCAGCGTACTTCCCAAGCGTGGCATCTGAGTTCGCTTTGCATCGCTCCAGGAACACCTGCTGAGCTTTCTCCACGTTCTCCCGCTTCCCGCCCCATGTCTTGAGAGTGCTCGACTGCAGAGCTCGCCCGAAGGAGAAAGACAGCGTCCATGGCTTCAGAACCTCCAGTTTGTTCATGGCGTTGAGGTTAAGCGTTGCCTGCTCCTCGCTCTGTCCACCCGACAAGAACACGATTCCCGGAACTGCAGCCGGGACTGTCCTTCGCAGAGCTGTCACGGTGCACTCTGCAACAACTTCTGGTGCAACCTGATATCGAAGAACAGAATTACAAGAATTGTTGGATTATCGAATGATTCGTTGTCAGATGTAAATTCCCCACCTTGGGGCTATCAGATCCTGGGGTGACCATGTTAGGCTTCAAAAGGGTTCCTTCGAGAAGGACGTGTTGATCGTTAAGGGCCTTGTAGACAGCAGCCAGGACGGTTTCAGTCACCGCAGCGCATTTCTTGATGTTGTGGCTGCCATCAGTCAAGATCTCGGGTTCAACAATCGGGACGAGGCCATTCTCCTGGCAGATGATGGCATAGCGCGCGAGTCCCTGAGCATTCTGCTGGATCGAGAGTTCTGAGGGCTCCGTGGGGCCGATCTTCAGCACAGAGCGCCACTTGGCGAATCTTGCACCTGCCTTGTAGTACTGCGCACAGCGTGCCCCGAGCGAGTCCAGCCCCTGAGTGGTGGTCTCCCCGTTGGTCCCTGACAGGTCCACGATGCCCTTGTCAACCTTGATCCCCGGGACAACATTGTTTTCTTGAAGAATCTCCACGAACGGCTTCCCATCCGAGGCCTTCTGGTAGAGGGTCTCTTCGAAAAGGATGACTCCCGAGAGACATGCTAGGGCGCCCGGAGATGTGAAGAGGAGCTCGCGAAGTGCTTGGCGGTTTGACTCGATGTTTTCCACGTTGATGCTCGACAGACGCTTGCCAATGGTTCCCGTGCTCTCGTCTGCTGCCAAGATCCCCTTCCCCGGGGTGGCAATGTACTTCGCTGTCTTGATAAGCTCCTCTGCATCAGCAAAACAAGACAGAAACCTCAAAACTACATTAACATGTCAAAAATACGCTTTCTGCGAAAAGATGGTCGAAAGCGATGACAGCAGAAGAACAGATGGAGAAACAACAGTACGCAGTATAAAGATGCAAAACTGTCAGTTATAGCAAAGTAAAATGCATGCAAACAAGTGAGAAAGACAAGGATATGGGGATAAAAGGATTACCTGCATATTTTCCCACAAAGGCAGACATGGTTATTTTTCCTGTTTTTCTGAGAGGATAATGAACCACATTAGCCTGTGGAAGTAAAGAAGCAAGCTATATAGATAACCTTAATGGAATAAACTTTATGTTCTGCTACATACAGTAAATACAACCTTGTCAATCTATCAACACGTGTCCAGAGATTAGCCCAAGGAAAGTTATCATCCTGGGATAAAGCAATGAGTGATCACTGGCAATGCCAAATGGATTCCCTTTGGCAGTTATTCAACAGATATTTGTTCCTGGAGCCCCCCTTATCCAGGTTCTGGGCATTCAGGTTCCTTCAAAACATGTAGATGTAAGAAAAATTACTCGAAAAAAGCTGTGGATGAGCTTCACAGTTACCGGAGCCCCTCTGAACAATTTTCATGAGGCGCGGGGATGATAGAACTGAACCAACCAGACAAATTCAGGACTTTCAAGGTTTAATGAGCAATAACAAGTTCAAAAGTTACAGTTTCCTGTAAATAGTACACTTATATGATCCCGAGATCAGCATACTGGATGATGATTTCTCTACCTATGTATTATGCTATCGTTTTCTCATAACTCAGCCACACAGAGGGGACAAAAGGGAAGCCAAAAAGAGATATATCACGATTTAAGTCAAAGCTGTTCAGCTCGAAAATTACAGCTTGTTCAAGTCTCGAACTCTTCCGCCTTTCGTGTTTTGTATCAGCGTTTACTCGTCATCTGTGCCAAAATAACGATCACCAAATTCTCCCATGCCTGGAATGACGCGGTAGTCTGCATTTAGTCCGGTTTCAATCTCAGACGTCACGATCTTGATTCTGGGGAAGCGTTTACAGACCATATGTACCCCCTGAGGTGCCTGTATTTAAAGAGGTTCCACATTTAGAACATATTCATGATTTTAGGGAATTAAATTCTTAGCAGAAGTCTATGAACATACAGAAATGAGATTGAGGAATATGATATTGGCTTCGGGAACACCCTTCTTTAGCAGCAGCAAAATAGCCTGAACTGCCGAGTTTCCTGAAAGAGATTTTTCATATGAGGACAGTAGTAAAACAACAAATACACTTTAAGATTCTAGTTCTAATGGACTAACCTGTGCCAAGGATCGGATCTAGCAATAACACGTGCCTATCTGATATATCTTGTGGCAATTTCTCATAGATCAACTGTCATCAAGGATGAAAACATGGAGTTAATGTAAAAGAGGAAAAGAAAACGAAGAGTTGATGAAGAGAAGGGAAATGAGAATTCTAGGTTACCTGCTGACCATTATCACCTTCTCGGTGAATCAGAATCTTGCCAATCTTAATACCTTTACAGCAAGCTCGCAGAGCATTCTCCATACTCTCACCACTTCAATGAGAAGAAAAGAAAGGAAAGAGATTCAGAGTCAGGGAGTTGATCCGAGTAACAACGTTAGGAAGACAAATGGCAATGAAACTGAAGATGAAAGAATGAAAATTGATATCCAATGTCAGTCTTGAGACAAAATGATCTGTTGTACCTTCTAATTATAGAAACACCGCACAATCTCTTACAAAAATCTACACCAGTGTATACAGATCCTGCCATTTACAAGTACAGTCTATATTACTATAACTGCTCGACACAGATACTCTATTTCAGTTTCAAATAGGTTAACATCCGATGAAATGAAGCTTACCAGTTGGAGTAATCACTTGTTTTTCTGTAAAAGGAAGATGTCCTAAACCATGTTCAACAACCTGAACAACAAAATTCATGCTTGATTGGTAACTACAAAAAGAGACATCATCTTTCTGGAAATACAATAAAAACAATCAGAATGAGGCATCCACCAGGCGAATCAATCTATCAGCATAGAAAACGAAGTCATGTTTTGTTGTTTGAGCATCACGTATGAGGGTATGCATACCACGTATCTGGACAAGAAAAAATAATCACTATAATACGATGAAAGAAGTATTTAAATGACATAGTAAGAAATTTAGAAAGAAAGTAATGGTTAATGAAATAAGCCAAGATGAAAAGCAAACCTGAAAAGTTGAATGAATGACGTATAAATTAGGATATATTTTACAAAGATCATGTTGACCCAGTTTGGTGCGAATGTGTTGCACAATCAAATCAATAGCAACGTGATTGTCTCCACCACGGGGAATGATGATATCAGCATACTTTTTAGTTGGGAGTATGAAATCATCAAAAGCAGGCTTCACAAACTTTGAATACTGAAAGCAGATGACTAAATGGTTAATACATGCAATTACAGGATGAATTATGACAACCTTCAAATGACGAAATCAAACATCTAACCTGATCAAGAACTGCTGAAATATCTCTACCCTTTTCACCCGTGTCACGTCTGATTCTCCGGGCCAAGCGTACATCAGCATCTGCACTGAAAAGTTTAGGTAGCGAAGACCATAAGGGTAAACATGAATTCAATTGCTTAATTTGACATTACACATGCTACTTCATTTCCCACATCAGTTAATAATGACATAGATTAAAAATAGCATTTAACCTGTATCAACAAAAATCTTCATGCTCATCAAATCTCGAACACGAGGGTCGTGAAAAATAAGAATGCCCTCCAAAATAATCACATCAGAAGGATTAACCTGCAAAACATTCCATCATAATAGATGCATGAGTGCATGAAATCGAATGTACATTTAAAGCATCTTCTGAGAGCATTTGTTTTATGAACTTATTACATGCTAAAAGTTTGATGTCACAACAAAAGTGATGGAGCAAAGGTGAAAAGATATACCCTTCTACTAGGGAAAACATCATTTTTGTAATTCTTGAAGTCGTATTTGGGAATATCCACGGATTGGCCACGCTTTAAACTGTCCATGGCAGAGAGTAATTGCTCGGTATCAAATGCATCTAAGGAAAGCATAAATAAAACAATCAAGGGGTCAGATAAAGAAGTAAGAATAAAACATTAACCCAAATTACTTTCATTCCAACAATATCAGTAGTATTAAAGAACAAAAATTACCAGGATGGTCAAAATTGTACTCATGCACTCTTGCCAGCTCCTCCGCTGTCAAATTATGATAAAATGAATCCTGCTAATCCAGAAGAAATATAGTTACTAACTTAGAATTCAGGAAACATTTTTAAAAATCCTTCAATAGAGTACAATTATTGTAAATACAGCACAGGCAAATAATTTCAGCAGATCAGAGAACACAAATAAAAGATTTGCCAGTCAAATTCAAGCTAAATACGCATTTTGAAGAAAAAAACTACAAAAAATACTTGAAATTTACAAATGCAAACAATTCGAAGATCAAGCACTTTAAACTTCATCATCTTATTGAAGGTCAAATAATCGGCGAAAAATCCACTACCTGATTAACAAGTACAACACGCTGATCATGAAGCTGCTCAATAATCAGATCGCAAACTGTTGTCTTCCCTGATGCAGCACCTCCAGCAACTCCTGCATAAAGGAGTACAAAATTATCATCACACGACCAAAAAGCATCTCGAAGACAACTCAATCCGAAAGTAGAAAATTAGGCAAATGAATGGTAGGATTATACAAAGATTCATTCCCAGGTTAATGCAGCTTAATGTACGATCCACAAAGAAATCAACTTGTTCAGATTATTTTCACAACTGAACTTACCAATGACAAAGGGTTGCCTATGCACATCATTGCTTTTTTGTTTATCTACTTCTGAATTACTTTTGCCCAATCCATTCATGTGGAATCCAGAGAAATGAGCACCCGAAGAAGCCTCTATCAACTCCTCGGCAGGTTTTGAACCCATTTATTAATCCTGCACCAAACACAAAGAAGACACAAACAACCTTCAACCTCTGTACATCACAAAAACAGCTTAAAAATAACTAAAAGAGAGCCGCATTAAGAATCTGTCAAAGTACTCAAATCATAGCTATATCAGGCATTCATCTCTCCACTTTACAACCTAGATAACAATGAAGAGCACTATTTCCTTTACGCATATCAAAAGAACAAATGACCTAAGGAAGAAACAGACAAAAGGGATCCTAAATTAACCAACCAAAAGAACAAAAGATAACAGACAAAAAGAATCCCCAAGCAACCTCATTGATCAATCAATGGACAAGAAGCTACACCCTCTTGCATTCTTAAAATCCCCAAACGAATGGATCCCAGAATTATGATAGCAAACATAATCAACAACAATCAAGGTACAACCTTTACAACAAACCTTCACGAATCATACCAACCCAGATAAAAAACACACGTTCAAAACAATCAGACCAGAACCCAGAAGCCAAGACACCTTTTTTTTCATACACAAACACAACCAAGATGGATTGACCTGAATACAGCAAATCATCAATGTACATATGAAGGTACCTAAAATCTCGATTTGAGATTAACCCGGGTCCCAGAATTCAAATCCAACAGGAGCCCCGAATCCGGATTTGCTGTCTGAATAGGGAGATTGTTGTGGAAACTGTTACACAGAGTCACACAGTAAGGCTATGGAGCTTCTGACATAGATTTGTATTTATAAGGAACAGAGGCCGTATTGAGAGGGACAGGGGATCTTAATCTTACCTCTTTTTTTGCACATAAGTCTCTGTGATTGTTGAAAACTTTATGAACCTCGAGATTTTCTTGTAATTCCATTGGGACCTTGATAAATTCCGTAGGGACCTCAAGATTCATTTGTTTTCAAAATTCCCCAATATTTTGATTCTTTTGTGACATCTTGGAGTGAACTATTAGTCATGTGATTGGTCACAACTTAATTGATGTACGATTAGCAGATCGTTGAGCGGTCGAGAACAGACTATAGAGACGGGGATGGAGAAAATCTGGTTTAATGATCTGTGAGTGATGGGTTAGGGTTTAGAACTTACCTGATTTGATAGCTTGAACTATTAATGTAATCTGCTGCAGCATAATTGATGTGCAACTAGCAAATCGTTGAGCGGCCACAAACGGGGATAGAAATGGAGAAAAGCTTTCTGAAACGGGTGGTGATGAAGGAGGGTTTAAAACTTACATGAAAAACTGACATCGTTTTGACACAGAAAGAGAGTCAGCTATATAAGAAAACGATGTCGTTTAATTGACTACAGAGAGAATAAAGGAACCCCATGATTGATATGTTGAATTATTAATGTGGTTTGTCACAACCTGATTAATGTGCACTAGCAATCGCTAAGCGGCCGCTAACGGAGGTAGGGATGGAAAAAACATTCTAAAATAGGTGGCATTGAACTGAGAGCGAAGAGTAACAACTTACCTAATTTGAACATCTTGAAATGTTAATGTGACACGCCACAACATAATTGATATACAACTAGCAGATCGTTGAGCAGCCGCAAACAGAGACAGAGATGGAGAAAAGCTTTATGAAACAGGTGGTGATGAACCGGGAGTGATGAGGTAAGGTTTAAAACTTACACGAAAAACTGGTGTCGTCTTGACAAAAGAAATGAGTCATCTATATGAGAAAATGACGTTGTTTAAGCGACTATAATGTGATTCGTCACAACATAATTGATGTACAACTAGTAGAATCTTAAGCGGTTACGAACAGACGTGAAGATGGAGAAACACTTTCAGAAACATATGTGATGAATTTAGAGCGATGGGTGAGAATTTCAAACATATATGACATTTTTTTCAGACAATTGAGTGAGCAATAAAAGAAAACAACGTCGTTTAAACAACTATATAAAAAAAGATATAACTACTCACGGTTGATACGTTAATAAAACATGGGATAGGTGATTCTTACCATTAGGTGTTTAATTATTTTATTTTTTTTGATAATTGGCGTGAACACGAATGGTGGATATTCTTACATAATTTCATTAAAATCTTCAATGCATACCCGTAGCAACATCGGAGGAGTGAAAATTGTCATTGAGAATATTTATATTTTACAATGTCCGACTCACCATAAACATATGTACAACGATAAGTATACGATGAATTAGGTTCAAATCAGTCATATCAATTACTTTAATAGAATAGAACAATATACTAAATACCCATCTATTATACTTGTAAACTACACTTCCAACCAATTAATGACTACTTTCACTAGAAACTTGTCTTTTTTTAACAATAGAAACTTGTTGATCTAGCACCAAAGTTTGAGTTTGGACAATTTAGTGTAATGCAACATCTATTAATGTGTAGGTTGAAAAAACCTAAATAAATCACATGCTATATTCCTTATATAGTAATCCTCTTTCTTAGAAACTCTTTAGGGGTTACATTATTCATTCATTTGCCAGAATGTGGTCTCTCGAACTTATGTTTATTGAACGAAATTGAATTGTATTGAACAGAACTAAAATGAACTGATTTGATCTGAAATTTTTTTAAAGTATAGTAAAAATTAATAATAACATGATTAAAAACCAAATATCGTGATAGCACAACCTTATTCTTCTAAGCATCATATCGCGAATGCATATATTCACATTGTAGTCAATTGTAAGATCGTGCTCCTTTCAATTAACTAATAATTACATTCAATTTAGTTGATTAAAGATATACTTATATTTAGTTTAATTCCATTTGATTTAATTAATTTTAGTTTATATAAAAAGAGTGATGACTAAACTTGTATAAACTATAAATTATAGGGTATATAAAGTAGGGGTGAATTGCATTTGGGCACAAACAATTTAATAGAAAGAAAAATAATTAATCAATATATGGTATGATTAAAGTACAATTTCATAAATTATATCCATTCATATGTTTTTAAGGCAATACTTTTTTTCCCGACAGAATTTACGGAAAACTAGATGGGGATTACAGCTTGGAACCTACATGGATGTAGGCCCCATTTCAGTAGTGGGCCCCATCTCCGGATTCAGTTGTCGTTGAAATACTGGTCAAAAGGAAAGATTTTTTTCAGTGTTACAAAATTCATGTAATACTTAATTTATTATTGGTTATGGGCTTATTTACCAGAAATAGGAGGATAATTAATTGGAAAAATCTTGGGAAAGATAATTTTTCCATCAACTTATTAAAATATGGATTTTATCATAATAATAAAAAGTTAAAGGCTTCTATTGTAATATTAAAAATTTATTAAGTAAAGTACAGTAAGTTTATGATCCAATTTTTATCTTCATTTTTGTTAATTTACTGTTTAAACATTGATCTTTTCATAACGTATAAAAATACCGTCTTTCAAGAGACGGACTCTTAATTAATTAGGGTCATTCGAAGACCTACTATTTTTAGAATTTTGTCATTTATTTACTTGTATTTTTGTAGAAAATAGTTACACGCAAAATCTTAAGTGATGGGCTCACATAATACGGTTACGTCAATTTAATTGAAATTTAACTTATCACATTGAGAATATAGATATTTGCCATTTTTAAGACAAATTCTTAGGAAAAATCATTTTTTCATAAAAATATGGAAAGTTGGGTTTAATTAGAAAAACAAGAGGTAAAATATCTTAATTGCAATATTAAAAAGTTATGCAACGTATTGTAGTTATAAAGTTTATAATTTGATTCATGCAACCCGAAAATTTTAACTTAATTTCTTCTAATTTGCACTTTAAACATTGATCTTTTCATTGATTATGAAAATACCGTCTTTCGAGAGACAGACACTTTTTTTAATGGTTGAATTACATTTTTCTACATTCCATATATTTTAGCAATAGAAAATTGAATTGAGTAAAATTTTATCAAATTAAAATTGACTGAATCAAATTAAACTGAAATGAGTTTAAATCGCAAACAATAAGGGTCTAGTATGAATAGTTGATTAAAATGAATTAAAATGAAGTTGAAAATAACCAAGTCTCCCTACTAGAAACATGACCTATTATTTCGTCCATTTTACTTCATTTCTTTATGAACACCAAAAATAACTAAGGTACAAAGTTCTTTTATCTCGGGTTTTTTTCCCAAGTAAAAGATATTATTTACCTCGGTTATTAAAAAATCAAAGTAAATAATTAGTTTTTTACCTCGGTTATTATTTGAATCGAAGTAAAATGTTAAAAATAAAGTAAATAATGTTACCTAATTACATGCGACGTTGCATATGTTCTTTGAAAAGCTTACGTGATTTCGCTTGATACGTTGTTGATACCGATAGGTATTTCGCACGACTAGCGAAGTTGCAGATATGTAAAAGACAAGTTAAAATAAAGAATTTGACATTGATTGAAGAAAATAAAATACAATAAAATGGAAGTCGTCGTGCCGTTGTGGTAGGAGACGACACCACTAGTTCTGGAATGTGCCGGAGGAAGGCCTAACGCCAGAGGCACCAGAGACGACGCGTAAATTTAGAAGTGTCGAAAATAGCATTTGATGATGCCGGAAACCGAATTGGACACTGTGGAGAAGGTGTCGTTGGACTGGACGGTTGCGGTAGAGAGAACGCCGTGGACTGGGAATGATAGGAGATGACACCGGGACGCTGAGAAAATCGTCGGAATTTGTCGCCAGAGAAGAAAACATGGCTGTCGGGAATTGACCGGAACTTGACAAAAAATTGATCAGAACTTAATCGGAATCGCTGAACTTGAACTGAACTTGATCGGAGAAGGCTGGGGCAATAATGAGGGGGGAAATAAAGAGAACGAGAGCGGAGGGAAAATATTAGGTCTAAGAATCAGACTTGCTCTAATTAATGAAGAAGAGTATAAATATAGTACAAAGTAGACTAGTCTAAATATAACTCTAGCCTAGTCATAAAGAATAAAATTTTATCTAATCATCAATTTGCTTTATTCTAACACTTTGACAGACAGACTTTAAAACACGAGGCTTACTAAACAAAGTGCAAAATACCAAAAATTAATGGGTTAACGGGTTAAATGGAGACTGGACTGTATCTTTAGTTGAGAGATTCTTCTTTGTTTTGATTGTCTTAGATTTTTTATCAGAAGTATGTATGAACCATTTTGCGTGTGTTCCATTTAATACTTCCATTGTGATGGCTATGATGGTCCCGGGTTGAGTATATTGTGGCTGCACTAGGACTACACAGTGAGAATTAAGAATCACTTATCTTTCGTGTGCAGTTCTCAACGTACAAAGGATTTAGTTTAGTATTGTAATATCGATCAATGCATTTGCATGTCTCTCTTTTAGCCACTGAGATCTTAGATTATAATTTAATATTTACCTAGCACTTTAGTGTAAATGGGTATATGCCATATCATACATTGTAATTGCACACTGTGCAAAGTCAAGCTTTAATAAAAAAAAGATGAGAACTCTACAAACCCTCGTATAAGAGACGATTTTAATTTTAAGGGTAATATACAAATATAACCCTATATGTTGGAGAAAGTGCAAATATAACCCTGAGTTATTTTTCAGTGCAAATATAACCCTAATTATTATACATATGTGCAAATATAACCCTAACTATTATACATATGTGCAAATATAACCCTAAAGCCATTATTCCGGCATTGACTGACCAGGGTTATATTTGCACTTTCAATTATCGCAGGGTTATATCTGCACTTTCATTATCGCAGGGTTATATCTGCACTTTCATTATCGCAGGGTTATATCTACACTTTCATCAATTATATAGGGTTATATATGCACTTTTCTCTAATTTTAAAAAAGCACAATAAAATGATTCTCAAATGCGCATCATCCACTCTCGACAGTGAGCAAACCGTTTTTGGCGCCACTTTCCCTCCCTCAAATTACACCACGACGTCGTCGTTTTGTCACAATCCTATTGTATTGGCGCCCGTTGACTCCGCTTTCTGATAAACCCTAGTTCCTCCACCTCCCGCAACTCCCTCCTCCGCCGCCTCCGGCTGAAGCAACGCCGGAGATATCGGCCGGCTATCACTTCCGCAGCCCCCAGGTAAAAGCAATTTCTAAGAATCTAAGTTCTGATCTTCACGCTCAAATGATTAATTGCTTCAAAGTTCAAATTTCCAAGTCGTTTTAGTCGTTGCTTCAAGCACAATAAGATCAACCTGTCCTGTAGTTCTTTGTATCGGAGTAAGATTCGGATAGAAAATTTGCTTGGCGATTAGGGAAATGAACAGCGTAATGATGACGACATAGAACGAAATTGAGTTTTGTGAGAACTTTATGTTCAGAAGTTGTCGTTTTGAATAGTAAGATTTAATTTCTCATGCTGGTGAAGAAATTGAAATTAGGTTTGCTTATAAAATTTAGGCATGGAAAGCAAGAAGACACTGATTGCCATAGGTTTCGAGGGCTCAGCGAACAAAATCGGAGTTGGAGTTGTCACGCTTGATGGCTCTATCTTATCCAACCCGCGTCACACGTACATCACTCCGCCAGGTCAAGGTTTTTTGCCGCGAGAAACTGCTCAGCACCACCTCGAGCATGTCCTTCCCCTTGTGAAATCTGCACTGGAAACGGCACAGATCACTTCCGATGATGTTGATTGTCTTTGCTACACGAAAGGCCCCGGGATGGGTGCTCCCCTCCAGGTCTCTGCTGTGGTCGTCCGTATCCTGTCCCAGCTGTGGAACAAACCGATTGTTGCTGTTAATCACTGCGTTGCACATATTGAAATGGGAAGGATTGTTACTGGAGCGGATGATCCAGTTGTGCTTTATGTTAGTGGAGGCAATACTCAGGTTCTCAACTAGTTATACCTTATTTTCAGCTATATTTTTGGTGTCATAATTGTTTTCTTATAAATTTGATCAAGACATTAAGGAACGTGAATGTTATTGTCTGTTGGTCTATATTTAATATGGAATAATGGGAGGATGCTAGGATTATTTATTTCGCTCCAAAATTGACAGTTATTTATTGTATTCAGGGAAGCTGGGAAATTGAGCAACTGTTGAATTATTTAAGATGAAGTTGATAGGCTGGTGTGTGAACTTAAATAACTGTTGTTTTACTGGAAGTTGATAGGCAATTTGTGCAAATTCCCTAGTCATTGATAGAAAATGGGTTTACTTTGTATGGTATAATGGACTGCACAACTAAGTAATTTTTCTGTATGTTTTACATATGTTCTATTCGCTTCAGTTTAGGGCGTGTCACTTGCTGTACATTATAATGTCTATTTGGGGACATGAAGGGCTGAAACATGGTCTATTTTACAAAAAACCCCGTGGCCAGAGATAAGAAATCTGTGCACCATCTCTTGTTACCGATACTATTGAACAACTCTTGCAGGTAATTGCATATAGTGAGGGAAGGTATAGGATTTTTGGCGAGACAATTGACATCGCTGTTGGAAATTGCCTGGATAGGTTTGCAAGAGTGCTCCATTTGTCCAATGATCCAAGTCCCGGTTACAATATTGAGCAGGTATCTAACCGCTTACAGTAATGAATTTGTTTCATTTACAACACGTTGCTATAATGACATTGGATGTCTCTGTACAATCCTCATCAGCTTGCTAAGAAAGGAGAAAAGTTCATCGAGCTTCCATACGTTGTAAAAGGAATGGACGTTTCATTCAGTGGATTACTGAGCTCCATCGAGGACACCGCCGTGGAGAAGCTCAAGAACAATGAGTGCACACCAGGTGATCTATGTTTCTCCCTTCAGGTAATCAATCACAAGATTGCATCATCTCGGTAGAGTTTCTACTTTCTGTTACTTATTTTGAAAACTGTTCAGGAAACCGTGTTTGCAATGCTCGTGGAGATCACAGAGCGAGCAATGGCACACTGTGACACGAAGGACGTGTTAATCGTTGGTGGCGTGGGATGCAACGAGCGCCTCCAGGAGATGATGCGCATCATGTGCTCCGAGAGGGGTGGTAATTTGTACGCTACTGATGAGAGGTATTGTATTGATAATGGGGCAATGATTGCCTACACGGGGCTCTTGGCTTATGCTCATGGCGCCACGACCCCATTGGAGGAATCGACATTTACGCAGCGGTTTAGAACTGATGAAGTGCTAGCCATCTGGAGAGGGAAGGAGCCATCTGGGCCGAAACTGGTTTCCTGAGGCTGGTGAAAGTTCCAAGGAAAACAATTCAATGTAGCAGTACTCTATTCTGTTTCTGCACTTTTACCTTTTCAATGGAGTATCTTGTATTAAAATCAAATTTAGCCTTGAGTGGGCTGATGGACCTTCATGTAGTATTTGGGCCTGATGATTGAATACTTTCATGCTTGATGTGTGTTCCATTATTTGGCAAACCATGCCACAACCAACATATAAAAACATGTTATAATTGACACATCCATGTAAATTATCATTGTGTCTCATCAAGCATGCCTCATGCATATGAAACAAAATGGGAATATAAATGCTCTATGTGTGTCAGTTTAAATTATCCACTTACGCTATGATACTATTCTCTATCAAAGTTTGACCGCATATTTAAATAAGTATATGGGACATAATATTATTGTGTGTAATATTGTTGATTGCATCGTAACAATTAGTTTATAGAAAGTAACTTTTTTTATTTTCCGTTATTATACGTAGCTAAACATATTAACGGTCAAATATATTTTTTGAATAGTATTCATAATTAAGCGGTAATTTAACCTGGGACGGAGTAGGGGAACCATGGGTACCGAGCAGCTGTGCAAGTTATCTCTATAATTCGTCGGTTAAGAAAGTGAGCGGTATTCTAAGTTCTGCTCTCAACGACGCAGACTCTCATTTTTCGATCGAAACTTTTTGTGTTAACATATTTATTTAACGTCATCTAGACCAGTGCCAAATGAAAATTAGTGTAAATTATCGAGGGTGAATTTGAATTTTTTTTTCCACCAGCTACCTCTAATATAGATAAAAAAATTATAAAAATATAAAGAGTTAAGTGCTCATATGATCCCATGTTTTGATCGAGAGTGTCAATATGATCCTGTAAAGTCAGAAAGTGCTCATATGATCCAATGTTTTGCTCAAAAGTGCTAATATAACCCCGGAGGCCTCAATTTGGCCAAAATTTTGTAATTGACTATTGTACTCTTGTTTTTTTTAATAAAAATTTCAGAACAAGTGAAAGGACAATATGCTCTCATTGACCAATTTTCTTTTCCTTCTTCTCTCGACTCCACCTACACACTCGAGTTCTTCTCCTTCTTCTCTCGATTCCACTTTCTTTTCCAGCGCTGTGTTGGAAAATGGTGGGGCAGGTGGCGTCGGAGTGAGGAGCGAGCGGCGGTGAATTGGGCTGAGAAGGAACGAAGATGGTGGTGGTGTTGCTAGGGTTAGGGAAGGCGACAGGTAAGGGAGGGCTTGGAAGCGGCTGTGAATCGGGCAAGATAGGGTTTGCATTGGCGCCGGGATGGGGTGGCGTCAGGGTGAGATTTGGTGGGCTAGGGTTTTTGTGGTGGTGTCGGCGAGGATTCGCTGGGCTTGGTGGTGATGGTCGATGGGACAGGTGGTGGTAGCAGAGTTGGGGAGGAACGATGTTTGAGGCGATGGATGGTGAGGAACGGTAGTGAGGCGGCATATAGATGGTGGATGCAGTGGTGGATGGGGTGGTGGACAAGGGTTGATGGGGGTGGTGAACGAGACCGGGTCTGAGGTGGTGGTTTGTGTTGAGAGAGTAGTTGGCGGAGAGGATCTGGCAGCGGAGTGGGTCTGAGGTGGTGTCTTGTGTTCTGAGGTGGTGAACGACGGTGGAACTGGTGGCGGAGGTGGCGGAGCGGTAGTGGCTGTGTCATGGAGAAGAAGAATAACAAGGGGTATTTTTATCTTTACAGTTTTAGTTTTAAGACTAGGTTTATTTTAGTCTTTTTAGTTATGGTCAATGCCAGAAAATGCTGGAATAGTGCCAAAAGGTTATATCGGCACTTCTAATGCAAAACATAAGGTTATAATAGCACTTTCTAACTTCACATGGTTATATTAATACTTATGACCAAAACATATGATCACTGTATTTGCCCAAATACAAAAGAGATTTCTTTCAACCCCCGCCATATATGTTTTCTGCCAACGCCCTGATTAAACCTCTCTTATGTAGTATTATCATAAGTTGGATGTCAAATGTCAGAAATACAAAAGGAGATACTTGGAATGATTTGAAAAGGGAATGGCAAGATGGGAATGGGGATCCAACGTTTGAAAATTGACCTTAACAGCTATACCAAACCAAACAGAATTAAAGGTCACATAAATATATTCTGGTGGGACACTTTTTTGAATTCTTTTTGGCTCTTTCTTCATTTCAAACCTCCCTAACGTCCATATTTATAGTTTTATGGCTTTCCTTTTTCTTTCTTTTGTTCAACAGCTCTTATTTAGGTTGGATGCTGTTTAATTCTAATCTACAAAGTTTTAACTTATTCGCCTTGAATTTCGTCAAATAATTATTTAAATATTTTGGGATTCGCAAGGAAAGATAAGCCAATGAAATTGACTGAAATGATCAGTTCTAGTCGGTCGTATTATTAGTTTTATTAGCAGTGGAGGGTATCGATTTCTTGATTTCTTCCTTTGGTTGAAAATTTTAAAAAAAAAGTAAAAATATTCGTTTCGTTAAAACTGCATAAGAATTCTGTAAAATTGTTCTGCTTTCATTCATAATATCAACATGTATTTATACAAAGGCTTGCTAGGAGAATAAGCAAAGTTATGAAAAACTAAATTACAAATAATACCTTCGAGTCATTGTCATATTTAGCTATTTAGTGTTGTGCTAAGTGAATAGTGAAGATCCCATAAAGTAATTAATTGGTTTTATAATAAAAATTTATGACGCTAACAATGTGATATCAAAATCAGACCGGTTGATTCAGTGAACGTATATTCTCACAATTTGACCTAAGATCCCTTTCCGCCAACGCTGTACGATGGATAATGTTGTTTCACGTGATGGGGCGTGTTAAGAGTCATGGTAATGGAGGACAAGACTATCAATTAATTTTATTATAGAAGTCTATACCTTTAATACTCTCTCTGTTCCATCTCAAATTTACAGAATCTTTTTAGCGGTCTCCAATAAGCACCTTTGACTGTAAATATATGTAATTACCACATAAAAAGTTGTTTTAAAACTTCTTGTTACGGTGAATCTAACGGTATCTCATACAATAATATTGTTGGTCGTTTACTTATCCAACTATATGGTCAAACTTTGGCTGAGAAATTTTTTTTGTACAATTTGAGATGGGACAGAGGGAGTATGCTCGATCCAACCTAACCCATTTTGACCGGGGCCACAAGTTGTTATAAAATTTGAGTCGGATCGTAACCCAAGGATCATACATTTATTCAATTTAAAACATTGCCTTTTAATCTACAAACATTATTATTTTTGGGATTGATTGAGAGAACTCAAAATTACGGATCTGATCCGAGTCAGATTACATAAATAGAATCCGATGCGTTCATTTACATTCTGACCCAACCCGATCCAACCCCGTCTGCGAGTCAAAATGCACACCCTAAACACTTTTTAGGAGCAACATTTGTTACAAATTGTACATAAGCCCCCCAAAATGGCTTTTGAGTTTTGACATAAAAAACATTAGGGATGATTACAATTGAAGAAGAAAAATAGGTCCACAAACAAAAGCAAAGACAACGGGCGAGCATGCCTTTCTCTTTAGTCTTCGCTTTTCCTTCTTCTCTTCAATTCTTGTTCATCTTCACCAAAAACACACACTGAAAAACACGCACTGAAAATCACACTTATTTCCTCAACGCATTAATTGAATTCACCTCTTCGGCTCCTTTTGGCGCGCAAAACACGAGAATTCCGTCCCGTTTCACATTCCAAGTTCTTTAACAGCCTCGTCAACTGATCAGAATATCATCAGATCCACCGTTCTTAACGTTGTACGCTTTCCTGTCCGTTGCCGGAAAATCAGGAATTTCCCGCCGCCGGCAGCTCACACAGGTACGTACTTTACAACATGCAATGATCGGTGATCACTCGAGAATCTGCTCGATTTGTGCGGTTTAAGAATGTTTTTTTATCAAAATTTTGGCGAATTTTAGTTTCTGCGATTGTTTTTTATTTGCAGGGGAAACAGATGCCACAAGAAATGTTCTTTTCTCCGAACAAGAATTTGAGAGGATTAAAGGGAATAATCTATGGCAATAATGATGATGCAGTTTATGGAGAGGAAATTATCAGTGACCGGGAATTAGCCCAGAGAAAAGCTGGTTTAGCAGGTAATAATGCTCTAATTAATCTATATTTCTAGGGTATTTTAAAAAATATAGGATATGACCCATTTCGATACGTTTTATATTGGATGGAAAATGGGCAGATTTCTACGAGTTAATTCGTTGGTCTAGGCAAGTGAATTTGTACACTTTCTGAATCCAGCCCGCAAACTCAGTCCACTCGATTCATATTTTTCATTTATCCATTTTATTCATTACTAATTTTTGACCCATTATCCATACCTAACTCGATTTAAAAATAGATAATCCGAACAAGTTGTGATTTTTTTGCCACATATAATTTAAATAGATATATAAGTACCCATAATATTGTATTAGATATACGGAATTCATCATATCACGTAGTGTTTAGTATCAAATATTTATGTGTCGTTATTATACGTAATTAAAAGATATTACTCGTGATACTACATTTAGTGAAGATCATAAAAATGATTTGTACCACTTTAATTAAAAACAGAGGGAGTACCATCATTAAGCATCATTAGATGCCAGTTGGCAATTTTTAGAGAAATAGAAAGAAAAGAAAAGTGAATCAATATTCTAAAGAGTGTTTTTATTTTTGAATAAAATTCTAAACAGTGTTTGGTTGGCGGTGGAGTTGTACCCAGAAGAACAATTATCTTTCTTTGTTGAAGAAAAAGTGGAACCCTCCATTTAGGGTTCATAATGATGTTTTGGAGGTCAAGTGACCTAAAGCAAAAGATCATACGATCATGCTACACATCAACAACGTTAATTTGGACCACATTTGAGGCATATTCACTCCTCCTTCATAATGGGTGGGTCTAATTGGGTTAACGTGGTCTAAATTGTTCGATCTGATATATTTTTATTTAAATTTATTCGAATAAGTTGGTATTGAATTCCCCGATCTTGAACTTAATTTTTTAAAAATTGAATAGAGTTGAATGACCGGATATTTTTACAAGATTTAGGGTTTTTATTCGTGTGAGTGTCTTGGGATCTAAATATGTTGTTTATGAATTTAACCATTTGTTTTTGTGATTTGTGGGCGATGGGGGTATGATAATGTTCCTCGTGAAGGTGATTAAAGTTTGTCCAACTAATAACACCTCCTTTTACTTTTAAGTGTACAAAGTACAACTATTCAAGCCCGTGGTACACATGTCAACCAACATGCTCTCTTCGTCCTAACTATTTTTACGGATAGAGAAAGATGAAGTATTTTTAAAGATTTATTATTTAATAATTTATGGCTCATGTGCTGGTGGGGTAGTAGTAATTTATTTTTCTTTTGCATTTTATTTCAACCTTACAATTGGACCATCCCAATTTAAAAAATGAATAAAACCTGGCTGAAATTGAAAATAAAGTGAAGAGTGTAAAAACATGTGGATTCAGGGTTTAGGGTTTTTGGAAGATTAAATTATTTTTTTGGTCCCCTATAAAGTATCTTTTACCATCTTTTGGTCATCATTTGCAAAACAACCCTCAGACGGTACCCAACAAATTCAAAACAATTTGTTTGGTCCCCTAAGGTGTTTTTCAGGTAAGACTAAATAGTTTTCCGGCATAGTCAGGGGTATAATGGTAATTTTACTAATAAAAAAATTCAATTAAAAAATATTAATTTTCAAAATTTCAAATTTTCGACTTCATCCTGAGCCCTCGAACCCTCGAACCTCATGCTTCAAACCCTCGAACCTCCTGCCTCGAACCCTCGAACCTCCTGCCTCGAACCCTCGAACCTCCTGCCTCGAACCCTCAAACCTCCTGCCTCGAACCCTCGAACCTCCTGCCTCAAGCCTTGAGCCCTCAAACCTCCTTCCTCGAGCCTCGAGCCCTCGAACCTCATGGCTCGAGCCTTCAAACCTCTTGCCTCGAGCCTCGAGCCCTCAAACCTCCTGCCTCGAGCTCTCGAACATCCTGCCTCGAGCTCTCGACCATCCTGCCTCGAGCTCTCGACCCTCCTGACAATTTTTTTTCTTTTTCTTTTTTTTAAACTCAGGGGTATAGTGGTCATTTTACATATTTTTGACCAATTTACCGTTGACTTTCCTTGAAAACCACCTTTGGGGACCAAACAAATTATTTTAAATTTGTTGGATACCATCTAAGAGTTATTTTACAAACGAGGACCAAAAAATGATAAAAGATACTTTATAGGGATCAAAAAATAATTTAATCTTTTTGAAAATACGTGTAAGAAAATTGTTTAAAATATTGAAAATAAACTAAAGCCTTAAATTGATGTTTGGCGGTGAAGCAACAGAATGTCACTTGGCGACATTGACTGAGTAGTAAACTGGCGCCAACAGTAACCTGCAAACAAACATGGCCCTTTTAACTGAACTTTTCGCCATTTCTCACCTAACTCTCTTTCAAATTTTGAATTTTACATGCTACAAATTAATAAATGCACCTTCGTTTCTTCATATTTTATGTCACAAAACTAAACTCAGTTGCGAAAATATACTACTCCATCTGTTCCACCCTATCCTGTGCATAATCTTTTTTCCGGTCAAAGATGTTAAGCTTTGATCACATATTTGAATAGACATATGAACGATAAATTTATCATATGAGATATGGTTCGTCGTAACATGTAGCATGTAGTTTTCAAATATCAAAATTTTGTGTGTCATTATTGTCCGTACCTACACATATTTACAGTCAAACATGTTTATTGGAGACCATGAAAAGATTCCGTGTAGATTAAACTGGACGGAGGGAGTATCGCGCCTTATTTTTTGAATTCAAGGCGCCAAAAATTGAAGGTTACGTATCACAATCCTTTTCTGTAGTAGAGTACATACTGGCTAGGGTTTCTTTAAAGAGAGAGCGGACTTTCATTTTTAAAATCCACTTTCCAAACGAATCCTCCTACACCTATGTATAAACACGGGTTTTTCGATTAATCCTAGCTAAACAAATGAAATTTGATTAAAGAATGTGGTAGAAAGTTGAATTTTCATAAGCTTTAAGGCTTAATTTTAAGTGGGACCCGCTTGATCAACTGTTGTGGATCTAGAGTATTTTCTGAATATCAACATTTTTATTTATCGTTAATATACGTAGATAAATATGTTAACGGTCAAACATTTTTTTACGATTGGTGCAAAATTTAGGGCGGTACTGAGGGAGTACTAGATCACTCAAAATCAAAGCTTGTAACATAGGAGTATATGTCTATTTTTTCTTCCAAAAACTAAGGTTGTTATAGCAAAAAAAGCATGATGAATTGATGGTTATGGATTCCTGCAGCTGCTCGGAGGTACGAGGCATCAGCATGGCTAAGGAAAATGGACCAAGGAGCATCAGAAGTTCTGCCCAAACAGCCCTCAGAAGAGGACTTCTGCATTGCCCTCCGAAACGGCCTCATTCTCTGCAATGTCCTAAACAAAGTCAACCCTGGTGCTGTCCACAAGGTATGTTCATCCTGCATCTTGTCTTGAATCATGGAAATAGCGTCGGAAAACTGCGTGATCCATTGTGTTTCTTGCCATGAATGATGGATCAGGTGGTGGAAAATCGAGTTATCGATGTGCAGTTCACTGAAGGAGCTGCTCAGTCTGCCATTCAGTACTTTGAGAACACCAGGAACTTCCTTGTTGCTGTTGGGGAGATGAAGCTTCTGACGTTCGAAGCTTCTGATCTCGAAAAGGTTTGCATTCTTACCTTAAATCTTGGAATGTATATCATAAAAAGACACATGTTTTAAGGAATGTGCTCTGTGGTTTTGTCTTTTCATAAATGCCTGCGTCACCAAAACCGTAGTTCAGAATCCAAAATCGTAGTTTGACACCAAAACCGTAGTTTGAAATTATGTCATTGCTGAATGAGCTGAAGAATGATAGAACATTCAAATTACTGTCCCTATCTTGACAGGGAGGTTCGTCGGGGAAGGTTGTGGATTGCATTCTGTGTCTCAAAGGGTATCACGAGTGGAAACAAGCCGGAGGGATTGGAGTATGGAGATATGGAGGAACTGTGAAGATTGTCGCCTTCCCTAAAGGGCATCCTTCTTCATTTGTTGGCAGTGAAAGCACAGATGAGTCCTTGGATGAATCAGAATCATCGCAATATGATCAGTTGTTGGATTGTCTGAACTTATCGAATGAGGTTTCAGCTGAGGAATCGAATGCTGCCAATGCGCTTACCTTACTCTTTGATCGCGTTGGCCTCAGCCTTCTGAAGGCATATCTTACAGAACTTGATGGTGTTCAAGACCTGCCTTTGAATTCAATGGTAGGTAAGAGTTAAGATCATCTGATGATGAATGATCGCGTTTTCACGAATGTTGTCTCAACGAATGATGTTCTTTCTTATAGGTTATAGATGTTCTGCTGAGGAAGATGGTTAAGGATTTCTCGTCGCTGCTTGCTTCTCAAAGCAATCAGGTAAAGTTAAGAAAGAAATCATGCATATTTTTGGCTGTTATTATGAACAATCCTAGGTTTCAAATGCAAACATTATATGCAGATTGGACTTGTTCTGAAGAATATTTTGAGCAGTGAATGCATTCCTCAATCAAAATCGGGGCTCATTGAGATCATCATCAAGTACTTAAACCAAAGGAGTAGTATGGCGTCAAGAGAGCTCTCGAAGTCCTGCATTTGTGGTGGAAAGCTTCAAGGCTTTTCTCAGAAGAACACTTCATCCAATGTTCGCGTAGAGGCTCTCGATGCTCAACAAAGAGAACTAGAGGTGAAGTGAAGCCATGTTTCTTGATACATTTTCTGTTTTCGTGTAAATATTTATCGCTGAGTCCATGATATCGTCTTCAGGAGCTCAAGATCTTTTCCGCGAAAACTAAGCAAGAATTCCAGCAGTTTAGGACAGGTTGCAACAAGGAATTCAGAAGGCTCGGTAAGAATCACAAGTCAGAACTATTTATATGTTGTCATTCAAGAACTTTGTCTGAATTTCTTTCACTTTTTTAAAACCAGAGCATTACATCAAGGGCCTTGAAGTGGCTGCTTCATCCTATCATAAAGTTTTGGAAGAAAATCGCGCTCTTTACAACCAAGTACAAGATCTAAAAGGTGAGTTGTATCGACGCGAAAGATGTTCAAACTTTCTTGTTTCTCTGACATTTTGTTCTTTGTACTTCAGGGACTATTAGAGTGTATTGTAGAGTGAGGCCTTTCCTCTCGGGCCAAGCGGATGATCCCTCGACAGTTGATTACATCGGGGAAAATGGAGATATCATGATAGCCAATCCTTACAAGAATGGCAAAGATGCAAGAAGGATTTTCGCTTTCAACAAAGTTTTTGACACGAATGTCACACAAGGTATGATTTCGCAGTTTATTTTTGCGCTTTACGTGTCAAGAGTGAAGCTTTCTGATGCTGCATTGACTTCACTTTGCAGAACAAATCTACATGGATACTCAGCCATTGGTCAGATCAGTTCTTGATGGCTATAATGTCTGTATTTTCGCCTATGGACAAACTGGCTCCGGGAAAACATACACAATGGTAGATTTTACGTGTTTTCGCGGCATTGTTTCGCAACATTATGGTGAATACTGATCTTGTTATGTCTTTGCTGACAGAGTGGCCCGGACTTGACAAGTGAGGATACGTGGGGAGTAAACTATCGTGCCTTGCGCGACCTTTTTCAGATCTCGGAAGAAAGAATGGAGATGATTGAGTATGAAGTAGGGGTCCAAATGATTGAGATATACAATGAGCAAGTAAGAGATCTCCTGGTCATCGATGGATCGAACAGAAGATATCCTTTTCTTGTTTTTTCTTTTCAGTTCATGAGTGTACTTGTGATGTCATTTCCTGTGAAACCTTAACTGTGTAAAGTACATTGGATATACGAAACAACTCTCAACTTAACGGGCTAAATGTGCCAGATGCGAGTCTGATTCCCGTAAAATGCACTCAAGATGTTCTTGATCTGATGAGAATAGGTCAGAAGAATCGCGCTGTTGGCGCCACAGCGCTTAATGAAAGGAGCAGCCGTTCGCATAGGTAAGCTACACTGTCTCCATTTTATTCCATCCTACTTTTGCTTCAACAATGTTGTTAAATGACTTTGGTTTTCGCTGTCTTTTGTAGTATCTTAACAGTTCATGTCCGAGGAAAAGACATGGTCTCGGGAGCCACATTGAAGGGATGCCTTCATCTAGTCGATTTAGCAGGAAGCGAAAGAGTGGACAAATCAGAAGCTGTTGGCGAAAGGCTAAAGGAAGCGCAACATATAAATAAATCGCTATCTGCACTTGGCGATGTTATATCTTCACTCGCGCAAAAGAGTTCACACATTCCCTACAGAAATAGCAAGCTGACACAAGTTTTGCAAGACTCTTTGGGTGAAAAACCACGAAAAAACTCGCGAAATTAGATTACTTTAAGGTTTGTTTATGGCAGATGAACTCATTTTTCATCATGATATATGTGTAGGTGGCCATGCAAAGACTCTGATGTTCGTGCATATAAATCCATCCGCGAATGCCTTGGGAGAGACGATTAGTACTCTGAAGTTCGCTGAGCGAGTTGCATCGATAAATCTTGGAGCAGCTAGAACCAACAAGGAAAGTAAAGAAATTGTGGAGTTCAAAGATGAGGTAAGTTCTGAATTCTTGTTTGTTAGTCTCAAACAAACACTTCGGCATGAAAAAGGCGATTTTCTTGACAGAATTTTCGTGTTTCTGAAGATATCAAACCTTAAACTAGCTCTAGAGAAAAAGGATGGTGAATTGCAGCAAATGAAAAGTGGAGCTAGCACGCGAAATGCAGTGTCTCCTCTTCGGTTTACAAGATCAAATCAGAGAACCATTGATGAAGTTCAAATCTCTGAGGTACTTAAGATATGAGTTGTACTAGGTTTGGATACAATGTATGTTCTTAGCCCTTGTGAAATGGCATTTCAGGTCAGAAGCTGTTCTTCGGGCAAGCAAAGAAGGCCGCGATTACCAGCTAAGTTTAGCGACAAGGATGTGGTCCCGAAAACTCCCTTCCTAACTGAAGAAAGGCCTCAAGGATCCTCCCACAATGCGAGATCACCATCTCCTCCCGTGAGAAGATCAATGTCAACCGACAGAGGATTTCACACGAGAAGCCGGATCAAGCCGGAGACACTTGATAATCCGCCAACCACAAGGCTGCCACAACCATATCAGGAGCCACTGAAGCTAAACAACATCTCTGAGACATTGCACAGCATGCAAAGGATCGCCACGCGAAAAGGGCACCAAGAACACGAAGATGAGCAGTTCAAACAAGCACTGAATGTAAGGCAAGGTGGCATCAGAAAAAGTAAACCCGAGAAGGCAGTTAAGACAAAGCAACAACATCAGATGGCTAAAAGTACTTACATTGATGGTGCAACAACAAAAGATAAAGTTGAAAATGAGAATGTAGTGTCCCCGGCTTATGCCAACGCGGCTTCTAGGTTGAAAAAGATCCAGAACAACTTCTTAAGGAACTCTCAGAATGTTGAGCCAAGGTAAAAAATGGATTTTTTGAAAGAATGAACCTAGTTTTCAACTGCATTCTGAGAGTTTGTTTTCAGGGAGATTATTCGGCCGATACAAGAGCATAGGGCTTCTCAGGTTATCTTTAACAACGCCAAGGAAACGAGCAATTCATCATCATCATTCGCAGAGCTGAGGAGGAGTCGATCAACACCTCGAGGAAAGTTCATGATCTTACCTTGATGAGTGAGAGTTTTCAGAAAAAAGATGGTCTTTATTGGAGTAATTTAGTCATTTTGAGTTCTTTGTATAGCCAGTTTTCTTTTGTGTCTATTAACAAAATCTAAAGAATGAAATTTGTTGGTGAGATTGACTTGTGTCCTGACAGATTAGTTTAGGACTTTGCACAAAAAAATGAATCCAAACATTGAGGAATTTGGACAGATGAGATTACTCTAGGACTCTGCTAAATTTAGCCACTTGGCATTATGTGATTTGATTGTTTCTCAAAAGCTTAGAAGATAGAAAAGATCCCAGTTATTTGCAGCCATAAACAAGGAATTGAAGGACAAAAAACCCCATCTTTTCTTGCCAAATTGCCCTGTAAAGCATCAATCTCTTGGTTTTTGGCATTGCATTGGCCCAAGAAATCTTCCTGCAGGAATTTCAAGAATACCATCACAATTTGGAAGGTACATTTAAATACATATAAAGGTATTTCCTCTTTTCATGAAAGATTCTAGAAATATGTTTTCTTGGGCAATGCAATAATTTCTCAGAGAGATTTTGTTGGGAATTTGGGGCATTTTTTGCCATGAAAACCTAATTCTTGATGAGCAACAAGGGAAATGGCCAATGCAATGGCCTCCAAGAATCCTGAAGAATTAGAGGAACCTGATGTGGCCGTGGCACCAAATTCTGCAGAAAACTTTGTAACCTGCATTCATAGAGCGAAAATGGCAGGCCATTTTCACGACGTCAGTGTAACTTGGTCGAAAACTCTAATAGGCCACTCCCTTTTCATCTTGGTAGAAAGCCCTTCTGAAGGCACTCAATCCTCATGCAAAATTGACCTAAGAACCTGGCAATTCTGGGGCAAGAAAGGGCTGAAATCCTTCAAAGTCGACGATAAGCGAGTTGATGTCTATTGGGATCTAAGAACTGCAAAATTCGCAAGTTCTCCAGAACCCAACTCAGATTACTATGTGGCCTTGGTAGCATCAGACAAAGAAATGGTCTTACTTCTTGGAGATCAGAAGAAAGAAGCATTTCAGAGAACAAAATCCCAGCCTTCGTCCGTAAATGCTCCATTAGTCCACAAGAAGGACAATGTGTTTGCCAAGAAGTGTTTTTGCTCAAAAACAATGCTTGGAAAGGGCAGAAAAGAGCATCATATCATCATCGAATGCACGACTTCCGGCCCCTATGACCCGGAAATGTGGATCAGCGTCGATGGGATTGAGTCCATCAGGATTTCCAACCTTCATTGGAGATTCAGGGGAAATGAGACCATACAAGTGGATGGTGTTTCTGTGCAGATTTTCTGGGATGTTCTTGCTTGGTTGTACCATGATCTTGACGATGATTCGCAGTCTGGTCCCGGGACTTTCACTTTCATCCAAGGTAAAGATCCTAAGGATGTTTCAGACCAAGATTTTGCAAGAAGGGATTGTATTTCCAGTTCTGAGAATTCTGATGGATTCAGTAGGTTCTTCACAATGGACCATGTTATTACAGCTGAATTCTGCCATTTCTTGTATGCTTGGAAGACTGGATGATCAGATGAAATGCAACGTTTTTGTAATCTTCTTTTCTGTAAATGATTAACATTGTAAACTAGGTAGTATCAATGTATCAAATCTTTCATTTTATTCTACTTTTCTCACAAAAAAATCTTCCATTAAAAAATTCAAGCATTAAAAATTTTGCATTTATTTCAAAAACTTTTCTTGAAGTGACAAATTTGAAGTCGTTCCATGTTAATGAACCCCTCTTAGGGTTTAGGCTTGTACCGTTTCTTACAGAATTAGAACCCACAATTTCTTTCTTGGTTTTCATGTTTCTATCATCAAGAAGCTCCAGAACCCTAATGTTGAATTTATCCGGGAATCTTATCTCACAGCTGCAAAGCCACATCTTTTTCATTCCCTGGTAAGTTATGATTTATGGGTTTCCTTTTCTCATTCAGAAAGTATCAATCTTGCTTCGTTTCAATCAAGAATGAACCATAATCTGTGAGAGTTATGTGTATTTTGGGTGAAAAATAAGATTTTGATGTTGAAAGTTGAACTTTTGAGGTGAAATTTGATTTGGGCAGTGCTTATTTTCTCTACTGAAGTTGATAAGGAAATGATTAGGGATGTGATTTTGATGTCAAGATTGAAACATTTTTTAGGGTAGGGAAGAAGGTGAAGATGGGCAGAATTAGCTGTTCTAAAGGGAGGGATTATAGCAAATCAGGTCCAGTAAAGTACATTCCAAAAACATCTTCTTCAGGAAATAAAGAATCAAAAGGCTCGTCTGAATTAGATGATACAAAACAGCATAGAAGTGTTGAATCAGATGGGAAAGGAGTTGAAGTTTGGGGATGTGAGGTCGGCTATATGGATCGTGTAATGTCATCTTATTCTGTCAGGAAACAATATGAAAATCCAGTTAGCAAGATAGATGACAATGGTGGATTTGGTAGAAGGAGAGTTGCTCAGGCAAATGAATTTCAGAGTGAATATGTAGCGGGAACTGGTGTTTTTGTGCAGCCAAATGTCGGTAGTGATAAGCGTGAAAACCCAAAGAACGGCGAATATAATGTACAGCCAGATGTAGAAAGAATTGATTCTTCCACATGCTCAGAGAATATTGTTGTTCGAGTAAAAGATGATGGAGGATTTGGTACAAGTAGAATCGTTCGATCAAATGTACAGAAGACCAAACATTCTAATATCCAACAGAGTTCAAGCAGTGGGAGGAGCTTTGTCATAAATACTGAAGGATTAGGTACGTATAACATATGCAAAGTATATGATTATGCTTTTCTTTTTTTCCCCGGCTATCAACTTCATTCTACTGCTTACATATTCAACTTTCAGGCGTCGTGGAAGAATTTGATGATGCTATGCATTTTGAGGACTATGATTCCATGGAGGAATCTGAGGTTCATTCAAAGGTGCAAGGCGTGAAAACAAAAGAAGATGTGCAGAAAACGGCTGTTGAATTACTTGCTGCGAGGTCAGAGTCCTATAGCCTTGTTTCTTTCTAGTCTACTGATTTTTTTAAATTTATTTTTGCCTTCATGATTTCTATTGATTCTGCTATTTAGTCTGAAGTTTCTTGGCTGTAAATTGAAGTTTCTACCGGAAAATAAATAATATGCTCTTTTTCAGAGCTCTTACTGCTCTGGAGCTGAGGAAGAAGCTGCTGGGCAAGAATTATCCGCTTCACGTTGTCGATGCAGTCATAAATGATTTCAAAGCCCGGTAAAATCTTTATTAGTTTTCTTCTCTTCCGATTTATTTGACGCTGAAAGTGAACCAGAGAATCAGACACATTTTAGCAATTAGCATGGTTTTCCCTTTGTCCATTTTCATCATCTTTCTTGTTTTGGAGTTCCTGAATCTCTTTGGATGATCACAGGGGTCTGATCAATGATGGCTTATATGTTGAGACATTTTCACGTTCAAGATGGTCATCGTCTACTTGGGGTCCAAGGCGAATAAAAAAGGTAGGGTTAGTTTCGAAAAGTTCTCTGAATGAACACTTCAGTTTCTTCAAGAACCACTCTAAGAAATCATTTTGGACTTGGTATACACTCCTTTAGGCCCTCTACAGCAAGGGAGTGAGTGAGTTGGATGCAGAGAAGGCTGTAAAAACAGTTTTCAATGATGCTTCATCCGATGAAGAATCAGAATCAGAATCTGGCCTTGGCATGTCAAAGCTTTCAATGGATCGCTTATTGGCTCAGGCCTCGAAGCAATGGACACGAAGTTCTGATGTATCGATGGAGAAAAGAAAAGCCAGGATGATCTCGTGGCTCCAGTATCGCGGTTTCAATTGGAGCATTATCAGTACTGTACTCAAAAAGCTAGATTCCAAGTCTCCTAGTTAGAATCCCGGATTCGAGTTTGTATAAAAAGATGGTGTTCTGTGAGTGAAAGAAATGAAGGAGAAGTGACTTTCGAGCAAAGCATCTTTATCTTTGGTTTTCTTTATTATGGTTAGGTTTCTTCTTTTCTTGAAAGTTAATGGTGAAATTAGGGCTTAAGAAGTATTTTCTTGAAAATTTCTCCCTGACATCACATGAGCATGTGTGCTAGCTGGACCATATGAATAGTATTGAATGTGCAGGTTGTGGTTGGACTTTTGGAGCAGTTAAGGTAATTAATCATTGCAGCTTTTAAACTTACATTATCCTGCTGACAGGTAAAAAACATGTTTGATTGCTGATATATGTAAATCAAGACTCGTCGAGTAATTTGTAATATGCATTCATAGCTTTACTTGTACTTGCTTCTTCTACATGAAACTATTTATTCATACCAGAACTCTACAATAGCTATACCTACATAAAAATCACACTAATGTAACAGAACATGATCATATACTAACATCAATCTCCACCATTTAGTATTCACAATGAAGATTTCTGTGTCTTTCAACCTCAGACAGAATCGTCCGAGAACGCGAAAGAGCAGTTAGAGGATCCCTGTGAGGCCACGTGGCGAGGCACGGGGGACTTCGGAGAAGCCATGGAAGCTACCTTGAGCAGATCATCATTCTCTGACCTCACAGGATCAGAAGGCCTTATCTCCTTGAGCATGGCCACCACATCTTTCATCATCGGGCGATCATCAGCGCGGGGGCTCACGCAGAGGAACGAAACAGCCAATGTCTGAAGCATTTCGTGCATCTGAGGGTCTGCCCTACCTCGGAGCTTGGGATCAAGAACATCAGATGGCTCCTTTTTAGCGTGTAAATGCTCGCGAACCCACTGCACCAGATGGGCTCCCCCTGGAAGCGTCGGGTCCAGTGGATGCCTTCCTGTCAAGACCTCCAACAGGACCACGCCATAGCTGTAAACGTCGCTCTTCTCAGTTATGCGCTGCATCGAAGCATGTTCTGGACAACAACAAGAAAAACAGTCAATTTACTGAAATCTACATCATATTTATTGTTTTCAGGTTGGCTTGAAAGTAGCTGAATTTACCTGGGGCCATGTATCCGTAAGAGCCAGCAAGCTGAGGCCTCTGGCAGTGCTGTTTTGAGCTATCGTGATCGCCATGGCCATTCTTGACTTGCCTTGCCAGCCCGAAATCAGCGAGATAAGGCTCCATTCGCGGGCCTAAGAGGACATTCATGGCTTTCACATCTCCATGGATGATAGGAGGCACACAATCATGGTGTAGATATGCGAGTGCATGAGAAACTCCGAGAATGACCTCATATCTTGTCTCCCATTCTGCTGCACCCTTCCCAGCGCCGTGGAGAAGTGAGCTTAAGCTTCCGTTGGGGAGATAGTCATAGAAAAGCAGCTTCAGGGTTTGATTCGAGCCCCAACCTAACAGGCGTACAATGTTCTTGTGCCGGATGGACCCCAGTGTCTGAATCTCAGAACTGAATGCTCCTGATTCCTCCGATGACCACATTTTCTTGATTGCCAAAGCTTGGCCATTTGGGATCGTTACCCGGTACACCACTCCCGAGCTTCCGGTGCCAATCACATTGCCAGATGTCAAGTTCTTGACTATGTCATCCACGGAGAATTCCATCTTCTGGTACAATGTCATCTCCCAAGTGTCAACCTCCATCTGTCGGCTGCTTGCAATCCGCATTCTGAGTAACATGTAAACTCCAAGAAGTACCAAAACCGCGCTTGCACTGACAAGAATCGGCATTGCCAGTTTCATGGTTGACTTAGCGTGCCCCGGTGAGGCATCAGCTCGAGTTACCAATCCACCTGAACCTATGTATAAGGCTTTGTTCCCGGTTAGGTCCCCGAGGGGGAGCTTATGGAAGAAAGGGGTGTTAGGCAGATCGCCCGAGAATCCATTATAAGAAACATTGAGGGAAACAAGGTTGTCAAGGCTGGCAAGAACGTCGAGCTTCCCAGAAAGGTTGTTGTGGGATATGTCAAGAATGGCTAATTTACTAAGCCCTGATAAGTCCTTTGGGATTTCACCACTCAACTGGTTAGAACTCAGGTTGAGGGAGATTTCAAGGGACGAAATCTGTCCTAATTCTTTAGGGATTTCTCCCGAGAAACCGTTTTCACCAAGATCAAGCAGTTGCAGCTTGCTGCAATGCAGGATCTCTGATGGGATTGGACCCGAAAGCCTGTTTTTGGCTAAGATGAGTTTTGTTAACTCTGTCAATGACCCTACAGAAGGACTCAATGGACCTGAGAGACTATTATCAGAGATGTCCATGAACTGAAGGCTTACAGGTAAAGAATCAGGCAAAGAACCCGAAATCCCATTTCCATGGAGATCAAGAAATTCAAGGTTTTGGCATCCCAAAATCGAAACAGGAATCCCTCCCTCAATATGGTTTCCGCTCATATCAACAAAATTTAAACTTTTCAAATTCCCCATCTCTGAAGGGATACTACCCCCCAGCCAGTTATCACTCACCCTAAACCTATACAAGTTAGTACAATTCCCTATATCAGAAGGCAAGAATCCAGACAGTTCATTGGAAAGAAGCAAAAGCTTAGTCAAATTCTGCAAAGAAAAAAGACTTCTTGGAATTGGACCAGAAAGAAGATTATAGGAAAGATCAAGAGCTTGGAGACTCCTACATTCAGACAAAGACTCAGGAATTCCCCCTGTCAAGTTATTATGCCAAGCAAAAAACAGGTTCAAATTGCTCAATCTTCCTAATTCAGAAGGAATCCCTCCTGAAATCAGATTGTTATCGATTTCGAAGTGAGTTAAACCCGAACAATTCGAGATTTCAGGAGGGATTGTACCTGTTAACTGATTCACACTCAATTGCAGCCCTTCTAGCTTGGATAAACCTCCAAAAGTTGAAGGAATGCTTCCAGTTAAGAGATTTTCAGACAAATCTACCACCCCAAGATCTTTACAGCTTCCAAGCTCAAAAGGGATGGACCCCACAAGCCCATTCTGCCATAGAAGAAGACTTGAAAGCTTCCTCAATCTCCCCAAAGAACTAGGAATGGAACCAGATAGAGAATTCTGGTACAAATACAGGTTCTGAAGCTCAGTACAATTCCCTATCTCCTCTGGAATTGGCCCTGATAACTGTGATGTGTAAATGGCAATTGTCTGGAGTTTTCTCAGCATCCCTACAGTTGAAGGGAGTGTCCCAGAAATCCCAGTTTCAGCAAGGCCTAAAACAGACAGGTTGGTACAGTTCCCTATCTCAGAGGGCACCTGTCCCTTCAAATTCTGGTTCCCACCAGCCCTAAACACCTCAAGATTCCTCAACTCCCCTATACTCCCTGGAATCTCACCACTCAGCTGGTTGTCATAAAGGGTAAGTGTCCTTAAACTGGAAAGAGCCTTTAAGTTCAAAGGGATACTGCCGCCCAGGTAGTTGGTGTTCAGGTACAAAGATTGAAGCTTTACCAGCTTACAGATTTCACCTGGGATTTCTCCTGAGATTGAATTATCACTAACATCAATGGAAACCAAAGAACCATAATCCCCAAACTCCCTAGGGATTGCCCCTGTAATGTTGCATGAAGAGAGAATGAGTGAGGACAGTGACTTGAGAGGCTGGAAATTGGAGGGCAATGGACCCTGCAAATCAAGGGACTTTATGGACACCCCTACAACCTCCCCATTCTTGTTACATTCTATCCCATGCCATTTACAAGGACTGGGGTCCTTCTCACTCCATGACTTAAGGGCACCATCCCTAGAGCTGTTGAGGCTGTTCCTCCATGCTAACAAAGCTTGCTTCTCTTCATCAATGGAGAAGCAAGAAGTGAAGAAAAGAAATGGGATTGTGAAGAAGATGATGAAGGAGAAAAGTGCAGGCATTTCTGCTGCTGAAGTGGCAGAGAAAGAGAGCAGAAAAGGACATGAAGATGAATGGGGAGGTGTTGTTTGGGATTGTTGTTCATGGTTTTGTTTATGTAAGAAGATGAAGATCTGGATCCAAGAGATGTTTGATTTAATTAATATTAAGACATGATGATGCAGATGGGCTCTTTTTTGGATATATTATCATATTGCATTAACATTCAACCAATCTTAGTGGATTCAGTTCCATCATATACTACCACTCCTTGGCGATCACCGCTCGCCTCAGCGGTCCACACCGGTCGATACCACAGTCATTATATAGGAGGTAAATTACAGTAGTTCAACACCAATATTATTGGGGCAGTCATACTCGGTGGCTCCCACAAGAAAGTTCAAGCAGCCCTTGGTCCAAAGGTCAAATTAATTCAGGACATTCCCACACGTGGCTGCCGAGCGTCGAACCACTGACCTCGTGAAAGGCCACCCAACTCCCAACCATTGGGATACATCCGCGGGTGTCACTCCTTGGATTTTTCATCGGTTGTTCACCGTGTTCAAGAACATGTTTGACCGTTAATATATTTAACTATATAAAATACTAACAAATAAAAAATTAATATTTAGAAGCGAGTTATTACGATGAATTTAACAATACCACATATGATAATATTATTAGTTATAAATCTATTTAAATGCGTGGTCAAAGTTTAATAATATTGACCTGTAAAATTGTAACTTAACCTGAGACAAAGAACGAATATTACAGTATCTCGCGTACTTGTATTATTAGTTGTTTCAAGTATGCTAACTGAAGTTGATGGTTAAACACTTCATATATATTAATTGAACTTGATGGTTAACAGTAAGCCCGTCAAATAGATTGGGTCACCCGTTGCATAACCGTTATTAATATACTATTGTTGCTTATTGGATAAGATTTATTGGATAATGACTCGTTGGGTTAATTGATACAATTGGATTGTAGTTATTGGGTTTAGTTGGGTTGGATAATGGGTTACCCGTTGAATAATTTTGGGTGGGTTGAGTAGGGTTAGGTAATGGGTGACCCGAGGATAATTTCATATCACAAGATAACTAAATTTTCACAAGTTTGATTACAAATTATTTAATCTTTCCTTAATAGGATCGAGCTCGAGCTCAAATACTGTACGAACTCGAATATTGTACGAGATTGAGCTCAAATATTGTACAAACCTGAATACTGTACGAAATTAAACTCGAATACTGTACAAACTCGAATATTGTATGAGATTGAGCTCGAATATTGTATGAACTCGAATATTGTACGAACTCGAATACTGTAAAAGATTGAGCTCGAATACTGTACGAGATTGAACTCGAATATTGTACGATCTCGAACACTGTACGAGATTGAGTGCGAATTTTGTACGAACTCGAATACTGTACGAGATTGAGTTCGAATATTGTACGAGCTCGAATATGTACGAACTCGAATATTGTACGAGATTGAGTTATTCGTGAATTATAATTTGTATAATTTGTAAATTATAGTAATATTTATGTTAAATATATTTGTTAGATTCCCATTGAGTTAACATAATATGGGACCCATTGAGATCAAAATTTTCCATTAACATAATTATTCTCATCCCGCTCAATCCCAAAAACTAATGAGTATTTAATACTCGATCACATTGGATAATGACAACTTGTAACCCAAATCACAAGAAAATATTGAATGATAACTTATTGTGTTAGTTATATAATGACTTATTGGATAATATATTTTAACTCATTGGGTCATATGAGTTATCTCATGAGTTACCCAATGGATTATTCGTTTAATAACCCAACTCATTTATGATCAAACTCATTATGACTCATTAATAAATGAGTTAATTGAATTAAGACCCGTTGGACGTTAATTGAGTTTGGATAATGAGCTGATCTAATTAACCCATTTGACGGGCCTAGTTTTTTGTGAAAGTTCAACAAAAAAAATGTACAGTTACACCTGAATATTAGGGATAACATTGTACATTGTACTTCCAATAAGACCAAATTATTTTGTTGGTCTCATACAAAGTATCTTTTACTATCTTTTGGTCCATATTTGCAAAACAACTCTTAGATGGTACCCAACAAATTCAAAATGATATGTTTTGGTCCCCAGAGGTGGTTTTCAGGATAAGTCAACGGTAAAATTGGTCAAAATATGTAAAAGGACCATTATACCCCTACGTTTAAAAAATAAATTAAAAAATCATCAGGAGCAGGATTTTCGATGCCTCGAGGCGGGAAGTTCGAGGGCTCGAGGTTCGAGGGATCAAGGCATGAGGTCCGAGGGCTCGAGGCATGATGTTCGAGGGCTCGAGGCATGATGTTCGAGGGCTCGAGGCATGTGGTTTGAGCGTTCGAGGCATGGGATTCGAGGGCTCAAGGCATGAGGCTCGAGGGGAGAGTGAAGAGGTTCAAGGACTCGAGAGCTCAAGGGGAGAGGTTTGAGCGCTCCAGGTTCGAGGTTCGAGGCTCGAGGCTCGAGGCGAGAAGGGAGAGGTTCGAGGGCTCAGGATGAAGTCGACTGGAAATTTTAAAATTGGTATTTTTTTAATTGCAAATATTTTTAATTGTTAAAATTACCATTATACCCCTGACCATACCGGAAAACTATTCAGTCTTGCTGGAAAACCACCTATGGAGACCAAAACATATCATTTTGAATTTATTGAGTACCGTCTAAGGGTTGTTTTGCAAATGAGGACCAAAAGATAGTAAAATATACTTTGTAGGGAACCAAAAAATAATTTAGTTTTCCAATAATTAAGTGAGTTTTATAGTAAAAATTTATTATATTTTCTTCTATTATTTAGACATGCAATTTAATTTGTGAAGATAAAATTGTAAGCTAAAGATAAGGTATAATTTACAAATACTTAAAATAAGGAGCGTATTTTTCTTATCGATCTGATCTATTACATAAGAATGCACAAATTCCGCAAGATAATATCAGAATATATTTTACTATTGATAGAAGAGACAAAAACATGATTGGAACTATTTGTACATTCAAATCAAACTTTTGATAATTGGCTAAAAGGCGAAGATTCGCCCTCAGCGGTCCATACTAATCGACACTCCGGTCAATATATAAGAGGTAAATTAGGGTAGCATAGCATCAGAATCAATGGACTTGGTTTGGACTCGGTGTGTAAAGTAAGAGCTCCCCACACTGCCGCTGCCGAGTATCGAACCTGGAATCATTGACTTACCCACCAATCTCCCAACCACTGAAGTACACCCGTGGGTGTTCAAACTTTTGATAATGATTTTATACATGTTGGAAGTCATGAAAGAACCAAATTCGAATTTACATCACCAAATGTTAAATAGGGGTCAGAAAAGGATAAGAAGTGGATAAAAAATAGTTGGAAATTTTTTTTAATAAAAAATGTTGAACTTTGTCCACATATTTAAATAGGTATATGAACAACAATTTTATCGTATGAGATATGGTTAAATTTGTCGTAACATGTAGTTTCTGAATATCAAATTTTTCTTGTGTCATTATTGCCTGTAGCTACACATATTTACAGTCAAACATGTTCATTGGAGATCGAAAAAAAATTCTGTGCACAATAGGCTAGGACGGAAGGAGTATCTAATTTTGTGTCGTATAAATCAGTTATTATAGAGTCGGTCTCTTGAAAGACGGTATTTCCATAAGTTATGGAAAGACCAAGGTTTAAATTACAAATTACGATAAATCAAGATAAAATTTTTGGGTTGCATCAATCGGATCATAAATATATAACTAGTGCAGATTACATAATAAAATTTTAATATTGCAACTAAAATATTTTATTTTTTTATAATTTTAATTCAGCATCATCTTTCTATATACATATGGAAAGACGGTCTTTGCCAATACATTTTCGTTATTACAAGACATAATTAATGAAAATGATTAGTAAGTATTGTTTTTGTCATATTATAAAAAAGAAGAAGAAAAAAAAGGTTTAAATGGGAGAGTTTAGTCCAACCGAATATATGCCTTCCAACGGTTTTGATTTCGATTTGAAACCAACCAAAAACAGTTCATGGATCGTAACAGGATTTGACAAGACCGTTAAATAATTATGAATTTTATCTGTTATGAATTAAATTGATATGAATTAACAGAATTTAAATAACTTTATTTGTAATTTAATTTTATCCTTTTAAATTGTTATTGCAATAGTTAATAAATTTAGTGTGGTTTGTCAAGTTTTATTATAATTATTATTAGATAAATGGATTAATCTCATCATTCGGAACACGCAATTTTAGTGTTGAGTAAAAAAGTATACCGTTAAAATTGAAAGAGTCTGTGTCTTGAAAGATGGTGTTAATAAGTAATGGAAAGACTAATATTTAAAGTGTAAATTAGAAGAAATGAAGATAAAATGTTCGGACTGCATGAATCGGGTTGTAAACTTTATACCTACTAAACGTTACATAATATATATTTAATATTGCAACTAAGATATTTTACCTTTTGTTATTCTAATTTAAATCGTCTTTCCATAAGCCAATGGAAAGACGATCTTTCCGAAGACTTTGCCTTGTTGGAAATGTGTAAAAAAAATTTAAATGACATTTTTTTAAAAAATTGAAAAGTGAGATTGTCTCTTGAAAGACAGCGTTTCCATAAGCCATGAAAAATACCAATGTTTAAAGTGCAAATTTGAAGAAATAAAGATAAAATTTTTGGATTGCATGAATCGGGTTATAAACTTTATAACTACTACACGTTGAACAATAAACTTTTAACATTGCAACTAAGACCTTTTACCTTTTATGCTCCAATTAAACCCCATCTTTTCATAAGCTTATGGAAAGACGGTATTTTCCAAGACTTTACCTTGAAATTTTTGATTAGATAAATTATAGAAAATAACGAGGGGGCTAAATTTAAACTAAATTTCATCAGAGTTCATTTCTTGAAAGACGGTATTTCTTAAGTTATGGAAGGACAAAGGTTTAAACTGCAAATTAGAAGAAATCAAATAAAAAACAAAAGGAGTAATGCACAAAAAAAAAACTTTCACAAACTTATGTTAATGTTCTCACGGCTTTCGGAAAAGAAATGTGTTGATGCCCAAGCTGTTTGCATTTCAAGATCATTAATCCAACCAAAACCCCATAAATTAACTACCTCGAAATTGGACCATGGTTATGTTATTATTAGTAGTTTAATTTATAAATGTTTACCTACATTTTCATTCATTGGAATTTATTTTCAAAAAATATATGGATCTCGATGATAGAGAAATCTTGTCGTGATCTCCATTGACGGTTATGTTGTGAAACTGTTCCACCTTTAGAGATTTGTTTAGGTGAAAGCAAGGAACTCGCAATAATCCGAAGTAGGAGGTTTTGAATGTCAAAAAATGACCCAGGAGAAAAAAGACTCTCATAGATATCTTTAGAAATGCAACACAGTTAAGTACTGGTTACATCTAAAACCATGACAGCAGGGCTGGATTTGACAAATTAAGTTAGATATGAAAAAAAAATTAGCTGACAGAGGCGAGACGCATTTTTTGAGATCTGGAGTAGCGGCCTCGGTGGCTCAATTTTATGAGGATGAAAATGGTCTGCTACCGTTCAACCTCAGTATATCTCTCGTATTGTCGCAAGACTCAAGAATCCTACATCTGTAATTCACATATTGAAGTAAGTGCTCGTGTAATGAAAACGCCTAAATCTGCAACAACTGATGCCCATAATCTGCCCCAAGATGTAATCCCGGAGATTTTAGATACCACGTGGAAAAGAGAAAATAATGTGAAAATTTTATATTATATGGTCCAGGCAGTTAACTGGAACAGCTGGGGTGAGTGCAGCTGCCACATGTTGGTTATGGAGTCACTTTTGTAAGCACCCAACTTGTGCAGCCAAAACTAACCAAAATTGGCACATTGTAAGCATTTTCACTTCTTTTTACCCACGGTGAATATTCATAAAGGAGTTGGGTTTTTACACCTTTCATTTCCCAATGAATACTTTACTTCATTTTTTTCACATGCCTTTCACGTATCCAATGGTGGAGTTAAAAATGGATATTTTGTCCAAAAAAACAAAGAGTCCGTCTCTTGAAAGACGGTCTTTCCATAAGTTATGGAAAGACCAAGGTTTAAAGTGTAAATTAGAAGAAATTAAGATAAAATTTTCGGGTTGCATGAACCGGGTTATAAATTTTATAACCACTATATGTTTCATACTAAAACTTTAATATTGCAACTAAGACCTTTTACCTTTTATTATTCTAATCAAACTCCGTCTTTCCATAAGCCTATGGAAAGACCGTCTTTCCCAAGACTTTGCCAAAAACAAAAGGATAGAAAATGGATTTAATTAGAGAAATAGAAAATTAGATTAATGATAAAAATATATATACTTAGTCTTAAAAAATGAATTTAACGGTGAAATAAGACAGCGAAAATGGAAGTATGATAATACTCTTGATATTCTTAAAGTGTGGTGTTTATTTTGGAGCTTTCCAGAAAAATGTCAATGTTTTATGAATTTCAGTCATGTTTGGAAATTCAATCTATATACTAATCATTTTGGTGAAAGTCTACAATATGAATGTGTTTTACCTAATGAGACGGGATAAAGCCATTAATATAGAGGCACGGAATAAAATTACACAAAAATGAAACAGTGTCTAAATTAGATAGTAATTTTTTATGATCAAGCAAAATTGGTAATTGAATCAAGATCTAAATATCGTGAAATGGGTAGTTTGTTTTTAAATTTATGAAGTGGGAAGAGAATATAATGAAGCAAGAAGTGGAAAATTGCACATGGAATGGACTGAAACACAAAATTAACAAACAAAGCACAATTAATTAACTAAATTATGTTCCAAAACCTGCAAATCGGAACATGCTGTCGGAACTCTTTCCCTAAAGTACTGCAAAAAAAATTAAATTAAATTAAAAGCTAGATTAGATTAGGTTGAGTGAACATGACAATTAATTGTTGTAATAATAAAATATTACAAGATAGATCGATCTTTGTGCCCGCCCACTCAGTAGTAATTTTTTATTTTTAGCTGTAAAATTATGTTAATTTTTTTATGTTGCCAACGCAATTATCCTTTGCTTCTGCCATTCTATTCAGTTAATTATTATTTACGGAAGAGATGTTTTCTGTAATTTATTTATTTTTTGGGTAAAAAGTCAAATTTGATGATGAGAAGCTTGCTAGGAAACAAATGTTCTCCTTCTTTTCATTGGTTCTTGTAAAGAAGAATAAATAGTACTGTTCCGGTTGGTAATAATTTACTCCAAGGAGTAATATTGCTCATGGTATGGTGAAAAGTGAAATCGGACTTGGTTGAGTAGTTAATTTACTCTATAGAAGTTTAAGGCTCAAATCACACATTTAAGAATTGTAATTCTCAAAGCGATTTCTTAGCATGGATTATCTGGTGTGGGGTCGTATTAGTGATTAATAGAGATAATTTAGTACTGTGGGAATATGTCGGTTTCCCACTGTGGTTTATCAGACTGTGACCGATTCATGATGTGTGATTATAGTGGTTCTGATTTAGGTAATGTAGTTGTCGGTCAGACTGCCATTAGTACATGAAGATGCAATTATGGTGATTCTAATTTTAGTTATAGTGTAGTGTACGGTGAATTTGAATATATTGCAATTAATATAAAATAATTCAAATTAAAATCTAGTATTCAAGTAAAGTTGAAAAAGTTACTGTGTATATATATTTGGTAGTTTGATAGATCCTTTATATATTTGAAAGTTACTTGGCAGACATTACAATTTTCTCCCATCAGCCAATACAAAGTTGAAAAGGAGAGGGGAATAAGAAGCAAAAGGCCTGAGTTTCTTTCTTCACCTCATAATAAATCATATAAATCCAAAAATATAACAGACAAGAAATAGTTCAAAAGAAAAGACACCCACCAATCAATACATATAAAGATTATATTTGTTCTTCCCCTCTTGAAGGGTAAGCTGATCTTGTTCCCAAAATTGGAATAAAAATAGATGGTATTTAATTGAATAGTTGGGAATGCCAAACTGGTATATGTGCACTTTCGAAATACTGAGAGCGGCACATGTGCGCTTTTGAAAAACTGGAGGTGCGTGTGCACTAAACAAAAAACTCGGAGGCATAGATGCACACGTTAACCAGATTGATTACGAAAGCGAACGTGAAGTAAACCGGTCGATCTGCATCCGATCTGACTATACATGGTCTCGTTTTCAGTTCATTTCAGTTCCGTTCCGACCCTAGAAGCGAAGATTGGGATGTGGAATTGGTAGCCACATGATCATGACACAATGAGATGAGAGATGCACAAAAATGAAGGCTCCAATTGCTGTCACACTGTCGAGGTTAAGACAGTAGCAAACAACAAAAAAGGCACATGTTTTACTTCACTTTTCTCCCTCCATTTGGTATTCCAGATCGATTTGCATTCGTACAGATCTTTGAAATGATAAATTAATAGATACATATAAGTCCCCTATTGGTCGGGAGTTCATACGTTGTACAATAACGTGCCAATATGGTATCTTCATCTCTATTTCAAGATTTGGGAGGGTGTCAATAATTGAGAGCTCGCATGAGAGAGAGTTTGCCAAGGGATCGTATCTATGTAAAGAAGCATTAAAAGTGGTTTTTTCAGTTAGACTCCTGAGAGTCCGTATCTTGAAAGACGTTTTTTTCATAAGTTATTGAAAAATCAAGGTTTAAAGTGTAAATTAGAAAACTAGAAGAAATGAAGATAAAATTGTTGGGTTGCATGGATCGGATTATGAATTTTATAACTACTACATGTTGCATACTAAATTTTTAATGTTACAACTAGGACCTTTTACCTTTTATTATTCGAATTAAACCCCGTCCTTCCATAAGCTAACGGAAAGACCGTCTTTCCCAGGACTTTGCCTTATAATTATAATGAATTGATTTTCTACTGAGATAAATGGATGAAATTAGATTTAGCCCCTCTCGTCTTTTGCTTTTCACCGTCGATCTGAATTGATCTACGATCAAAGTCACCATCGACGGCTTTAGAGTCGTGTCGCTCCTTATCGCCATTTCCTTGCTCGTAATTCCCCACGACTCTCTCGCTAATTAGAGAAACCGTCATCAGAAACCCTAACATCTTCCCGCTCGCATTCACCATCACCCTGAACCGATCCATGATCAGAGCCGCTGCCAGCGGTTTGAAAGCCGCGTTGCTCTCCACCGCCGTTACCTTGCCAAAATATTCTGCTCCCCAATCAGTCAATCACCCACTCGTGGAAGAGTGTGAGGAGGACATAGCCTATTGTAATGATTCATCTCTTGAATCACAATTTCATGCAATTTTTTCCCTTCCTCATATAATTGCACAAAATTTAGTCAACTTTTTGTGTAAACACATTCAAATATAAAACCCTATTAGTGTATGGATAATGTAATTGTAAGAATATAATTACTTTCGGCAGAGTTTTAGGAAATACTGTCTTTTCAGGGGTTTATGGAAAGACGGAGTTTAATTAAAATAATAGGAAGGTAAAGTGTTTTAGTTGCAGTATTAAAATTTTATTATGCAACAACGTGTAGTGGTTTTAAAGTTTCTGGTCCGATTAGTGCAATATGAATATTTTTGTAGTTTAAGCCATGGTCTCTCCACTTAGGGAAATATCGTATTTCAAGAGACGGGCTTTTACTTTTATGATAACATATATTTTAATATCATGCGTAATTAAAATTATTGATGATTATGTACTCCCTCCGTTTCTTTTTGTTTGGCACGCTTTCTAAAAATGGCTATTTTTTTAAAATGGCTATTTTTTTAAAATGGCACTTGCTATTTTGGGCAAGTTTAAGGTTTTTACATCCACTCATTTTACTTTCTCTTCTTTTAATTCAATTTCATCCACTCATTTAACATCTTCTCAATTCTAACACCAAACGAGAGGTGCCAATATAAAAGAAACGGAGGGAGTATATCTAGAAAATTATAATAATAAGGTGTGTGATTACAAATGGGATGGAGGAATCTAAATTAGACAGACAATCCGTTTGATAGGCTTTATTGACTTAGTTCATGAAGGCATAGTCCTACCCACCACTCCTCCATTAGCCTTTGTTTAGTGCAATTTTATTAATCAAATACTACCACGACTAATAATATAAATATCTGTCCATTGTATATGGCTGTTAACCATCCCCATAAACCCTAATTTGAGATGATTTGTAGTGGATTTGTAGGAACGCATTTCATTCTCTACTTTCACAATAGAGCAAAGTGCATGCTCCCCCTAACTCACCATTTTCAGCACATCCAATAAATATGTTTGGCTGTAAATATGCGTAGCTACGAACAATAATGACACACAAAAAATTGATATTTAGAAACTACATGTTACGACGAATCTAACCATATCTCATACGATAAAATTATTGTCCATATACATATTCAAATATGTGGTCAAAGTTTGGCATTTTTGACACAAAAAATATGTGCTGAATAGGCTAGGGTGGAGGGAGTATATAACCATACATAATTGATGAAAGTGCAAATATAACCCTGCGATAATTGAAAGTACAAATATAATCCTACATATTTAGGTTATGTGCAAATATAACCTTTTCAAACGATTTGAGGTCGAATTTAACTGAAAATACTATTTTACCCTTCCAAAATAAAAGAAACAAATAAAAGCAAGAAAATCCGGTTCACCTCCGGCTGACCTTCGGCTGTTTCTTTTTAATCGATATGGGATTCCATCGACATCTTCAATTGGTTAGATTTCATCGGTTCACCTCCGACCGATCGAACAGCGGCGTGAGATTCAAACGGTTCACCTCCGATCAAAGGAGAAACCCATGTGAGTGGCACTAACGGTAATTGCTCTGCCACCGTTAATTGCTCTATGATAATTTCTCTGCCACCGTTCTTTATTATCCGCCCTTTATTCTCTGTCGGTTGTACTGGCACTGACTGTGAGGGACCGGGGAGCCTTGTTGCCTAAGGTGAAGGCTTCCGGGCCATTCTCCCCCACCATTCTCCGATGCCATTTCTTTTTAATCGATCCGGCGGTTCAGATGTCTCTCACCGTTTTCCGTCGTCGTTGAGGTGTAGCCTTCAATGGTTCTTCTTCAGCGGCGGAGATGTCGACCCTTGGCGGTGGAGATGTTGAACCCTTGGCAGTGGAGCAAGTGGTGATGTATTGATTTGTATATGGCGGCGAAATACAAGGGTTATGGTGGTGGCGGTGGTACCGATTTTAACTTTTCATTTTTAACTTTAAGTGGTTGCGGTGGTATTTGGTGCGGAAAGTGGTGATGTGGTGGAGGAAAGTGGTTGTGAATGCAGGAGGGTGGTGGTGGTGGCGGAAATTGTTTGTAGTTGAGGTGGTGGCGGCTTGGTGGAGGTGGGGCGGTAGCGGCCTAGTGGTGGAGGTGTAGCAGCAGCAGAGGCGATGGAGGTGTGGCGGTGGTGTGGAGCAGTGGTGGTGGAGCAAAGAGTATTTTTGTCTTTTAGATTTGTATAGTAGGATGAAAGGGCATTTTGGTCATTTTCGGTCAGTCAATGGTCGGAAATGGCCAGTCAATGCCGGAATAATGGCTTTAGGGCTATATTTGGACCTATGTATAATAGTCAGGGTTATATTTACACTAAAAAATAAGTCAGGATTATATCTGCACTTTATTCAACATATGGAGTTATATTTGCATATTACCCTTCACAATATCCAAGAGGCGAGATGAAAGCAAACTCTTTAAATTATATTTTAAAAAAATTAATGGTACTTCGTTTAGTGCAGTTTGGTTCTTAATGGTAAAATATTGTACTCTGTTCAATTTAACTGTGTCCATCTCAATTCAGTTAAATATCAATTTTTTTATAAAAAAAATGGCCTGAATTCTACCGTGTTTAATTCATTTCACTTTGATTCAAAAAAAATTTTTGCGAACTCTTTCTCATTAAGAGGGCAACTGTGTCTTACACAAAGTGGGGTGTGACTCTCACATGGCTCACACAGAGTGGGGTAAGCCTCCCATTGTGCTCTAAGAGCATGCTCCACACCAACATGATGCATTTGAAGAATTAGGACCATAATAGTGCAAACCAAAGGGGGAAGGGGGAATCGAACTCTGATCGCACCTGGGTAAGCGCAGTGCTCTGTCCACTTGGGCAAACCCAAGTGGTTACTTTGATTCAATTCAAATAAGTTGAGTTGAGTGAAAAGTAAACTATATTTTAAGACATCTATATATTATAAATGAAAGCCTTGATTGTACTAGAAAAATGCCGAAATACTCCCAAATTGGTTTGGCCTCGGAGTAAACGATATTAATGCCCTCCAATAATAAAGTAAAAGTAACCTAAAAACTCACAAATTTCATCTGTCATAAAATTGGAAATAAAGAATCGCCAATTCTCTTATGTCGTTGTTGCATCATCGACTACAATCTTTGAGAAGCTATTTGGCAGGACCAATTTTCAGAGTTGAAGGAATGGATGACGAATTCGACCTAATTTGCTTATCGTTGGGGCTTTTTGGAGCAGACTTCTTGATATCTCTTGTGGTATGGAAAGTGAGAAAAGTATTGTTTCCGTTATGATAGTTGTGGCTGAAATTAATGAACATACATCCCAAATAATGGTGATTTGTGATGGTTCTGATGCAGGAGAATGAAGGCGAAGTAAACGAAAGGTCCAAGTGATTGTGCACAATCGTATTCTTGTGGTGTTTGTTGGGGACCACTTGAAATTTTTGGCAAAGGGGAATGAGACTGATGTGAGAAGGGGAGTGGTGGAGCGCGGAAGAGGAAGCGCTCTATGGATGTTGCTGAGTTGGGTAGCGTAGGTGGGTGAAGATGGGCGACACTATATTGTGATTGTGGCACTTCAATGGTTATTGAAATCAATGAGTTAGAGTTGCCAATCAAACAAGTATATTTTTGTTATTTGATTTTTTTTATTGTAAACGATGAGATGGATTAAACTGTAAACATTTACGCCAATCAAAGGTTATACTACCACTTTTGATAAATTTTTATGTAGGTCAGATGTCATATGTGCTCCTTTTACAAATCAAAAGGTCTTATTTTTTGTTTGGCAAAAGCCATACTAATTAGACTAAATTATTTTTTCAGTCCCCTACAAAGTATCTTATACCATCTTTTGGTCCCCAATTGCAAAACAACCCTTAGACGGTACCCAACAAATTCAAAACAATTTGTTTGGTCCCCAAAGGTGGTTTTTAGAGAAAGTCAATGGTAAAATTGGTCAAAATATGTAAAAAGACCATTATACCCCTGAATTTAAAAAAATTAAAATAAAAACTCTTTGTCTTCTTTGCTGCTGCCACTATTGTTTGAATCTGAACTCGCCGGAGCTCGCCGTTGTTGGAATCTGGAACGATTTCTTCTTCCTCTTCCTCCTCGTTGGAGCTCGTCGGCGACGAATCAGTACCTTGACCGCCGGGTACTGATTTCTTCCTCGAATGATTGATTTCTTCTTCCTCGAATGATTTCTTCTTCCTCCTCCTCCTTCGTCTTCTTCGCGTCTCCTTCCGGCGTCGGTTTCCTCGTGCTCGAGGGCTCGAGGGCTAAGGATGAAGTTGTCGAAAATCCCCACATTTGGGCTCGAGGCTCGAGGACTCGAGAGCTCAGTATGAAGTTGTCAAAAATCTAAAAATTTTAAAATTAATATTTTTATTTGAAAATATGTTTAATTGGTAAAATTACCATTATACCCCCTGATTATATCGGAAAACCATTTAGTCTTACCCGAAAATCACCTGAGGGGACCAAACAAATTGTTTTTAATTTGTTGGGTACCGTCTGAGGGTTGTTTTGCAAATGAGAACCAAAAGATGGTAAAAGATACTTTGTAGGGGACAAAAAAAATAATTTAGTCATATGCATATATAACCCCATATGTTCATGAAAGTGCAGATATAACCCTCAATTATTTTTAGTGCAAATATAACTCTATATATTACACAGAAGTGCAAATATAACCCAAAAGTCATTATTCCGACATTGACTGGCCATTTTCGACCATTGACCGACTAAAAAGTGACCAAATTGCCCTTCTAACCTAATACAAAATTAAAAACACATAATTGCCTTTTGCTGCCACCACAACCATTGTTCTACCACCAGCTTGCCGTCGTCGCCCCACCACCACCACTATCACCCAGCCCCGTCTATCCACTACCTGGCTCAGGCAGCACTGCATCCACCTGGCTCAGCCAGTCCAACCACCACCTGGCTCAACCAGCCCTGCCACCACCTGGTTCAGCACCACCACCAAGCTCGCCCGCCTCGCCACCGTGCCACCGTGCTCTCCCGCCACGCCACCACCGCTCGCTTGCCTTGCCACTAATGAAAATCCCATCCCCTCCTCACCACTTCCCTCCTCCACCGACGAAAACCCTATCCCCTCCTCATCACCTCCGATTGAACAACGATAACCATATCCTCTCATCCACCAACGAAAACCCTAGTTGTCCCCACCGATTGAACACCCCAGCGCCGATCAGACAAGCGTCGGAGTTTCTGAACCATCGAGCGAGCTTCGGTGGCGAGGCGATATGAATGGATCGGAGATGAAGATGGCAAGGAGGTATGAATGGATGGCGAGGCAGTATGAATAGTGGCGGGGCGATATGAATGGTGGCGAGAATCGATCGGAAGAGAATTATGTCATCAGAAGAACAAGAAGAAGAGAATCGATCGGATGAAGATGAGATGAATCAATGTTTTTTATATTTTTATTTTTTTACAGATGGGCAAAATAGTCGTTTCAGCGTATACCGGCCTCCAACCGGCTGAAAAGGTTATATTTGCAAATAACCTGAATAGATATAGTTATATTTGCACTTTCAATTAGCGCAGGATTATATCCACACTTTCTTTAATTATATAGTGTTATATCTGCACTTTTCTCTACTATATTTATGTCATTGACATTGGTTCTCCACCAAGAATTTTCAAATCAACATCAATCAAGAGTCGGAGGGGTTGACTGATTCAAGTCAATAACGGTCAAACTTTATATGATCACTTTGACAAAAACTTTCAATTTATATTAATACATAAACAAAAATTGAGGGCTATCTCAACATTTAAATTTTTTAAAAATACTAATATGGCTACAAATTCATCTGTAGTTGTGTTTGTCTTTTCCCTCCCCCAAACTCCATAACTTTACCGTACTAATATTTGACAATGAGACTCGAAAAAGAAGAGTAAGCAAATGTTTGACTAAAATTGATTTGTTTTTTTTCTGTATTTGTGCTTTGCACTAATAGCCAATTGTTTTGTTGTTTGTACATTGTTTTCTAATCACTACATCATGTACCCACTTTTCACTTTCAACGGATTTGGCCTAACAAAAACAAAAAATTAGTGACTAATTCGGTCTAATGTCGGTATTACCATTCAATCATTGTCTCTAAATCTTTCTCCAAACCCTTATTTTCTATCATTTAATTTTGGGCTGTAGAAATCATTGCTCCCTAACTCCATTATCAATCTCGATCATCTTTCCCTAAATCATGGGTTTTGACTAATTAAAATAATAAGGGAAGGTCTCGGGATAGGCGGTCTTTTCATAAGCTTATTGACAGTCACAGAAACATTTATCTTAAATGTTATAATTTTTTATAAAATTTAAATATTGCATTTTATAAGTTAAAACAACTAATAACATGTATTTGAATGTGAAAATATAAAAATTTATGATATTTTAAATATTTTAAATTTTATATGTAATTTAACAAATACAGTATATAAAGTAATAAATAAGTGACATATCCATAAACTTATGGACAGACCGTCTGAGACCTAATCAAATAATAAAGTAGGAAGTGGAAGCTCTTTCTGTTGGCATTATACACTTCTTGACCTTAATCTTTTTCCAAAGTATAATTGAATCATGTAATAAATTGGTACCGTTGAATTAGTCATGTTCTTTTCAATTAAGTTCAGGTTGATTCAATTACTCATCATTTTCATTCCAGTATAATTTTAATTAATTTAATTAATTTTTAAATTCAGTATGATTCAGATAATTCAATTCAATTAATTTAAATTTGATAAACTCTACCTTACTTTGATCTTATTATACTATTTTGACTACTCTTAATTTCTTAATTCAATTTAATTCAGTTTGTTAATCTTAGTTCAATAAAATAGAGGAGGTGTCGTGGCAGGTGGCTTATTATTAAATTATGGACATCCCACCATACTCCCCATCTCATTTCATATTACTTAATTTGACTCTTGCAAGTAGAACTTAACCAATTTCGACTATTAAATTTTATTATTTTATGTGTAAAACTATTATAATGTTATATATTGTTGGATTGATATTTAAGTTATTGTCCTTTTAAATTTTGTTACACATAAAAATAAAGACATTGATATTTAAACATTGATACAATTGACTCACAAAAGCCAAATTAAGCAATATGAAATGGACGGAGAGAGTATTTTAAACTTATGTACTGCAATTATTAAATTACACATTAATTTTTAAAATATAAATGAAGTATTTTGAAAATTAAATATTCTACATTTAATATTGTATATTTTACATTTAACACACCGTATAATGCATCTTATGGTTTAACTCTTAAAGTGCAATATTCAAAAATTAAAATTTTATTATTTTGAAGTCCAAATAGGAAATACCCGTCTGTAAACTTACGAACATGTCACTTTCTTTATACTTCCTCGCGAAAATAATACAGGCTTAATAAAATACTCCCTCTGTTTCTCTATTAGTGAGACATTTTCTTTTTAAGGTTGTTTATTTTATATTGGCACTTTCCATTTTTGGCAAAACTCATTCAATTCCATCCACTCATTATACTTTCTACTTTCTATATTCAATTTCTCCACTTCAGATTTTTTATATACACCCATGTTTTCTCAAGTTCGGCACGATTATCGTATTTGTATGTTTTTATAAGTTTTTCACACTTTCTTATATGCAAAATGTAACATCATTCTCAACCACTTATAAAACATTTTACTCTCCTCGCTTAATTTCCTCCGCACACTTCAACTTGCAAAAAATAGAACAACAGCTAAACGTATAATTTCAAACATAATAAAATAGAGGGAGTATGATGTCCCTGTTAGTGAAACGGATAATCAGCCGGAGTGATGATTTGTGTTGTGACCATAGTTATCTGTGCCCGGCATTTAAGGCTTCTTGTTAACCCTCTACAGCTACAAAATCATTTCTGCTTCGTCCTCTTGAAAATGACATCAAATACCACTGTGTTTGTGAGAATTTGCGACGCTCTTTTGATAATGATCACGAAGGCCGGCATTCGTGACCATTTGATGGGTGGGCCTTGTAATTAATCTCTTTTAACAGCTAAAATGAGCTGAGTTGAAATTAAGCTTAAAAGAATGGCTTCAAGTATTATAACAGATATTTGGGGAAAAGAAGGGACATCTAAATAATTTTATTTAAATTTATGTGAGTGTAAAATAAAATTTAAAATTTCTGACTATCATCTAGTGAGAGAAATAAAATTTAATTTTAATTTACAATTTTGAAAGTACTTCATTGTCAGAACAAGGGTGTATTTGGCACAGCTTATAAGTGTTTCGTATTTTTTTTAATGTTTGGTAAACTGCTAAATATTTTAATAAGCAGAAACTATTTTAAAAAAATAAATAAATAGTCCTCTACTTTCAAAAGTGCTCAACTTTGGCAAATTTTCCCATACAATCTAAGTTTTTATTTTTCGTTTTCAGGCGGCTGCTTTAATAATGGTACATGAGAAATTTTTTACAGGCGGATGTTTTGATTTTTTATGGAGCCTCGAACCATCGAGCCCTCGAACCAGCGAGACCTTGAGCACTCGAAACATCGAGCCCTCGAGCCTCGACCCATCGAGCACTCGAGCCTCGAACACTAGAACCTCAAGCGTGCGAACCAATTGGCGGCAACGAGTCACCAGATGGAAAACTGTTGGAAACCGGGTCTCCACTACAACAGCACTCGAACAAACGGACCCTCGAACCTCCAGTCTTGAGAACCCTAGAGACGAAGAACCTCTTGAATCGTCCTCGAGCCACATACCCCGAGTCCTCGACCATCGAGCCCATGAACCTCGACCTTAAACCAGGCGGCAGAGAACCTCGAGACCTCAAACCAGGCAACGGAGAAGAAGACAGGACACAAGATGGAAACCTGTTGGAAGCCATGATTCCACCACTCGAACCTTTCCTTACTTAGAGCCTTTTTTGGAGGTCTGGCCATTTACCCATGTTGACACAAGGGGTGGAGACATGGATAATGGAATCATCGACAAAAACGCCCTAAGTAGAAAGTCTTCAAAATTATTGACTACTACTTTTTGTACAAAGTCTTCAAAAGTCTTCAAAATTATTTTGATACTAAACTTTGTAAAAGAATCTTTTACCTTTTTTTCAGGTTTGGGGAACCTAATACATGTCCCTCCCATTAATATGGGCTAATTTTTTTTTATTTTTTTAAAAAGTAGCCCCAATGTAATAATGCATTACTTGAACCAATTTAGTCCTCTTCTAACAAAGCAAAAGCCCACCAATTATATTTACTAGAATCAAATGCACAGAAAGAGAAAAAGAAAAAGAACCAAAACCAACTATTAGTGTAGGCAAAAAGATGGCTTTTGATCTTAGTGCTCTTCGAATGAACTTCCTAATCCCAACTTTCCCCGGAAACAAGCAAAGAAAAGCGGTAAAAAAAGCACCCCACAAGATGATCTTTTGCCTTGTTGCACTGCACAATCTTCAATGGAACACCCAGAAACATTAAACAAATGCACGTGTGTGTACTGATTTGTACAGAGCCAACAGGCTTTCCAAATGGAGACATGAACACATCACAACATACTTATTCACACGGTACGATCAGTCACACAAAGCCCTAATCATACACTTTTTTTTTTGACTCGAGGTGTTCATCTAATTCATTCAATCATAGTAACCGTATCGATTGTCTGGTTCATGCTTGGTTGGTTCATTAAAGGACAACACTGGTATAACAAAACTTTCACTCGATAAGGGATGCGAAAAAATTGGATTACAATTTGGATGATAGCTCAAGCAATGAAGCAATATTAATCGATACATGACTAACTTCACCACGCTTATGGAATAACTGAGAATATCGGAATGATTACGTGTCACTATCACCTGCCGAAGCATTTTAGTACCGTCGAGGTCAGAGAAGATGTTATGAACTTCAGTCCAGTAGATCCACCGGGGAAGTAAGAGATAGCGTAATATGCTAGAGCCAAAACCTGCAAGAATTGACATATGAACACCACAGTAAAGTAGGATCCCGGATGAGGATAGAAATACAATTTGATAGGATTTGTACCTGTATCACGGAAAAGAAAACGGAGAGGACATAGCTGTGAAGCACCATGGACACGTATATTGTACCCACCATGCTACCTATGAATCCCAACGTGAAAGGAAGTCGCTGTTGGGAAATAAGGTGAAGACGTGTGAGCAAGAGAAAGGGTACGACATTCATGATATACATGCGTAATTCAAATTATTAAAGTACCTCTTTTGATGACATATGCAGAAACTGGTTCTTTGGACCTCTGAGTGCAAAAAATGATCCAACTATAAAACCACATCCAAGAGTGAAGCAGATGGCGAATTTCTGAGGCAGCAGGACAATGACTGGGAGGAATAGTGCGAAGGCCATGAAAATGAAGAATACTCCAGTTGCCAGGAATAAACCGAAATACATCAGAGCTTTTCCTGATGGAATATTACTAGTTGCCGTCTGAAAACTTCCAGGCAATTCTCTGACCCCTTTCGAGACTCTAGACAATGATCAGATAAACAATTTTCAGATTTCAGAAGAGGGATTACTAGCAATATTAGGGCCACAAAAGGAACGTATTAAACTAGCTCATGCATCCAGTTTTAAGGAATTTTGAGAGCGTTTAATACTGAATACTCCATGTATTTCAGAAATAAGATCTTCTATGTGTGAAATCAAGAATCAACAGGCTGTAAAATAAATGATATAATACATAATAGATGCGCAAGTCTCATTAAACATTGTGTGATAAGCACACAACAATGCTAGAGTATTAAACAGGCCTGGGCCCAATATAATATGGATTGGGGAGAATATATCACAACATTTCCTCAAGACTAGCTTAAGAATAACAATCTGGTTGAAATAAATTTTCGAGACAATTGATACTCATCTCTAGATTTTCTACTCCAAATAATGACTCATGCATATATCATATGAGAGCATCAGCCATCAAGTAGAGGGTGTGGGGAGTTTAAGACTTGGTAATAACACTTGTTAAGATGGATCAACATCTATTTTGAATGAAAAGTGACCACACAAGCAAAAATCCCTCAAACCTTCAAAATGCCAAGATGTTCAAGATTTGCAGCGTATTGCCCGGAAATCCTATGACTATGAGGCAGCGTAGAAGTTCAGGATTTCAAATCAAATGTGAATCTAAACAACTTCCATCACACGATTCGCAGCATAGACGTTCAAGACTTCAATTAAAATGTTAGTCTAAACAACTTCCATTACAACTTACAAGGTTCACAGCGTTGACGTTCAACATTTCATACAAAGATCGAATGACCTAAATTCAACTGGAACAATGAAAGTGCATAATTTCACTAGCACATATGCATTCATTCACACTACGAATAAATCGATTTCCAGAAAAAAACACCACCAGCTTTAAAAAATGCAATTATAACAAAATGTCTAGAGCTGTATATTGATTATAACACAAAAAGCATGCGGAATCGAGATCTCTTACGAGCTGAAAGTGCCGGAAACGGTGTCGTTCGCAGACCGGACGGCGGATTCGATGTCGAAACCCGCGATGATTGAGCTGCTAGTCTCCGAGGATCTCCCAGCTGCGTACGAGTTCCAATCCGAAAGCAAGGAGGAGGATGACGACGTCGTCGTTTCCGGCTTCGGAACATCGCCGCCGGCATCCGCCGCCGCCGACGTAAACCACTGCATCCTCTCGTAAACGGATTCTGCTCCGATCGCCCGATCCGAATCGGAAATGCGATTGATGGAACAGACGGTTATTTCGTCCCAACCGTACTTCGGGATTCAGATAGTGGTTGGTGCTGACGTCGATAACTTTCCGATTAAGCTGAAATTATTACTGTTTTTTTAATTAAAAAAAGAAAGAAAACAAAAACAAAAACAAAATTGGCGGCTTTTCGCAGGAAGGCGTGGTTTCTCCCTTGCATTTTTAGAAGAAGGCGTGGTTAATTTGAGGCTTGTTTTGGGTTAACAAATTACGAACCAGTCACTGAATTCACTGAGAATTACTTTTAGGTCCAAAATCAGGTGAAAATCTTGACACTCAAACAGTTCAATGAGAAGGGAAAGTTTATGATGGTATTTCGGCCTTTGTTCTTCCGAGCTTATTTTTAGATCAGTTTAGTTCAATCCACTTCAATTCAATAGAAATTTAAAGTTCTACTCAATTTTGTCCTATTAACAAGAGTTGCATCAAATTTCATCATATGTTACAGTAAATGCCCTAAGAGCATGCTATTTTTGCAAAAGCATGCTATTTTTGCAAAAGCATGCTATTTTTGCAGAATTTGCCAGAAACACAACTCTTTACAGTTGCAAGATCTTCAACAGCTGCACTTCAAAGATCAAAGGCTCGTTCGCGTGAGACAAGAGGCTCCTCCGAGGTCCAAACTACAGCCAAGAACATTGGAACATCCCCGTAAGATATCACAGAAGCCGACACATCACAAATACTGCAATTTTGTAAAATGTAGAGGTCGGATTTTACCTCTTCGGGGATTGGCGTCAAGTTTTCGCTGATGTAGCCAACAGAAGGAGGGATCAAAGCCCTTCTCTTTCCTGCATTATGTGAGAAACATAATTTCATTTCTAAGAACATGACTATTTTATAGCAATTTCTCAAAATGCCGACCTCCAGCTTTCATGCCAATCAAAACTTCCTTCAGGCCTTCAATAACCTGTTAAGATCGAAAAACAGTATAAACAAAACCTGCATTTTTGCATGTCGTTTCACAAGTGAAAAGAATGTGGAATATCTGCCAAAATAAGGTTCTTGATGTTTGATGCAAACTATGGCCTCATGGTGAAATGCCGCCATTTAGAACATAATCATGTACAGAACACGTTGGAAATCAAGATCAGTACACAACGATGGCTTGCATAATCAATGAGAATTTCACCACGACAGCTTAAGAACTTAACTATACGATTCCCGAGTGTGTTTAAGATTGTGTTCTGGAAATGAAGAAACAGAAATTACCCGATCATCATCCAGAGTAAGTATAACGGGAGCACTTTCTCCACTGAACTGATCCACTGTGCTGTTACAACATTCAGAAGACAATCGCTCTCGATGTGCAAAAGAAAAAATATCCATAAGACAATATCAGACAAAAACAAAGCTTACCTATGCACAAAATACCCATTTGACCTCCGACACACATAGTTAATTTCAACCAGATCGCCATCACGCACAACAGGACCATCGCCTTCAACAATTTCTAGCAAACAGATTCAATACATACACAAAATTGAACTTCAGCAATTCCAAACGCTGATTGTAATTATTATAACGCAAAGACTACAAATAAAGACCACGGGAAAACATCAATACTGACATACCTTGGATCCTCACTCCACTGGCAAGCTTAAGCGTCCTGAATGCTTCAAATCCCCCGACAAAAGTCCATTCAAGAAAACAATCACCCGAAACTCCTAAGCATTCATCATACTCCAAAAGGAACAGACATACAAAATGGCAAGATAGCATTTACCTTATCACATCGGGATCTTTCATATCCATAGGTGCAGCTAGAACATAACCGGCATTCGCAAACACAGGAATCAGCGCAATTTTCTGTAAAACCGACCTTCTCAGCATCCTTCTAACTGCAACACAAATAACTTTCGCAGCTCGCGACTGATCTCCACGCGTCCAACTGATCAAGAAAGGAAATTTATCTCAATGATTTGCAAATTTGCTAAATACACACAAATGTAAACTGATTAATCCGTGCATCATATAATAAGCCTAGAGATTACTCAATTCTCTTCCAGTATTCTTTAATCTTTCCTTTACAAATGCACTTATCATAAGCTCCTCAGTATTAACTCTATTAAAACCATCTATCTATGTATTTTCCTAATGTTTTGAACTTCTGATTCAATAAATGTAGAACATTGAAATGAATGATATTAAACCGAAAAGAAGAGAAATTACCGAGGACCCGGAATCAGTGGAAAACGGGTGCGGGTATGATAGGCCGGAGCAGCCATGTGCGGCGGAGGAAGCGGTGGCGATGGCGGAAAGCCGGCCGGTGGATAAGAACAGCTGAAATTTGAAGACGTTAATATTCGCACAACCATTTTTAGTAAATTTGAACTGTCGATGAAAATTACTCCTCTGCCCAGAATCAAATTACAAAAAATCTTTTTCACGGTCTACCATAAACACATGTAAATATATGCAATTATATATAATCATGAAAGATAAAAAATTAATATTTTAAAATTTTAGGTTACGGTGAATCTAACTATATTCCTTAACATTAACGATATTTTACTTATTCAAGTGTTATTAAAAAAGGCAAAGTCTTGGGAAAACGGTCTTTCCAAGACGGAGTTTGATTAGAATAATAAAAGGTAAAAGGTCGTAGATGCAATATTAAAGTTTTAGTATGAAACAATAAAATTTATAACCCGGTTCATGCAAATTTTATCTTAATTTATTCTAATTTACACTTTAAACCTTGGTCTTTCCATAACTTATGAAAATACCGTCTTTCAAGAGACGGACTCAAAAAAAAATTTATTTATAATTTAAAGAGAGAGTATTTTAAAAGTTTCGGATTTTTACAATAAGAACAATAGAGTGCAGGCGTGTTATGTTAAGAAAGGTATCTATGGGACTTTTTTGCAATTGCAAAGGACAAATTACATTGACCAACTCATAGTTTTTAAAAATTCCACATTAACCCTGAGATTTGATTTTTTTTTTACAAGGAATATCATAAATATATTATAAAAAGTCCAACGGGTTCGTTTCTACTAAATACTATATTTAAAACTCACGTTATTTTATGAGTCCCTCCTGGAAAGATAGTCTTTTGATAAGCATGAGAATATCATGGTGTAAAGTGTAAATTAGAATAAATGAAGATAAAATTTTTGAGTTGAGTGAATCGGGTTATAAACATTATAACTACTACATGTTTCATAATAAATTTTTAATATTACAATTAAGATCTTTTACCTTTTATTATTTTAAATAAACCTCATATTTACGTAAGTCTATGGAAAGACGGTTTTTTCCAATACTTTACTTCTTTTTTTCTTCTATGCGCCGACTTTAACAAATTCTCTGTTTTTTCATTGAAATCAGTTTTTGGTGGTGGAGTTTTTGGAAAGAAGATGACGATGACCGTAGGGATGGACCGGTGGAAATTAAAGTCGGAGGTCAAGTAGTTAGGTGCTTATGAGCTTGAGATGTCGATGATGTAATAGTGGGCATGTGAGAGCTTACGTTGGTGGTATGGTTGTTGGGCCATCCTCCGTGATTTTGAACCCCTAATTTTCTACGAATCTTTGATTCACTCACTAGTAATAGTTCGGTTGATGACTCGAGAAGTCAAATTAAATGACGCACACTTAAGCCTTGAACGACAAGTGTTGGATCATCCTTGAAAGGCATGCTGGTCCGGATGGTGTCGGTTCGAACAGAATTCAAAGACACGTGTAGGAAATAAGGGTAATAATCTGTAACAGACAGAGCAAGGTATAGTAGTATTATTGGTGCTAAAAGCAATAATAGGAATAGAAGACAACACCGTGGATGATGGATGACCAAAACGCTGATGCCATAAATCAGATGAGGAAACCGAAGCAACTGTCGGAATAGATTGCAGGATATGAGGACGAAGGCGAGTATCCAACAGACGAAGCCAATAAACCCCCCCCCCTTTCTGTTCACCCACGCCAATCACAATCCCCGTACTGATTTTCTGTAAAATGCAATAATTTTCAGTAAACAAGGCTAGACATTTTAAGGCAGATAACAATCTAGAACAGGATAATAAATTGCATCGCAAAGTAGGTATGTAGAGCACATGAGGAATGGTTACATCACCAAAACAAATAGACCCATATTGTGTAGCAGACGACACAGATCCATCAGGTAGTATAACATTCACAGTGTTGGTAGCAGCAGTAATATCAGTAAGAGAACATTTGTCACCAGTCATGTGATATGAGGCTCCCGAATCAAGAATCCAAGGTAAAGTAGACTTACTGGACTCATGGTCAGATAATGAATCAAACTGATTATATAAATGTATGGTCGTACTCCATTGTTCGTCAGACAAAGCAAGGCCAAAATCAGATCGTTTAGGTAAGCCAGAAGAGGCGGTTACCGCAAACCCTTGCGGCGACGTCACTACGCCGGCGAAAATAATCATAACACAAATGGCAATCAAATAGATAATAAGTTAATAAGTTCTTGCAATAAAGCTGGAGAAAGAGGAAACCAAGTGAGCTGGAGGGGACATGCGCGTGGAGACACGCGCCTGAAGGGAAAAATGCGCCTGTAGGCAACCGCGCGTGGGTTCACGCACTGCTGGGTTTGGCGCGCGCGTGAATTTCACGCGTGCCTCTGTCGATGGTGACTGGCGGCGTCGGCGTCGGCATCGGCCTCTGTCGACTGTGCTGGCGACGTCGGCGACGAGAAAACGGCGAGGAAGCGCGATGTCGACTGTGCTGGAGCGAAGCGGCGGTGGGAGGCTCTGAGTCGGAGAACGAAGCCGCAGATAGCTTCTCCGGAGACAGAATGAACGGTCGAAGCTTCTCCGGTGGCGGCGGTACAAACGAAGAAGGAAGTTGCAGTGTTTTTTTTTACAGCGGAATATTTTCTTAGAGGTTTATGATTTTAGGCTCTGATACCATGTAGAAAATAAGGGTAATAATCTGTAGGTTTATTCATGAGGTCAGGATACATTATATAGTGGTACATGATACCTATCCCAGCTAGGAGAAGGTAACAGAATACAAGTACAACTATGGTAGGAATACAAATCCAATTCCAATACCAATACTAATTAACACTAATTCCATAACAACTATATTACTAATTCCTAATTCCGTAACAACACGTCAAGAGATGCATCACTTTGACTGAGGATTCAGAGAGTCAGATGAATAGTTCAAACTGCTCGCTCAAAGAGATACGACGATTAGTGTGAGACGGGCCATGGGAAGAGATGCAACCTTTTGAGCATGACTTTTAGTTTTTGTTTACTAATCATTTGTAACTCGTGGGCAATTAATGGTGTTAAGCGCTAGTTGGATAGCTGCAAATAGATACTCCATGTCATAGCAAAGCTCCCAACAAGTCTCAGTGGTTGTTTTGCCAACCTATGCGCATTCCTTTGACTAATATATCAAACGTTTGAGTAGGTATCCTGTAAATTGTGTGCCTAGTTCACCTCATAACCACGTTTACTGTGTTGGGTAAATTTGAAAAGCGAATTAGCCCGAATAAAAAAATATAACATCTGTCATGTTAACGTGCACAAATGCGCGTACAAAATGGGATTCAGACTCTTGTGTTGGGACAGAGGAAATATCAACGATCAAGTTTTCACTCACACAGGTTAAATAGCACTGCATTATTGATTAACATATTATTTAACATTTCAAAGAAGCTGGGACGTTAAATGACAAATACAAAACGAAACGGTATTCAAGCGTTTAATTATACAATCAATTCATGAATGTAATCTTATATGGTCAGAATCGTTGAGGCCCATAGTTAACGAGTTAGACAGGTTAATTCATGTACCCTAATACTTACACATTCCGAAATAAAGCCGGGAAAAGCAAAAGGAAAAGAAAGCTTAGCGATGTATCACAGTTCAAACAAAATCGAAGGAAAGTTGAAAAGGGAAAATTAGAAGTGAAGAGGTGTATCCCAATTTAAACAGAGTTGAGGGAGTCGTTCCCAATTTGGCGGAAAGGAAAATTCTGGAACAAATAGGAGACGTTTGACCACCAAAAATAAATACAGAAATCATGGGAAAAGAAGGATCTAGAAACCCTAAAACAGCCCCCTATAAAACCACTCCCCACACCCCACTCTGCCTCCATCATTTCATCCAGCTCTCGTAAACCCTAGTCGCGTTCCCAATTTCTCGATTTGCAGAAACCCTAGATCTCTGATTTCTGCAGCCGCAGAGATGTCGGAAACGGAGACGTTTGCTTTCCAGGCCGAGATCAACCAGCTGCTCAGTCTCATCATCAACACGTTCTACAGCAACAAGGAGATTTTTCTCCGGGAGCTGATCAGCAACGCCTCCGATGTAAGCATTTGCTCGTTTTTCACGTCACATTTCTTGTTTTATTATTCCGGTGACTGTTTAATTTGCGTGAAGCATGCATTTCCCTGTTGAAATCATCAGATTTGTGCATTGATCGTTCTCTGTATTGTAGTGTGGTTTTGATTCTGTATTGCTGATTTTGTGGAAGTAGGTGATCGCGTTCAGTATATGGTTTTATTTATAGTGTTGCTTGATTTGACTAGGAAGATGTTTAGATTATTGATTACTAAGGAAATGATCTGGAAATGGGGCCTAGCTGTGTGATCAGGATATCAGGATGTTAGGAACTTGCAGTCCAAGGATTATTATTGTTTACTATAAGAGAGTGATATGGAAACAGAGCATAGCTACGTGATCACGATATTAGGATGGATCGGGTTAATTGTACACCATGTTAGGAACTCTGAAGATTATTAGCCATTCCTGATAACTGGTTCTTGCATGATTTCGTCTAGGTTTTGATTGGTTCTTGATTACTGGTTGCTCAACTCTTTAGGTGCTAGATGTTGCATGTGTATTGGGTGACGATCAAGCTTCTTTAGGTTGATTGAGTTTTTATTCTGGTAATCAGCTATAGACTGGTATTTTGTAATTGTCTCATTCGTTGATTGGTATTTGTAAGAGCTCGCAATTTCCTTCCTCTGTCCAGCTAGCTTATGGTGTTTTAATACTGTTTTGTATTTGGTTTTGCTAATATGCTGTATTACTGTGCATGCAATTTAGGCTTTGGACAAGATCAGGTTTGAAAGCCTGACAGACAAGAGCAAGCTCGATGGTCAGCCTGAGCTCTTCATCCATATCATCCCAGACAAGGCAAACAACACCCTGACTCTTGTTGACAGTGGCATTGGCATGACCAAGGCTGGTTAGTCTTCTACGAACTCTCAATTTTGTAAGAGTTTTGCTCTCTCTTTTTTGTAGTATTCAGTCTTGCTGAGCTGTTTGTCTCTTTTTGTAGATTTGGTTAACAACTTGGGAACCATTGCAAGATCTGGCACCAAAGAGTTTATGGAAGCTCTTGCTGCTGGTGCTGATGTCAGCATGATCGGTCAATTTGGTGTTGGTTTCTATTCAGCATACTTGGTTGCTGAGAAGGTTATTGTTACAACCAAGCACAATGATGACGAGCAGTATGTTTGGGAATCCCAGGCTGGAGGCTCCTTCACTGTGACTAGGGACACTTCAGGTGAGGTCCTAGGCAGGGGAACTAAGATTGTTCTCCACCTGAAAGAGGATCAGCTTGAGTATCTTGAGGAGAGAAGACTGAAGGATTTGGTGAAGAAGCACTCTGAGTTCATCAGTTACCCTATTTCGTTGTGGGTTGAGAAAACCATCGAGAAGGAGATCTCTGATGATGAAGATGAGGAGGACAAGAAAGACGAGGAAGGCAAGGTAGAGGAAGTTGATGAAGAAAAAGAGAAGGAAGATAAAAAAAAGAAGAAGATCAAGGAAGTTTCTCATGAGTGGAATTTGGTTAACAAGCAGAAGCCTATCTGGATGAGGAAGCCTGAGGAGATCAACAAGGAAGAATATGCTGCCTTCTACAAGAGTCTTACCAATGATTGGGAGGAGCATTTGGCTGTCAAGCATTTCTCAGTTGAAGGTCAGCTAGAGTTCAAGGCAGTTCTTTTTGTTCCCAAAAGAGCGCCCTTTGATCTCTTTGACACCAGGAAGAAGCCTAACAACATCAAGCTCTATGTCCGCCGTGTTTTCATCATGGACAACTGTGAAGAGTTGATTCCAGAGTATCTGAGCTTTGTCAAGGGTATTGTCGACTCGGAAGACCTTCCTCTGAACATCTCCCGTGAGATGCTTCAACAGAACAAAATTTTGAAGGTCATTCGCAAGAACTTGGTGAAGAAGTGTGTTGAGATGTTCCAGGAAATAGCTGAGAACAAGGAGGACTACAACAAGTTCTACGAGGCCTTCTCCAAGAATCTGAAACTCGGCATCCACGAAGACTCCACCAACAAGACCAAGCTTGCTGAACTCCTCCGATACCACTCCACCAAGAGTGGTGATGAGCTGACTAGCCTCAAGGACTATGTCACCCGCATGAAGGAGGGCCAACAGGATATCTTCTACATCACTGGTGAAAGCAAGAAGGCAGTTGAGAACTCTCCCTTCCTGGAGCGACTCAAGAAGAAGGGATATGAGGTGCTTTACATGGTTGATGCCATTGATGAGTATGCTGTTGGCCAGCTGAAGGAATTCGAGGGAAAGAAGCTCGTTTCTGCCACCAAGGAAGGTCTCAAGCTCGACGAGAGCGAGGATGAAACCAAGAAGAAGGAAGAGCTCAAGGAGAAGTTTGAAGGTCTCTGCAAGGTTATCAAGGATGTCCTTGGTGACAAGGTCGAGAAAGTCATTGTCTCAGACCGTGTCGTAGACTCCCCCTGTTGTCTGGTCACCGGAGAATATGGCTGGACTGCCAACATGGAGCGCATCATGAAAGCTCAGGCTCTCCGGGACTCGAGCATGGCTGGCTACATGTCCTCCAAAAAGACCATGGAGATCAACCCGGAGAACTCCATCATGGACGAGCTGAGAAAGCGTGCTGACGCTGATAAGAATGACAAGTCTGTCAAGGACCTTGTTCTGCTGCTGTTTGAGACTGCTCTGTTAACCTCTGGTTTCAGCCTCGATGAGCCGAACACGTTTGGAAACAGGATCCACCGGATGTTGAAGCTCGGTCTGAGCATCGATGAGGATGCTGGTGAAGCTGATGAGGATATGCCGCCGCTCGAGGAAGGTGATGCTGATGCTGATGGCAGCAAGATGGAGGAAGTCGACTAAGATGCATGGCTGAATTTATTTTGAGCAGAGGGATGATGAAACATTAGTAGATGTTTTTCTATCTTGTTTTTGAGTGTTTTCTTTTTTGGTTTTCGGACAATCTTAGTTATATTGATGCTATATCAGGATTATGTCTCTTTTGGGATTAACTCAGTGTTAATTTTATTCTTCTATTTGATGGAAGTTTAAAGCAATTCTGGGTTCTTGTCTCTTGAATTCGGCTTGATAATATTCTCCAATAGGTTAAGATCTTCTGCGGTCAATACACAAATATTATATATTTGCTTAGGGGATTAATTGCAAATATAAAAAAACAAGATCAGCCACACTCTGCCATTAGAATTGAGATGGCTCATTAGCATCAATCCCCCGCCCATTGGGATTGAGATGGCTCATTAGCATCAACCCCTGCCCATTGGGATTGAGATAGTTCAAAGCGCAAAGAACAATAAGAATATGAGCACCAGAAGGCTTGAAAGCTAAATTAAGCGCCGAGGGATCATGATGTTATGTGCACAATGTAGGCTTACAAAATACCTGCATCAACTATGACCGCCAAACCTCAGAAAATTAAAAAGACCAATGAAGAACCCGTGCACTCGAACCTGATTCCAAACCATCTCCATCTTCTTCTTCATCCTTAATCTAAAATCCTCGAACTCTGGCACTGCTAAGAACGAAAGAGGCATGGAGAACTTTGGCTCAAGCTCCGGCGAAGAGGCATGTTCGCAAAGACCGCTGGTACAATGCCGATGGAGATAGGCAGAGCAACTCACCGGCGGTCCCGAGCTTATCCTGATTCGGTGGAGGCATTCCCTCAAGCAGAGATGTTGTCGGAACAGATCACATCAGCTGCGGAACAAATTAGTAGCCAAAAATTGTAAGCATATAAGAAAACACTACAGAAATCGAAGCAACGATGATGGAAAAGGCGGCCAATTTTGGTTAGGAAAACTATGAAATTACCTTGTGGAATTGTTCAACCATACGAACCCAACCATATGAGAATAAACTCTTCAACCCATATCCTCTCCACCCTCAACTCCCTTAACCCAAATCTCCCTCTACCTCCACCCACGCGCCATTGCCTCTCCGCCTCCGCCAGAGCCATTCGACGCCGACGCCTCCGCTAGCATCATCCCGCCACTCCTTCCGCCTCCGCTACCGCCTCCACTCCCCTCCGGCTCCACCTCCGCTAGCGTCACCACTCATTCCAGGAGAAGAGAAATTGTTGGCCAAGCGGTTGAAGGAAATACGAAAATGATAATGGAATTTCCTAGAATGGGTGAATGAAACTAAAGCGTGGAGCCTATGGAAAAAGATAAGAAGCATGGAGAAAAAATGACACGTATTAGCAGATAAGGACGAGGAATTCGAGACTTGAGGTTTAGGGGCCTCGAATGCGTACAACAAAAAAAGTACTACTCACCGAACTCATCGCCACATTTAAGATATAAAGATAAAGATATTATTAGTGTATTAAAATTTGATATTTAGAAACTACACGATATGAAGAATCTAACAATATCTCACATGATGATATTGGTGCCTATATACTAACTCAAATATATGGTCAAATATGTCATGAGAAAGTTGACAAAAAATGTGCAGATTGATTTGGGACAGAGGGAGCAGTAACTTTCTATAGCCAAATATGTTAATTGAAAATCGTGGGATAAAAATGTGTGTAAATTTACATGGTGGGATGGAGGGAGTACATTATTTGCAATCATTTTATAACAAAATCCCGGTCAAAATTCCATGGGAGCCCCTATTTTACACTTGTCGTGAGGCTTCATCGTAATTTGCAATAGAATTTTCAATCCAAACTAATTTCGCTCAAGCAGCTGCACAATTTTTACTCATCTTCTTCAGAGGGTAAGCCCAGAACTATAAAAATGTACTCCCTCCGTACTAAACTAAATGGTACGAGAGAGAAATTTAGCTGCAAATTTATACTGTAGAATTTGGCCAGCTTTTTAGAAAAAAAAGCTGAATTTCGTACTTTGATGTGAGCGAACAAATACTGTTCAAAACTTGTTTAATTGTTACTGATCTCTGACGGGAACATTAACCATTCCCTCATTTTTCTAACTTTTGGCTCCAAAATTTCAATTCTGGAGCGAAATGAAACCACTGTTCACAAGGTTGAAAATTTCACCCTAACTTCTATAAATATGAGCATTTATTACAGCTCCCAATCCAATCCAAAAAAAAATAAATTCCAGCTCTCAGAAATATTTTGGCTAGTTCCTGAAGAACTGGTCAGATATAAAAAACAAATCTCCCTCCTTCAGTTTGAATTCATCATCGAGCACAGCTGTGATGGTTGGGGCAAATCTGACAGATGAGCAGAGGCATGAAATAGCCCATTTTCTGCTTCAACACTAAAAAAATGGGCAGATTGAGCGGCAACAGAGACTGAAGGCAGCACAAAGATGGTCATGTTCAGTTCGAACCATCTCTACCATATGGGCGTGTGTGAAGCAGCAACTTCAAAATGGATAAGCTGTGAATGCCCGTTCAAAAAGGCATGTGCGGTGTGGCAGAACTAAGAAACCAATCGATGTGGAGGCCTTAATGGCAGTGCCACTTAGGTACCGGCGAACCTGTCGGAGCACAGCAGCACAGTTGCATGTCAGAAAAAATACCATACATAGAGCTATAGCAAGCAAGGAGATCAGAAGCCACACTAATGCAATGATCCACAACTAAGTTTGGCATGCAAAGAATCATAGCTAGAATGATGCCTAAGTAAATTGGAGTGTAACATGTAGTTCCAGCCCATGGAAAATGTGATACACATCGATGAAAAGTGGTTATACTTGACAGAGGCAACAACAAGGTATATTCTAAGTCCCAATGAACCTAAACCATACAGAATAACTCAAAGCAAACATTACATTCCAAAACTCATGTTTTTATGTGCTGTGTGTAGACCTTTACTTGACTTAGAGGGTAATGTAATGTTTGATGGGAAAATAGGGGTATTTCCATACGTGGATAATGTAGCAGCCAAGTACACCACTGTAAATAGACCTAGAGGAATCATGATTCTCACACCCATATCATCAATAACTAGAGACATCATAAGACACAAGCTGATTCATGAGCTAATACCAGCAATCAAGCATAAATGGCCAGTTTGGGCAAGCAAAAATATTTTCATACAACAAGATAATGCCCCTTGTCACATATTTGCAAATGACCCTGAATTTCTAGCTGTAGCCACCTCAGATGGGTTCAATATGCAGTTAGTGTGCCAACCATCGAAATCATCCGACCTAAACATTCTGGATTTGGGGTTTTTTGCCTTTACAGCAGCAAAACCCTAGTCAAAACCTAGATGAGTTACTACAGGCTATGTATGATGCATTTCAGAGATATGATCCAAGAATTATTGACAAGATTTTCCTGAGTCTACAATGTGTCATGGTGGAAATCATGAAATGTAGAGGTGGGAATGAGTTTAAATTGTCACATATGGGAAAAGACAGGCTAAGAAGGCTTGGGATGCTGCCCCACAATTTAATTGTTGTCCCGGAGCTAGTAAGGGGTTGTTTGGAACACATGGTGGCTATTGGAAAAACAAGGCACATTCAAGGCCTGCTGATCAGTATGGAGATGGTTTAGATGTGCATGGGATCTGTACTTTTGTAGGGGTGTGCTTCTAGATTCAGGTCTAGGGTAAACTTACTAGTTAGTTTTGGTAAAGGTAAGTTTATAGGGCAACCTTGTAAAAGTTGGGAGGACTAAACTCCATTCAGTATGCATGCAATTTGAAAAACATGTGTTTTGAAAATTTATGTTTTAGGACTGAGGCAAACAAACATTAACCAGAATGTAATGGATGGCTAGACACACAGCCATTTTGTGGCAAAAAACACTACAAGGCTGCCATCCATGTGTTTTAACAAACACGGTTGCTACCTAAGTGTGAACAAACAATATCATCATAGGTGGCTATCAACTAATACAGGGTGGATTGGGCAAATAATTTCAGAGCTGGGTTTAATCACATCATACCCCGCCAAGATCAAATCAGTTTCGTGGCTGATAGGCATGGCTGCATGTTTTAATCATTCATCACAGCTACATCATTAATCAAGGGTTCAACCAGCACATAAACATGCTATCACAAACAATTCAAGAAGCTATGATATCTCATATAAAATGCAGTTACCATATGCCAAGCCAAGGTCAGTGAGTTTTGGAAACATCACTGCATGACTGCATATGAGAACCACAAACACATACACAAGCATAACTTTCACTGCTCCATTATTGCCCCTGAAATGAAACATTCCCTGCCTAATTAGGTTCTGCATCAGATTCAGATGAAAAATAGGGAACAGCCACCCGGGTTTCAACTAAATCTGAGTCCAAATCTGAGCGGTTGCACATTTGATCATAAACAACACACAAACTCAAGTACCCAACATAAAAAAGTTGCGCACAGGCTATCACAAACAAGTAGCACACGCGATATCACAGACAAACACAGCACCAAGTAGTTGCACTACCAAGCAAACCTGCATTTAAAGGTAACATGTTAGTACATTCTCAATAATACTAAATTCCAAAGCAAGTGCAGAAATGAAAGCGTTCTTTTATTACAAACCTGTGAGTAATAAATCTATTTTCCTGCATCAGAATCATTATGACGAACATATCCAGTCCAGTTACCAGGATATAGACAGGCCTCAGTTTACCAGAAACCAGACTCATCATACTTAGGGAATTCATTACCCTTGAAGTACACTGATGGATGTGGATCACACCAAGATTCAGAATCAGATTTATCAGAATCAGGGGGCAGTGTTTCATCAGAATCAGGAGTGTTTCATCAGAATGAGGGGAATGTGATGCATGTGGATCAAGGGGATGTGTTTGATCCGAATCAGATTTTGAATCTGAGTGATACAGGATTGCTTCAGGTACAAGACTAAAATGTGTTGCCACAGGGGTATCCCAAGATTCAAACGAATCAGTATCTAGGACAGGATACTGGGGTGGGGTGACTTTACTTCCCTTCGTTTGTGACTCAATGTCATCAAGACCAGTAAATAAAGTAGGATCAATACTCGCCTGAAACTGAGAGTCATACTTGGAATCACTTAAGGATTGGCAAGGGGCAGACTCACCCTGCCGAGCCATGACCCTGTCACCATGATCCATCAGGTAAGGGTAGACACAATGGGTGGGGAATGGGTTTCAGAAGCAAAGAATGTCATGCAAAAAAAAAGTAGTTGTCTATGACTAGGGATGAGACTAGGGTTTCAAATGCAAACTAGCACCAGGAAGAAACAATACAGTATCAGTAAGATTAAAGTTGGACACGGCTAAACTCTTAGAAGACAATACAATATTAGTAAGGTTAAATTGAATGGGAGTGTTGGCCAAGGACAGAATTAAGAAACCAACAGAGCTTTAGAACTTATTCATAATTTAACATTGAAAATTATCAGAAAAACACATATACATCACATGCAAGCACTTTCAATACCACAGAAAAAAAAATATAGGACACCCTACTGAAGTCAGATCTATGACATTAAGAATCCATAGAGGAAGAATAGTAAGAACATGGGCACTTCAGTCACAGATCTGGCAACGAAGTTCAACAAATCCGCCAATAATCACAATTTAAACATGCATTTCTTGACAAAGAACACAAAATGAAACGAATCTAGGATGAAAATAACCCGGAGCAGTAACAACACCACAAACTAGGGCATATATGTGTCAAATCTGCCAAAGGGCTTCAACATATCCAACAAAAACACAAGAAATTTAGGTTTCTCAAGTCAAACAATTCAAAACAACATAAATTCTTCACATGCAGCCGGTTTTATACTTCAAAACTGAAGATCCGTGTACATTTCAACGGTTTTAACACACAACCCACTAAGAAACCAGAACCCACAAGTTAAGAAGCAATCAAATCCGTTCAAAACCCATTAAATGAACGACTCAAACACAGACCAGAACAAGAAAATGATGTGATAAGAACCAACGGAGCAGAAATCATGTTCATTTTTGAAACCGCCAACAAAATTTTGAGAAAAACCTAGATTGGAAACCCAAAAGGCTGTGATAAAAAACAAAAACCAAGCATCGATTAACAAAGGAGGATCAACAGAAACACAATTTCTTCAACTGATATCAGATAGGGAGGTTTTCAGGCTTTGAGGGAGTAGAGAGCGTCGCTGTGATTTTGTAGACAGAAAAGAAGGAAATGAGCTGTGAATGGAGCGTTCAACAGTAATGGAGAAGGGAGAAAGGGAGCGTTGGGAGAGCAATAATGGAGATTGGGAAGAGTGAAAGTTACGCATGTGATAAGTCTAACCCATTTTCAAATGGGTCAGCACACTTCTCTAGGACGCAACACGCGTCTCGGAGAATGGTTAACGGGGGGATTAAACAGGTTTAATCCCTGTAATTTTGCAATGGTCCAGGGGCATTTCTATCTTTTCACCTATGGTCAAATGAGATGAATTGGGTAAGTTCTAACCATTGCAATTTAATTGGGGACAACCAAAAATGGAAAGTATGCAATTTAATTTGGTACAGAGAGAGTATGCGAAATACCCTAACACGATGAATTTAGTTTTTAATGGGAGAACTCTATGCAGTACTGATTGTATTAGTAGTAATGTTTGTTCATCATATCCATTTGTGTTTGATAATTTGGCCTAAAAGTGTGGTTAAGTTTGATAACATGCGCTGCTGTTTATTCAGAGATAGAAAACAACCTAGGGGATACATGAGATAGTTCTGCATATCTGCGTTGAATCCTTGCTTGAACATACATTTACCCCGTTTCTGATTTTCGATCATTATGGGTTCTAGTTATGTAGTTATCTATTGGTTATGAGGCTACGGGTGAAGGTTCCATTGGAGGGTTCGAGGGGTGAAGGTTCCAGTGGTACTGATTCGAGAGGTGAGAGAATGGTACGTTGCTTTAGTCGATAGCTCGGGTTAATTATAAGCTTCAATTACATGTAAAATTGGTACATTTGTAGCTTCAATTACAGCTATTTTCACATTCCTATATTGTAGCAACATTCCTACAGCATTTCTATAAGAACTGCTCAATCCCGAGACCCACCGATAAAAACTGCTCTTTTCTTGTCCAACAATGCCAGTCCAAGCGACGAGAAGCATACGCTAGCCCAATTTGGCTTCTCTTCGAAGTACCTAGAACAACAGAAGAAGTGATGAAGAGCAGCAGCATGTCTTATGTGATACGAATTGTATGCTTGTTCATAGGTACTGTTTTCTAATTAGTGTTCAATTACATTACAATAACATTCACAAAGAACAGCTCTAACAGAAACCAGGCAGTAAAATGAAAGATGTACTAAAAAGTAGTTCATTGAGGTAAACAGTTGAAGCCTTCGCAATACTGGTTGATTTAATCAGGATATCAAGGAACTATTCCTACGCATTGAATAAACTGTTGGCTTTGTGCATCTACTAATTAATCGAACGAGGAAAACAGGTTATAAGCGTAAGTAACTACAGGAAGGAAGCATGTGCTTTCCGGTGTATAATTTGTTAGCCCGAGTCTTAAATGGAACAAAATAAACATTTGGAAGTTACCTCTTCAGCAAATTTTATCAAGATGGTCGTTCTAGGCCGCTGCTGACCTTCAACGGGAACAAAATGTGCAGTCACTACAGCAGGAAAACCTGCATTATCCAAAACACCCTTCACAAGGAATAACAAGTCATCAACAGTCTGACTAAAGCCCTCTCATAAACATTTGTGTAACACACACCCTTACGATTCCAGCAACAAATGCCCCGCAGTTAAATGTACCCATGTCTTTAGGAATTGATATAAATCTATGACCAAAAAGCTGTGCGTTAGGATGATACGAAAATGAAGGTTCAAAACAGAAACAGTAAGATGGCATCAAAAGCACTACCTGTTGACCAATAGTTCCTTCTCGCTGATCATGTATTCATCTTCATGTTCAGTCCCTTTCTCAAGAGAATCAGCCACCTGGTTCAGATGGGAAAACAACAGAATTCATTCTCCATTTTCCCTTAAATAAGACTCTTCAATTGGGATCCGCAGCCCACGGTGATATCTCAAATGCATTTAGCGAAGGAAATGAGTAACAAAACAGTCAGAAGTTTCTGATAGTGTCATGCACTTTCTAAAATTCAAATAAATATACCATGAATAACCGTGACAAGGCACCAGGAAGTTAGCATTGCATCTTGTGCAACTTAAGATGCCGGTAAATAAGATAGAAAACTGTTGATGCAAATGAGTCAGCTGAATCACATTCTGTTTTGTATTTCCATGGCAATTTGGAGAAGTTGGTTAATCTGATGCATCTAAAAAAGGATGCGAAAATTTCTCAACCCCGAATAACATCCATTTTAAGATATAATGCATGATCTTAAAAAGACAAAGAAAATTACGACTGTATTACTTTGCTTTTTAGTGCCTTGCTGACTATACAATATTCTGCTAGACGTAGTCACAAGGGAATGTTTCTAGAGTAGTAGAACAACAGAACCAAAAAGCCAGTACATTGAACAAACATAACATTTAGCAGGTGTAGATTTCTTATTTTACGACTTAAAGACTTAATTTTTAAAGTCAATTACGGATTCGTATAATTATGAATATTCTTTCTAACATACTGGAACACCAATGCATGGGTGCATAGTGGCCAATTGATATAACATTGTAAACCTCCAGTACTGGGGATATCTGACCAAGTTCCTTACAGCACAAAGTATTGGCCATTAAATTATGTTGAATCATATCCATTTATAAATAATCCTAATCAGACGCGTAAAAAGGCGAAAATATCAGTAACAATCAAGGTCTTTCTTGCAAGTGACTGAAAATCACACATATGATGAAGGGGATTCTGGCTTGCATTAAATACAGTATGAAAGTTCACTCAAAAAGTCACACACTTAAACTTCTGCTGTACATATTCAATGAGTGGAGATAATTTATCTGTAGGGAAAGTCAGTTGAAACCTTTCCAAATAAAGCCTTCCATACAGTGCTATGAACAAAAGACAATATACCCAGCAATCGTGTTTCTCTTCTGTTTCCCTACAACATCAGAGAGATAAACGCATAAATGCATAATCATCAGGAAGGAAAAACACAACATTTAAGAGAATCAGATATACCTCCCTTAACTATGGCATTGCATTTATCTCATAAACAGTTAGCTGCAAATTTTCCCATAATCCAACTGTCAAAGTACACACATATTGTTGTTGTCTTAAGACTCTTAACTCTTAACATCAAGTCATCAACTACCTCAGTTCCATTAGAAGAGTCCTATTTTTAATAAGGCTTTTAGAATTACAAACATGACTCTTTTAAGGGGAACAGAGGGATTGTTAGATTTCACCAACACCATATCAAACATCAATTTGCCTTTTTTTTCTCCATCAATTTAGGCAAATTAGGGAAATACTTAAGTAGCCAAAGATTTCTTTTGTCAATTAATTACAACATCTCCACTCAAAATATTTACTGCACTTAAACAAAATATTCACCATTACAGCTTCTTCACATGTTTTACTTCTAATACCCAGTCCAGGGTGATTTTACTTCTAGAAACATAATGCTTTCTCACCTTTTCTCTATGGCAAAGAAGTTCTAAAGCCCTTGCCCCAACAGCATATCCAGCATCTTCTAGCCTGCTCCAGATTCGAAAAGCAAAACATTACAACCGCAGGAAGGAATATGTTCTTTAGTTCTAGGCCATGGATAGTAATCTAAGCAATCAAGCACTTAGGGCAGATAAATACAAAGAAGAACAGAGAAATAAAAGCAGATGAGTATTCTTTACACAAGTCCCCAACTTCAAATAGACAGTTTGACCACAAAGCTTCCTACTGACTTCCATTCCAATAATAATCTCCCCATCCATAAAATCTGAAATCCAGCTTGACCTATTGAATCACTCATAACTTTCTAAAAAGGAAATATGCAATAGAATATATACATAGCAATCTGGCTGATAGAGTTAAAATAGCAAGCATTCATCTTCCTATGGATTCCTCTAACTCCTGAGATTTAGTCACTATTTGAATTGAAGGCGTTCACGTGGAGACTAATGTTCTGGCGTTACAAGGTTCCCCAGAGAGGTTGGGGACATGGATGGCAAGGATACTGAAAATGCCTTCTACAGAGAGAAGACTGATGTACTATTGCAAAAGCTATAGAAAATGTTAAACAACGCTCCCATTGCTGGTCAGCTGCAGTGCTCCCAAAAGGAAGACAATGAGCGCAAATTGGGGACGCAAATCAGCAATCGCCTAGACAAATTCAAGAGGTATGGGAGATGAATGGCTATGACAAAGGTTTAATAAGAGGATCTGCGGCTTCCACATTAGAGTATAATTCACCTTCAAGGTCTACCTAACAAAGACGGGACATGCATTGAGGTTTTAGTTTTCCATTTGTCATCCACTTTGTTTGGTGCAAATAGATGCTTCAAGTTTCATCAGGGATCGATGATGTCAAGGAATATGAAATATAGGTAAAACCCGGCGGAAATTTATGTCATTCGAAGACTCATGTATCAGATCCCTGTAACTGAATATTAATTTCCAGGAATAAGAAGTGTAGAAGTGACAAGGGAAAAAGCACACGCGCATAGTATGACAGTAATCTGGGAAATAAAATAAGCAAGAAATGGCACACCTTCTCTCAAGCTCAGCAATATTCTCCACTTGGTTCTGATTGTACTGAACCAGCTCTGAGAACAAGAATGCAAATGCACTCAAACTCACCTGGTCAAGAAGGGGCTTTGTTAAAAACAATAAAAATCCAACTACTTTGAGATCAACAGTCAAAACCCAGCTCAAATCAGCAAAATAACGATCGGGATTTTCCATTTCAACTTATCAGAATCAAACCAGCCATCCTCTCGGCTATACAGTACTTCAAGATCTGATTTTCATTTTACATACAATAAGGTGTAAGAAAGAAAGAAGAAGAAAATGGGAACCTCTTGTTTGCCTTTGCTGAGAGGTCTGTCGAGAACGTTGGAGTACTGTTTCATCTTCCCTACTCCGATCATCTTCCCTACTCCGATTCTCTGAGCGTATTTGTATGTGTGTTTTTGGGTTTCGGACAGGGGTGCAAACGGGAACCCGTTATCGATCCCTATAATTGACCCGTTTAAATAGTTTATCTAATCCGGCCCACAGGCCTCTTTTCCCATCCCCCTTTCTTTATTATTGCTTCTGACACAATTTACCAATCCTACTCCCTCACCTACGCTACTCTTCCCATTCTTCAAAACCCCTATATCCGCGTCCAATACTCTGCTGTTTCTCTGCTATCGTTTCCTTCTTTTCAGGTACGCCATCAGATCCCTTTTCCCGATTTTGTATGTGTGTTTAGTAGAGTGACGGATTGAGAGAAGGAGTCAATTATGATTTAGATTATGCTGAAGTGTTGTTGCACAGAGAAGCTATTGTGATGCCTTGTCTGCTTTTGGGTGTTTATGCGTGACGAAAGTGTTTATCAGAGTGTGACTATGAGAAGGAGAGTGGATTTTGATCTATTCGTATTTTGGTTCTGCAGGAAGTTTTGGTCTCATGCGCGTGTCCCGTTACATCTTGTGATTTGTAGATTAAATATGACAAATTCAGCAATGGATGGTCCTCCCAATGGTGGATTTAGTTTTGATTTGTGCACAAGGAATGACATGCTTACCAAAAAAGGTCTCAAGGGCCCTTCTTTTCTGAAGACTGGAACTACTATTGTGGGGTTGGTTTTTAAGGTAGAGTATTGCAGTCTCTTTGTCTTTGGTTTATTTTGACTTTTATGGTTTTATATTTCACTTATATGAGAATGTGATTGCAATTTATGGTCCAAGTAGCTGATGTCCCAAAGAGAAGGCCTTGTGGTTTCTGTTGAGTATCGCTTTTGAGTTTTGTGGATGATTGTAGAGACTGGTTTTTAAAAATATTTTTGACATTTTCTGGTGGTGTTAATAGATCAAGTTTTGTGGATGGCTTGGGTGGTGAAAACATGGTTAATTGCTATCATATTTTGAGATGATGAGGTTTAGAGCTCTTTGCCTGCCAAGTAAAGTGATCAGTATGTATGTGAGTATGAGCTTGTGGGTGGGGAGGGTAACTATGAGTAACATCTTGCTTTCATTGTTTTATCAATTGATGATTTTGTGAAGAATCCTAAACAGATAAGAGCGTGTTTTTTACTTAATTTCTTGGTGTGTTTTCTTGAGGGGCTTTGCATGTTCCTCGAAAGAAATAAGGTTTTGATCCTTGCTAAAGATTCAGACATTCTATTTGTTGGGCATTTAAAATAGTTTTCAAGTATGAGGATGTTTACATAATGGAGATGAAGTTTAATCTTGATTGGATTTCGTGTTGGGAAGAACTAACTATATACTAATCTGATAGAGACAGTTTGCCTCTCTTGATGCATTCAGGTTTATAATTTTTTATGTGCGGAACGTGATTTATGTAATTCTCTTTAAGAATGACGTGCATTGTGGAAGTTTGATCATTTGTGGTGTTTGTCTCTAAATATACAATGACAAATTCTTTTGATTTTGTGTCTTCTTTTAGGATGGTGTCATTCTTGGGGCAGACACACGAGCCACAGAAGGACCTATTGTCGCGGACAAGAATTGTGAGAAAATCCATTACATTGCCCCTAATATTTATTGCTGTGGAGCTGGGACAGCCGCAGATACAGAGGCAGTGACAGGTACTTCCTTAAGCTTTCTGCAAGAGAAGCTTTCACTTTCACGGTAAAAAAGTAGGTCGGCTATTGATTTAAATGATGCAATATTACAGGTTCTTTTCTATATTCGATGCTATATCAAAAGCCTTCTGTGATATTAACTTTGTTATGGGTTGGAGTTGTTGTTTCTCTTAATACTTGTTTTCCTATATTTGTTATCTAGATATGGTGAGTTCACAGCTGACGCTACATCGCTATCATACTGGTCGTGAAACCCGGGTTGTGACAGCTCTCACATTATTGAAATCTCATCTTTTCAGGTCAGTTCTATTTAAGGTAGCTATTTGAAGCATTATGATTGCTAGTTTATTAGCAGTAGATTTAAACTTAAACTTGTTTGTGGTTGATGAATCAGCTATCAAGGACATGTTTCAGCGGCATTGGTTCTTGGTGGAGTTGACGTGACTGGACCACATTTGCACACAGTTAGTTTTTTTTCTTCCTCTCTGCCTTTTGAATTTTTAATACTTATCATTATTATAACAGCATCATTTTCCTTTGCTCACATAATTATCTTGCTTCAAATGATCTGTTGCCCAGATATATCCACATGGATCAACCGATACTCTCCCATTTGCCACAATGGGCTCTGGTTCTCTTGCTGCCATGTCTGTGTTTGAGTCCAAATATCGTGAGGGACTTACTGTAAGTTTGCATCTTTCTTCTGGGTTCTTAAAATTGGTTCTTTTCACAGTGGATAGGGATCATCTATTTCCCCCCCTATATTTTAGGAGGAAGAGGGAGTTCAATTAGTAGCAGAAGCCATTTGCTCTGGTATTTTCAATGATTTGGGAAGTGGTAGCAACGTGGATGTCTGCGTACTGACCAAGGTGGTTTTTTTTTTTTAAAAAAAATATAGAATTATGCCTAAATGTGCCCCATGTTAAGTTGTATGACTCGGTGCACGTGCTTTATGAGTATCTAATGGATTCTTTTGCAGGGTGGTAAGAAGTATCTCAGAAATCACCTTTCCCCAAATCCTCGAACATACATCAGTGAGAAGGGCTACTCGTTTTCTAAAAAAACTGGTTGGTGTTTCCTTCCCTCTGTATGTTCTTGATATGTGAACTTGGTGGGATAGAATAAGGGAGATTATTTCCTATGCATGCTGATTTTCTTTTGCTGGAATTCATGTAACTTACCTCTACTGTTCTGATTTTTAGAGGTTTTACTGAAAAAGATCACGCCTTTGAGAGAGAAGGTTGAAGTGATAGAAGGTGGAGATGCCATGGAAGAATAAGCATCATCTTCAAGATGGTAATGGAGTGGAAGGAAAGATCATCTTCGTATCCCTAAGCTACGCATTTCTGTTTCCAAGATATGATTGTTATTCGCTCCGGATTAGACAATCCTTCATGGGTGCGTGGACAAAGCTCTGAATATCCTAGTAAAACTAGGATATTTCTTCGACAACTCTTAGAGCCCTGAAAATATATGTCTTTATTTTTTTCCCAGCTATATTGATTTATACGATGAGCTGTTTTTTCAAGCATCAGAATGGTTAAAAGAAAGTGTTTTAAAGAAGTATTCCTAGGAGTTGAAGTGGCTTTAGCAAAGAATTGTTTAGGACCCTGCCCTTCTGCTGCTCATCCAATACAGAAGTGTAAAGCCAAACATGATGAATATTAGATCACTTGTGGGGACACATTAGACATAATTACACCATACATGTTACCCTCAATGATGCAAAAACAGCATCTTCAAGTCCCAGGAAAACTTTACATCAAATTAAACAGCACCAGTACATAGTAACTTTGTAGCATCCAGAGTAGAAGAAAAGCACAAATGGAATGAAATGAAAGAGGAGTTCAAGGAAGCGCGGTAGCCCGGAGCTTTGCGATAGAAATAATGTTGATGATGATCATGAGGAGAAGGCCTATGAAAGAAGCGAGGATGGCTCCGCTTCCATGGTTACAATAAGTCAGGAATTTGTCACAGATTTTGTTCCATCTCGCATGCGAATTCCCGTTTCGACCCAGCTCCCCCATGAAAGTTGCTGCTGCAGCTCCACCGGATACTAGTGCCACATTCAACTTCATGAAAAAAATGATGTGAAGATACTAATGTGACATCAAACCATTGCGGTACACACATATATATATACACACAGCAGTACGTACCATGTCAAGGACTGGTATGAACAAATGTCGAAGTCCCTTGATGTCGAACTTGTGTCCAGTCAACTCCACCATTAGCATCAACAGGTTATGGAAACTGGCCATGCTATTGGCGATCACGAAGAATCTGCAGTAAATTGTTGGAATAAAGTCACATTTGTTTCTAGTTTAGTACTTTGGCATGGCTACATACTGAATTAGGACAGAGATGGAAGATGGATAAAAAATGCATGACCGAGAAAAGAGCCTAATTTGAACCATTTCAAGTGTCAGCTTCAAGTGGCTCAAGTGGCAGATTCTTATTGGTGTAACACACAGCGATACACAAAAGTGCAACAGAAGATCCCGAGCCCAAGTGGGGTCCATTCAGAGGACTTACATGAAGGCAGGGGTGTGCTGGAACTTAGCAGAGACACTGGCCTTTATGGGAGTGTTACCAATCATGGCAACCACAGTGGTTATTGTTTGCTTGTTTATGGACATCACCACTGTGGCTGACACTGTTGCAAAGAGTGCCAGAACCCTCAGCAAATAAACTACACGAACCTTCTTCTTCTTCTTCTCATTACAAACGCCCAGTCGGCCCTCTCTGTCTTCCACCACCGCTACTTTCAGGTCAGCAGAAGCCATGTGGATTTAGTTAGGACAGTGATTAATGGGATGTGATTGTGAGGATGATTGTGGATTATCATGCAGCTATATAAAGCATTGATGAGATTTCTTGGTGAATGACTTTTGTTAAGTCTTAGAAGAAATAGACTAATCTCTTTTTGTCAAGTCTTACCGGCGTCATTAGTTGCTGAGAATACAGGACGTTGGATATGAAGTATTGTTAGGGGTTTTAGACTTTTAGGTCTTGAATATTTGGAGTGGATACATCCATCCTTGAAAATATGCTTTTGTGCAGAGATTATTAATGCAGGGAAATTCAGAAAAGCTATTTTTCTGAGCACATGTTGTTGCTCTATCATCTTAATCTCGCTCACAGTTGCCCAAAGCATTCGCAACTACTCTGTTTTGTGGGGATTGAGGTTGATGGGCAGTTCGTGATTGGGAGACAAAGGTGGTGCTGGTGCTGTCTTTTTGGGGTACCCTCCTTTATTGTCTTGGACACAGATCCATCCACCTGAAGGAGGAGTATTTGAGTTCTTAACAGGATCCAAGGTGGGCTTGGGCTAAGGTGGAGCTACTTTTCAAGTAAAGAAAGGCCGGCCCATTAACGAAATCCAAACCGCGGTCGGAAGCCATCGTCATCTTCGTCCCCAACGCTTTCGTTATTCCAACTGCCAACCATAAGATCCACCATTGAATTACCTTATTTTATATCTTAGTAGAGTATATAATTTTCTACTACAAAATCTGTTTCTTCCTTCCGAAATTTGATTGACCTACACGTATGGTCAATGTACCTGTCATCTCCGTGAGCTGACGTCATCATCTCGAGGGGTTGCCGGCTCCGATCTGCTAGCTGGTGAGCTCACCGATTCCCCTCTAGATGTATAATATCGAATTTTGTGATAGGAATTTATTTCCAAGTTTACTTTTTTTTAAAAAAATAATTTACTTGTTATCCCACTGTCTGATAGAAAGATGAGTTTTTTTCTCCCATTCCTTGTTTGATTAATTTCTATTCTGTTTTGGAACCTTATCTGATTTCGTGTTTGCATGATTTTCAATGTTTTGTTGAAATTGGTATGGGCTATGTATATATTATCATCTCTTGAAGGTTGCTTAATTTTTGTAGGCTACTAATAGAAGAGGAATTTATTTTTGGGGTGTAAATTGTTTGTCTCAAAAACTCCAGGGTTGGAAATTTGATTGGAGCTGGTGGATCTTTGGAATTTTGACTGAACACAATGATGAGACAAGCACCTCCTATGAGACTGAGACAAGCACCTACGTTGGTTGATCTATGTGTTCGCCTCGTAGTGGCTAATGTCAGGCATCTCGGGAATGTTGGAGAAACAGATGATATCTTTCTTGAGCGCATTTTGCCACATTGTACTCAAGACCAGTTGACTCATATCGAGAACTGTACAGAAGTGAGATTTCTTTTGTGTTGTATTCTTATTTATGTCATGTGCTGACATCCTTGTTCTCTTTCTGTGTATGCGGTTTTTGCAGGGAAGAGATCTTAGTCCGGTAACTGATAAACTCTGGAAGAACTTTTACAGGCGTCAGTTTGGTGATGAGAGTGTTAATCTGGTTGTAGAGAGGCTGAGAGGCAAGAAGGTTAAATATACCTGGAGGCAATTGTTTGAGGTATGCCAAATTTGTTCATTTTTCGTTTTGGACGTAATTAATCCACAGCAACAACAAGAATGGTGGTTGGAAACAGCCGAACCTGTTTTTATTTACTTAGCGTAACAGTAGTGAAGTGTTCATTGAAACAGTTAAAACCTGGAAATAATGTGGTTTGAACTTTAATTTCTGTTGGGTCTGAGGTTCTGTTATGTATAACTTGAGCTGCACTAGAAATTTGATTACTATGGGATCTAAATGGTGCCACATCTCTTATCTTTCTCTGTGATGTTTGTTGGTTTTTTTTTTCTGTACTCCCTCACACTTCAAGGTCAGTCGTGCCTGGCTGTAATGTAGCCTTTGGAATTATATACAGGCAAAGGTGAAGGATGTAGAAGAGAAGGAAGCCAGGATGGCTGAGCAAATTAAAGAACGGTATAAAACTGTTGCGGCTGGTAAGTACTTTTGAGTTCTTTTACTCAATTCCTCCTATTTTTATAGCGGGGCTTATATGCAGCCGATGTTCCCCTCAGCCCCTATTTAACTTATTATGTATTATGAATATGCATAACTCTCATATTCCCTGAGTATTAATAGTAGCTGAGATTGGAGTTTTGTTGAGTCAAGTGGTCGAAACTTTAGGTGGATCCCGACAAATCTGAGGTTGAGGTCTACATTTATTAAATGCTTATATCTTGCAATTGTTAAAGAACATTGCAATAAAATGAAAGCTTCGTGTAGCCTTCACTCTCTTTTTCCTTGTTTTCTTTTATGTAGTTTTCAACTTAAAATTCGATTTATGGAATGCTCATATTACCGTCGTAATTTTTTTCTTTCACTTTTTCGTCCTGTATCAACTATCAGATTGCTGAAATTAAAGTTTTTGGTTGGTTTTGAACGCAGATAAGCAAAAGAGGCAAATTCAGGTATGCATGAAAGTACCTCCTTCAAGCTCGAAAAGAAGTTACTTTGGAGTTGGAGGTACGCACTTCATTAGATGAAGATTGTATTTTGTGGATGTTGGAACTTGCACTACGTAACAGTAGTTGACAAATGACATGTTGTCGGTAAACATTCATCTATTTTGTCATTGCAGGGCCTTACAACGGTGTTTCCAACACAAAAAGCAACATAATGAAGAAGGCAAAAATGGAATTTATCAACAGGTGAGTTGAGGTCAAAATCACTCATACATTTCTAACCACTTGTATATCACCAAGTACTTGTTGTGGGACGCTGAGTAGAGACGGAGTAAGTGGGAGGGGGGATCTGACCCTTGTTTGTTAGAACCTAGAACCTTTTTTTCATCTGGAAGATGTTTAATTTTCTTGATCTAATTGACTTAATCAATTGTCACAGCCGAGAGGTGAAGAATTTAGCTGCGGCAAAGAACAATTCAGTTCAAAGAAACCATAGGTATTTTATAGTTGGATGATGATTATTGTTTGCTAAATTTACTTACTAATGTTATCATTTCTTCTCATGAAGCATATCCCTTGGCCGGAAACCCAGTAGCCTTTCAAGTGGTGCTACTTCATCTCGATCAAATGTAACTCCTCCCCAGAGAAGATTTTAGATTTTAAGTGGTGTTACTGGTTCAGTATGACTCCTCTCCATCGGATGTGAATCCCCATGGGAGATTTGAGAGCTGCCAAATGACCCTTCAAAAATGTTGTAGCGGCATTGTAATTTGTATGACTTTATACTTGGATATAAAATGTTGCAGCGGCATTTTGTACTGAGAATAAGTGTAATTCATTTTTTGAAGATGAACAAGTGTTGTACAACCACTATAAATGTGCATAAGAATTCTTGTTCTGTCTCACCTTTTGTTACATAATGTGTTCAGTTATTTTAAACATCGTTACATTTTTTATCAAATTTTTAAAAAAAAACATCGTTACATTGGGTGTTACTTAGGCACTTGCCAAAGGCATGTCACAGTAAGGCAAGTTGGTCTTTCTTGTTTTTCATACAACAAGAACCATACCAAATTGTGTAAAATCCCAGGGAACAGTGTTCAATTTTTCTTAACATCACACCTCAGCAGCAGAAACTGAACAGAGCACTGAAGGAAACCAAATTACTACACTTCAATCTTGGGACAGGCTTAGAGCAATCAGTTCAAAGCCATTCTAAAAGAGTTCAATTTCTGACGGAGTCCCACTTGAAGAAGAAGCATTCTTTAGCTCAATGAGCAGCTAACATAATGTCAAGCATCGCCATGAACCTGTCACAGTTGCTGCAGAACTATGCTTCTAATCACAAGATTGGCTATCATGGAGTAGTCACCCACAATCTCCACGATGAACTAATCTTCGTACTTGAACGCGTAAAATGGCTCATACTGTATGTTGCAAGTCATGTCTTTGTAATCTTGCTATGTTAATGGCAACCAAACCTCCTCACCATATGGGTGAGCATAAAAATAAACAAAAAAAGATCCTTCTGGTGAAAAACAGTCCGCGTCTGCAGAAGCAAACAGGAAACATTGTCTAATTGGTTCAAGCTATAGCCTATACAGCAGCTCAGGCTTTGCCGGGGAATAATAAGCAAGACATGTGGTGTAGGAAGAGGAAACATCCATTACAAATGACTGGAAAAATCTCTTCATGAACAAATTCATAAACCATGAATAAACTTAGGCAAACCAAGCTCTTGTTTACAGCAAACAAAATGATCATCCGAATTCTGAAAATTGATAAATACAAACATTGTAGAGCTCTTATTCAAGTTACTAAGTCTAGCTCATTGAATAAATAACAATAATAAATATTCACTAGCACAAAGAGCACAGCAAGACAAAGGCTTGTACCAATATAATTGCAAGAACCTCAAAATCAGAAAATTATGTCCTCATCATTCTGTGAAGCTTGGGATAAAATATTGCCAGCTGCATTAAATGAAACACCTCTCTGCAAAGCATACTCCCCGGCGGCTTGCTCCTTTGCAAATGCCTTGGAAGCAGCCATCTGTCTCTCAATCTCTTTTTTCTTGAAACCTTGAATCTTCTTCAGCCTGAAGAAATCCTCTCTTTCCAACTCATCCAGTTCTCCCTTAATGTAAGTTATGGTGTTCTCTATACGTGGCTTCACAACATTCTCAAGTGCATTGACCCTACGGTTTGTAGTCTTGATTGCTTCGTCAAGAGTCAAGAACGAAGTCTGGAGTGATGCAAGCTCAACAAGCACCTCAATAGCTTTGACATATGCACCACGGCAAGCCTGCACCTGTTGCCCACCCCTCCCCAAGCCAGTCAGGTCATTTTTCGTCTCTCCATCGGTATAATGCTTAAATACGGGGAGCTTCACACCAGCAACATTGTTTTGGTGAGACCTAACTTTAACAGATGCACTCTGGACATTTTCCAGAACTACATGCTTGATGTTGTCACCAGCAGCATACTTGGCTTCTGTCATGCTAAAGTAGGAATCTTTCAATATTTCACCCATTGATTCCTTTGTGGACACAATGTTCTTTAGAATCTGCCGAAACTGCACCGTCAAAGCATCACTTTTCTTCTTAAGAAGCGCATGGCCTCTTGTGGCACCCACAAGCCGAGCTTTCATGACTCCAAGCATGGTAACAGTAGGAACAACATTCAGGCGCTGGTTTTGCCCAGCCATCTTGTCCAAGCCTTTTAACTGAAAACCAAGTTGTGGTGCATTTGTCAAACTTAAATAGCATTGCAGACCAAGTAATTGGTCTAACTGAATATGCAAGGAGTTAACCATTACAACCTAGATCTTCCTGGTTTACTAATACAAAAGTAAAAAGCATAATGCTAGTTTGCCATACAAATAACTATGCAACATTTGTTTCGACCGACGACACAAGAGTGGGTCTCCTCACAGGCAGCTTGTCCACAAGACTATGAACAGGCCACTTATTTCTTACCTTATACATTGCATTTCTTAAACTGCATACAAAATTTAAAATTTTCGAAAATATTTTTTTATATCATATATTTTTAAATTTTATAAAAAATTACACGATTTAAGTCAAATGTCCCCTTGGGACTGTCTACGGGGTTATGGAAAGGCAGACTTTCCTACATCGTATTTTGAATCCTATCTCCAAAAAAACAATACATAAAAAAAGCATTCACCACTGATCAAGCTCTCACAAACTCTCCCAACTCAGAAATACGGATATTGAAACAGAACAAAAGCAAGAAGACTATATCCAAGCGCTCCGATATCCATTCCAACAATTAAAAAAACTATCCGAACAATCAATCATAAGGATGACAATTTTGGTACAGACCGAGTAACCAACCGAGGTCCCAAACCAACGTAAAAGTACGAAATTAGTCCTGATCAGTGAGTAACTGAGTAAATCTAATCACCGGAGATTGGAGTGAGAAAAGATGCTCACCTGGTCGCCGAAGATGGGATCGGCTTGTGATCTAAAGACGGGCTTCCGATTTGTAAATGGTCGCAATAGTTTTTGTGATTTAATTGTGGATCTCTCTCTCCCGGATTTGTTACTGTACAAGGAGAGCCCAATTGCAACCAATTTAAAAAGGGGGTTTTCTAACAAATTACCATGGACTCATTAACATTAAAAGATTCCACATAAATTTCCAAATTTTTTGCATACATGTGTTTCCAGAGTCTGTCTCTTGAAAGACCGTTTTTCCATAAGTTATAAGTTATGAAAAGACCAAGGTTTAAATTGTAAATTAAAAGAAATTAAGATAAAATTTTCGGGTTGCATGAACTGAGTTATAAATTTTATAACTACTACATGTTTCATATTAAAACTTTAATATTGCAACTAAGACCTTTTACCTTTTATTATTCTAATCAAACCTCGTCTTTCCATAAGCTTATGAAAAAACCGTCTTTCCTAAGACTTTGCCGTGTTTCCAAATGTCAAAAATTAGAGCCTCTCACTCGAAAGATGGTATTTCCATAAGTCATGGAAAGACCAAGGGTTAAAGTGTAAATCAAAATAAATAAAGATAATTTTTTTGGGTTGCATGAATCGGGTTATATAAGTTTTATAACTGCTACATGTTGTATGATAAATTTTAATATTTCAACTAATTTTTTATTTATTCTAATTATTCTAATCAAACCACGTTTTTTCAGAAATCTATGGAAAAACGTTTTTTCAGAAACCTATGGAAAGACGGTTTTCCCAAGACTTTTCCCAAAAAGAATTATCTGATATATGAATTAAAACATGACTAAATTATTTTTTTGTCCCCTATAAAGTATCTTTTACCATCTTTTGGTACTCATTTGCAAAACAACCCTGAGACGGTACACAACAAATTCAAAACAGTTAGTTTGGTCCCCAAATTTGTTTAGTCTTAAAACACGAGTGCTTTATCTTACTGTGAAATTTTTTTAGCAGCATTTAGAGTTGAAAACTAGTGACCTCATTGCATGGCTCGAGAGGTGAAGGTTCCAATGGAGTTCGAGAGGTGAGAGTGGCACCGGTTCAAGAGGTGAGAGTGGTACTGGTTTGAGAGATGAAGAATTACTGGTACTCACCTTTAACCAGTACCTCTCGAACCCATCCACTCGAACCCTCTTCACCTGAATCACCACCTCTCAAATCCGTATTTAATGAATGCATCCTTATCGATGTGGTGGTATTGAAATCAGTGCGGATTGGATGACGCCTTGACACAATATCTTTTTTAAAAAATGGGAATACCGAGGACGCATTTGGGGAATGCATCCTCTTCGACAAAAAAAAATTAAAGGACACATTTGCTCAGAAATTCAGAATTAAAAAAAAATCAAAAACTAGGAGAACATATTTGCCAAATGTGTTATCCACAACAACATCTACTGTGTGCTACCGTAGCCACGGTTCCACAATTTTCTCTGGAAATTCACTTTGACAATTCTGATCATAACACCACAACCATACCAAAAATCTGGCCAAATAGACTTGTGGCCCGGTTGTTCGGGTTCGGGCCGTGCTCGACCTCAAGCATACCATAGAGGCCCGTTCTGTATATTGGGCCGTTTTCGTGCCACCCGGCCCGATTGCGAACTCTACGAAGATTCCAATTGGTAATGGGTTATTTATTAGATGTACACCTGTGATCAAAACGGTTATTTTGCGTGAGTATATTTGATTTTTTTTAATTTAAGGAAAAAAGAAAAACTTACTCAGAAGAGAAATCCAACTGCGATCGTGAACACAGCTTCGTTTGTCTGGTCTGAAACAAAAGAAACTCATCGGATCTAAATCTCAGTGTTCAACCCAAGTGATCTCCGATGGCCGAGCTCACCACCGACAATGTACGATTGATTTTCTTCTATATAAATCCGGTTTCGTACTTTTCGTGATATCGTTGGGGGGTTTGCCATTATTTGTTGCGGGGGCTTGCCTGATTTTCCGTCACCTGATTGAACCCGATCACGGTGTTTTGGATTTCTGGTCTGATTCAGATAATAACAATGGTATGATTGTATGATTGAGGGATAGAGTTAGGGTAGTGTTAGTGATGAAGAATGTGGTGAGGATAATCAATATCACTAATTAGCAAAGGAGTTTACTATGGTAGCTAGACAGAGGGAGGTTTGATTAGGTGTGAAAGGGTACACTCACCTGGAATTTCTTGTTTTTGTGGAGAAGAGAATCGAAGCTTGTGTTTTAATGCTGACTGTAGGGTAGGAAGAGGAGAGTTGGGGTTAATCAGCATGATAATAGCGCAATTTGTTTGTTTTTAATGTGGTGAATGATATCAGGTTTTGAGGAGGGATATTCCGTGGGAGACCTACATGACAACCAAGCTCATCACCGGCACGGGGTTCCAGCTGCTAAGGCGATACGACAAGAAACCAGAGAGCTCCAAAGCCCAGCTACTAGACGATGTAACTCTCAGTACCTTTCTCATTTCATTGCACTGACTTGGTTTGCATTTATTTATATGGATCGTTTGGAGTTATGAATCTGCAGGCTGCTCGACTTTCAATCACTTTCAAGTTTTTAAGTATTCTTAGGTTTTTAGTCATCCTGGTATGTTTTGTTCTCATCATTAACTGTTTTGCACTGGGCTTGCAGGATGGTCCATCATATATCCGTGTGTTCGTCAGCATTCTCCGTGATATATTCAAAGAAGAAACAGTAGAATATATTCTAGCTCTGATTGATGAAATGCTTACTGGTAAAGAATCAATTTTTAGAACTTGCAATTGTTCATAATTCTACAAGCTTGAAATCTTTAGCTGCCAGCAATTATTTCCAACTTAAAAGTAACCAAAGTTATATGTTTTCCTTTTGCAGCAAACCCAAAACGAGCAAGATTGTTTCATGACAAATCTCTTGCTAGCGAAGATACCTATGAGCCCTTCCTTAGGTAACCTTTATTTCCAAGACCTTTGTTAAATGATTTACATTTTTGCAAGTAATTGTGATGCTATTTTTGCAGTGCAGTTTGCTACTGTAAGACATTGTACTGTTTTTGGGTTGTAGTAGGAGTATGAATCTATTTTGTCAATGGGGTCTTAGCTAATATATGCCGATTTTACAAAAACGCGCGATACATTTTTAAACCTAAAAAATGCAAGACATTCTGCAAACCTGTTAGTTTAATGATGTACTCCATTATCATGGTGTCAATGCAAAATGTGATGAAGTAATTTCCATGTTGCAGATTGCTGTGGAAAGGTAACTGGTTTATACAAGAGAAGAGCTGTAAGATACTCTCGTTAATCGTAAGGTGATACACTTGTTACCCGTTCAACCTTATTAACCATGCAGATGTATTGGTATAACATGTAACATTGCTACCTTATGTTATTTCAGTGCAAGACCAAAGGTTCAAAATGGCTACACTGCTAATGGAGATTATTCAGATTCAAAAAAGCAAATCACTACAATTGATGATGTTTTAAATGGCCTGGTGGAGTGGCTTTGTGCTCAGGTTTGAATGTTCTGTTCATCTTGCTGATTTTGCTGTTCGTTATGCTATTTTCTTTTTGAATATCAATGGGGTCATGAGCTTTGATTACATGTCATTGAGAAAGAATATGCTATATTGGTTTTTAAATGGGAAAGTATAGATTCTGAGGTCTCTACACTTTTGCAGCTGAAGCAACCTTCTCACCCCAGCCGTGGCATCCCAACAGCTATCAATTGTCTTGCAACTTTACTTAAGGAACCGTTTGTTCGGTCTTCGTTTGTTCAAGCAGATGGAGTCAAGTTACTTGCCCGATTAGTAACTCCAGCTTCGACTCAGCAGTCCATGCAGGTAGCTATATTTTTGCTCAACTGTGCTAGCATTACAGTTCCGTCCCTCGTTAACTGTCGATTGGCATTTGTACCCGGTAGCAACAGATTCAGGCGAAAGCATGAAAATATGACCATTTCTTACTACTATGTGGTTGCTTATAATTCTGATTTGTCATTTTTCTGTGGAACAGCTTCTGTACGAAACCTGCCTGTGCATCTGGCTTTTGTCTTACTATGTACCAGCAGTTGAAAATCTTGCTACTGCTAGAGCTCTTCCAAAATTAATTGATGTTGTTAAAGGCTCTACAAAGGAGAAGGTAGCTTCTTGTCCTTATTTATGCATTTTCATTCTATGTACATACCTACCATAACAATTGTGTTTCTTCATCATGCTCATCTATCAGACTTTCGTCGTTGGTTTTTTCATTTATTGTTTTTTTAACCGCTTGATCACTTGCTGGTTTTTCATCATTAAATTACTTCGTGCAAATGTTTGCTGAGCATTTTATTGTTCCTGATCAAAGTATGTGACATGTTCATTTATCTCTGGTAGGTTGTCAGAGTTGTGGTCTTAACTCTAAGGAACTTGCTCGATAAGGGGAATTTTGGTGCTCAGATGGTGGACTTGGATGTGCTTCAAATTGTTCAAAGCTTGAAATCACAGGCCTGGAGTGACGAGGTAAGATTCATCTGGCATTAGCCTAATGGTAAATCATTCAGCCGTACAGGTGCATATAGAGGAGACTTGTGGTCAGGGGAAGTTGGGATTGGAGAGAAAGGAAAGACGCGGTCAAGCCGTTTTGTGTCATTATATTTGGGAGTAATTCTAGTCAAGAACTGCTATCTCAGAAATCTTAGTTCCTCTTAATGTTTTATGTTTTATACAGTATGTTTTTTAGGCTTTTAGTGGTCTGTATTTCCTCGTTTTGCTTTGCAATTAATTATCGAGTCGTGTTTTGTTCTGACTCTTATTACTTGTGGTCATTCACCAGGATTTATTGGAGACCCTGAACCAGTTGGAAGTAGGTCTCAAGGACAACATCAAGAAATTGAGCTCCTTTGATAAGTACAAGCAGGAAGTTCTTCTTGGCCATCTGGACTGGACCCCAATGCACAAAGACCCTGCTTTCTGGAGGGAGAACATCACAAGTTTTGAAGAAAGTGATTTTCAGGTAACCCATATATTTTTATGTTTAGCTATAGTAGAGCATTCTTCAGGCTCAATGTAAACTGTGATCTTAGGAGTATCACTCTAATAAGTAATTTATCACACAGTGGCATCTCAAGAGATCATATAGTTACTGTAGATGGCATGGAATTACATGAGCACTTCACTTTGTAATCACTAGCCTTTCTTTAATTACTTTGGCTGTGTCTAAATCAACTAATTAATTAATTGGTACCGCCTGAAAACAATCATTCACTTCTGGACTTCTTTCAACTTTCCTGAGTCGAGTTGTTGGATTACCACCAAGCTGACACATCCCTGAATTGCAGTTAATATTTTTTTCCCTTTTGTAATATTGGATTCCACACCTATCTATGTGTGTCGATGTTCATGATGAACTAAACGACTAGCTATACTACTTTATTTAATCATTACCTTTGTGTTCTAAACTGAAATAGGAAATCTGCATGGGTAAAAGTCTCTCCAAGTGTGAACCGCCATTATTAAAAAATACATGATTATAGCTCCACCCTAAGCATTTATATATAAATCACCTTCAATAGGTATTTCCTGATGATGATCTTCACTCTTACTTCTGTGACCCAACAGATACTTAGAGTTCTCGTCACAATATTGGACACTTCCAATGACCCAAGGACTCTCGCTGTGGCTTGCTACGATCTCTCACAGTTCATCCAGCAACATCCTGCTGGTCGGGTAATAGTGACCGACCTCAAAGCTAAGGAAAGGGTAATGAAGTTGATGAACCATGAGAATGCCGAGGTCACTAAGAATGCCCTACTCTGCATCCAAAGGCTTCTCCTAGGTGCCAAATATGCCAGCTTTTTGCAGGTGTAAATTGTTGTGTTCTTGAAGCTCTCCTTTCGCAGATGTGCAGTAGTTTGCAAGAATGGTGGATTATCTAGAGTTCCTTTTCCCAGAAGTATCCGGTCAACCAGAGTGCAATTATTTTGTTTATTGCCCAAATAATAAATTCGTACAATGTACTGTGTATGAAGGAAAAAAGAATACGAATAATTTACAATGGATGTGTGTTATTTTCATTTCCATTGGATGAGGTTTGTAATTATGAATATTTTTGACTGAGCTTGTAGAGTATCAGCGAGTATCAGGATGTTTCAGCATTTCGATTTTGTCAGATTAATCATTCCATCCTCCAGCATCTTTTATTGAATTTGATCATGTTTCGACACACAAAAAAAGACAGATTTACAACGTGATAAAAACAAATCAATCAGACTCTGCTATCAGTAACAAGTTTAAGGCATAATTCTGCTTGGATTTAAGGTCTACCATTCACATAATCCGAACTCAATCGCAGTGAAGATATTCACAACAAAAAAAATAAAAGACAGAACTTCTTACTATCAATGCAATCACAGGGTAGCATTCCTAAAATCTGCAGATATGCAGTGCGATCGAGGTGATTTCAGTCGTTCCCCATGCCAATCACGCATGTTCTAAGTAACTAAAAGCATCAAATCTTTCAGCCACTGTCTGTATCGCACTACATGAGTACCAGAATATTTACAAGTATTCGCAGATTACCAACTGAATGAAGGCAGAACATATGATGGATAAGCATCATATGCCAAGGCAAGAGAATTAACAGACAAATGGTGTGCCACATCTCCAAAGTCTTTCAGTCCGAGTTCAGTCGCATGGATCCCACAAGTGATAAATGCTGACGCTATACCCGCTGCATTTGCACCTTTTATATCATGGTGCAGAGAATCCCCAACAGCCATACATTGAGAAGCATCTAGACCAGCCATTTCTACTGCTGCTTTGTAGATGATCTGACATTGGTTGACATATGATCAAACTTCAAAATCAGATAAGACACAGCTGAAAACAGTTTGTCGAAGAATAGTTACTCTCGAGTATCACTGCCACAAAAGGTTCACCTTATCAGGCTTGCCCATCCATTTTACTTCCCCTCCAAGTTTCTCATATTTTGAAGCTAAAGTTCCTGTTAAAAGGTGTAAAAATACCTTTACTTAGAACTCCAAAATCAAAGAGCAAAACAGGTGAATGCAAAGAGACCATGAGGGAAAGGGAGAATTAAAGATACTGGACCGACATGCACAGCTGAAAGTTGCCATTCTAGGGAGAGCCAATATGGAAACTGAAAAATAGACTTCCGAGGTCTCTCAAACATACTATAATCTGGATCTCTTAACTTTCCCGTACAGGTTAAGGTGATTTTCTCCACAGGCACTAAGCGTGGGAGGTCAAGGAAGTAGGAAGTATGAAGTAGAGTAGAAAACTAAATCTCTCATATAAGCCAATTCAAATAGGACAGTAATATCTGACAGCACCAGGTTCTAGCTTATTCACGCTGACAACTCCTATCTTATTCCTTTTGCAGGTGTGGGTGCATGAGGAAGAGGACATGGTCTCAATACCTGGCATTACACGTAGATCTCTAGCCTCAACTGTCACAAAATCAGGATTAGCTACAACCATAGGTATATGTTTTACGGCACACTGCTCAAGTACTTTTTCAAGATCCTCCAGTTTCATGGTGATGGCATCTCCAGAAGATAGCCCCAATGCCTCAGTTCCATGAGCTAGAATAAACTCAGCATCTTCAACATTTTCTACAACTTGTAGTCCTAAGCCCTGAGGTGAGAGATTGATTCAATAACTTAACACACACATAAAATTCCATTACGATTCTGATTTACGGACACTTACTGAAGTTTCATGCAAGACATTTTAGACTGGAGTAAATGAGATTGAGCCACTAAATTACATAAACAAGATATACCACCATTCTCTCTCCCCCTCTAACCAGCTATCTATAATTTTGTGTTACTTTAATCTTTCTGACAACCAATTAGTACAATTCTAACATTGACATTCACCAGAGAGTTCTATGGATAGTTGAAAACATAACTATGGCATGATGACAAAACCTTCTGTATCAACCAAATAATCATTGCAAGAGTAAAGCACAGTCTCACCTTACACAACACCACCATCTATAATACATCACAGATTCAACTATATTATACCTCAAGAGATATAGCACCTCGATCCTTCCAGGTGATATGAATGCAGCGCTTCCCCAGTGCAGCAAACCATGGATCATCTCTCCTGTTCATTGTAAAATGGTGAGAAAGATGTGTAGTTGGGTGTAGTAATTAAAATTCCATGTCTTTTCAATAATGTGATTTGAAATCAACATTTTGAATAATAATCCAAGATTACAGCTGAACACCATCAATGGATCAATGAGCTATTTTCACGGTGATGAGGTTGAATCATTCAAGAGCACATCTTAGAGTTAATAATCGAAACTAAAACTTCTTTCTCTCTTTTTTTAGAGCAAGTATCCAACTTGGGAGATAATTAAGACCAGGCTTTCTACAACTAAAACATAGAAGCATAATGAGCAAATATTGGCGATTCATCATCGCGTGTCTGTTGAGCTTGAACTGAAACCAGCTGATAAGCATAGATTGAGAAGGAAGCTTAGACTAGCTGAACATATAATACATACAGTGTCGGCCTGGGTTTATTACGACAATTTACATAAATGAACAACATTTAAAAGGCAGAAATCGCCTGGCATTACACAAGTAGCAGCTGCCAAACATTCAAATTATACGCAAGCTTAAGCAGACATAAATTTTCTTGTAATGTAGAGCACAGAACAATATAACTGAATTAGTTAGCCATTCCATTGAAGGTAGTTCATAATTACTGATTAACCTTTGAAGGCTCTGATGAGTTAACTCTCCACTAGTGATAGCACCCGCGAAAAGCGATGGATCGAACCCAAGAGTCTTTAGTTTGTCCATAGTTGTAGATGCACGTCTGGATGAATTACTAATAATTACCATCTTAGCACCGCAGTTTGCCAGCTTCTCCACTGTTAAGAAGAAGTAACTATGAAAGCATTCACTGGGATGTAAAAGGCCTTAGCAATATGAAAAGTGCCATACATGTGGAAATGGCACCAGGATAAGGCTTCTTCCCATCATGGAGAACTCCAAACTGGTCTAAGAACCAACCCTGTGAACAAATGCTCATAACAAAGTTCAAATCTTTATCAAAATCAGCAAGCTGATTTGAGATGGGATTATTATGGGATCGGATTTTTTTCACCTTAATTTGACGTGATTCAGCAAGCTGTTGAACCCCAGTAAGCATTCTGAAGGATCCAGCCATAGACGACGGAATACTTGAGCATTTCGCCATCATGCCAACACTTCATCAATCTCCTTATCCGAGTATTCAACTATTATTTGAGAGATTGTTTTCCAATTTTTTGGATCAACCATAAGATCAGTTTCATTTGATGAAGCAAAAGATATTGATTACTAAATGTTAGAATAAAGCAAGTTGAAGGATAGATAAGATTTTATTCTTGATTACTAGGTTAGAGTTATGTTTACATTAGCGTAATTGGTACTCTATTTATACTTTTCTTTTAATTTTCAACCCCCCTCATTCTTCTTTTTTCCTGCCGATCAACCTCCACCTGAAACCGGCGAAATTCCGGCCAAGTCCCGATCAAGTTTCGGCGTCTTTTCTCATATCTTCGGCGTCTTCAGGTTCGCAGCAGTTCCTTCCAGCGGCGGTCGTCTTTAGTTCCGACCACTTGCCCGGCGTCATCTCCACCGACAATTCCGGCGTCAGATTCATCTTCGTCGGCAGCGGCTCTGCCTCCAGTGGCTATCCTCGTCATTTCCTCATAATTGATTCTTCGTCTGTCATACTTTTCCAGCGGCAATTCTTCGGCTGCAGACTCCGGTCTTCTCCATTTTTTCTGGCGTATATTTTGTTTTCTCTGGCGTAATCTTCGGCGACCACCTCCAGACTTTTCCGGCACCTCTCCCCTTGCCTTTCTGGATCTCTCTACAGTTGTCCTTCTCCGTTTGAGGCGAAGCTCAGTTCAACCAATCGCCGGCAACGGTTTGCAGAGGCGGCAACGAGTCCTCTAGGTGCGTGCTCTCAACCGCGCAAGACCTCCAGACGCGTGAACCCACTCGCGCGTGCTCTCCACGCGCCAGCAGCCTTTCCTTTGGCCAGCGCCTTGCGCGCCATTTTATTCCTCACCACTTTACCACTTTGCAGTATGGCTCCTTTTGTTGGTATATCCGAATTTAGACTTTCTGGCAATCAGTGGATTGTAGATTCTGGCGCTACAAAGCACATGGAATCATCTCCTGCTGCTGTTGATTATGTGAGACCTTACCATGACTCTTCCCACGTCTATGTTGGTAATGGTTCTCAACTCTCCATTACTCATGTTGGTGAATCTTGGATTTCTAAGTCTTTGCCTATTTATGATGTGCTTATTGTGTCTCATATCACAAAAAATTTGCTTTCTATTAGCAAATTAACTCGAGATTTAAATGTTGTTATTTGGCTTGATGATCGTTCTTTTATTATTCGACATAAAATCACAAGGGAAACCTTGGGTCACGGTCATATTGAGGATAGTCTTTTGTTTTAGACTATGATGCATCTGCTTTAATGTCTACTGTGGAGTCTAATAAGTCGTATGCATCCTTTGAAATCTGGCATGCTAAACTTGGTCATATTTCGCATTCCGTTATTTATGGTTTGCGTGCTTCTGGATCCTTAGCTGTCTCGTCAGTTTTGCCTAAACCCACCATTTGTGAAGCGTGTGAAAAAGTTAAAAGGGAAACGTTTATCTTTTCAGACAAATGATAGACGTGCTGCTAGGGTACTTGATATAGTTCATTGTGATTTATGGCAAAGAAGGGCAAGTTGGAAACCAGGCAGGTGTCCGACCCGAGGATGAGGTCCGATCGGACAAAAACCGGAGGGACTCTTCTTAATCAATCAGAATCATTACGGAAAATCACTCTTTCGATTAGATAAGATTTTATTCTTCATGATTTTAGGATCAGAAATTTAAGGGGGGAAATAGTAACAAGCTAATGCGCTGGAATGCTCAGGTCTCGAATCAGACATGAGTATTATTACATGAGTATTAATGCGCTCGAATGTCAGAAAGTATCACCATTACATGAAAAGAACTAAACAAAATATAGTAACAAGCTAATGCGCTGGAATGCTCAGGTCTCATACTGCAGATTACTCCACAGCTAATCACAGAACACAGTTGTACGTAATCATGCACAGACTCGAGAAAGAGCAGAGAAAGGAATTTAACCAAATAAAACTCCCGTGGAAGGTTTCGAGAGGTACTGATTCGAGAGATGAAAGCTCGGGTGCAGAGGGTTCAAGTGGAGGGAATCTAGTGGAGGGGTTCGAGAGGTGCTGCAGCATAATCATTACACATCGTTCGAGAAACATGTTCGACCGTTTATATATTTAACTACGTATAATAACGGCCATAAAGTAAATGAGTAATTTAAGCTCGGGCAAAGGGAGGAGTAGTATATAATTTCAACACTTCTTTCCTTGCAACCTTTTCCCAAATTTCCAATAAACCACCCGCTTAGCAGAGAATAAACCACCAATTTTCTGAAGCAATTATTCAGGACTAACTATTTCCACTCAATTAGAAAAATAACAGTTTTAAATCCATGAATTCTGTCTGCGCAATAACGCAAGCAGCATTCTACCAGTGTTCAGATTCGGTGAATAAGCTTACAACATTCTACAGAAACTCTGAATTGCAGGTTCTATAATTACAGTCCAACCAGCATTAGTGAATGAAGCAACTAAGAACAATAACAATAACCAAACTTCGATACTAATGACAGCTTAAGAACACCAGGTCAAATGAAGGTTAGCAGGTCTTACGATACGATAAACCTAGGATAGCAGATTGTTATAAACCACTTTATTTACACAGCTTACATATCACGGAGCTAAGTTCCATCGGTAGGCAAAGCTGCCATGAATGAATTGTACGAAGACTCGAGATCAAAGTGAAGCTGTCGAGCCTGCTGCTCAGTCAGCTCATCTGCAGCGCCCATTTTCACGAGCCTCGCTATCCACTCTCCCATCTTAGTCTTGCCCTCGAAATCATGTGGCAGGATCGACAGCTTATTCAGAGAAGCAGATAAGTCGGAGAGCAGTGGATGTACCTGATCAACGGCAACCATGTTCAGCTTCAGCGAGTCCATGGCCGTGATAAAGTTCTGCACGCACTCGGCAACTATAGCAGCAGAGGTGTTCTTCGTGGTTGTAGCTGCAGGCCGGTGCTCCACAGTCGCTGGCACGCCTGAGACGACGAGACGGTTGATGGCAGCGGGGCAATCCATCTTGTAGGTGTCGTGGAATCGCTCTATGCTGGGGACCGTGTCTTTCAGTGTTGAAGACAGCGTTTTGAAGTGAGCAATTAGCTTATGGCACTCAGTCTCGTAGTCTGATGCAGAGATGATGTCGCGAACGTAAGCCTTTTCGAGCTTTTCTGTTGCCTTTATGATGGCAAAGAGCTCGGCGAAATTCTCATACATCTCTCTTTCCCGCTTGTCATTCCACAGCTTGACCTCCATAGTTTAACTTAGTATTGTTTATGTATACGGGTAGGGTTCTTTACAGAGAAATGAAGGCGGACTGGAGAAGAGAACGGGACACGCGCATGAGACCAAAACTTCCTGCAGAACCAAAATACTAACAGATCAAAATCCACTCTCCTTCTCATAGTCACACACTGATAAACACTTTCGTCACGAATAAACACCCAAAAGCAGACAAGGCATCACAAAAGCTTCTCTGTGCAACAGCACTTCAGCATAATCTAAATCATAATTGACTCCTTCTCTCAATCCGTCACTCTACTAAACACACATACAACACCATCATTTCATCAAAACCCAAACCCAAACCCACTCTCTCTCTCTATACACATTTGTCACCCACAAATAGAAATCCATTCTTTTTCTCATACAGTAACACAGGTACACGCGTTAACCGCCCATGTAACACCCCCAACATACATACTATCACAGAAATTTCCCCAGTCAACCACATTTCATCATAATCCAAATTAAACCCTTTTTTTTCCCACACAGAACACAAGTTCATCACCCATGTAACACACCAAACACACATAAAACAACAGAAGCTTCCCTAATATTCACATTTCAATAGAAACCAAATCCACTCTTCTTTCCTCACAATTATACAAGCACGCACATCCTCACAGAAGCCTCACTATTAAGCCACATTTCATCAAAATCCAAATCATACTCCACTCATAATCTCACACAGACACAACAATACACAAACACGTTCCCTATTCACGCGTACACACAACATCTAGCATGAAATCCAACTTCAAGACGAAGATCGCCACATAAAACAAAAACCCCAGCTACAAAAACCCAATCTTTCCCAACAAAACCACCCAAATCAAACAAACCAAGAAAAAACCCTCCCAAAAAAAACCAAACCAGCAAAACCCACCACGAATCCGAACAGAACAAGCCCAGAAAAGCAAGAAAATCGGGAAAAGGGATCTGATGGCGTACCTGAAAAGAAAGGAAACGATAACTAGCAGAGAAACAGCAGAGTCAGACACGAATTAATGGGGAGTACGGTGAGTGTGTGTATATATATATATAAATATTTTTTATATTTATATTCATATATAGGGGAAAAGAATTGGACGCGGCTTTGAAGAATGGGAAGAGTATTGTAGGTGAGGGAGTAGGATTGGTAAATTGCGTCAGAAGCAATAATAAAGAAAGGGGGATGGGAAAAGAGGCTTGTGGGTGTGGGCATAAGATAGATTGCGTGGTTGATGATCCAATCGTTCAGAATTGGGCCGGATTAGATAAACTATCTAAACGGGTCAATTATTGGGATCGATAACGGGTCAAGAGGTTCCCATTTTCTTCTTCTTTCTTTCTTACACCTTATTGTATGTAAAATGAAAATCAGATCTTGAAGTACTGTATAGCCAAGAGGATGGATGGTTCAATTCTGATAAGCTGAAATGGAAAATCCCGATCGTTATTTTGCTGATTTGAGCTGGGTTTTGACTGTTGATCTCAAAGTAGTTGGATTTTTATTGTTTTTAACAAAACCCCTTCTTGACCAGGTGAGTTTGAGTGCATTTGCATTCTTGTTCTCAGAGCTGGTTCAGTACAATCAGAACCAAGTGGAGAATATTGCTGAACTTGAGAGAAGGTGTGCCATTTCTTGCTTATTTTATTTCCCGGATTACTGCCATACTATGCGCGTGTGCTTTTTCCCTTGTCACTTCTACACTTCTCAGGAGTTAGAGGAATCCATAGGAAGATGAATGCTTGCTATTTTAACTTTATCAGCCAGATTGCTGTGTATATATTCTATTGCATATTTCCTTTTTAGAAAGTTATGAGTGATTCAAAAGGTCAAGCTGGATTTCAGATTTTATGGATGGGGAGATTATTATTGGAATGGAAGTCAGTAGGAAGCTTTGTGGTCAAACTGTCTATTTGAAGTTGGGGACTTGTGTAAAGAATACTCATCTGCTTTTATTTCTCTGTTCTTCTTTGTATTTATCTGCCCTAAGTGCTTGATTGCTTAGATTACTATCCATGGCCTAGAACTAAAGAACATATTCCTTCCTGCGGTTGTAATGTTTTGCTTTTCGAATCTGGAGCAGGCTAGAAGATGCTGGATATGCTGTTGGGGCAAGGGCTTTAGAACTTCTTTGCCATAGAGAAAAGGTGAGAAAGCATTATGTTTCTAGAAGTAAAATCACCCTGGACTGGGTATTAGAAGTAAAACATGTGAAGAAGCTGTAATGGTGAATATTTTGTTTAAGTGCAGTAAATATTTTGAGTGGAGATGTTGTAATTAATTGACAAAAGAAATCTTTGGCTACTTAAGTATTTCCCTAATTTGCCTAAATTGATGGAGAAAAAAAAGGCAAATTGATGTTTGACATGGTGTTGGTGAAATCTGACACTCCCTCTGTTCCCCTTAAAAGAGTCATGTTCGTAATTCTAAAAGCCTTATTAAAAATAGGACTCTTCTAATGGAACTGAGGTAGTTGATGACTTGATGTTAAGAGTTAAGAGTCTTAAGACAACAACAATATGTGTGTACTTTGACAGTTGGATTATGGGAAAATTTGCAGCTAACTGTTTATGAGATAAATGCAATGCCATAGTTAAGGGAGGTATATCTGATTCTCTTAAATGTTGTGTTTCTCTTTCCTGATGATTATGCATTTATGCGTTTATCTCTCTGATGTTGTAGGGAAACAGAAGAGAAACACGATTGCTGGGTATATTGTCTTTTGTTCATAGCACTGTATGGAAGGCTTTATTTGGAAAGGTTTCAACTGACTTTCCCTACAGATAAATTATCTCCACTCATTGAATATGTACAGCAGAAGTTTAAGTGTGTGACTTTTTGAGTGAACTTTCATACTGTATTTAATGCAAGCCAGAATCCCCTTCATCATATGTGTGATTTTCAGTCACTTGCAAGAAAGACCTTGATTGCTACTGATATTTTCGCCTTTTTACGCGTCTGATTAGGATTATTTATAAATGGATATGATTCAACATAATTTAATGGCCAATACTTTGTGCTGTAAGGAACTTGGTCAGATATCCCCAGTACTGGAGGTTTACAGTGTTATATCAATTGGCCACTATGCACCCATGCATTGGTGTTCCAGTATGTTAGAAAGAATATTCATAATTATACGAATCCGTAATTGACTTTAAAAATTAAGTCTTTTAAGTCGTAAAATAAGAAATCTACACCTGCTAAATGTTATGTTTGTTCAATGTACTGGCTTTTTGGTTCTGTTGTTCTACTACTCTAGAAACATTCCCTTGTACGTCTAGCAGAATATTGTATAGTCAGCAAGGCACTAAAAGGCAAAGTAATACAGTCGTAATTTTCTTTGTCTTTTTACGATCATGCATTATATCTTAAAATGGATGTTATTTGGGGTTGAGAAATTTTCGCATCCTTTTTTAGATGCATCAGATTAACCAACTTCTCCAAATTGCCATGGAAATACAAAACAGAATGTGATTCAGCTGACTCATTTGCATCAACAGTTTTCTATCTTATTTACCGGCATCTTAAGTTGCACAAGATGCAATGCTAACTTCCTGGTGCCTTGTCACAGTTATTCATGGTATATTTATTTGAATTTTAGAAAGTGCATGACACTATCAGAAACTTCTGACTGTTTTGTTACTCATTTCCTTCACTAAATGCATTTGAGATATCACCGTGGGCTGCGGATCCCAATTGAAGAGTCTTATTTAAGGGAAAATGGAGAATGAATTCTGTTGTTTTCCCATCTGAACCAGGTGGCTGATTCTCTTGAGAAAGGGACTGAACATGAAGATGAATACATGATCAGCGAGAAGGAACTATTGGTCAACAGGTAGTGCTTTTGATGCCATGTTACTGTTTCTGTTTTGAACCTTCATTTTCGTATCATCCTAACGCACAGCTTTTTGGTCATAGATTTATATCAATTCCTAAAGACATGGGTACATTTAACTGCGGGGCATTTGTTGCTAGAATCGTAAGGGTGTGTGTTACACAAATGTTGATTTGATGAGAGGGCTTTAGTCAGACTGTTGATGACTTGTTATTCCTTGTGAAGGGTGTTTTGGATAATGCAGGTTTTCCTGCTGTAGTGACTGCACATTTTGTTCCCGTTGAAGGTCAGCAGCGGCCTAGAACGATCATCTTGATAAAATTTGCTGAAGAGGTAACTTCCAAATGTTTATTTTGTTCCATTTAAGACTCGGGCTAACAAATTATACACCGGAAAGCACATGCTTCCTTCCTGTATTTACTTACGCTTATAACCTGTTTTCATTGTTCGATTAATTAGTAGATGCACAAAGCCAACAGTTTAAGATGATAGAGCAACAACATGTGTTCAGAAAAATAGCTTTTCTAAATTTCCCTGCATTAATAATCTCTGCACAAAAGCATATTTTTAAGAATAGATGTATCCACTCCAAATATTCAAGACCTAAAAGTCTAAAACCCCTAACAATACTTCATATCCAGCGTCCTGTATTCTCAACAACTAATGACGCCGGTAAAATTAAAGTAAACTGGTTAGGCAAACCAAAAGAGATTAGTCTATTTCTTCTAAGACTTAACAAAAATCATTCACCAAGAAATCTCATCAATTCTTTATATAGCTGTATGATAATCCACAATCATCCTCACAATCACATCCCATTAATCACTGTCTTAACTAAATCCACATGGCTTCTGCTGACCTGAAAGTAGCGGTGGTGGAAGACAGAGAGGGCCAACTGGGCATTTGTAATGAGAAGAAGAAGAAGATGGTTCGTGTAGTTTATTTGCTGAGGGTTCTGGCACTCTTTGCAACAGTGTCAGCCACAGTGGTGATGTCCATAAACAAGCAAACAATAACCATTGTTGTTGCCATAATTGGTAACACTCCCATTAAGGCCAGTGTCTCTGCTAAGTTCCAGCACACCCCTGCCTTCATGTAAGTCCTCTGAATGGACCCCACTTGGGCCCGGGATCTTCTGTTACACTTTTGTGTATCTGCCACTTGAGCCACTTGAAGCTGACACCTGAAATGGTTCAAATTAGGCTCTTTTCTCAGTCATGCATTTTGATTCATCTTCCATCCCTGTCCTAATTCAGTATGTAGCCATGCCAAAATACTAAACTAGAAACAAATGTGACTTTATTCCAACAATTTACTGCAGATTCTTCGTGATCGCCAATAGCATGGCCAGTTTCCATAACCTGTTGATGCTAATGGTGGAGTTGACTGGACACAAGCTGGACATCAAGGGACTTCGACATTTGTTCATACCAGTCTTTGACATGGTACGTACTATTGTGTGTATATATATGTGTGTGTATACCGCAATGGTTTGATGTCACATTAGTATCTTCACATCATTTTTTTCATGAAGTTGAATGTGGCACTCGTATCCGGTGGAGCTGCAGCAGCAACTTTCATGGGGGAGCTGGGTCGAAACGGGAATTCGCATGCGAGATGGAACAAAATCTGTGACAAATTCCAGACTTATTGTAACCATGGAAGCGGAGCCATCCTCGCTTCTTTCATAGGCCTTCTCCTCATGATCATCATCAACATTATTTCTATCGCAAAGCTCCGGGCTACCGCGCTTCCTTGAACTCCTCTTTCATTTCATTCCATTTGTGCTTTTCTTCTACTCTGGAGGCTACAAAGTTACTATGTACTGGTGCTGTTTAATTTGATGTAAAGTTTTCCTGGGGCTTGAAGATGCAGTTTTTGCATCATTGAGGGTAACATGTATGGTGTGATTATGTCTAATGTGTCCTCACAAGTGATCTAATATTCATCATGTTTGACTTTTCACCGAAAAGCATGATACCAGAATGTCACTATGTAAACGATAAGTGCAAACCGAGGAACTTCTCAAAAAATGTCCCAACAAGTTGGGAAGTGTACAAACCTACAGGCGGTCACTTCTTAAATCACAATCTTCACCACTGCAGCAAATCATTGGAAGCTAGGCAGGCTTCAGTAGGCATTGGTGGAAGTAGTTGATCCAGAATCTGGTGGATAAATGACAGTAGCAGAGGGATGATATCATATCAAGGCAACAACAAAGAGTTTAACTTGTGATCATATATTTGATAAAGAGTTTAACAAAGAGTTCTTCACCCTATTTAGTTAATGAAAGTGCTTGACCATTTTCTTTTAACCATTCTGATGCTTGAAAAAACGGCTCATCGTATAAATCAATATAGCTGGGAAAAAAATAAAGACATATATTTCAGGGCTCTAAGAGTTGTTCAAGAAAAATGTTTTGAGGCAGTTTTACTAGGATATTCAGAGCTTTGTCCACGCACCCATGAAGGATTGTCTAATCGGGATCATATCTTGGAAACAGAAATGCGTAGCTTAGGGATTTTGAGTGCTGAACACAGTTCTACGGCAGCTCTAATTAATAGATTACAATTTAAATTCTGGAGCGTAAATGATCCATGGGATACGAAGATAATCTTTCCTTCCACTCCATTACCATCTTGAAGATGATGCTTATTCTTCCATGGCATCTCCACCTTCTATCACTTCAACCTTCTCCCTCAGAGGCGTGATCTTTTTCAGTAAAACCTCTAAAAATCAGAACAGTAGAGGTAAGTTACATGAATTCAAGCAAAAGAAAATCAGCATGCATAGGAAATAATCTCCCTTATTCTATCCCACCAAGTTCACATATCAAGAATATATAGAGGGAAGGAAACACCAACCAGTTTTTTTAGAAAACGAGTAGCCCTTCTCACTGATGTATGTTCGAGGATTTGGTGAAAGGTGATTTCTGAGATACTTCTTACCACCCTGCAAAAGAATCTATTAGATACTCATAAAGCACGTGCACCGAGTCATACAACTTAACATGGGGCACATTTAGGCCTAATTCTAATTTTTTTTTTTTTAAAAAAAACCACCTTGGTCAGTACGCAGACATCCACGTTGCTACCACTTCCCAAATCATTGAAAATACCAGAGCAAATGGCTTCTGCTACTAATTGAACTCCCTCTTCCTCCTAAAATATAGGGGGGGAAATAGATGATCCCTATCCACTGTGAAAAGAACCAATTTTAAGAACCCAAAAGAAACATGCAAACTTACAGTAAGTCCCTCACGATATTTGGACTCAAACACAGACATGGCAGCAAGAGAACCAGAGCCCATTGTGGCAAATGGGAGAGTATCGGTTGATCCATGTGGATATATCTGGGCAACAGATCATTTGAAGCAAGATAATTATGTGAGCAAAGGAAAATGATGCTGTTATAATAATGATAAGTATTAAAAATTCAAAAGGCAGAGAGGAAGAAAAAAACTAACTGTGTGCAAATGTGGTCCAGTCACGTCAACTCCACCAAGAACCAATGCCGCTGAAACATGTCCTTGATAGCTGATTCATCAACCACAAACAAGTTTAAGTTTAAATCTACTGCTAATAAACTAGCAATCATAATGCTTCAAATAGCTAACTTAAATAGAACTGACCTGAAAAGATGAGATTTCAATAATGTGAGAGCTGTCACAACCCGGGTTTCACGACCAGTATGATAGCGATGTAGCGTCAGCTGTGAACTCACCATATCTAGATAACAAATATAGGAAAACAAGTATTAAGAGAAACAACAACTCCAACCCATAACAAAGTTAATATCACAGAAGGCTTTTGATATAGCATCGAATATAGAAAAGAACCTGTAATATTGCATCATTTAAATCAATATCCGACCTACTTTTTTACCGTGAAAGTGAAAGCTTCTCTTGCAGAAAGCTTAAGGAAGTACCTGTCACTGCCTCTGTATCTGCGGCTGTCCCAGCTCCACAGCAATAAATATTAGGGGCAATGTAATGGATTTTCTCACAATTCTTGTCCGCGACAATAGGTCCTTCTGTGGCTCGTGTGTCTGCCCCAAGAATGACACCATCCTAAAAGAAGACACAAAATCAAAAGAATTTGTCATTGTATATTTAGAGACAAACACCACAAATTATCAAGCTTCCACAATGCACGTCATTCTTAAAGAGAGATACTGTACGGTGGCTATTGAGGAATTACATAAATCACGTTCCGCACATAAAAAATTATAAACCTGAATGCATCAAGAGAGGCAAACTGTCTCTATCAGATTAGTACATAGTTAGTTCTTCCCAACACGAAATCCAATCAAGATTAAACTTCATCTCCATTATGTAAACATCCTCATACTTGAAAACTATTTTAAATGCCCAACAAATAGAATGTCTGAATCTTTAGCAAGGATCAAAACCTTATTTCTTTCGAGGAACATGCAAAGCCCCTCAAGAAAACACACCAAGAAATTAAGTAAAAAACATGCCCATATCTGTCTAGGATTCTTCACAAAATCATCAATTGATAAAACAATGAAAGCAAGATGTTACTCATAGATACCCTCCCCACCCACAAGCTCATACTCACATATATACTGATCACTTTACTTGGCAGGCAAAGAGCTCTAAACCTCATCATCTCAAAATATGATAGCAATTAACCATGTTTTCACCACCCAAGCCATGCACAAAACTTGATCTATTAACACCACCAGAAAATGTCAAAAATATTTTAAAAAACCAGTCTCTACAGTCATCCACAAAACTCAAGAGTGATACTCAACAGAAACCACAAGGCCTTCTCTTTGGGACATCAGCTACTTGGACCATAAATTGCAATCACATTCTCATATAAGTGATATATAAAAGTCAAAATAAACCAAAGACAAAGAGACTGCAATACTCTACCTTAAAAACCAACCCCACAATAGTAGTTCCAGTCTTCAGAAAAGAAGGGCCCTTGAGACCTTTTTTGGTAAGCATGTCATTCCTTGTGCACAAATCAAAACTAAATCCACCCTTGGGAGGACCATCCATTGCTGAATTTGTCATATTTAATCTACAAAAAACAAGATGTATCAGTCTAATGTGCTATATAACTCGAGCATAAAATAAAAGAAATTAGCTTTTACAAATACCACAATTCATTACACATTTAATCTACTAAATACCACAATTTGAGCAGTTTGACTAATTTAGCTTCTAAAAGTATCCATAGTGGTTAGGTCAAATCCCTAACTAATATCCAGCCACTAATAACTCCCAACTGGTCCGAACAGCAATTTCCAAACAAGCCCTCAACAAATTATTAAACCCCAAGGATTTCTGAAGGAAAAGATTTTCTTAGATTAATCAAGTAAGAAACCCAATCCTCAGCAACCCCTAAACCCCGAACCTCACAATCTTCATAGTAGCTGTAGTAGTCCGTTAAAGTAATTTGTTCGGATTAAAGGATGGGTATCACAGCAAATCAAGGATTGGGAAGTTCATAAACATTGTAAGCAAACATTAATAGTTTGACCAATTCCAGTAACCAGACGTTTTCGCCCAATCCGAATAGATTTGAAACTAGGGCTTGAATTGGATCAAACAGATCAGCCATACAAAAAGGGGAGCTCATAAAAACAACAGGAGAGAAAGGAACTTACGGTTAGCGGTGCGACCACAAATCGAGATTTTGAGGGCTGGCGGAGACAGTGTGATACGTCGGAGTTCGGACAAAAGAAGGAGAAGCGGCTGCGAGCTGCTTATTATTGGGAGGAGTAGAGTGTTGGAAAAGAAATTTAATTGTTTAAAAAATAGTAAAATCTCTTAAAACGTAAATAAAAGAAATTCAGAAAAGAAATACGAAAATAAAATTGGTCTAAATACGTAAATGACCATTATACTCCTAAGTTTTAAAAAATAAAAAGGAAAAGAAAAGGTCTTTTGACCATTCACTGCTGTTACGCTAAGTAAACAAAAACAGGTTCGGCTGTTTCCTTGGCAAAAGGCGAATATTCGCTCGCCCCCGGCGGCCCATACCAACCGACGCCCCGGCCAACATATGCGTCGGCTGTTTCCTGCCACCATTCTTGTTGTTGCTGTGGATTAATTACGTCCAAAACAAAAAGCGAACAAATTTGACGTACCTCAAACAATTGGTATATTCAACCTTCTTGCCTCTCAACCTCTCTACAACCAGATTAACACTCTCATCACCAAACTGGCGCCTGTAAAAGTTCTTCCAGAGTTTATCAGTTACCGGACTAAGATCTCTTCCCTGCAAAAACCGCATACATAGAAAGAGAACGAGGATGTCAGCACATGAACACGTGACATAAATAAGAATACAACACAAAAGAAATCTCACTTCTGTACAGTTCTCGATATGAGCCAACTGGTCTTGAGCACAATGTGGCAAAATGCGCTCAAGAAAGATATCATCTGTTTCTCCAACACTCCCGAGATGCCGGGCATTAGCCACTACGAGGCGAACACATAGATCAACCAACGTAGGTGCTTGTCTCAGTCTCATAGGAGGTGCTTGTCTCATCATTGTGTTCAGTCAAAATTCCAAAGATCCACCAGCTCCAATCAAATTTCCAACCCTGGAGTTGTTGAGACGAACAATTTACACCCCAAAAAAAAATTCCTCCTCTGTTAGTAGCCAACAAAAACTAAGCAACTTTCAAGAGATGATAATATATACATAGCCCATACCAATTTCAACAAAACGTTGAAAATCATGCAAACACGAAATCAGATAAGGTTCCAAAACAGAATAGAAATTAATCAAACAAGGAATGGGAGAAAAGAACTCATCTTCTATCGGACAGTGGCATTCCACCCCGGAGCCATTCGAGTGCTCGACGGGGTATGGTAGTCAGAGTTTTCGAGGGGCTAGGGTGGTGGTTAGAGGGGCAAAATGACTCGAGGGCCATGGCAGTTCGACGGGTATGGTGGTTCGAGGGGAGATTTCGAGTGCTGGAGGTCTTCGAGCGCTCGAGGAGGCATCCGAGTTCTCGAGACATTCCAGTCCTCGAGGATTTCGAGTCCACGAGGCACTTCGAGTCATGGAGGGTCGGAGTCATGAGGGGGCTGAAGTGTAATTTGGAGGGGCTGGTTATATATAGTAGTCATAAGAATCAAAGAGGCCATTCGACAGGGCTCCTAAAAACTGCACAATCGAATACGATTTATCTTCAACCCTCACATTGATCCCAATACGACAATGGTGGCGGAGGCGCAACCGAACAAGGTGCGATGGGGAGAGCTGGAAGACGACAACGAGGATCTGGACTTCCTGCTACCCCCAAAGCAGGTGGAAGGGCCCGACGCCCATGGGATCAAGACTGTGGTGGAGTACAAGTTCAACGATGAAGGCAATAAGGTGAAGATAACCACCACCACCCGCATCCGCAAGCTCGCTAATGCCCGCCTCAGCAGGAGGGCTGTCGAGCGCCGCTCCTGGCCCAAGTTTGGCGACGCTGTGCACGAGGATGTCGGCGCCCGCCTCACGATGGTCTCCACCGAGGAGATCCTCCTTGAACGCCCCAGAGCCCCTGGTATGTCTGTTTTCCTTTTGTTTCTGCGTTATTGAGCGGTTCGTTCTTAGGGTTTTAAGCGTTATTGAACGGTTCGTTCTGAGGGTTTTAAGGATGGACGTGGGCGAGGTTTCTGAACCAAGGCATGACTTTTGTCTGATTTACAAGATTCCAACTTTTTTGGGGATTTTTCAAGAATTTGGGGGGATGTGGAAAAGTGGGATTTAAGCTACCGTTCGTGGACGAGGTTTCTGAACCAAGGCATGACTTTTGTCTGATTTACAAGATTCCAACTTTTTTGGGGGATTTTTTAAGAATTTGGGGGAATGTGGAAAAGGGTTTGGGATTTAAGCATGGTTTTGGAGATTGGAACAGGCGTGGGGAATGGGTTACCAATAATGATGGAAGGAAGTTCATAATAGAATGGGGAAAAAATGGAAGTGCAGTTAATATGTTTTGGCGCAACCGGATTTGTACTGATGAAAACTGTTGATATATTTGTGTGTTCGACATCATAAGCATAGCATCCTTGAATTCTCTTGATAGGTTTTTTTCATTATCCTAAGCTTTGTTTGCTAGTCAAGTGATTCGGTTCTCTCTTCTTTTGTTTTCCGAATTTGTGTAGGCTCCAAACAAGAGGAAGCCAAGGGTTCTGGAGACCTCGCGGCGAAAGGAGGGGCTGTTCTCATGGTGTGTAGGACCTGCGGGAAGAAGGGTGATCACTGGACCTCGAGGTGTCCTTACAAGGATCTCGCTGCACAAACTGATGTTTTCGTTGAAAAGCCTTCAGAGGCGGGCCAAGCTAGTGGGGGTATAAAGTCTTCGTCGTCGTATGTTCCCCCTAGTATGAGAGCTGGAGCCGTGGAAAGAGGTGGAACCGAAATGAGACGCAGGCATGAAGAGAACTCTGTTAGGGTGACCAACCTCTCGGAGGACACAAGGGAGCCTGATTTGCACGAGCTGTTCCGCCCATTTGGTGCTGTGAGCCGGGTTTATGTTGCTATCGACCAGAAGACTGGCACGAGCAGAGGCTTTGGCTTTGTTAACTTTGTGAGCAGGGAAGATGCTGAGAGAGCCATCAACAAGCTTAATGGATATGGTTATGATAATCTCATCCTTAGAGTTGAATGGGCTGCTCCTAGGGTGAACTAGTTCTTTCTTTCCATCTTGCTGGATATTTTATTTGTATTGTGTAATAGAGATTATATATTTATGTTGTGCTCTTCAGGCCAGGAAGGTGCATTGTGTGGTGTTATAAAAACCAGTCATTTTTGACACTTACTTATAAAATATCTAGCTTCTGTTTGTTAATTATAAAATATCTATGAATTTTGTGTGTATTGTAAATGAGCTTCACAACCTGATTGTGAGGTGAGAGAATTTTTATCAGATTGTGAAGAAGATTGGATGTCCTGCCATGACCCGATTTGGCTTATGGCCCGTGCAAGCGGTGACGAAGAAGAAAGGGGACACAAAGTGAAGTCCCTTAAAACAGCCATTATTGTGGTTGGTATCTATTAAGTTTCCCATGTTGGTTGTGACTAATGTTGTTAGGGTCTGGGTTTTAGAAAGCGCAAAAAAGCGCTAAACGCTCAAGTGAGCGCTTTGTATTGAAAAGTGCTAGCGCTGACTAAAAGTGCGCGCTTCCGAGCGCTTTTTTTGAAGCGCAAAGCACTCAAAAAAACGCGCTTTTCGTTTTGTGCTGAAATGAGCCCTTTTTTTTTTTCTTAAATGAAAGGAGATTGGGCTGAATTTTTGGGCTGAAATAAATAGCATTAGGGTTAAATATAAAGCAGGGGATTAAAAACAAAAGGAGACACAAAAATTGGACAGCCGTTTCATAACAAAAACGCGAACAGAGACTTCATTCCCTGGTCTTCACGTCTGACGGCAACAGACTCTCCGATTTTCATCTTTTCGACGGCAACAAAGGTAATTCCCTTCTTCTTCTTCTCTTCTCATTGCCTCTGAGTTTTTGACGGCAAATGCAAGTGGCCCTGAACATGGGAACTGTGCGAAGTATGTGGTTTTTGGTTCTGGAAGGATTGACAAATGGACCGCGAGTTCTTCATCTTTTCTGTAAAAAAACGGAATGGAATTTGATGGTTTGTTGCATCACATTAGTTGAAAGTAGTAGTATCTTACATGGAGCATGGATGTCTAGGTTTGATGCGCGGGCATGTTTAATGATGAATTACGTGTGAGGACCTTGTGTTTTTGTTATAAACAGAACTCATCTTCATCTTGCTGCATTACCGGAGACTTGCATTTTAGCAGCTTATTTGAAATTATCTGTTCCTGCCTGAGTTCTAAGGCTGTTTTTCTTTTCTTATGTTTGCTTTAGTTGAAGACTTAGGGTCCAAACCCTTCAGCTGAAATAGCTCATTATCGGGTTTATTCGTTTCAGGGATTGGAGTGGAGGGTTTGCTCTTCTTTGCAAAAACATGAAAGGAGCTAATGAAGTGGGAGAATATAAACCGACAGGCGATTTTGAAGAGTTTAATAAAGATTTTGATATCAATATAGCTGATGGCAAGGAGCTCTGGCTGATACAGTGGCCCTTAAATTCGGTACACAACGCTTCCTGTTTGCGATTTCTGGCGGTTTAATTTTGGTATAATTTTGATAGGTGTTTTTTCCTTTGTAGCTGGAATTGTCATGCTGTATGTTGTTCTTCCTAGGTTAGAGAGTGTGTTGTGGCTGAATTATTGATTTTCTTAAAATTCGTACGTATGTTAGTGATAATACGTAACGATTTGTGGCTAGAAAACACAAAATCATTGACTCAAAAAAAATTCAAATGAGGAAATTTACAAGTAACTATTCAGAAGAATATGGGTATGATCTACATAACCTGGATGAAGGCGTATCTTTTGATAAAATATGATTGCATTTCCACATATATGGGATTGTTGGTGCAGTTTATATTGTGTGATCTTTGAGAGTTCTGTTTGTCGATTGTTTTTCCATTGATTCTGTCGTATTCTTGGATGTTCTAGGCTCCAGATATCGATGGTCAAACGCTGTCATTGAACCTTCACCATAATGGGCTTCTGGGTACTTTTGAGGGGCCAACTGGTAATGGAAACTCACTTGTTTTAGAGCTTAGTTTTTGTTCTATAATGTTCTGGTTAGAAACTAATGCCTAAAATAGCTTAATTACAAGCTCTGTTGTAGATTATGTATTGTTTATGATGGTTAATTTGTCTCATATCCATTTTGTGCCAGGAAAACAGTATGAAGTGGTTAGTAACGAGCCCCAGAAATCCAGAGCAACTGTATGTTTACCTTCTTCATCAGAGTGTCAGATCGGTAACGAATCTCTTTCAAATGTTCCTCTCTGACACCTAAGATCGATTGTAGTAGGAATGCTAAGATATTTATGAAGTGACACTTTTTTTTTCTACAGCTCATTTGAACAGAAGTTGATAATTTAGTACTTAGTTATTACAATAGTTGAAGTTCAGAGCTTAACTAGGGGTCTTGTATGTCAATGGCTTCAATATTACTGCATCTAACATATCACTCATTACAGTTGGGAAGATCTCACAACAGGTTTCTATTCTGCACTACCCCGACCCAAAAGAACTTTCAGAATCCAATCTGTCCGTTTATAAAAAGATGGCAGAAAGGTCTGCTGCTTCTTCCTTGACAGGCTCAGCCAGTCGTTACTCAACCCCGACACATGGTATGAGGTCCCGAAGCTCAGGGCTGAACAGCGGGCTTCCTTCCTCTATGCTTAGCGGAAGAACTGGGACATGATATGTCCCAAGAGGTGGGTAACTTATCAATCAATGCACCCCCATCAACAGGAGGCCTTCCTGATCATTTTCTTGAATCTCATGTTTAGGTGTTTCTCTTAAAATGTGTTTTAACAACTTTTGTTGGTGGAGCTTGAGAATTGGCAAAAAAATTGAAAAATTGTTCTATGTACAATTTGAGTTCTTAGGTTCTACACACCTCTGTTGGCCATTTTTGCATGTCAGAACATTTGCCTGAAGTTATAATTCGCTGTCTGTTAACTTCATTGCAACAGCCTCCATTTTCTAGCTTGTCTTGTTGAAGGAAAAGCACTTGCCTTGTCATTTGCCTGAATGTTGTTCTCTCTCTTCCTAGGCTCTATCCCAGGTGAAATGTAGCAAAGTAGCACCGCTTTTCGTCAGAGACACAATCCTTTCGAAACAATATAGGTCAATAGTTTGATGTTGCATCACGTGATTTTTTATACCTAGTGCTATCATGTCAGTCTCAGAAACTCTGTAATATCTTCCTTTGTGCTCTAGTTCTGGTGCCATGTATGACCAATTGAGTGTCATCCTTACTGCGTTCTATTCACAATCCTCTTTGGGTTGAGTTTGTTATCGCGTCGCTATAATTTGGAGCGTCTGGATATAGTTAGGTGTGGTAAATAAAATAGGTAAATTAAAAATATATTCTCTATATATGATTCATTTTGACTCGTAACAGTTCAAAACAGATTAATTTACGTCCCTCTAGTTCCCGGGTCAAAAATGAATCTAGATTTTAACATGGGTCTATACATCAACCCATATATATTGAGATATAAAATAAAGTTTGTTCGTATATTTTTTCAAACTACTACGATATATTTTTTTAATTCTATTTCTTAAGATTAAACAAAGATATAAATTGGAGATAATTTGTATTTCTTTTAATTACTTTTCTTAAATATTCTACAAACTCATAATCAACCCATAACCCAACAAGCGCAACTTGTATTTTTAAATTATTCATTTAATCAGCAATTATTCTTCGAGTTCGTCTCTTAAAACACGGTCTTTCCATAAGTCGTGGAAAGATCAAGATTTAGTGTGTAAATTATAAGAAATGAAGATAAAGTATTCGGATTGCATGAATTGAGTTATAAACTTATAACTACTACACGTTGTATAACAAAATTTTAATGTTACAACTGAGACTTTTAACCTTTTATTATTCTAATTAAACTCTATCTATCCATAAGCCCATGGAAAGACGGTCTTTCCCAAGACCTTGCCTTCTTCTATTCGTCGTCCATTTTATCCATAATTAAATAAATAAAAATTAACAAATAAGTTTTAAATGAGTAGCAAATTTCTTTTGCCACACTAAGTATAATTTGTCATGTAATCTCTATGTTAATTCATAAACCGCTCACATTAATTATAATGTTGTATTTCCTCTGTGTCAACTCTATTTGTACTATCACTATTCATTTAATTAAAATTAGTTAATTTAAAAAGTAAAAATTGGGTGATATATAAGATACTAATATATTATCATGAGAGATTTTTTAGAATAGTCATAACATCTACTTTCACATACACAATTAAATATATTAATAATTAAAAATAATTTTAATCAAAAAATTTGAAAGGTGAGGTGAATGGAATAATCAAAGATGGTGCGGTCCTGGGCTGTTGCTCCGCCGAATTAGAACGTTTCGATTAGACACATCTTGTCATATATTATGCCGATTATCGGTTACGTTTTCGGTTTGGAAATCCAATAGTAAGCTAGTAGCATAGAGCCCAAGTTGCTGGACTTGAAATTTCTATACTCCCTTTGTCCCAACTCAAATTGCATAGAATTTTTTTTACGCTCATCAAGAAACTTGTCTAATCGTTAATATGTTTAACTACGTATAACAACGACAGATAAAATTTTACTTTTGAGAAATTACTTGTTATGACGAATCCAACCATATAACATATGATAATATTTTGTTTATAAATCTATTCAAATACGTGGTCAAAGTTGGATAGTAAATAGTAACATAAAGTGAAGTGTGCAGTTTGAAGTGAGACGGAGGAAATAGGATGGAAGTTTAATTTTGGGAAATCATAGATGTGACAATAGTTAAGCAAGCAGAGTCATGCGTTATGGGCCCAGTATCATGATAAACTCTTCAGCCCATAAACTTCCTAATTTTTTTTCCAGTTAAAATCCATGTTAATGGGGGGTTATATTAGGATCTCCAATCCTATCCATGTGGTCGGATAATATTCTTACAAAAATTAATTCAAACTTTTACTTGAACTTTAAAAATGAAAATATACAAAAGGTAAATGCTTGTCGAGCTAAGAGCTTTGAATTGAGGAAAGTATTGGAAATGTTTCCAGTGGTAACATCTCCATCCACTGTGTTATTATTTCTCGAATTAGTACCTCTGGAACCCGTATATTGGAGAGAGAGAGAGAGAGAGAGAAAAAGGTAAGAGGACACAAAACGATGTCGTTTTGAGCAACCACTGGTGAGTACAGTGAAATCACATGTGCTGGGAAAATAATGAGCTCCACGTGAACCTTCACCTCTTGAATCAGTACCTCTCGAGTCAAGGTTCAGGTGGAGAGGTTCAAGTGGAAGGGTTCGAGAGGTACTATTCGAGAGGTGAAGGTTCAGGTGAAGAGGGTTCCAGTGGAGGGGTTCAAGAAGTACTGATTCGAGAGGTGAAAGTTCAGGTGAAGAGGGTTCCAGTGGAGGGGTTCGAGAGGTACTGATTCGAGAAGTGAAGGTTCAGGTGGAGAGGGTTCAAGTTGAGGGGTTCGAGAGGTGAAGATTCAGGTGGAGGGGGTGCAGTAGAGGGGTTCGAGAGGTACTGATTCGAGAGGTGAAGGTTCAGGTGAAGAGGGTTCTAGTGGAGAGGTTCGAGAGGTACTGATTCGAGAGATGAGGGCTCAGGTTAAGAGGTTCAAGTGGAGGGGTTCCCGTAGAGGGTTTCGAGAGGTACGGATTAGTGGTTACAACAAACATAAAAAACCTCATTTCAATAACTATTAGGGTCAAATTATAATTATTTATACAATGTGATACATTATAAAAGCTTTTCAAAACAATTCAATATAGTACACTAGGAATACACACTCCATTGTATCCCCAATAACTAAATCTACTCTGCAATAAAATTCTAAAAACCAATACACTCTCTCCTGTTATTTAGTCATATCTTCATGTACATTTCCATTACTTATACATGCAATTTAATACCTGGGGATACAATACTGGGCCATACCCCAATGATAGGATATAATTTACCTTTTCAAAATAATAGGAATTTCGTTACAATAAATAAAATCAAACATCAAATCAATCTATCAACTCTATGAGAGTTGCATCAATTATAAGATGACCTCGTCTAACAGTTTGTCGATCTAAAACAATGTTTATTTTTTTCCTTCTATAAAAATTGAGATTGTTAATATTACTACTCCCTCTGTCTCAACCCTTTCTGCAGAGAGAGAAAGGGCTAGTTTTTTTTCCAACTTGGAAAAATGTCGTAAATACCGTTTTTCAACCTACCATTTTACACTCATGCATTCTTCAACCTACCGCCCTTCTGTGCCTCTCCTTCTTCAACCCCTTTCTTCAACCTCTAGGCCTTTCACACTTTTGCACATATCATTGTCTTTTGCCTTCTTTAATCCACCACCACTAATCGCCGCCGACATGCCGTGGAGGTTTGAAGAGAACCCATTGATCAGTCAGAACTCAACACCAATAATCATCGCCGATCCGTCAGATCCAAGCTTGGTTACCACCGAGTTCGTCCCAGATTGCCTCGTAAAATGCCCACCAAATTGCATATTCTTTACATCTAAAGCTGGTTAATCCTTGAAGGATAATTCTCCGCATTAGTAGCACATGTGTACCAGGTCTTTTTCAATTATGAAAGCAGAAATTTTGTAGAAGTAGAAAACTGGGTTTGGTTTTTTTTTCTTCAAGAAAATACATGAATTGAGTTTTGAAGAAAATTTGGAAAAAGTCTTGATTTTGGTTGAAGAATTGGTATTTCGGAAAGTAAAAGAGAGAGTTGATGGAGCTGCAATAGCGTTTTCCAATTCTATTTTTTTATTGTGAAACTTGGAATTTATGATTGACTAAATTGTTTTTTTGTCCCCTACAAAGTATGTTTTACCATCTTTTAGTCCTCATTTGCAAAATAAACCTCAGACGGTACCCAACAAATTCAAAACAATTTTTTTGGTCCCCTAAGGTGGTTTTCAGGTAAGACTAAATGGGTTTCCGGTATAATCAGGGGTATGGTAATTTTAATAAATTAAAAATATTTTCAATTAAAATTTTTAATTTTTCAGATTTTTGACTTCATCCTGAGCCCTCGAGCTCGAGCTTCCTGACGGATTTTTTCTTTTTATTTTTATAAACTCAGGGGTATAATGGGCATTTACATATTTTGACCAATTTTACCGTTGACTTTCCCTGAAAACTATCTTTGGGGACCAAACAAATTGTTTTGAATTTATTGGGTAATGTCTAAGGGTTGTTTTGAAAATGGGGACCAAAAGATGGTAAAAGATACTTTGTAGGGGACAAAAAAAAATAATTTAGTCAAAATATTTTTTGATGATTAAAATTACTAAAATACCCCTGGAAATATCACAAAACCATTTTGGTTTACCTGAAAACCATGTTTGGGACCAAAAAAATTTATTTTGTATTTTTTGCTTGCTGAACAAAAGTGATATTGACCTTTGGAACCAAAGGATGTATTTAATTATATTTATGAGACCAAAAAAATATTTTAGTCTGGAAGTGTTGAATTTTTGTGAGTGTAAGATGGTGTAAAATTCTAATATTTGAAGGGTAATAATGTCTTAAACTATGTTGAACTTTTCCTAAAATAGAAAGTATGCAAAATTGCCTGACACAGATAAAAAAGGAAAGTGTGCAAAATTTTGTTAAGACTAAATTATTTTTTTAGTCCCCTACAAAATATCTTATACCATGTTTTGGTCCTCATTTGCAAATCAACCCTTAGAAGGTATCCAACAAATTCAAAATAATTTGTTTGGTCCCCAAAGATGGTTTTCAGGTACGACTAAATGGTTTTCCGGTACAGTCAGGGGTATAATGGTAATTTTACTAATTAAAAAAAATTCAATTAAAAATCCTAATTTAAAAATTTTCAGATTTTCAACAACTTCATCTCGAGCCCTCAAGTCCTCGAGCCCTCGAGTCCTCGTGCCTCGAACATCCTGCCTCGAGCCCTCGAACCCGAATGTGGGGTTTTCGACAGTTTCATCCTGAGCCATCGAGCACGAGGAAACCGGTGGCGGAAGGACACACGAAGAAGACGAAGGAGGAGGAGGAAGAAGAAATAGTTTGAGGAACAAGAAATCGTTCGAAGAAGAAATCAGTACCCAGCGGCCAGGGTACTGATTCGTCGCCGGCGAGTTCCGACGAGGATGAGGAAGAAGAAATTGTTCTAGATTCTAACAACGGCGAGCTCCGGTGAGTTCCAGATTCAAACAATGCTGGCGGCGGCAAAGAAGAAGACGACGAGTTTTTATTTTTATGTTTTAAAACCCAGGGGTATAATGGTCTTTTACTCATATTGACCAATTTTACCATTGACTTTATCTGAAAACCACCTTTGGGGACCATAGAAATTGTTTTGAATTTGTTGGGTACCGTCTAAGGGTTGATTTGCAAATGGGGACCAAAACATGCTACAAGATACTTTTTAGGGGACTAAAAAAATAAGGGTAATATGCAGATATAACCCTATATGTTGAAGAAATTACAAATATAACCCTAACTTATTTTTAGTGCAAATATAAACTTACCTACACATAAGTGCAAATATAACCCTAAAGCCATTATTCCAGCCTTGACTGGCTATTTCCGACCACTGACCGATCAGAGATGACCAAAATGCCCTTTTAACTTAAAGCAAGAGATTAAAAGATAAAAATACCCCGGCCCACACCCCAACCCGTTGAACACCACCATTAGTCCACTCTCCGCTACTCCGCCACCACCGGCCCACCACCACCTTCCAGCCCTCCACCTTGTTTCCGAGATACGGAATTTTGGAGGCTTTAGCAGCTTAAATAGCAGAGTGTTGCAGCATAATTTCATCGTCCCGAACGTGCTGCTCATCATCCATCAAAACCCTCTGCTTTTCACATCAAATCCATCCCAGTTTAAGGTAAAATCACAATAATAAACAGTTGCACACATACACGCACACGTACTGCAATCAAATCGGAAGTTGAGTTTGAGTTGAGAACAACCTGTTCGACTCCGCCGCTGTCGTAACCTTCAATATTGGGCTTATAGCTCAGCCACAACGGAGGATCTAACTCTGTCTCTCCTCCGCCACGATTCTGCCGAACTCCACCGTGCCATCGCCTGGAATTTCAGTCATCTCCACCACTGACCTCCGTGAACAGACTAGCGGGAAATTCCAGTCATCTCCACCCCATTAACACCACATCACCACTGTTTTACACCACATAACCACAACATTAAGACAAATCCTCATCTTCATCATCAAATCTGGCCACCTTTTCCTCTGCCTCACCCTCGCCGGAAAACACCTCTACAATGGCGAGTTGGAGAACGCGCCATCATTGGGGATAAAGAGTGTTATCCAGTGCCACCCTCGTCCTCCTCGAACTCCGCCTCCAGGCCAAACGCCGTCAGCATCGACGCCGCCTCCATGCCAAATGCCGTGCACTTTCACCGGAGCTAAACCGCACCGCCAACTTTCTCTCCCACCACCGGCAAACCTTCACCCACCCAGACCTATCACCCGCCACTGCCGCGCCAACTCTGCCATCTCCGCACCACCTATGCTCCACCACCAATCCCAATCTAACTCCAATCTAACCCTACAATCTAACCCTACAATGTCATTTCATGAAATTCCAGCCTCAAACTATCGAAAAATGTCATATTTACACATAACTTAAATATACAGGGTAACATTTTTACGTTCAATTGTTATATGGTTATATCTGCACTTTTATCAACTGTGTAGGGTTATACATGCACTTTACTCAAAAAAAACAATCTAGTCTTTTGTTAAAACCTTGTTGCCAAAAACCCTTTGTTCCCAAATTCATGAATACGGTGAAGATGAAATGATCCTACTGCATTGAGCGTCCAAATTCCAGACTTTACCAAACAACATGAGCAGATCAAAACCAACCCTATGGTCCCGGATCATCCTCAACCGCCTCCACCACATTGCCGGCGGGCCCACCCTCACCGTCCGCCGCCCTCCGCCCCTCTGCCACAATGTCGCTCGCCGCTTCTCCTCCGGCGGCTCCGAGGCGGCGCGTGCGGCCAGGGAGATTCAGGACCTCATCTTCCAAGCGGAGAAGGACAGGCAGAGAGAACGAGAGGAGCGCGTGCGGAAGGGGCTCGACACCGCCGACCTCGACGCCGAGCTGGAGCAGGATTACATGGGCGTGGGCCCCCTAATCGCGAAGCTCGAGAAGGAGAAGCTCAAAGATGACCCCAATCTGCACGTGTACGAGGAGCGGAGCGACTCGGAGTCCGATGACGATGACGAGAGGTACTCCGAGGAAGCCGTACAACGTAGGATCGACATTTTCGAGAAGAAGATTGAGAGGCACGAGGAGCTCCTCAACAACTTCACCCAGGCTGGTATATGGTTTGTTTTCTTTGCTAGGTTTATGTAATGTATTGCTAGGGATCATGTTGGTTTAACTGTGGATATCTTTGAGCAGAGACGATGGATGATGCTTTCAAGTGGATGAGTAAAATCGACAAGTTCGAGGAGAAGCACTTTAAGCTCCGGCCTGAGTATCGGGTGATTGGCGAGCTCATGAATAGGCTGAAAGTGGCAGAAGGCAAGGAGAAGTTTCTTCTGCAAGTGAAGTTGAATAGGGCCATGAGGATGGTTGAGTGGACGAATGCTTATGATCCTAGTGATCCTGCTAATTACGGAGTCATTAACCAGGAGCAAATGGGGCCCTCTGCTGAAGTTTTGGGGCAGGGTGGTTTTGAGAAGGAGAAGAGGATGATTCAAGGAGGGGAGAACGATGACGAAATGGAGTTTGATGACATGAAGGAGAAGGATGATATATTGTTGGAGAGGCTTGGTGCGATTGATAAGAAGCTTGAAGAGAAGCTTGCTGAATTGGACCATACTTTTGGTAGAAGAGGAAAGCTTTTGGAGGAGGAAATCAGAGACCTTGCTGAGGAGAGGAATTCCTTGACAGAAAGGAAGAGAAGACCTCAATATAGGAAAGTAAGTTACGCACTTTATTGATGCTTTCTAATGTTGAGTGTGGAATGTAGTAGCTGTAATTGATGCATGTCTATCTCTTTTGTTAATTTCTGTTTTCTTGCATTTCTTTTAGGGTGTCATTAGTTCTATTTGTTTCGATTATATAAGTTTTTGATGCACAGTTGTTATGGCCTGTGTTGGCTATTTGATCTGAATCCATTTCCCAAATCGAACTTTTGTGGTGTATGTTTTTTGAAAAAAGTGCTTTTATAACCCTACCTACTTAACATAAGTGCCAATATAACCTTTCAATATTCGAAAGTGCCAATATATTGGCACTTACTCAAGTAGATAGGGTTATATTGTGTCTTATCCCTTGTTTTTTTCTTTTGTTAATGTGAAGCAACTTCTCTGATATTTGATGCTGCTTTATATGGATCTTGACTGTCCATAATTTTTTTTTTGATGCGTGGGTCTTCCAGTTGCCATCTTCCGCTGTTCTTGATTGTATGATCGTTTCTAGAAGTAGTTTCCTTAGACAAAATTATAGGGAGTTAAGGGACCCTTTTGATGCAAAGTTGCTGATGGTTATGGGACTATGCTGGTTGAGATTATTAGGCCATCTTGTGACTTGCTTATCTGTAATTTTTGTATTGGTTCCATGTTACAGTTACTGTAGCTAAAGGATATATACACACAGAGAGACTCACACTCAGATACACAGGCTCATGCACACACATACTCACACGCTTTCCTGCTTAACTATGACAATAAAAACTCAGTTTCATGTGGGTCATTGACTTATCTGAAATTACTGTTAACTAGATGTAATTTTGCCATTTATTTACCTGAACGAACTCTTCTAAGTTCAAAACCTTGCTAGATTCTGATATGGAAAAGGTCTTGGAGAAAAATATATATTAGAATGATCCTTAGATAGGCCCCATTCTACTAATGCCATGTCGTTTCTTCTGGAGTTACAACTCTGACACATGTACAATCGCTTATTGTCATGGTTTACTGTTCATTTGGCAGAGATCTAGCCATTCGTTGTTGACATTTTCAATTTTTGGATTTTATTCTTATTATAGTTGTTTTACTGTTCCAATACACGCTCTAACGTTCTTGATACAAATTTAATATTTTTAAAAATTATTGTCAAGCAAAAAGTTCTTTTGAAAAAAAAAGCACCTAAGAAAAATTATCCATGCAGAATCTTTAGTTTTGGTGCTTAGCTGATGCTAGACATCTCAAAATATGGATGGTGATCCTAAATTGCCATTAGGATGGACCTGACAGATAGAATCTTTAATTTTTAATGTACTATTTGACAACTTATGGGTTTCATACTTGATCTATGGGCTACAGCTTCAGGATAAAAATATTTTTGTACAGCTTATTCCTACTCTTTTCTCCAGTTTTCAATGTTTGTATTGAGCTGGGGCAAATATTATTCAACTTTGTTGAGTTCCTAGGGCTTTTGAAAAGCTCATTAGGCAGTTTAGCTGTCATTTTGTTTTATTGGAAATTATGGAGTCCAGAAGGTCTTAGTTAACATAGTGCTTTCTAAAATAGATATGATGGATATTTGGACTGGTTAGGTGCCCTAGGTCAACAAATTACGCGTGATAGTGATTCAGAATACTGACAGAAGTTGTTGTGTGAAATATGGGATCATGGTATCCCAAGTTTCTCGGGATTTGTCATTAACTGCTGGTACTCACTCCTGACTTTAGAGGACACAATATCTGGCATATATATCTTTGTCAAGTTTCTAGTTTCAAACACACGGAAGTTCTTGGAACTTCGATATCATCTGCACACGAGCTGCTGGAAGAACTTTTTGGTGTTGTTTCTGGGTGCTCTTGTAGGATTGATGCTGAATGCGTATGTATCTGGCTTACTACCAACACCGATTCCTTGGACGCTATTGCATCACTTCACATCTTGCACAAGCTGGTGTTTTTCATGGAAATAGCCTCTCTACCCATAAAATGTGCTGAAGTGAGAGGACTCCGCATGGGATATACGAGTATATTTGGTTTGATTTGGTTTCCTAGTCCAGTATGTTGTCGTATCTATTACCTGCCTTTCTCTTAGCCATCAGTTAGTGCATCATGGTTTATAAGTACTGTATTCGCTTCAGGGCCATCTTGTATCAGATCAGTAATGAATTCTAGCATAATATTCTTTTAAAAAAACTCTTTTCTTGCTACTGGCAGGGTTTTGACGTTAAACTTATTGATGTTAACAGAACTTGCAAAGTTACAAAGGTAATACACTCCACTGAGGCTTTTCATTTTTTAAGATAAATTTTCCGGATACAGCTTAATGTACTTTTTGGCATTTAAAATGTAACAGGGGGGTCAAGTTGTCAAGTACACTGCAATGCTCGCCTGTGGAAACTATCAGGGAGTTATTGGTTTTGCCAAAGCAAAAGGTCCAGCAGTTCCAATTGCCCTCCAAAAGGTAATTATGAGATACATTAGTTCACATGTTTTTTATAAATAGTGTGTGAAGTAGATACTCTTTTAGGCAAAAATATACAAGTCTTAGTTCAAGATAGAAAGGAGGTCAGATTAAAACAAGATGGTTATCGGTTTGCATACTTATAGGAAGCTGTTTAGGTTTTTGAATTCATAAATGCTTTCATCCCCAGTTCAGATAAATGTCTACAGGTGTTAATAGATTGGAAACAAATGAATGTTTTAACTGTGTTTGCTAAGATTTATTACGAAAGCTGTGCACGTGTATAAGAGTAGTGAATTTGTTCTATTTTCTTTATTTTAATAAACTTTCCGATTCCGTTCAACACACTCATTGGGAATATGTAATATTTTCTGTTAATTGGATTAGTGTTGCATGTTAGATTGTTAGTGTCATTGGAGAAAAGTATACAATATATATTATGTATCTGTATGAGAATGATTTATTTTAGAATGATTTGAACACTTACCTATTCCATTCAACATATTCAATTAGAATACATAGCATTTACTATTTTTTGTTAAGCTGCAAACATTGTAGTCCATCTATACTAGTAGAGCGTCAGCCATTCATATATGTGAATTTCCAGAAGCTCCTCAGTTATGTAGGTGAAGTATGAAACAACTCCCATCCGACTGAGACTGCACATGAATTAACTCTTAGGTTTAGACTGTACATGCATTTTGTTGATTGATAAATGACGTTATATGCATTGTAAGGAAATGTGCCATGCCTGGTTTGTTTAGAATCACTGGCCGGTAAGAGTATATTGTATAAATGAACTTTCCTTTTGCTTTGACTAAAACTGAGAGTGACAAAATAATTACAAGAGTGAGTCTCCTCCCAGACGGCCTGTCCATAAGCTTAATCCACATATTTTTTACCTTATACACTGCATTTGTTAAATTACATACTAAATTTAGAAATTTAGAAAATATATTTTTATATTATATATATCTTTATATTTTCACATTCAAATACATATTATTACTTGTTTTAACTTTTAAAAAACAAAATTTAAGTTTTATGAAAAATTACAATATTAGCTATCCTGAGGCATAATTTTCTTCTCTCTCACATACATCCTCTTTTCTGATTTTTATTTTTATTTTTTCCTAACAGGCATATGAGAAGTGCTTCCAAAATCTTCATTATGTAGAACGACACGAAGAGCATACCATTGCACATGCAGTTCAAACATCATATAAGAAAACCAAGGTTCAAGCTATCCCATTGGTGTTCTGTTCAAGTTTTAATAAAAATAACCGTTTGTGAATTCTTTAGTAAATTCTGCTTGATGATCTATGGATTGAATTTCTTCAGGTGTATCTTTGGCCTGCCTCCACAACAACGGGTATGAAAGCAGGCAGAACTGTCCAAACAATACTAAATTTAGCTGGTTACAAGAACATAAAATCGAAGGTATGAGCCCACTTCATCATTTTTGGGATTTTGTAATTCATCCAAATGGGACTAATGTCAGCCATCTTCCAGGTGGTTGGTTCAAGGAATCCAAACAATACAGTAAAAGCACTCTTCAAGGCTCTGAATGCAGTAAGATGCATGATGCAGTTCCTATGTATTGATATTTTGTTTGCTGTCTTGACTAATTTGACTCACATCTTCTCCTCCAATAACTATCTAGATTGAAACTCCAAAAGATGTTCAACAGAAGTTTGGTCGAACTGTTGTGGAATCGTACCTACTATGACATTGTTTTTGAACAAGGTTATTCCACAGTGCATTAGAGGACAATCAAGGTGCAGGTGCGATGTGGATGAGCAGGGGAGCCGTTTATGATTTCAAATTTGTAAATTCCTTCCCTTGCTTCTTAGAGGGACTTCTTTCTTAGGCATTGTCTAGGCATTGAGATTCTATTCATATATAAAAATAGAAATAGACATTCAACTTCAATCATATATCACTCGAATTCTACATTTAGTTTCTTTCATTTAAAAATTTAAATATAAAAGTCATACTTAAAAATATAGTAATAAAAAATTTTAAAATTCCAAAAAAATGAAATAGTAAAAATTATTCTATACATTATTCTATAATTCGAGGCATGAGGCTCGAGGCAGTGAGGAAGAGGGTGGGCTCAAGGGTTCAAATGCATCCTAATGCGCCCTCCATTTTCTGTTACAAAAAAAATTATTAAACCTCTCATTTTCTTGAATTTTTTTTTTCTAAAAGCATGAGAACGCCGGATGCGTCCTCCACCTATAATAGAATTTTCTCCAGGAAAATGCCAAAATGAACTCCGGACTGATCCTTGACCATTTGTAATAAACCGGATATAAACCTGAACCCAATGAGTGGAAAAGGCATCTAGGATTTGACCATATTACAAACTAAATAAGGACCATGAAACATGACAATCTCTTGACATTTATTCTTCTGTCAAATCCATTTTGAGCAGCAGACATCTGCAACAAAGTCTCCTACACTCATTCAACTAACTCTACCACTAAGGATAATGGCTGATTCAATATAAATAATCTTAGAGACGAGAAAATGAATTGCGAGGCCTCCCTTCGTTGGCCTTGTCAATCAATAGACTTCAACGTGCCACTGCTTGTTCTTTTTCAGCTGCGAGATCTTGTCATCCCAACTCTCCCCTCTCTGTTCAGCAACTCTCTTCAAAGTGTCTTGGATACCCGGCATCATGCCCCTAAGCCCACAGAAATATATGTGCGCCCCGTTATCCAGAAGTTTGAAGATTTGGTCACTGTATTCTTCAATTTTGTCCTGAACATACATTTTGCCTCCACTCTTATTCTTCTGCTCTCGGCTGAGGGCCAAATCATACCTGAAATTATCAGGGTATTCCTTGAGATATTTCGAGAACTCATCGTGATATAGTAGACTGTCAGAGTTTGCCACCCCAAGGAAGAGCCAAGCAAGGCCATTGAACTTGAATGTGGGCACAGATTCCATGAACATGCGGCGAAGGTAACCCCGGTATGGAGCCACGCCGGTACCCGTTGCTATCATGATGTGAGTGGCCTTAGGGTCATCTTCCGGCAAAAGCATAATCTTGCCAGAAGGGCCTGCAAAAAATTACTCATGTAAACTAGCAAAACGGCAGGGCATAAACAAGTTTATGCATCCATAAAACCTGTAACAGTCATGCAAATCTATTTTTAATCTGTTTTATTATTGCTGAACTAAATTTTGACAAAAACTCTAGGAAAAGAAAAAGGCTGTACCGAACTTTGGCACTGAGAACCTCAAGATACCATTAGAATTTTAATGAAAACGCACAAGCCATAACTCTGCATGTGTTAACCTTCTTGTCAAAATCCATACATCAAATTGTTGAGGAGGTACATTAAGACAAGGAAAAAAATCTCAATAAGCATGTTGTTGATTTTGGATGGAAACACACAATAAGCATGTGGTATACAATATATTAAAAAACTTACTCAATTAGGATTTTTATAACTTGTGAAATCTTTTAGTCATAGAAAAGGCCGTGAAGAACAATAAACTATTTCATACATCCATTAACTATATCCGACACTGGTACAGGATTAACCTTTTTGCAAAGGTATAAACAAAATAGTGGGCCAAGTTAACTATTTTTTTCTAGAAACTGGTGAGTTATACACTGTACTAAAATAGTGGGTTCAAAATAAATGTCATACCTGTGATCTTAACTTTGTCTCCTGGCTTTGAATCACAAAGAAAATTGCTGCATACACCTTTTTTAGCAGGATCTTCTTTTCCAGTTTCAGGATCATAATACACAGCACGTCGAACACAAAGACTAGCTGTTTTACCATCAAAGTTGTCCCCATATCGAGTAGATGCAATTGAGTACAGACGAACGGTATTGGGACTACCTGGCTTTTTTCGATTTTCTCCCTGCAATGCAATATAAGTGATTACAAATCAACAATGTGAAAGAAGAATTGTTTAATAAACAAACTGATAGAGATGTCAAATGAACAACAAATAAATCATTTGATATTAACTGTTACTTAATCCATTGCTTGTTCAACTAGAGCAGTTAGAGATAAGCCAGTTCCTAAGAAGTGTTAACTCGTATTTTCTCCTCTAACATTCTTTGATGCATATAAACTCTTTTTTATACTTCATTTATTTTTTTAAACCAAAGAAACACGACATCCCATAAGTAGGGACTAGGACATCCTCATCCTAGAGGTAAGGCCAAAACTATAACAACTTTAATCAACAGGACAGGTCTCAACCGCTTCAGGGTAAGAAAATTTTCATTTTACAGGAAAAGTTACAATCTTGCTGGTAGATCTTACTATCTAAGTTGTCCTACCTTTCATTCCCCTGCCTTTTAGGGTGATGAACTAAGAACACAAATTGTTACTTGGTAGGCAGTAAATCCTCATTGAAGGTCCGTCATTCTTAGTAATTTTCAGAAGAACGAATTGTATAATATCAGACTTACCGGGGGAATGATACCATAACTTTGTCCTTCCCAGTAAGGCAGGTTTCCATCATGATCGATCACAACATGACAAGTTTCTCCTGGTGCTTTTGGGCCAACAATCCTCTCAACAGAGACAATGGTTCCTGTATATGGTTCCTTTGGCTTGTACAAGTGCATTGGAGGATCTTTTGCATCTTCAAGCGATAAAGGTGAAACTGCAACTTTGGGCGTGCTGGCTTGTTGCACTGACATGCAAACAATGCGTTGGCATCTAGTTTGAAATTGGTGGTTGAAGTCCACAACAGATACCCACGAGTGGTTGTGAAAACTAACATTATTAGTCTGCAAGGGAACCAAATTTAACTCCGTTAGAATTGATTAAAATCATACATGATTCATGCACCAAGAAACTTTGAAATTAGATAAAGTAGAGATTAGCGTCCTAAACAAAAGAATAATGCACGTTCAAACACATAATTCATCCAGGGAATCGTTGTAATGACAGTAAACTACATGAATCTTTAAAGAACATAGTGGAGCAGCAAAAGGTCTCTGTCCTAAAACATTACTTTACAAAGAATCGAGAAGCATCTGATTCACTGCCTAAAAATCAAGAAAAGGGCAAGAAAAATAACTAAAAATGAAGAGATGGAGCAAGTAAAACCGATCAAGGCATCAAACTGATCCCAGTAAACATGGTAATTCTATTCGACAGATGGAACTGAACTAACAAGATCCGCAACCTATCCATCATCCTTATATTATTTTCACAAAAGCTCTAAACTTGATGTATGATCCACAAAGGTAAAAAGTATCACGTTCAGATTTCCATCCATTCTACCAGTTGCACTAGCATTCCAAATTCCACACTCAACATCTCATGCAGAACATTATGAGTGCAGTCAATGACACCATCAAACTCAAGCTCAATCGAAATGTAACGAGTACTCAGGAAAACAAACCTTCAACATGGGTTTTCTCAAAGAAGGGTGAGTGACACTGGGGTTCACTGCAAGAGCCATCTGCAAAAACATGGAAAATCAATTATATTCCCTCAGACTGATCAAATTAACAAAGTTGGCAAAGACCACACGTTTGATCCGCTGAAATCAAAACCAAGCAAACCCTAACCATTCGATCCTGAATTCTCCCGATTGAGAAAATACTGATGAAAACAGGTAAGGTCAATACTTACACTTCCGTCGTACCGCCGGATTGGTCGAACGATCGCGCCGACTTAGGAGACTAATCGGGCGAGAAATGCTAAACCAGTTGCAATTCAGGAGATATTCAATGCACTTAGTCAAACAGCTACGATTGCGATGCTTATTTATACTAGGAATCCTAAACAGTCCTGAACTACTGAAATTATTAATTAATAAAGTTGCTACACTGCTGCCCTAATATAGTATTCATTGTCTTTAAAGCTATTCCAAGAGTTCGACTCATGTGAAGTTCTTGCTTAAGGTCAACTTAGCCCTTCAGCTTGTTTAGGGCCGCCAGGCCAATAAACACCTTCAAATTATGCGCGTTCAGCAGCCATCTCCCCCTTTGGTTCATTAGGAAAGTAGGACAACATTTTTGAAAGAAACCTACCAAACTCCTTCTTTGGTGCCTGTCAACAATTTCTTATTATATATTTCATCTGACTCACGAGTATTGATATATTTAATTTTTTACGATCTTCGATGATCATGTTTCAGCGTCCATGTTTTTTTATTTTAATATAATCCATATTAATGGGAGGGATGTATATTAGGTTCCCAAGCTTGAAAACGTAAAAAAATTCTTTTACAAAGTTTTGCTTCAAAAATGATTTTGAAGAATTTGTACGAAAAGATAATATGCGGCAGTTAAAATTGCCTGAGCAAAAGTCTGCTTAGGGCGATTTTGTCAATGATTTCATTTCCCACTCTCCACTCCTCGTGTTAACATGGGTAAATGGTCAGGTCTCTAAAAAGGCTCTAAGTATGAAAAGGAGTGACTGATTTCTTCTGCAGCTTCAGTACTTCATTGTTCCTTACTTTGGGACTCGACCTGCCGCCACTTGGTTCGAGGTTTCGAGGTCTACCTTCGACATGGGGCGGGATATTCAAGGGCTTGGGCGTTGGATGCCGGAGGTTCGCGGCAAGTGGTTCGAGGTTCAAGTCCTCGAGACAGGAGGTTCAAGGGCTGGTGTGCTTGAAACATGGTTTCCAACAGGTTTCCATCTTGTGTCTTGTCTTCTTTGCCGCCGCAACCTATACAAAGAGTCGATATCTTGAGAGACGGTGTTTTCATAAGTCATGAAAAGACCAAGGTTTAAAGTGTAAATAAGAAGAAATGAAGATAAAATTTTTGGGTTGCATGAATCGGGTTATAAACTTTATAACTACTATACGTTGCACAATAAATTTTTAATATTGCAACTAAGATTTTTTACCTTTTATTACTCCCTTCGTCCCAAATTAAACTGCACACTTTAACATTTTACACTATTCACTGTCAAACTTTGACCGTATATTTAAATAGGTATATGAGCAATAATACTATGACATGTTATATTGTTGAATTCGTCCTAACAAATAGTTTTTAAAAAGTAACTTTTATTTGCCGATATTATACGTAATTAAACATATTAACGGTCAAACATGATTCTTGATAACCGTGAAAAAATTCCATATCATTTAATTTGGGACGGAGGGTGTATTCTAATTAAAACATGGAAAGACTGTCTTTCCCAAGTATTTTCCCATCCAAAACAGAACATAAACTAATTCCGAATTTCCAATTGCACAGTTTTGGCCTCAAACATTTTTATCTGCATCACTATTTTCTAATATACTGACAGGCATATGGAGTCACCGGAGGACCGAGTGGAGTTCAAGCGATATTATTTCTGTTTAGAGGAAGAAAAATCATATTGAGATTTAGGATTACAATAGTTTAGTGATATTATTTCTTACGTCCTACAAATAAAACGAAAAATTATGTGATAGACTGAATAACAAATGAAAGAATACATATAATCTACGGTGGTGCTCTATGTTAAACCATCTAATCAACTCGACTCGACTCGAATATCATATTGATTTGTTAACAAATTTGAGACGACGCCCCATCCGGAACATAACATAGTAGATAACATAAATTTTTGAAAAAAGTCCGTAACATGCCTCAAATTAAACTACCTTACTCTATCTTGTCAGAATCTACCAATCTATTATGAATTCTTACATCCATCCACCTCAAGATTCAGGTCAATGTCCACTCTTTTTCTCCAGACATTTAGGTTATATTTTTACAATCTGAAAATTAGTCATCAAAGAATCACAGGCAAATCAATTAATCTGAGGGTACTATATAATAGAAATCCTCCCAACCCCATGGTTGACACAAATGATCGTCAGGGGCATATTTGTTTTTTTGCGCGTTCCACTCCTCCTTTTTTTGCATAATAAAATTTTAATATGACAAATAAGACCTTTTATTATTCTAATTAAACATTGTCTTTCCATAAGCCTATGGAAAAATGGTGTTTCTCATTACTTTGCCTAAATTGCAAGTGAAATAGGAGTTTTTAATTATTCAATTTGAATTTTATAGAAGATAAATTATTATAGAATAATTTTGGTGGAAAATATTTTTTTTCCATGCTAAAGTGATGCTAACTGATGTTCTTGCATTGGAGTGCAAAATTTAAAAAAGTTTTCATCTTGTGTCTCGTCATCTTCTTTGCCACCTGGTTTGAGTGCTCGAGGCTCATGGACTCTAGGTGTCTATGTATCGGGGCTCGATTGCTCAGTGCTCGAGTGATCGTGGCACGAGTCAGGAGGTTCGAGGGCCTGATGGTTCGAACCTCGAGGCCTGATGGTTTGAGTTCTGGTGTGCGGTAGATACACCCTGGTGTGCAGTAGATACACCCTGGTGTGCAGTAGATACACCCTGGTGTGCAGTAGACCTGAATTCCACCAGTGTTCCATCTTGTGTCTCCTTATCTTTGTCATCACCACTTGATTCAAGTGCTCGAGATTCTAGTGGCCGAGGCTCGAGTGCTTGATGGTTTGTAGGCTCGAGGGCTCAATGTTCAATGGCTTGTAGGCTCGAGGGCTCAATGCCTTGATGTCTCGAGGACAACTTCACCTAAGGAAATAGCTAAAGGGGCTAATTTCTACTTCAAAATACACCGATGTCGTGGTGCGCCTTGAATATGACATTATCAATTTTCATCGAACCATAAGTAAGACAAGTTGACCTGTTTGTATATTTCACAAACATCATTCCCGCTCTTATGAAAGACAAGCCACACTAGCTATAACATAGAGTACATGGTACACTTTATGACACTATGTAAGATGCTCCAACATACTTATAAGCAAGAGCTTTAGCATGAAACTGTGACCGACTCAACATTTCAAAATTTGAATGTGTGCATTCACTCAGCCCAAAGTTACGATCTCACACGCCAGGTAACGGGAACTTAGTTGTAAGGGCCTCGACTTTTACTTGCAAGTCTGATACCCGCTGGGCAAAAGGGAAATCAGCGGATCCAACAAACTTCATGAAATCTTGAAGCTTTGAACCTGGCGCGGCCTTTTTGGCATCAAGAGCGATTTGCACGCCCTCGTGAATGAAGTCTGCTGCTGATACAAAGTCTTGCTCGGTAAAACCTCTTGTAGTCATTGCAGGAGCTCCCATCCTTATACCACCTGGCATGAGTGCACTTTTGTCACCTAAAAATTCAGAACAAGCACAGTGACAAGGTGAATTATTGTAGCATTATTCGTGAAAGTACATGCAATTCTTTGGGAGCGTGGGGGACGACAAATAAAAGAAGGGGTATAACACTAACCAGGTACTGAATTCTTGTTCAAGGTGATCGAGGCCAAGTCGAGTATCTTCTCCACTCTAGCACCATCCATTCCCTACATTAACATATTGAAGTTGTCAAACATATGTTATCAAAGTGGTCACAGTAAAATACATCTGATGTCCAAGAACCAAGATAGAAACAATTTACAACCAAAGAATTATTAGTTTTACGAGCATGTGCCTCATTGAGCCAGGTTGAATTTAGTTTTAATTTATCATGATCACCATTCAGTTTTTCTTTCTCGGACGTACATCTCCAAATTCATCTACTTTCACTCAGAGTGCAGCTCATGCCTTTCTTCTTGTGGGTATGAAAAAACTACTCAAGTGTCTTCATATTGAGGATCATAAACAAGAAAGCTGCAAACACAAAACTCACCAATGGCCTGAGATCAACAAGAACCAAGTGATTATCAGTCCCTCCAGAAACCAATTTATATCCCAAGTCGTTTAGCCGGTCGGCAAGAGCTCTGCTATTTAATACCACCTATGCAGTTGCCAAAAGGTCAGAAACACAAATAAGTTTAGTCCGAGCCTCATTCACAAGTGAGAAACAGAATACCTGGTTCTGGTAATTTTTAAAGTCTGGTGATTGAGCAAGCTTCAAGGACACAGCAAGACCCCCAATTGTATGGTTATGAGGCCCACCCTAAGAGAACAAGGACCGTGCCTTAGCAAAAAAACTTGAAAGAAAAACCAACAAATAAACCTGATCAAGGAATACGGTTGAATAAACAAAACAAAGCATAAGTTGCGATTTCAACCAACCTGTAACCCTGGGAAAACAGCATTGTTAATCGCTGATTCCAAGTCAACACCGAGAACAGGATCCTTCTGGAAGAAGATCATTCCTCCTCTGGGTCCTCTTAAAGACTGAAAAGAGGCATAAAAAACAAAATGAAATTGCAATTACCAGTTGAGTTGTTTCTTTCTAAATAGTAAATAATGCGGAAGCTTAAACTTGCATCTACAAAGCAGCATATATTTCACATGCTATATATGCAGTATCAAATTAATCAAATTATAAACAGTGTTTGCATTAGTTAAACCTTGTGAGTTGTTGTTGTCACAATGTCACAGTACTCAAAAGGATCAGCAACCACTGAAGCAGCTACAAGACCGCTAATGTGAGCCATATCAGCCATGAGAAAAGCACCAACAGAATCTGCAATCTTTATGACCAAACAGCACACGCAAAGTAAGTCTACTGAAAATAAAATCTAAATGAAATGATCAAGGATGACACAAGGAAAAACACAGGACACTTCACGGAACACTTAAAAACCAAGTTCAAAAGATTCGAACCTTTCGCATTCTTGGATAGTCAAAATCACGAGGGTAAGCACTAGCACCGGCAATAATAAGTTTTGGCCTAAAAAGGGTAGCGGTTTTTTCCAGCATGTCGTAATCTACAAGACCTGTTGAAATAAAATAAACGTTAGACTGGTGTTAACATTCACCAGGTAATAATCAGAAAATCAAAATGTACAAATTTAATCACGCACCTGTAGATTCATCAAGCCGATATGGCATAGACTCAAAATAAATAGATGTGCCAGACACTCTTCTCTTGGGAGTCATGAATCCATGAGACAGGTGTCCCCCGTGAGGTAAATCCAGACCCTAAGTCGATAAAATTTGAAGGAATTGAGCATGAAACAAAAGCACAAGACCAAAAAAAGCGACCAAAATTCCAGATTGCATTTCACAACTTACCATTATGCGGTCATGTGGATTAAGAATAGCAGTGTAGACCTCAAAATTGGCAGGAGAACCCGAGAGAGGCTGGACATTCACTCCCCATTTCTTCCCGTCTAAGTGAAATGCTTTTAAAGCCCTTTCTTGGCAAAGAATTTCCATCTTGTCAATGTTTATATTTCCCCCATAATATCTGTCACGTTAAGGAAACAAGAGCATCCAATAAGGATTAACACAAATACTCAAATAAACCTAGAGCACAGACAAGGTTAAATGCCACCTCGAATCTGCAAAAGCCTACCTTTTACCAGGTAGACCCTCGGAATACTTGTTGGTGAGGCAAGAACCAACTGCCTCCATCACTGCTCGGGATGTAAAATTCTCAGATGCAATCAAGCTCAAGTTCCTAAACTGCCTCTCCTTCTCATCTTCAATTATCAACCGGACCTCAGGATCAGTTTCGCTCAAGCTACCATCGGCAAAGCTACCTTGCATACCTAAATAAAAATTTTAAAAACTTGCAATTAAAATTCGAAAATCAACTGACACCCAACTAAAACTCTAAACACCACAACAACAAAAAAAACATCACAAAAAAAATTTAAAACTCCAAAATGAAATTTGACCAACTTGCTGAGCACCTGCCATTTCGGGCACGGGAACAGAGACGGAAGACGGAGGCCTCCCGGTAACAAGGCTGCCCTCGAGCTGCTGCGAGCTTCTGACTGGCCCAACAGAATTCAGTTTCAAATGGTTGTGATTCACACAGAGAGCAGACCCTTTGGAGGGGAAAGCCGAGCCCTTCATCCGAAGGGGCTGATGAAGAGAACCAATCACTGCACCCTGCATCTTCAATTCAATTCTGCTCTCGCATTATAAAAACACAGACGCGTGAGAAACTCTCAAATAAACTTCCAGTCCGATTAAATCATCAAGAAAGCTTTTCATGATTAGGGTTTAGTCTTGAAAAATTGAAGTGTAAGTTAAAGAAATCAATCGAAAAATCCAAGTACCAGAGGAGTGTGAGGCAAAACGTTGTGAAAGGAGGCTGGAAACCCTAACCGCTATTCAAAAGCGCGCGCGGTCGCTGCCCCCTGCTTTGCGCATAAATGTTTTGGATTCTCTTAATTTTCTTACAGTATGCGTATTTTATATTCCTATTTGACTGAATTGTTTTTTTTTTTGTTGTAGTTAACCATCTTTTGGCCCAGAATAACCATCAGAGGATACCTAACAAATTCAAAATAATTTGTTTGGTACGGTGATTTTCATGTAAGACTAAATGATTTTCCGGTATAGTTAGGGGTATAATGGTAATTTTATTAATTAAAAATATTTTCAATTAAAAAAAATTAACTTTAATTTTTTTAGATTTTCGACAACTTCATCCTGAGTCTCGGACCTCCTGCCTCGAGCCAGGGTACTAGTTCGTCACCGTCGAGCTCCGACGATGAGGAGGAGGAGGAAAAAGAAATCGTTCCAGATCCCAACAACGGCGAGCTCTGACGAGTTCCAGATTCAAACAACGGTGGCGGCGGCAAAGAAGACGCGAAGAAGACGAAGAGATCTTATTTTTATTTTTATTTTTTAAAACTCGGGCTATAATGGTCTTTTTACATATTTTGACCAATTTTGACATTGACATTCTCTGAAAATCACCTTTGAGGACCAAACAAATTGTTTTGAATTTGTTGGGTACCGTCTAAGGATTGATTTGCAAAAGAGGACCAAAATATGGTGTAAATACTTTGTAGGGGACTACAAAAATATTTTAGTCTTTGCTTATATACTGATGACTAAATTATTTTTTTGGCCCCCTACAAAGTATCTTTTACTATCTTTTAGTCCCCATTTGCAAAACAACCCTTAGACGGTACCTAACAAATTCAAAATGATATGTTTTTGGTCCCCATAGGTGGTTTTCCAGCAAGACAAAATGGTTTTCCGGTATGGTCAGGGGTATAATGGTAATTTTACTAATTTAAAAATATTAATTTAAAAAATTTCAGTCGACTTCATTTTGAGCCCTCGAGCGCTCGAACCTCTCCCCTCGTGCCCTTAAACCTCTCCCCTCGAGCTCTCGAGTCCTCGAATCTCTCCCCTCGAGCTCTCGAGTCCTCGAACCTCTCCCCTCGAATCCCATGCCTCGAGGCCTCGAGCCCTCGAACCCCATTCCTCGAGCACTTAAGCATCATGCCTCGAGCCCTTAAACATCATGCCTCGAGCCCTCGAATCTCATGCCTTGATCCCTCGAGCCCTCGAACCTCCTACCTCGAGTCCTCGAACATCCTGCCCCCTGACGATTTTTTTAAAAACTCAGGGGTATAATGATCAATTTACATATTTTGACCAATTTTACCGTTGGCTTTCCCTGAAAACCACCTTTGGGGACCAAAACATATATCATTTTGAATTTGTTGGGTACCATCTAAGGGTTGTTTTGCAAATGAGGATCAAAAGATAGTAAAAGATACTTTGTAGGGGGATAAAAAAAACAATTTAATCTATACTAATTATCCATGGTTATATTTGCACTTTCAATTATTACATGTTATACCTGCACTTTCGTGAATCTATATATGCACTTTGCTTTTAACTGGTTTGGCTACACCACGAGGACTAAGAGTCATCCCTTTCGAGAGGTGAGAGCTGGACCCCTTCGAGAATTAAGAGTCCACCCCTTCGAGGGTTGATAACTCTAGGTAAGTTTTATAATAATAATAATAATAATATAAAAAATAAAAAATAATAATATATAATAACTAGATAATAATATTAAATAATAAATATAAAAAATCTGAAGATAAAAAAAATAAAATAAAAATAATAAACATATAATAATAATAATATATAATAATAATAACCATGTTGAGAACTCTGGGTAGAACTCGGATAAGGTTTTTGTATCACCTTGAAATCCCCCTGAAATTCGATAAAACGCGAAGCGGTACGGCCATTGCATACTATGCTAGTAGCAAATCCTTAGTCCTTACATTCGAAACCGGTCAATCTTAGGCTTTGATATCTGAAGAAATCTTTTTTCTTCTTAGGGTTTTCGCTGCCGTTTGTTCTTCAAGGACGAGGTAAGTTTCTTTAAAAGTTTTTTCACGTTGTTACATGTCAGCTGTTTAGTTATGAAATTGAGATGCGGAATATCGTCCTAGTGTTCATCATCCTTTACTTGGGTTTGTTCGTATATTGTATTGTTTGCGTGAAATTTGGGCAACTTTATTTTCTGAAGAAAGGAGTATAATGTTCTGCAATTAAGTTGCTATCTTCTAATGGACATTCTGATTATATGGCTGGTAAATTCCAGTGGTTGTAATCGAACAATGCCTTTTTCTGGGGAAATCTTGTTTTTCTGAAAAAGGCCTTTTGACTTTCGAATGGAATTCTGATTGACCTGTTTGTAATTGATCCACGACCAGGTATTGGGATCTTTTTGCTTAATTTATTGGGTGAAAATCTATTCTTTTCATCTAAATGACCTGCTAGGTGCAAGAAATTACGCACCCGGTAGACTGTGTAAATTTTCACCCACGAGTGTAATTTTGTCGTGGTGAATTTGTGCAGCTTTTGTTCCATCTTCTAGTTTAGCTCTCAATGTTGTTTCACTTGTGTCTTTTGCACCATTATTAATCATCTCACCGGCACTTGACATGTTTAGGATGTTTGGACTCTCCATAAACCTACTTGTCATTCCTTGGCCAATGAAACAGAAAATATACCACCTTTGGAAAGGGTTTATGCATCATTGTTTGCAAATTCATTTTATCTTGTAAGATGATAACGAGTTCTGTTTTTTATTGAAATCTTGTGGCAGTGGTATGGAAAAAGGTCTTAATTATCTACTGACCTTTTAGCATCCTGTTTGTTTCATTGCCTATTTTGAACTGTCCACATGGGACCAATAGAATTTACATTCTTTATCAGGTTTTGATGTGAAGCGGGGATAAGTTATGACTCTACAGGGATATGCACTAAACTATGGAACTGTTTCCGTGCCTCCCATTAATAGTATAGCCAAGTCACGTTCTTCAGCATCTTCAAGAGTGTTATGTTCCCCTACCAAGGTTGTATTTCCATGTACTAATAGCTCTTGGGCACCTTGCCATAATCTTGCCAGCACCCCAGGTTTGCATCCATCGTTATTGTCATCTAGCATGTTTGCACTTATCCATATGTATGCATGCTTTTGTAAGTGTGCTTCTGTAAGTGTGTTTGGATGATGTATTGGTATAAATAGTTTGGCGAGAAGATTTGTGTTTTGCTGAATGTACTCTGTTTTCTTTCTGATATTGTTGTTATGTACAGTTTCAGAAAGTGGCTATATGCATTTGTTTTCAGTTATTCTATTCTCAGATATCATCCTGTCCCAGGTTCAGCCTCCATGGTCTGGTTATGCTTATGATATTGCAACAAACTTGAGTCCAGATCTTGTGAACAGAATTTGTTTTTGCATTCTGTATGAAATGCACCTGATAGATCTCTCTCATCTTTCATTTGTCGGGGTCTTCAATTAGGTTTCCTATGGTAATTATAATGATTTTAGTCAAATTTTGTAATCTCCTGCTCAATGCTTGTCCAGTCAGTTTAGCATAAGGTTGATTAAGTTTACATGCTTGTGCAACTTGGTCTCGTCCCTCTAGATCACTGAATTTACTTTAAAAATTCTTTTTTTGGCCTACACTACATGGTATACAGTATCTTCATCAAAATGGCGTGATCTCATATTCTCATTGCAAAATGTTAAATGTTACTACCTCTCTCTCTCTCTCTCTCTCTCTCTCTCTCTGTTTTTCCCCTTTCTAAACTAGAATATGAATTTTACTGTGACAGGATTTCAGCATGGACTTCTTTCTTTGGCATCCTCGAAACTTTTAAGGGGCGAACTAGGTAGCCTTTCAAATGCAATACCTAAGTTGCCCAGGAGGCGTTTACCTAATTTTACTCCACGGGCATCAAAGGATGTTCCATACAGTTATCGATACCCTGCTATGACTAAGAAGCCCAAATGGTGGTGGAGAGCATTAGCGTGCCTTCCTTATCTGATGCCTCTGCACGAGACATGGATGTATGCAGAGACAGCATATCATTTACATCCCTTCCTGGAGGATTTTGAATTCTTGACCTATCCCTTTCTGGGAGCCATAGGAAGATTACCAAGTTGGTTTTTGATGGCATATTTCTTTGTTGCATATCTTGGGATTGTAAGGAGAAAAGAGTGGCCCCATTATTTCCGGTTTCACGTAGTGATGGGCATGCTTTTAGAGATAGCTCTACAGGTGGTCGGCACTGTGAGCCGCTGGATGCCTCTTTCTGTTTACTGGGGCAAGGTTGGAATGCATTTTTGGACAGCAGTTGCATTTGCCTATCTCTTTACGGTACTTGAGTGCATGAGGTGTGCGCTTGCTGGGATGTATGCTGATGTTCCATTTGTTTGTGATGCGGCATACATTCAAATTCCATATGACTAATGAAGGTTATGATGGTCTTGTGTTTCGCACCTATTCTTCTGGCATATTTGCTGCTGTGACCATAGGACCAAAGGAAGGAGCTTATAAGAGTTTAGGGGACACTTTCTATTTCACTTAATAGAGCTTTAGAACTTGATAAGGAGAATTTTCAACTTTGTCTTTTAAAGGCTTGTATACTACTTTTTCCATTCCCTAATTGTGACATTTCTTTCGTGTCTTACACTTTCCTCGAGTCTTTATTTGTTCTCTTTTGTGTGCATATGATGCAGAACAAATATCCTCTGTGATAAAATGGAGTTTTGTTGACAATAGTTTGCACTAACTAATTCAACACTGAAAACAAAATGAAGAAGAGCAGAATGAATTCTTGTCACAAGCTAACAAGCAAGTTCACGTGTAAACTGGGTCCATGCAATATGGTTGACCATTGAATTTTCTACTCCTATTGTCAAGGTTAAACTTTAAAAAATGCAGTCATTTTCTAAATTTATTAAATAACTAACAATATTTTTAAATTTGAATACTTTATATTATAAATTAAATAAGTAATTCAAAACATGTGTAAACTGAGTTTATGCACTATGGTTGACCATTGAATTTTCTACTCCTATTGTCAACGGTTAACCTTTTAAAAAGGCAAAATCTTGGGAAAGACGGTCTTTCCATAGGCTTATGGAAAGACGGAGTTTTATTAGAATAATAAAAGGTAAAAGGTCTTAGTTGCAATATTAAAGCTTTAGTATGAAACATGTAGTAGTTATAAAATTTATAAACCGGTTTATGCAACCCGAAAATTTTATCTTAATTTCTTCTAATTTACACTTTAAACATTGGTCTTTCCATAATTTATGGAAATACCGTCTTTCAAGAGACGGACTCTTTTAAAAATGCGGTCATTTTCTAAATTTATTAAATAACCAACAATATTTTTAAATTTGAATACTTAATTTTTAAACTTAAATATTTTATATTATAAATTAAATAAGTAATTCAAAACATGTGTAAACTGAGTTTATGCAATATGGTTGACCATTGGATTTTCTACTCCTATTGTCAACGGTTAACATTTTAAAAATGTGATCATTTTCTAAATTTATTAAATAACTAACAATAATTTTAAATTTGAATACTTAATTTTAAAACATAAATATTTTATATTATAAATGAAATAAGTAATTCAAAACATGTGTAAACTGAGTCCATGCAATATGGTTAACCATTGAATTTTCTACTCCTATTGTCAAGGTTAACCGTTAAAAAATGCTCTCATTCGAGGGCTGAAGACTGACCCATTCGAGGGCTGAAGGTACACCCCTTCGAGGGCTAAAGGTTTCAAGGGCTGAGAGCTGGACCAAGGGGTGCCAAAAACGACGTCATTTTCGTCGGCCACCTGGCAGCACATGGAGGCACCACAACTTTTGACAAATGGGATGCACAAAAGGAAAACAGTGGTGCCCAAAACAACGTCGTTTTGGACGGCCACTTGAGAGCACATTGAAGGGAACACATTCGACCTTGCTGAAAAATGACGACGGCTGACACAAGCGTGCCGTCTCCAAGTATTCATTTTGTACAGTAAACCAGATAAAAAATAAACCAGATAAAGCCACTACAGTTTTTATTCCAGGAAACAAAGAGTAAAAGCATCGATCTACATATATGTTGGATATATAGCTTGATACCTAACACAATGAAAACCATAAACACCAACTTAGAGATACATTAAAAGTGGCTGTATCAAATAAAACGGTACATATATAATAAGCACAACATTAACAAGGCGGCATGTAAGCCGGTGGGGGAAGCAGCCTTTGTCCCAAGCCGCGACCATTTTTTATCAGAAACGCCATCTCCATTCCCCACGTTATATGCCGCTCGATGTGGCAATGCATCAGCCACACCCCTGCAACCAATTCATTCAAATTAATCTCTCTTCAAAGACGGTTGAAATTGCAAAAATGAAAATAAGTAAGGATGGGACTTTTGGTTGTATTAATATCGGATCATAAATTTATAGCTACTGCACGTTGCATGGTATATTTTTAATAGGGAAAGTCTCAGGAAAGACGGTCTTTCCATAAGCTTATGGACAGTCCTCAGGGGCATTTACCTTAAATGTTGTAATTTTTTATAAAATTTAAATATTGCATTTTATAAGTTAAAACAAGTAATAATATGTATTTGAAGGTGAAAATATAAAAATATATGATATAAAAAATATTTTCAAAAATTTTAAATTTTGTATGTAATTTAAGAAATGCAGTGTATAAGGTAAGAAATAAGTGGCCTGTCCATAAGCTTATGGACAGGCCGCATGTCAGGAGACCAGACCCACTCTATTTTTAATATTGCAACTAAAACGTTTTACCTTTCTATTATTCTAATTAAACTCCATCGTTTTATAAGTTTATGGAAAGCAAGTATTTTTCAAAACTTTGTCTTTAATATTACTAACTTCAAACTTAAAATAAGAACAAACTTTTGAGGTTTTATGTATTGGTCCACGATCAGCGATAAGGAAATTACGTGTGTAATTGTAATTAGATTCTATTTCCTTTTCTTACCTTGTATAGATATTTTGTACTACTATATAATGTACCTTAGGGTATTGAATACACAATCATTACACCCTTATTTTCTACTACCTTTGTGTTCATTTGTTTTATTTAGTCATTCAAATTAAATTTTTAATTCTGTTTTCAGGTGACACGGTACAGTGTGTAATTTGAATTTTACTGGAAACATAGAAAGGGAATTTTCATTTGGAGCGGATTATTATTTTATTTTTGCTTCGAATCAAATTGCACGAAATTTTTTTCATGATTTTTAACAAACATGTTTAATCGTAAATAAATGTATTTGTGTATATAAAAAGTTGATATTTAAAAATTAGATGTTAAGATAAATTTAACAGTATCACATTTAAAAATATTGCTACGTGTAAATCCATTAAGTATATGATCAAAGTTGTAACAATTTTAATTGAAAAGATGAGATGAGATAGGGAGTAATTTTTAACCAGAAGTCAAACTTAAAATCTAACCACCGGGAGTAGCCTAGTGGCCAGGGCGTATGCCCGCCCCAGAGGCACCCCGGATTCGATTCCAGTTTGGGACAGTTTCTGGGGTCAGTCTCCATTTGCACCGTGTTAGGTGTAGGAGCCTCACTTCGTGTGAGTTATGTGAGAGTCTCACCTCATCTTTGTGTGAGACACAAGAGGAGTCTCACCCCCTTTGTGTGAGGCAACTGGGATGTAGTAATAGAGTGTGCGTATTTCAAAAAAGGAAAAAACTTAAAATCTCAAAGCATGCATATATATACCTGGATTATTTGCATGGAATCTGATGGTAGTCCATCCATTTCTAGGGACTGCAATTGTGTTCATCAATGGAGGATCCACAAGATTATACTTCAAAGGGTCTTTCTTGGGATTAAAGTTTCCAATGCCCCAACCAACCACATAGAAGCTGTGTCCATGCAAATGCATCGGATGATCTATGCCCGAAACCAGATTCGTCCCTTGGAAAACTATCTCAACGCTGGCGTTATACTCAAGCACCTTAACCTTCGTAGCCCGGTGCGGCACCTCTAGGCTAGCCGAAAAATTACTCCCGGTGAAGTTAAATTTTGTCGGTGGAAAACTCGGAAACTCGTCGTTAAACACCCCCTTGAATCGCTGGTTGTAATAAGCTTGAAGTATGTCGACACTGGGGTTCACGAAGCTAATGTTGTTTATGCTACTCGCGAATCTTTGCCCTCGAGGCCCCGCGCACGTGTTGTTTTGCTCGCAGGGGAGTAGGTTGATGGAGAGAGTGAAGTAAAGTGGAGTGTCGATTTTTATGGGGACATTGACCCTAGGGGGCAAGCTTCTTAGGGCACCGAGGAAAGAAGTGGAGGCATTTGTGTCGTTATAGACGGGGAGATGTGGCCAATGGGGAGGTGATGCGGGGACATAGTTTCCTAGGTATTCGAGGATTCCGGTGGTGGTGGTGTTGTCAAAACGGACAGCTCCCGCGCTGCTATATGCCTTTGCGGCCATGTAGTAGTGATCGGGTTTCTGGTTGGCTTCGAGTAAGAGATCGATGGTTTGGCCGGGGGAGATGGCAATGTAAGTGGTATTTAACGGCTTTGTGTAGGCTCCATCTGTTCCCACCACTTTGAGTTCATGGTGGGCAATGCCGAAGAAGAGAATGCTGTTCATGGCTGAGTTCACCATCCGGAGCATATATGTCTTGCCATATTGCACGCTCAGCTTAAACGTACCTGAAAATTGGTTCATGTGACAAATGATGTGTAAGATAAAGTGGAGTCCGTCTCTTGAAAGACGGTCTTTCCATAAGTTATGGAAAGACCAGGGTTTAAAGTGTAAACTACAAGAAATGAAGATAAAATTCCCGGGTTGCATGAACTGGGTTATAAATTTTATAACTACTACATGCTGCATACTAAAACTTTAATATTGCAACTAAGACCGTCTTTCCCAAGGCTCTGCCAATAAAGTGCATGTAAAAATGACGGGCTGAAATGAAAAGTACCTGATCTTGAGCATGGAAAAAGATCACCAGGCTGACCATTGATGAGGAAAGCATTAGAAACATTAGGATCTCCTCCATTACGCAGAGACTCATCAAGAACAGCTTGGATGTCACTCTTCCACCATTCCCCTACACATTTCCCAAAAATTCCCAAAGATGCATCAATATAAACATCTGCTACTCCCAAACTTAAAAAGGATTTAACATTTAACTTGTTACCAAAGACGATGGGGATTTGCTTGTACGGAAGTGGAAAAGGGTAGTTAACTCCCCATTTGGGATAAACAATAATTGCACCATGAATGGTAGCTCTGGACCAATCGCTGTGGGCATGCCACCACAGGGTTCCGACTTCGTCGGAGAGTACAATCTTCTGGGTGAAGGATGTTCCGGGCTGGATCGGACACTGCGTGATGTATTCCGGTCCATCCGACCATGGATATCGTGGTTGTTTCACTCCATGCCTAAAATCAGTGTTTGTTCCCGTCGGAATAAATTTAGTCATGTTCTTTTTCCTTCTACGGCTCTTTAGAGCACAGATTTCAACTTCAATATATATGTTAAGTCATTTAACTTCGATTGCACTGGACTATGACTCCTATCTTGTTGTATTCATAAAAGGAAGAGGAGAGGGAAAATTTGTGTACCAGTGGATGGTGATATTTTCGTCTCCTTTGTTGTGGATGCGAATTATGGTGGTATCACCTTCACGAATGTGCAGGGTTGGCCCTGGGAATTGACCGTTCACCGTCAAGATGCTCTTAGTGCTGCACAGTCTAGTGTATGGAGCTTTCTTGATCTACACCAAATTAATGTTTATAAAGTATAGAATAAGTTGTTTTTTTGTTTCCCTGCAAAGTATTTTTTACTATCTTTTGGTCCCCATTTGTAAAACAATCCTTAGACGGTACCCAATAAATTTAAAATGGTATGTTTTGATCCCCATAGGTGGTTTTCAGGGAAAGTCAACGGTAAAATTGGGCAAATTATGTGAAATGACCATTATACCCCTGAGCTTTAAAAAAATTTAAAAATCATCAGAGGCGGGAGGTTCGAGGGCTCCAGGCATGATGTTCGAGGGCTCGAGTCATGAGGTTCAAGGGGTTTGAGGCATGAGGTTCGAGGGCTCAAGGCATGAGACTCGAGGGCTCAAGGCATGAGACTCGAGGGGAGGGGTTCGAGGGCTCGAGGGGAGATGATCGAGGGCTCAGGAAGAAGTTGAAAATCAGAAAATTTTAAAATTAATATTTTTTAATTGAAAATATTTTTAATTAGTAAAATTACCATTATACCCCTGACCATACTGGAAAACCATTTAGTCTTACTGGAAAACTACCTTTGGGGACCAAAACATATTATTTTGAATTTTTGAGTATCATCTAAGAGTTGTTTTACAAATAGGGACAAAAAAATAATAAAAGATACTTTGTACGGGACAAAAAAATAATTTAGTATAAATATCAATATCTTATTTATTTGGTTATTGAAACTTGTACGACAGTATACAATTGTTTCACGTCATACTAATTTGTCATGTCACATGATTCACATTAAAACCCCAGTTGCATTACAAATCTAGTAATATAACCTCTAGTAAATTAATGTCGCACTTCTTGTCAACCTCATATTAAAACGCCTACACTTCCGATCCGAAATTTTGATAACCACATATTATTTTTTTTTTATAAAAACTTCAAAATTATTTTAAAGCAAATTTTTGTAAAAGAATTTTTTACCATTTTCAGGATTAGAAAACCTAATACATATCCCTTCTATTAATATGGATTAATTTTTAAAAAATAAATATATCGTACTCCCTCCATTTCTTTAATAGTGGCACACATTCTAATTTGAGATGTTTCTTTTATATTGACACTTTCTATTTATGACAAATTTAAGGTTATCACATCCACTCATTTTACTTTTTCTTCTTTCAATTCAATTTCATCCACTCATTTAGTATCTCCTAAATTCTAACACAAACAGTGACGTGTCACTGTTAGAGACGCAGAGGGAGTGCCTCATGTCACTTTGCCGTGGTGGACTAGAGAATTTTTGGACAAAATGGCTAGGTGATACTTTGAGAAGTGAAAGAGATGGGGGAGGGGCCGGCTGCTGTTGACTAACTATTGCCGAAAATTGAAGGAAATTTCAGGCTTTAAATGTTTGTACTCGTTCGGGCCCAAATCAATCTGCACCCTTACTATTTAAAAGTTTGATTAAATTTTAATTACATATTTAAATAAATATTTATGCGATATTGATGGATTTTTTCATAGTAGCTAGTTTTTATATATTAATTATTTATTTATTATTATTATATATAATTAAATATATTGATGGTCAAATATGTTACTTGAATATTGTGGAAAAAAATTATGTGATGTTTGGTGTGTGGGAGAGAGTATAATTTTCTAGCACTACTAATGTTTTTTCTGTCCTTTTTACTTCTTTTATTTTGTAGTTATGTTCACATGTTCCATGCACTTGTCAAACCTTTCGGTCACTGGTTGTTTCTAGTAGATTTACTAATGTACCTACTTTTTCAATAATTAAAGTTTTGAGAAGTACACCAAAACTAAGCTAAGGGTGCTTTTCTTTAATAATAATAATGATATATTATTAAGTATGAATCTACCGGCTCCCTCCGTCCCATCCAATTCTACACATTATGACTTTCGTCTGTTAAATTAAAAAATATTTGATCATTGATATCTGTAATTGTGTGTTAAATACAACCTATGAAAAGTTGATATTTAAAAAATTCATACTATTACGAATCTAACAAAATCACATACGATAATATCTTAATGTATTTATAATTCAATTTTGAGCAATTTTAAGTGAGTGAATAATTAAAATCAGAGGAGAGGGAGTATCATATTCACAATAATGGAAAAATAATTATTCTTGGCAACTGCTCATGAGTGATGAATTTTTGTCATATTCTTTTCAACCTATCTTCAATTTAGATAAGTTCATAGTAATAAATTCCATTGAGTTCAATTCACTACATTCACATCAATCCGTTTTTGTTAAGTCGATAAGAACAATGTTTCAAATTCATATTAAAATTGGAAAAGTGAACTAAAACAATTCCAATATCATTCCAAAATTGAGATTCAATTTCTATACCTTTTTTTTTAGTAAACTCATATTAATGAACTAAAAACGGTAAAAAGATTCTTTTACAAGACTTTGCTTCAAGTAATTTTGAAGACTTTGTACCAAAAGATAAAATGTAATCGTCAAATTCTCTTACTTAGGGCGTTTTTGTAGACGATTCCATCTTCCATGTCTCCACCCCTCGTGTTAACATGGACAAATGGCCAGACCTCAAAAAAGCCTCCATATAAAAACGGTTCGAGTGCTGAAAATCTATTTCTATGTCACTCATCATCTTATTTGCCGCCTGGTTCGAGTCAGGCGATTCGAGTGCTCAACTGTCGAGCACTCGAGCCCGGAGGCTCGAGTGCTCGACTGTCCGGAGATTCAATTTCTATACTCATCGTAAAACGTAATCCATCAATACATAATTTTAAACCGTCGCCCGATATCCTTAGCACTAACTTCCCAATTGTTCACTAAATGAAATCTCCACATATTTCCGGGTTTTACACAGAGAGAGAGTGTTGAGAGTACTTACGATAAATGTATAGCGGTGCGTATGAGCTTGAGTCGGCAGAAGAGCGCCGCCCCATGAGAGCAGCAGCACGCAAAAATAAAAGATGAAACCGGCGGTTTTCACGGTCTGTAGCAACCCCATTTTCAGCTAAACGGCATCCAACTTGCTCTAAATACTGCGGTTAAGGCATTACATATATATCGGCACAACAGGGGGCATACAGAAGACCAGACCCCTACGTATTGCTAGCCGTTGCTTTCATCTCTTTAGCAGCGTGAGAAAAATCAGAAACTAGTTTCGTTTCATTTCGCCAAACCTACTCAGTATTTGTTTCCCATGTGCGCATTGCTATCAACAGTTTGTGGGTTGACTTTGCTTCAAAATAGACGGCATGCATTTTAATTTGATTTCAAATAATGTACTGATGGTAATTTTTATTTTTATTTTTATTTGTTATGCGTATGGTTTAAAACGGTAAAACACTTGAATTAATGCATGAAAGGTTCTACACGATGGATGCGTTCGCTGCAAGAAAAACGATCTATTAATTTATCGTTTTTATCTTGGTTTTTTGGTTTAGGTCGAATAATCGAATTAAAATTTTCTTTTACCTCAGTTATTTTTGTTTTGAAGTAAAATATATTTTTTGTCTCGGTTAAAAAACAACCAAGGTAGATAATATTTTGTCTCGAGTTGATCCTATGGAGTTGTCTTAGCAATTCAAAGAAGGAGCAAAGATATCGCCAAAATTTCGCTCTGCCTTCTCACTAGCTTCTCTCTCTTCAGACCCATAACACAGAAGCCAAAATAATTATTCTCTCCTCACCCAACCTGTCAGTACCATTAACGTCCATATTCTTAACCAAAGAACACCCTCTCACCGCCGCACCATGGCGGCTCCGCCCACCGGCGAGAGTCCGCCGCCAGCATACCTCTCCATTCTTACCCAAAAACAACAGCTAAACCAACCACCATCTCATCTCTACAAGAATCCTTATCTGAAACTTAACCCCATAACCAAATTCAAAGGAGAGATAGCGGTGCTTTTTCAAGAAGATGTTATAGATCACCTCTCATAACCCTTCAAGCGCAATTTAATCGGCAAGTTCGCAAGGGGGATGTGAAACCCCGAACCCAATTAGATTAATAAATAAAATGTACCTCCAATACAAATCATGTCATCTGATTTAACCCTTCAATACCACTCTATTTGGTAAATAAATAAATAAATAAATAAATTTATTATGGATGTTTATCTCGGACGAAGTAAATTTGAATTAAATTATTGAATATATATATATATATATATCAAACGATGATAAAGTATTGGCATTTAGTATGGGTTTCACTTAAGAAAGAGGAAGGAAATAATAGTACGGAAACGGGATATACAAATTGCACATTTTAAAAGAAGTAAAGTAATAAATGATAAATTGAGTTGCTAAATAAATGTCTCAAATAGTTTACCTTGTATCTTCCTCTAAAATGAATATTCCTCTAATTTATTGAGGAACACTAATTTCATAACTTCATAATATATTTTTCATACTTATCACAATTTTATATAATAATAATTTTCATATGATTACAAATAGGAATAAAATAAATAAGTTATCACTTCTAATATTGTTTTGATTTCAAGAAATATAATTGTATTTTATATATAATTGATTATAAGTATTGTAAATTAAAAGAAGAAAAATCTAACAAAATAAAGAATTCAAAGAAAGGAACGGATAAAGATAAAATGAGACAATAAGTAATCAAACAAATTAAAACACCAAAAAGGAAAACAAATAGTAAGAAAATATTTGGGGCACAGGAGAAAACGAAGCAATGATTACAATAATAATAATACTAATAAATAAAGAAAGAAGTAAATGAATAAATAAATAAATCAATCAATCAAAAGGAATTACCGGGAAGAAGATATATATATATAATAATAGCAATAAATAAACAAGAGAAATTACTGAGAAGAGAATATACATATTTATACATAAGTATACGTTATATAATATACTAACAATGATAATAAATAAATAACAATTGAATAAACAAATACAAGAAATTACCGTGAATAAGAGCTGATTGATAGCAGACTTGAGAAAAATTATCCAAAGTAATTTTTTTGGACAAGTAGAATAATTGGGAAGAAACCTGATTTTTTTTCATACTTAGAGCTTTTTTTTGATCTGGCCATTTACCCATGTTAACACGAGGGGTGGAGTCATGGGAAATGGAATCATCGACAAAACCGCCCTAAGTGGATTTTTTGCTTGGGCAATTTTGACGGCCGCAACTTACCCTTTCGTACAAATTCTTCAAATTAAATTTTGAAGCAGCATATTGTAACATCATTTTTTTTTTTGCATTTCAGGTTTGGGGAACCTAATAAACATCCCTCCCATTCTTATGGGTTAACTAAAAAAAAGAAAAGGAGTTGTCTTAGCAATTCTTAGAGGTTGATCCTATGGAGTTTTCTGGACGTGGTTTTTCCCTTTGGGGTAGGTTAATCGAGTAAAGATTTTCTCAATGTGGGGTGGGGTTATTGGGATGTGTGTTAGAACCTCGTGGCTTGGCGACTGATTGTTGTACACTTGTATCACTGGTTGTTTGCTTTCCAGGAGTATGCAAAACTGTGTACGAGTACCCAGCGACCGCACCAACGTAGGTTTCTCATGTACATCCAGTGAAGTGTTCTGAGTTGCTTATGGCTCGTGGTTTGTGGATTTGTGGCTTATGCAGTTAGGCTTAAGTTGGTTACCTTATGGTTAGGGTTAGGCGTAGTTGATTTTCTACCAATGAGGCCATGAGATGAGGATTTCCACTTGTGCTGCGTTGGCTGGGGACTGCCTAGACACATGCGAAGCCGTGACTTATATTTTTTGTTTTTAATACGAGGTTAGGTTTGTCTTGGTTATTGATAGAGTCAACAGGTGTGTAGTCTGCTTGCCCCATTTTAAAAAATGAAGATAATTTAGGTCGGAGTTGTTATAGTTTTTGGGGGTAGTTTAGGCTATGTAATTGATAAGATGTATTTTGCGTAAGTAATATTGTATTGCTGACATGAATATATAGAGTACAATAAGGTGATAGAATATGAGTAGAACTCTAGCTTAGTCAATATGGCTTATCTAGAATCAATTATAATCTAATCAGAAATATGATTTACTCTAACACCCCTCCCTCAAGTGAAGCGTCGGATGTTCAGTGACGCAAAGCTTGGACTGGAAGAACTCAAAGAGAGGACGAGAAAGTCCTTTGGTGAAGATGTCAGCAATTTGAAGACCAATGGAGACATGTGCAACACGCAGCTGGCCATATGCCACCAACTCACAAACAAAATAATAGTTGATATCAATATGCTTGGCCCGCTTATAAGCAAACAGATTTTGAGCCAAGAAAATGGCACTACTGTTGTCACATAACAACAATGGAGAGCTCGAAAGTGGAAGACGAAGGTCGCGAAGCAAATGAGTCAACCAGATCATTTCCGAGGCAGTGTTGGCAAGAGCTCGATACTCAGACTCAGTGCTGGATCGAGAGACGGTAGGTTGCTTCTTAGCACTCCAAGAAATAAGATTTCCACCAAGAAAGACTGCATATCCATACGTAGATCGGCGAGTATCAAGACAATGAGCCCAATCAGCATCCGAATACCCCAAGACCTCAGGAGTACTAGCCGAGCAAAAAGTGAGGCCAAAATGGAGAGTGCCTCTGATGTAGCGAAGAATCCGAGTGACTACGGCATAATGGTCAGTACGAGGATCCTGAAGAAACTAACTGACTGTGTTGACCGCAAATGCCAGATCAGGATGAGTAATCGTCAGATACTGGAGGGCACCAACAAGAGATCGATACAATGTCAGATTCTGAAATGGCGGACTGGTGGAGCTGTGTAACTGCGAACCAGAACAAAAGGGGTAGATACCGGGACCATATCAGACATACCTGCACGACTGAGAATATCTCGAGCATACTTAGCTTGACCGAGAAACAGACCCGAGGATGTGGGTGAGACTTCTAAGCCAAGAAAGTAATGAAGAGCACCCAAATCCTTAATAGCAAACTTCCGATGTGTCCGATCAATAACTTTCAAAGAAGCTCAGAGTCATCGCCTATGAGAATAATATCATCAATATAGACCAGGAGATAGAGCAAGGACGAGCCTCGAGAGAGAACAAATAGGGAAGTGTTAGCAGAACTACACCAAAACCCGAGTTGAGATAAATAGGTGATGAACTGTTGGAACCATGCTCGAGGTGCTTGCTTAAGGCCATAAATGGCCTTTCGCAAGCGGCAAACATAATTAGGATGAACAGAGTCCTTGTAACCAACCGGTTGCGCCATATAGACCGGAGTATTAAGAATACCATTCAAGAAGGCGTTCTTGACATCCAACTGATGAAGAGGCTAGGACCGCATAGTGGCAATGGCAAGAACGGTTCGAACAATGGAAGCCTTGACAACAGGACTAAAGGTATGATCAAAATCAAACCCCGAAATCTGAGAGATCCCTTGCGCAACAAGGTGAGCTTTGTGTCAATCAACTGTACCATCAGGATGATACTTCAGCCGGTAAATTCATTTGGAGCCAAAAATGTTGACACCAGAAGGACATGGAACAAGGTCCCAAGCATGCTGTCCTCGTAAGATAGAAATCTCCTTATTCATCGCAGCAACCCAAAATGGGTCCTTCAACGCCGAACGATAATCCGTGGGCTCGGACTGAGCGAGAAGGGCAGCAAGTAAGCCATGAGCCACAAGACCAAAATAGTCTCGACGCGGAACAGCCCCAGTGGAAGATCGAGTGGCCATGGGATGAATACGCCTCCGCGAAGATGAAGCCGGAGGAGAAGGAACTAGAGAGGGCACCAGGGAGTGAATATCAGAGGTGGCCGAAGATGATGCAGCAGAGGGAGGAGAGCTGGCCACCGGTGACTGGGATGGGGTGGACAGGTCAACAGTCGGCGGAACAGAGTCCGTCGAGCAAAAAGAGTCAGGCATATGAGATGGTTGTTCAGAGGTCAAGAGGGGCAGACTAGAGCTGCCATCAACATCCAGAAAAATAGAAACGTTCAAAGTCGAGAGAGCAGAGCCAGTTACCGAGGTCGAAGACGAGGAAAAAGGAAAACAACCTTCATCGAAGCGTGCATGACGAGTGATAAAAATCTTGCCAGTGGCAGGATCAAGGCAACGAAAGCCCTTATAATGATAGTTGTAACCGATGAAAACACCAGGAATACTTCGTGGAGATAACTTGTGAGGGGCCACAGGACGAATATATGGAAATACTCAACAACCAAAGGATGAAAGTTCGAGTAGGTCGGATCACGATGATAAAGAAGTCCATACGGAGAATTTCCTTGTAACACCGGAGTGAGAAGCCAATTTATGGTGTAAAATGCAGTAGCAAAAGCATCATCACATCTCGACAGGGGCAGATGGGAATGAAAGAGCATAGTAAGTCCCATTTCGGCAACATGTATGTGCTTACGCTCAGCCCGACCATTTTGCTACGGGGTGTAAGGACACGGAACTTGATGATGAATGCCTTTGGAGGCAAAATGGGAGCATAAGCACATATTTAAGAACTCAGTGCCACTGTCTCTATGAAAAACCTTAATTTTGGACGTAAATTGATTCTCAACTAAGGCCTTGAACTGAAAGTAAGTGTCGACAAACTCGGATTTTCGACGCAAGGGAAAAACCATGTAAAACGAGAATAATCATCCGCAAACAAAGCATAATAAGAAAAACCATTTGAAGACAAAACTGGGGAAGGCCCCCACAAATCACAATGAATCAAATCCAGGATGTGCGCAGCATGCTTATTATTCTCAAAAAAAGCTAACCACTGCCCCTTTGCCATAACACATGGAGCGGAAGTATGCGGTTTGGGTAATAAAGAAGAAACCGACAAGAGACCAGACTTCTGTAAACCATAGATGATAGAGGATGGAACATGCCCCGGTCGAGCATGCCAAAGCTCAAACGATGTCTGTCCAGTATTCTGCTGCAAGGAAATGAGTGTTGCACCACCCTTGTCCAAAAAGTACAGGCCACCTTCACTGTGGCCCTAGCCCGTGACTTCCTTGGAAACCTTGTTCTGAATCACAAAGTTTCGATCATCAAAAGTAACAAAGACATTTAAATCCCTGGTCAGTTTACTAATGGACAGTAAATTCTTAGTGATGGCAGGTACAACCAGAACATCAGACAGTGTCAAAGAATCAAAAATTCGAGAATCACCAATATGAGAAATTGGAACCGCACCATTATCAACAGAAACATAGGAATTACCAGAGTAAGGTGCGACACTGTCAAGTCCAGACGCAGAAGACGCCATATGACTGGTATCACCAGAATCAACGTACCAGTCGGATGCACGAGAGTGTGGCTCTATCTGTAGCGAAGCCTGAAAATTGTCAGCCAGGTGCGAGGGATCAGAACGATGAGTCTGTGCTAACATCTTGTAACAGGTAGCCGCATAATGGCTCGGACGACCACACCAGGTATAATGAGGATGGCCGCGTCCAGAACTGGCCCCAGCCGTGATCTGAACAGGACCAGCGCCAAACCGACCTCCTCTGCAACCACTAGAACGACTACCTTGAGGGGCACGGGAACCCCATGCATTGCCGCCCCTGGCTGGCGCGTGATCCCAAGGTTGTTCACCTACGGGGAATGCCATTGGACCAGAAGCAGGTATCGAATTGCCTTGAAGATTTTTCAAAAATGCCTCATGATTCTTGGCGCGAGACAAAACATTAGCATAAAGTGGGGTAGGGGAAGAATTAATCAAAGGAGCAGAAAAATCCTTGAACTCAGACCCGAGAGCAGTTAAAAACTAGATGATTTGATCATCATTAGAAACTAGAGAACCCATAAGGGATAACTGCTAAAAAATGTCATTAAATTGTAAGTGAAGTTCATGAACAGTGCCATTCTTACGTATACCATGGACATCGGCTCGAAGACGAAGAATGGTGGAAGTGCTGCTGGTCTGAAAAGTGGCGTAAAAACTGTCCCAGATATCCTTAGTAGTCACACACAAGGCCGGAAGTTTGGAGAGGGCCTCAGGAGAAAGAGATGAGAACAGTAGGCTACAAACCCTCTGATCTTCATCCATCCAGAGATCATAAGCATCCTTAACCATATTGTAAGCCGCCTGAGCAGTCGTACGATTAGGGGGAGGAGTGCGGAGGGTGCTGGCAAAGGAGGAACCCGTTGAACTAACCGTCGGCAGAGTGGGAAGAGGAGGGTGTGGAATCGACCCATCGAGATATCCGAAAAGCCTCTGAGGGCGAAGAACGTATTCAATCTGGCGCTTCCAGAGAAGAAAATTGGTCTTATTGAGTTTAATTTGTAGCATCTGGAGAAGAGTATTAAACGATAATTTTTCACCGGCCATGATGAGAACAGAAGAAGGAGTTCGGCCGTTAGAGGAAGAAGAAGAAAGAGCAGCGGCCGAATTTTTTTTAGGTTTTAGAAGGTAAATAAGAACACTGCTCTGATACCATGATAAGATGTATTGTGCGTAAGTAATATTGTATTGCTGACAGAAATATATAGAGTACAATAAGGTGATAGAATATGAGTAGAACTCTAGTTTAGTCAACGTGACTTATCTAGAATCAATTATAATCTAATGAGAAAAATGATTTACTCTAACAGGTACCATTCCAAGAGGTGAACTTTCAGGTGGAGGGGTTCGATTGGATGGGTTCGAGAGGTACCCATTCGAGAGGTACCCATTCGAGAGGTTCCCACTCCAGCGGTACCCATTCGAGATGTGAAGTTTCAGGTGGAAGGGTTCGATTGGATGGGTTCGAGAGGTACCCATTCAAGATGTGAACTTTCAGGTGAAGGGGTTCGAGATGTATCCATTCGAGAGGTTCCCACTCCAGAGGTACCCATTCGATATGTGAAGTTTCAGGTAGAAGGGTTCGATTGGATGGGTTCAAGAGGTACCAATTCGAGATGTGAACTTTTAGGTGGAGGGGTTCGACTGTATGGGTTCGAGAAGTACCCATTTGAGAGGTGGTCATTCGAGAGGTATCATCTGAGAGTTACCTTTTCAAGAGGTACCCATTGGAGAGGTGAACTTTTGGTTTGAGGGGTTCGATTGGATGGGTTCGAGAGGTGGCCATTCTGAGAGGTGAACTTTCAGGTGGAGGGGTTTGATTGGATGGGTTCGCGAGGTACCTATTTGAGGGGTGGCCATTCGAGAGATTCCCACTCCAGGGGTACCCATTTGAGATGTGAAGTTTCAGGTGGATAGGTTCGATTGGATGGCTTCGAGCGGTACCCATTCGAGATGTGAACTTTCAGGTGGAGAGGTTCGATTGACTGGGTTCGAGCGGTACCCATTCGAGAGGTTCCCACTCCAGAGGTACCCATTCGAGATGTGATTTTTTGGGTGGAGGGGTTCGACTGGATGGGTTCGAGAGGTACCAATTTGAGATGTGAACTTTCAAGTGAAGGGGTTCGATTGGATGGGTTCGAGAGGTACCCATTCGAGATGTGAACTTTCAGGTGGAGGGTTTCGACTGGATGGGTTCGAGAGGTTGCCATTCGAGAGGTACCCATTTGAGAGGTACCCACTCTAGAGGTGAAGTTTCAGGTGGAGGGGTTCGATTGGATGGGTTCGAGAGGCACCCATTCGAGATGTAAACTTTCAGGTAGAGGGGTTCGATTGGATGGGTTCTAGAGGAACCGATTCGAGAGATTCCATTCGAAAGGTACCCATTCGAGATGTGAACTTTTAGGTGGAGGGGTTCGATTGGATGGGTGTTCGAGCGGTACCCATTCGAGACGTACCCATCCAAGATGTGAACTTTTGAGTGGAGGGGTTCGCCCTGATGGGTTCGAGAGGTGTCCACTCGAGAGGTACCCATTCGAGATGTGAACTTCCAGGTGGAGGGGTTCGATAGGATGGGTTCAGGAGGTACCCATTCGAGATGTGAACTTTCAGGTGGAGGGGTTCGATTGGATGGGTTCGGAGGTACCAATTCGAGATGCACCATTTCGAGAGGTGAACTTTCAGGTGGAGGGGTTCGACTGGATGAGTTCGAGAGGTACCAATTCGAGATGTGAACTTTCAGGTGGAGGGGTTCGATTGGATGGGTTCGAGAGGTACCCATTCGAGATGTGAACTTTCAGGTGGAGGGTTTCGACTGGATGGGTTCGAGAGGTCGCCATTCGAGAGGTACCCATTCGAGAGGTACCCACTCTAGAGGTGAAGTTTCAGGTGGAGGGGTTCGATTGGATGGGTTCGAGAGGCACCCTTTCGAGAGGTACACATTCGAGAGGTGAACTTTCAGGTAGAGGGTTCCATTGGATAGGTTCCAGAGGAACCGATTCGAGAGATTCCATTCGAGAGGTGCCCATTCGAGATGTGAACTTTCAGGTGGAAGGGTTCGATTGGATGGGTTTGAGCGGTACCCATTCGAGACGTACCCATCCGAGATGTGAACTTTTGAGTGGAGGGGTTCCCTTGATGGGTTCGAGAGGTGTCCATTCGAGAGGTGCCCACTCGAGAGGTACCCATTCAAGATGTGAACTTCTAGGTGGAGGGGTTCGATAGGATGGGTTCAGGAGGTACCCATTCGAGATGTGAACTTTCAGGTGGAGGGGTTCGATTGGATGGGTTCGGAGGTACCAATTCGAGATGCACCATTCCGAGAGGTGAACTTTCAGGTGGAGGGGCTCGATTGGATGGGTTCGAGTGGTACCCATTTGAGATCCTCCAATGTTTTTCTTATGAATTGACACTTGGTTTAGTCATAGTTAGAACGTAAGACACCTTCAAAGCCGCCAAGAGAAAATAAACTTTCTTTTTCCAACGAATGAAGTTCCCACCATCAAACCTATCAAGTTTGACAATGTTTGTTGCTAGATCCTTCACCTTGCTTGCCATTGTGGTCAAGAGAAAGTAAAGCCTTAAGAATGTTGGGGAATTTTCTGGTCTAAGACAAAGGCAAGTAGAAGAAAAGTGTAGGAGAATAGAGTGATAAGTATAAATATAAATGCAACCTTCAAATCGTGTATTACACTTTCCTTAAGTCTTTATTTGTTCCCTTTTGTATGCATATGATGCAGAACAAATATCCTCTAGGATAAATTGAAGTTTTGTTGACAATAGTTTGCACTAACTAATTCAGCACCAAAAACAAAATGAAGAAGAGCAGAATGATTTCTTGTGAATGGATGATTTTTTCCTGCGGCAAAGCTCCACCCTTCAGACCTCTATTTGTAGAGCTAAATGACTTTTCCAATGGACACAATGATTGACGGTGAAGACTTGAAGAGTCAGGTATTTTGGAGTTGCACCCTTTGAGATTGCTATAATTATTGATCATATCCTTTGATGAATGGTGACTTGTATCTTTTCAATAAGAGAAAAATACCAACAATTTATCTGCACAACCCACAATCCAACCAATTTATCTGCACAACCCACAAAAATATATTCAGAATAAAATATAAAATTAGATATTTAAATTCGGAGATAAAAGAATTAAATTTGAATTAATTTGATATATTTTCTGTGCCACGTCGCCACCCCCACCCCTCACCGACCAAAATGAAAATCAGTTTCATTTTGAAGTGAAACGAATTGGATTAGTTTATTGATGTTCGGTCACCAATAAACTCGGTCTAAAGTAGCCCTGATCAATGCCAAAACAACAATTAATAAGTCGATTCTTTATTGGTGATGTTCGGTCACCAATAAACTCGATCTAAAGCAGCCCTAATCAATGCCAAAACAATAATTAATAAATCGATTCTGAAGTGAAACGAGTTGGATTAGTTGGTGATTTTTTTTTTTTGGTGAAGTTCCGGTTTTACTTTAGACTGTCAGTTTTTATCAGTGCAAATGGGCAGAAACTTCTTCAAAAGGAGTAAAAAAAATGTCAAAACTCCAAAGATACAAAATTGTGATGAACATTTAGTACATTGCCTTAAAAATCAGATGTGCAACAAAGGATTATTACCACTACAATAACAATAAAATCTTCAAAGTACAGTGAATACTTAAGTTGGCACAAACTGAATCATCCAGAACGGACCAAATCTCTATTAGAGGCCAACACATACTACTGAAAACAAGTTTATGCTGCCCTATTTTTTCTTTCCTTGCTTCTTCTTTATTACTTCATCGGCGTACATAATACCTTTGCCATTGTAAACTTCAGGAGGCTTACAGCTACGAACAGCAGCTGCGAACTGATGCACCCTGTGCTTGTCCAGTCCCGTGCAACATATTACGTTGTTTTTGAAGCAAAATACACGAACTGCTGGAGGTGCCGCCAGTTCAACTTCATGGCTGTAGCCCAGTCTTAGATACAAGAGCCGGCCTTCTGATTCAGCTCTGGCTTTGAAACCAACACCGACAATCTTCAGAAAACGGAAAAACTTCGCTTCCATCACAGCAAATTTACCAAACACCTGGTGTAAAAAAGGGAGACTACTCGTGTCAAGCAGAATCAATAAGCCCATCAGCATCCAAATTCAGAAACAAACTTAAATGCTTGCAAGCAATGTTTCCATATTGTCATATGAGCAAGACTTGTGTGATGCAATCAACCACAAAGCATCAACATATTATAACTCAATTCTTCCACATTCATCATCATAGCGAAGAGTGCCCACTTAATAGAGTTCTGAATCTCATTCAGCAAACTGACTAGCGACTGGCACCCAACTCAGTAACAGGACATGAAATCAAGCACAGGAATAACCTGGAAAACATTTATCATTCCAAAAGTTCAGCAAGGAAAAAATGTCTTTTCCTACAAATCTTATGCTATTCAAATGAAATTCTGGGATTATTATATAAACACAAAGAAAGGGATGAAAAAAGTGGGTGGTGCTTCTCTCAGACAAATGCCTCGATATGTCATCAGGATTTAGGACGAATGGATTTTAATCAGACTCGTCATCTTAATTTGTTCATCACTGAGAAACACCCTTGTTTTCTCTCCCATCAGGATGGAGGGAAAAAGAGAATAAAATCCAAATTACACAAGCTACACATATACTACTATGTGTCAGCACACCAGCTTTTCCTCTGAAAAATAAATAAATTCATCACACTCATCAAGGTCCAATTGCCAAACTTGAAAGGCAAAAGTTGGTGTTTAGGGTATAAAACATTGAACGCGACATAATAGGCAAAAGAAGCCAATGCATTGTTAAAACCATGAAAGCAAGTTATAGCCATAAATATTAAGCGGTGCATTTTTCAGCAGCAAATTAAATAAGCACCAAAGCATTCAGTTTCAGAAACGCCTGCAAACAATGTTTCCGTATTACAATATGAGCAAAACTTGTACAACACAACGAAGCACAAAGCACCAACATATTACAACTCAATTCTTTCACATTCTTCATCATGGCGAAGAGAATAAATGAAATCAAGTGACAGCTACCCAACTCAGTTACAACAAATAAAATCAAGCAAGAAGAGAATAACCTCGTAAAACATTAACCATTTCAAAATTCTAGCCAGAAATAACTGTCATTTTCTACTAACATCTTACTAATATAACATAATTCCGGGATCAGTACAAATGCCTCGATATGTCATCATGATTTAGTACCTCGTCATCTTAATTTCTTCATCACTGAAAAACCCTTCTATTTTCTGGTTTCCAGACTGGGGGAAAAACAACAAAATCCAAACTACAGACACTTTCTAAATCAACGAATCATCACTATTGAAGTACTGCATTCCTTATTTCTCACTTACTTCAGTAATGAAAATTCTCACATCGATATGAAAGCAGAAAGCAAAATAATTCACAGTTTCTTACAAGAGAGTCGCCTCCGACCAGATAATCTACCCTGGAACAGACCTCAAGCCGCCGGTCCGATAACCGTTGAACGTGATTTTCAAGCGCCGGCTGTGAGCGGCGCGCTGCTGTATATGTATTCCGATTGGGGACGATGTTCATTTGTTTCATTCTGTTGTAAACTGTAGAGATGGATACTAGGCCCAATTCTCACAACAAACAGCCCATACCAAATTCAATTTTATCACGCCCTGTATTTTACTAGTATACACATTAAAAGAAAGACTAGATTGTTTTTTTTGTCCCCTACCAAGTATCTTTTTTACCATCTTCTGGTATCCATTTGCAAAACAACACTCAGACGATACCCAACAAATTCAAAACAATTTGTTTGGTCCCCAGAGGTGGTTTTCAGGGAAAGTCAACGGTAAAATTGGTCGAAATATGTAAAATGACCATTATACCCCTGAGTTTTAAAAAATAAAAGGGAAAGTCAGGAGGCAGGAGGCTCGAGGGCTCGAGGCATGAGGGTTTTGAAAATTAATATTTTTTAATTGAAAATATTTTTAGTTATAAAATTACCATTATACCCCTGACTATACCAGAAACCCATTTAGTCTTACCTGAAAACCACCTTAGGGGACCAAACAAAATGTTTTGAATTTTTTGGGTACCGCCTGAGGATTGTTTTGCAAATGGGGACCAAAAGATAGTAAAAAAAACTTTGTAGGGGACCAAAAAAATAATTTAGTCTAAAAGAAATCTAATACTATGCCATATTATAATAATTTTTCTTATATCAACATAATTGTATAGTTAGACTTGGTCGATTTTGCCTAAATAGCTTAAGATTGGATAGAACAAGTATAATATTTGACATGCTCGTCGAGCTAAATTTACAAATTCATCGAGTGACGATGTGGATCATTGCTCAATCTTGTGTGGGCATATTACAAACTATCGAGATTGAGATGAATTTTCTGAATTCGAGCAGCGTTGATTATTTTCGAGCTCGAGCAGCGACACTGAAAAACTTATTGGTAATCCATGATTAACTTTCTTTCGTAGTATCCTACCCCCCGGGGAAGTCAAATCCCCGCTGCCTCCTTGAAACATCAACTTGATTCGTTTACACCCCTAGAGATAAGAATGGTTTATTGACTGTCTTTAATCAGACCAACTTCACTGACACTTTGAGGCTATGTAGCTGACACCCACACGATCGACCAAGTGGTTGAGTGCTTGGTTTCAATCAGTGGCGGAACCAATGGTAAGCGAGGTAGCGCTCCAGCCCTACCTAGATTGTCGGCTGCAGGTAGAAGGAATCGGTCCAGAGCGCCACGCGTCTTTCGACGAGAAGCTCGGAGAAGAAGGCCGCTTCGCGGCCTTCTCCTTTTTTTTTTTGCTACTTTATGTATTGGATTGGGCCAAAATGGAAATCCCAATCCGATAGACAATCCATTTCTTCCCAAATTTGGAAAATGAAAAGCTAAAGAGAGGAGGAAGCAGCAAGCAGAGCAGCCCGCCACCGCACCACCACCAGGTCTCCGTCGGAAGCTGCCGTCGTCCCACCACCGCCACCACCAGGTATTAGCCTCCCCTGAAATTTTTTTTTGGTTCCACCACTGATCTCAATCCCCGTGATCAGGGGTTCGATTTTTGATAGCCGCAGTGTGGGAGTTTCCTCCAGTGGAGGAGCTCCTTGTGGGCACCAAGTACAATCGTGGATCAGGTGCTCACCCTTGGAATGCTGTGATTTACAGCCTCATCGATGTTTGTGGTGTCGGACGAATGGAGCAGGCGAGGGTATCACCTTTTGAGGCTATATGTAGCCAATAAAATATTCACCAACTTTAGGCATGTGATAATTGCGAAGGACGAATAGTTGCTAGTATAATAATGATCACTGATAGAGACCGACAAGTACCATTCTCATTACAGTTGCCAACTACCAGTTCTCAGTAACAAAACTCTTAACAAATAATTACTTACTGCAACACAAACAAATGACCACAAATGTTCATACACAAGCCAGAGTTTTACAGTGCTAGAAAATCAAGCCCAAATTCAGGTGTCCTCAACTCTTGAATGAAACACGAAGCTCGGGAATGTGGTAGTGATGTCCCTGATCAGATCAAAAACACATTCTCGAATCAGCCTCGAGAAAACAAAGCAACGTTGCTGCTATCAACACTAATGAAGATACGGGGTTATGCAAAGTCAACTTTTATCGTGACTATAACCACCTAGTACAGTCGAACAAATCTCACAAGCAAAACTACATTGAATCATTGAAATCCATAGCACCATTTATAGGACTGGAGGATATTTGCCTGTATAAATGCTAAGAATTGAACTGAGAGTAAATGCTTACTTGAGATACTGAAGGGTCATGTTCTTCAGAAGTGAAGGGTGCCGTAAAACAAGGTTTCTCCATTCTTCCTTATCAATCTTCCCATCGTGCTTTGTATCGGCTTCCTCAAAGGTCTAGAGGGAAAAAACACATTTTCAATTCCACATTGAAAGATTGAACATCAACTATTATTGGATAAAGAGTTGAAGAACTCGATATAAAAGAATAATGGAAGCACCTTGTCAATGATACTCTCGATCACATCGTCCGAGAGGTTCATACCAGATTCGGCAAGTGTTGCAACAACCATTTGTTTCACCTAAATATTTAGCAGTCAATTTAGACATCGGGCGGAACCCGGAAAGTCTACAATGTAACATATGCTAGACTGTTTAAGGAGCGAATAAAATCGATATATAGCAGATTCATACCTCTTGCCTTTCTATGAAACCTTGTTGTTTAAGATCATATAGTTGGAAAGAAACTGCAAGAATGTATATCTTGGGGTTCAGATTAAGAAACGAACATTCATAAACAAAGTTGAACCAAATAAAATGCTAACATACATTCAATTTTATCATCGATGGGTGCATTCGGGTGAAAAACAGATAACGCACAAGCAAACTCCTCAAATCCAAGTATTCCATTATGCTTTGTGTCAAACAAGTCAAACACCTACGTAAACAGGGTGACATTAAAAGTGAGAAAGACATCGGTATGATAGTTTGTACTTCCAAAAGGCTAGTAGATTACCCTATCTGCAAAGAGGCTTTCTTTTTTATTTGTTTTGAATAACGCCAACTGAAACTCTTCCTGTACAAAAAAAGGCAAATCTCAGCGCATTCAAGGAGATACAATTCTATGTTTTAACACGAAGAAGATGGAAATAACAGCACTGTACCTTGTTGATCAGTCCATCATCAATCACAGCACTGCTTATCTTCTTGAAAAGCTCATAAAGTGCTTCGACTTCACTAACACTGACTGAAAAGATATAGAAATTATCAAACGGAGAATCTAATAGCTTTTCCAGCAGAGACTCAAAATTAAGTTAAGCACTCAATATTTGACTGTTGGTCCGTACAAAAGATCGAATGGCATACATAATAGGTGGTTTAACCACTTCAGTTTAAAATCATTCAAGAATTCATACGTGAGTGCAAGCACCGTAAGAAAAAAAAACTAGTTTTTAATCCTAGTAACATGCAAAGGGTCTATTATCCTAAACACAATTACTTGCGGATTAGAGTTTACAGGATACATCATCGATTGGTTTTTGAACTAGGCCTTCACGAAGTAAAATGAACCCCTAATCATCACTGAACTGAAATTTAAGCTTACTGTGAGGTCTTCACTAGCACATCACTCATATAACACTGAAGAAAACCAAATAAAAGACCGAATACATACACACAGTCTCTCTAGCCAAAATTTCTGGATCTTCTAGTCCCCTCGATTGCTTGTTGAAGTCAAGATCACACCATTGTAGCAACGAAGCACCTAAATGCCTAATCCCCTCTATGCACTGCAACATGATAACGCTTGCACCTCAAAACGCTCCATGTCTGCTACGAGGTAAGATCCACATATGACATATAAACCGGAGTACAAATTGCAGTATAAAAACACAAACACGGACACAACACAGGCAGGAGAGGGAACCTTTTGACCATTCTCTGTTTCTTCTTTATTCAACACAATGCTAAAGGGTTATCTGTTCCGATACTCGATAATCTGTTTCAAGAACAAGTTCAAAAGGAGAATCAGATTCCTGCCATTCGAATGCCACAAATCCCGCTAATAGCATGGGTTAAATCCTAACAGGCAGACATTTAGAGTGCTATCACAGTAACATTAAACAACAAAACAACAGCCTCCAACTCGGTACAAAAAATCAAAATCTGAAGTTTCACAGAATAACACAGCACTACAGAAATTCCCAAACAAACGCCCAGTAAAAAACTAAAAGTTTCAAAAATCCAGACCCCGTAAGAAGCAATTCCCACCAACATAAACAAAACTCAAACTTTTTGCAAACCCAAGATTCCATCCAATCAGAACAAGCGATATAGCAGATCAGAACCATTAAAAGGCAATAAAAATCATTCCTTTCCCTACACAAACACACAAACGAATGCATAAGAACCACAATTGTAACAGGTTCCAACAAAACCCTTATGCAGATCCAAGTAAATAGCACTTATCTATACATGTCCACCAAAACTCGTGTCCTTGATCAACAGAATAAAAAAAAAGAAATTCAGATGCTCCTGTTATTAAGCTTACCTTTTTTCTTGGAGAAATTGAAAGAATCCCAGAAATGGGAATTGGAAAATAGAGAGGTGGTTGAAGAAGAGTTGGAGGTGGAGCTGCTGATTGCTTGAAGCTCTGTGATGGAAAAAGACAAGGCTACTAATATAAGCAACACTGTCATCTTATACCCTTCTACTGCTACTCCATCCAATTTTTTTTTAATATTAAACCCTTTTCTTCTTCCTCACATTATTCAAGTCACATCTAATTATTATGAGTTTTTGATGCTTATCGTAGATACTTATCATAGATATTTTTTTATTTTTTTTAAATTAACCCATTTTAATGGGAGGGATGTGTATTAGGTTCTCCAAATCATAGATATTATTTGATTTTAGCAAATTCTTGGGAAAAATAGGGTTTAGTTGGGATAATAAAAGGTAAAATGTTTAAGTTGCAATATTAAAAATTTATTATGCAACGTGTAGCAGTAATAAAGTTTATAACCCGATTATTGGTGTTTTATGAAACACAGTGATATTTAAGCATAATTGGATTCGAGTATTTGTGAACTCGGAATGTTAAAACAAGTTTGGTGGTGCGGAGACTATCTACGAGCTTACATTTTTTGGATAAATATTAAAACTGTGGCGGTTAGACTAATCTGTCTTTTCCTTATGTGAAAAGATGCATCATTCTAGATACCTCCGTAATTATTTATAATTCTGACGGAGGTGGTGTGTAGTGTCTAATTCCTTGACTGGATGAGGATGAATTAAGGATTGTGTATGGGATGGAGTGTTGGTAGCATGTCTAACTTACTGCATTGTCCTAGAAGGAGGAAAGGTTGTGTCATTTCAAAATTTGTTCGTAATATTTCTGATAGCTACATTTTTTTATGTAGAACGATGAAGTGTTGTATCTTTTCACAACATTTGTTTCCTATAAATACATGCGTATACATGCATGGTGTTAGAAGTGGAAGAACACATAATAGAGAACAGTACACGGAACACGATAGACTAAAACACAAAACACAAAGAAAATTTCTCCGAATTCCTCAGACATACGTAGCAACCAAAAACACAGGTACTCAAAAGTATTCTTCTGATTCAAGCCTATAACATGAGGGATTCTCAATTTTTATCCTCGAAGGGAATTCGTGTAACCCAAGACTGTAATAGGGTCGAATTACTCTTTAAGGAAAGCGTACGAAACGTGACTCACATAGATATTCAAGAAATATTTTACCACAATCATCTAAGCGTGATTTTGTCATTGCATTGTAATGCATTATTACATCATCTACCCCAACACTTAGCTTATAAACAAAACACTTAGAGCATCTACACTAGTAGCTCCTTAAATCTACTTTTCTTAATAAGGAACATTCCCTATTTAAGGAGTACCGTTGTGAATTTTTAAGGGAGTTGGTACATTTTTCTTTGTGCAAATACCAATCAATCAATGAATGTCTTTTAACCTGGCTTGTTTTATATTTTTAATTAATTATACTCCCCATGTCTCTCTATTTATGGCCCCGTTGACTATATATTTTTTCAAGGCATATTTTTGACCATCGATAACTTTTGTTGTATATAGTACTGGACATTATGTGAGATATTTTTGGATTCTCCGTAACATGTAATTTTTAAAAATTAAAATTTATAATATGTTATGGTACTAACAAAAGTTATCAATGGTCAAACATACGTTGAGAAAATGTCAGAAAAAAAGGGACATAAATAGATGACCAGAGAGAGTAATTTAAAGTAAAATAGATGTGCGTGCTCATTAGATCCACTACCATTGTTGATAATTTATTTTTATCTTATTTTTATCAAAATTCATAATATGATACTTAAAAAATATTCTTTTAAGTCCACTATAATTATTGATGCTCTTATATTCTTTAAGTCAGGTCAAATACACCCCCAACAACCAAAGATGCTATTTTCCGTTTTTGTTTTTTTGCTATACTATTTTAATTGACAGTATGGAAACATAATGGTGGAGATTGGGGTCCTCATTTTTCCTTTTGTATTTATATGTTTTTTTGTCCATTTTGGACAATCCCAAAATGCCCCCTCAAACAATTTTCTAAAGAAAATTTGAAGTTTAAAAAGAGTTAAATCTGCCACTTTAATTAAGAAAAAAAACACTTCCTCCATCCAACTACAAAATTAATCAACCCATTTCATTTAACTACGCATATTAATAATTAGAAATCATATTCTTCAAAAAATAATTATAAATTATATAAGAATTCAACAAAATTGTGCTCTTAGAGAAAGTATCATGAAAGGAAATGTGGCATATTCATAAATATGCTCCCTGAAATATTGTAAGATTGGTATCCACAGAAATACCAATGAATAGAATAGTTGGTGGTTATCTTTCCCTAGTACTAGGAAATAAATTATCTTTTAAATAATTATTAATTATCCTCTCATTTATTTGCTAGGGATAGCGCAGTAATATACGTTTATAGATATGTCACTTTATTTTAATCTTAAAATTTGTATTTTTAATTTAAATATAGTATTTTATAATTTAAAAATGTAACAAAATGTGTTTGAATGCAAAATTATAAAAAAAAATTATATTATAATATTTAATTTTAAAAATTATTTTTATTATTATTTAAATGTTTAGCGTTTAATTTAATAAATGTAGTATATAAGTAAAAAAATATCGTTGACAATCCATAACTTAAGTGTAGATCACCAGCCAATAGACCTCTTCGTACTCTTATAGTATATATAAACTGAATAATGCACAAATATAAGATACCGTCTCTTGAAAAACGGTATTTCTATAAGTCATGAAAAGATCAAAGTTTATCTTGCAAATTAGAAGAAATGAAGATAAAATTTTTGGGTTACATTAGTTGAATCATAAACTTTATAACTAGTACACGTTGCAAAATAATTTTTTAATATTACAATTAAAATCTTTTACCTTTTTATAATCCTAATTCATCTGGAAAGATGATTTTTCCAATACTTTGCCAAACTAAAATATAACCAATCCTTTTTAATAATAACTTAGTTAAAATGTAGGTAAAGTCTTGAGAAAAATCGTGTTTCCGTAGTTGTAATATTAAAAACTTATTACGTAATGTATAGTAATTATAAAGTTTATAACCCGATTTATCCAACCCAAAATTTTTATCTTCATTTTTTCTAATCTGCACTTTAAACATTGGTCTTTTATGACTTATGGAAAAACCATCTTGTAAGAGACTGACACTACAAGGTACTTCCTTGGCCCCAAAATATTGACATTCTTACTATGGACATATTTTTTCTGAAAAAAGTAAAATGAATGGATAAGATTATATTGGAAAGTTAAAAGTAACTTTAATTGATAAAAATAATTTGGAATTTGATAAAAGAAAGAAGTATCAATATAAAAAAATAATTTAAAAAAGGAAGGAAACGATGCGAATATAAAAAACACCGAGGAGGATCATAATGGTAAGTCGAAATCATTTCAATAAATAATTTTCAATCGTCCATTTTGATTCCATTATTCCCAAACACACACCGATTCCATCCGCCTCCAAACTCCACGCCGGCGGCCATTGCAATCAACAATGAACGAGAACGAGCTGAGGGCCGAACTCAGGTCCAAGTTCTTGGAGGTTTACTCTATGCTCAAAACAGAACTTCTCAACGACTCTGCTTTCGACTTCTCCGATGATTCTCGCCAATGGCTTGACCGGGTGAGTAATCAGCATTCATATGCAAAATGGTTTTCCAGTTGGGTGCGATCTTAATGTATATGTTCATCTGGGACTGATTAGTTTTGCCTCTGAATCCATGGAATGCTGTAAAGATTGAATCTTGGGGATTTATGGATGTCTTTTGACTTTACTGTTCCGGGACTATAAATTGCATTAATGTATCGGTCACGTGATATGAACACTCAGTAGTTTTTAATTGAATGTAATCAAAGGCGTTTCATTAATGGGCATGTTTCAGTAATGGAGGAATTTCGTGTGGAGAACTATAATGTGGGCAAAGGAAGTAATGGAAAAAGAGGTGTTAGATAGGATTTTCCCGGCTTTTGTTAACCTCTTCAAGATTTAGTTTTTACCATGTTATGATCTGAAATGTATAGCTTGTGATTTGTATGCTGCTTCTTTTCAACGTCTAACTTTCTGTGTTGGTTCTGTTGTTTTTGTTTTTGTTTTCCAGATGCTTGACTACAATGTTCCTGGAGGTAAATCTGAAATGGTTACTTCATTTTTTTGGATAAATGTATGTATGATGATTATTGAGTTTTTTTATCTTTAGAGTTATCTTAGTTATGACCTTCGTGTTTGAATTTTCAGGAAAGCTCAATCGAGGTCTCTCTGTTGTTGACAGCTACCAGTTGCTGAAAGAAGGAAAAGTACTAACAAGTGAGGAGACGTTTCTTGCATCTGCACTTGGCTGGTGCATCGAATGGGTGGGTATCCCTTTCTTACCGGTATTTGTTTTGCTCGAAACTATCCTGGATTGACTTTGATCGTGTGATTTTGCAGCTTCAAGCTTATTTTCTTGTTCTGGATGACATCATGGATGGCTCTCATACACGGCGTGGTCAGCCTTGTTGGTTTAGATTACCGAAGGTGTTGCCTACTCGCTTATCTTTTCTTTTTTTTTATGTTTGATTTGATCCGGTGACCTAGCTCTTAGTATGGACTTGGAATTCTGTAGGTTGGCATGATTGCTGCTAATGATGGCATAATCCTCCGCAACCATATTCCAAGAATTCTGAAGAATCACTTCCGGGACAAGCCTTATTATGTGGATCTGGTTGATTTATTTAACGAGGTAGGGTTGAAGTTCTGACAAAAAGATTTCTCACTTGTGTAATAGTCCTGGAAATATAAGTTTTCTGGTGCTCTCGTTCATCAGGTAGAATTCCAGACAGCTCATGGACAAATGATTGATTTAATTACCACGCTCGTGGGGGAGAAAGATCTGTCCAAATATTCAATGTCTCTGTAAGTGATAAACGTTTGATTATATATGTTCAAAGTTCTGTGCTCTATATGAAGGGACCTTGTTCTAGCTGCTGAAGTTACCCTTTCTCTGCAGCCACCGGCGCATTGTTCAGTACAAGACTGCGTATTACTCTTTTTACCTCCCCGTGAGTAAATGATGTTCATATCCTTTTGCATTTTCCGTTTCTTCTATTCAAATTCTATTGCCTCTATATATTTCTCAAAGTTGAAACATATTTCTTGATCTGGTGTTGTATGCGTAGATCTTTAGGTTTCTAATTTATGGACTATTATTTTAGGTGGCCTGTGCTCTTCTTATGGCGGGAGAAAAACTGGAAAACCATAGCAATGTAAAAGACACACTTCTCGAAATGGGAATCTACTTCCAGGTGCAGGTGAGCATTGGCAAATTTCTATCCGGAAAATTGTTGTTTGCTTCTCGAAACATCGATAATTTTAAGATCATATTCTTCTTTCTGCCTCTTTTCTCTCTATTTTCTTTTATATAGGATGACTACCTAGATTGCTTTGGCGATCCCGAGGTAATAGGCAAGGTAAACTGCTAGAATCCTTAAGCTCAATCTTATCCTTTCAAAGGGATTCTCTGTCCTTTACTTCTTTTCGATTATTAGATTAGAAAGTTAGAAAGTGTGATGAAACTCTCGTACCTTCAGGTTGGGACAGATATTGAAGATTTCAAATGCTCTTGGGTGGTGGTCAAAGCCCTCGAACTCAGTAGCGAGGAGCAAAAGAAGATTCTATACGTGAGTTACGAATCCTACACTTTTACTAACTACTATGACGTATACCACGATCGATAACGAGGCATACTATGTTATCAGGACAACTATGGAAAGGAGGACCCGACTTGTGTGGCCAAGGTTAAAGAGCTTTACAACGCGCTCAAGATCCAGGTCTGTACCTAATATTAAACCTCCAATTCTTTCATCAGAAAGTCGGACTCCTAATTTCCATTTGTTGGTATCTGAAATATTTTTTTGCCAAATTTGCTACTGATAGGATGAGTTCTTGGATTACGAGAGCAAGAGCTACGAGAAGATCAACGAGGCCATTGGAGCTCATCCTAGCAAAGCTGTCCAAGCCGTTCTGAAGTCGTTTCTGGCAAAGATATACAAGAGGCAAAAGTAGGTCTGCAAGCAGTTCAAAACTTTCGACAATTTTTTTAGCATCACTCTACGGAGGTTCTTAGGCGACTATTAAAATGCTTGAAATACTTTTACCTCATCATGTATGTTGTAGCAGAATATATGATAACTAGCGAGTTGTTTGAATTGTGTTGCATGTGAAGTGTTTCGGTTTTGAGAGCTGATCTTTTCAGTGATTTTGGTCTATGAAAGTTGAGAACTTATGGTCTTCTGTATTCTGTAAAGTTACACACTCCAATGATTCATTTAGTATGAAGTTATTTTATTTTTCCTTTATGATCGATGAACATAATCGCTTAACAGCACGCAAAATTGAATGATTTCATCTCGATTGGATCACTTCCACCTGCGTAATACATTTTTTATAATACTGAATGAAAACACTTTTTTCTTAAAGAAAAATCTAATGATCGGCCAAAATGTTCACAGAAATACGCCTAGGTTACTGATAGCCTGCGCTAGAACCACTACTACTCCATAATGTGCGCGCGTTTCACACATTCTATTAGAAAAAGAGTCGATTAAAAGAACTATCAGAAAGGCATACAACTTAATATGATAGACCACTATCTTACACGGTTCAATCAGTCAAATGTACAAGAATTACTCGTTAAACCGTGGGTCGAGTCCAGGATGTTTCTGATGTCAAAGGGTTCCCGTAATACACTTGCTTTGTAGAGTCGTCCCAAATAGCCTGAGAGAAGGATGTAGGAAATGGAGGAATTTAACACTCGAAAATTAGAAGCCAAAAGGTGAGCCTTTTCAAGAAACAGAGACTGAATATTACCTGCCACCCGTTTGGAAGGCCTTTGGAAAGTTCATCAAGATTGTTGGGCTGGGGATTCACTTCTGAAACACTTTCTGAAGGGCTCTGAGCAGATTCCTTTGCTTGTTTAGCACGCTTGCGCTTTACACGTTCCCGCCTGAACAAAAGAACATTATGACCTTTGTTTGCAAAAGTGATCAGAAATTCAAGTACGTGTATTAAGGGTTCAGGGGGGGTCTATTACCAATCACCACCAAGGGGCTGGAAATTTGCATTCTCTTTGGCCTCTCCGCTGGCAATTTGCTGCTTACGCCATTCCTGAACAAATAAAGGTAATACAGAAATCACTATCCCTGGTTGTAAACGTAAAATAATGAGAACTGCTAAAAGAGCACCACAAACCTCGATTTCTCGTTGTCTTTTCCTCTCTAATATCTCCAAGGGATTTTGTGGTTCTGTTTCCTCTTCCTGCAGTTCCTCTTTTGCAGCTTTCCACTACCAAGTACATATGCATGCAAAGCAAGGATATTAGATTCCGAAAAACATTCCATAACATTAAGGTATATCAAATGTGGTGAAATGAGTACACACCTTGTCAACCAGGCTGGAGACTTTCTTGTTGGACCTCAGGGAGGAAACCACAGCCACCGTTCGCTTTTTCTTACGTGGAACTGCAAAGAGAATAATTTTCTGTTAATATATGCTTGAAGCAAAATATACCAGCGAATATATTCCAAGAGCTAGCTACAATCTTTACCTTTAGGTTGAGCCTTCGAAGGTGATACAGAAGTAGAAACAGTTGCAGTTGAAGCAGGAACTGATGAGACAGAGGCACTATCGGTAACTTGGAGGGAAGCTTGAGATGATGAGGGTTTAAGAGTTGCATTCGGAGAATCCCCATTAGCAACGGAACCTTCACCATCACCCTTTGGCATTGAAGCATAGTCCAAATCACCATGTGTAGACAAAGATCCAAGGGGATTTAAGACAGGAGGTTGGACAAAAGGTTGTTGCACTGCATCTGGAATACCATAGTATAAGCCAGTCTCAACAGGATTGACGGCCAATGTAGCAGTGGCGTAAGTGTCAGGCAATGCACCAAAATATATTGGGGGTTGGGAAACTACTGGTTGGTATCCCTCAGTATGGGCATATGCATGAACACTAGCTACATCAGTGCTCGTTTGAGCAGCATACTGGAAATGAGAACCGGGATATACGTTGTACTGTTCCATGTAAGGATAGGCAGGTACAGAAACCAAATCACATGGATGGGAATATGGAACTTCGGGAGGCTCGTCAGGTGGTGGGGGAGGAAAAGGTTCATCATCAGGAGGCGGTGGAGGAATCCAATCCTCATCAGGTGGAGGGGGGACATTATATTCTTCTTCTGAGGGAGGGTTTCCCAGGCTTGCTGATGTAACTGAAATACCTAAATTGCTAGCAGGGGCAGCATCTTCAACTTCCATGTCAACATCCATGTCTTCTTCTGAAGCATTGCCAGTATATATTGTCAAGTTTCCCTCTGATGGAACATGTTCACACCCAGTTGATTGATGAATGCCAGTTTCCACATTATTTACGAGTTCGACTCTCCCAGAAAGCTCAGGAGCATAGGTATCACCTGATGCAGACACCGCCTTATTTTCCTTCGAATCTGCATGAACTGCAGGACTACTGCTTTTAGGGCATAAATTAGCTGAGGCAACTTCTTCAACCTTCTTAGCTTTTAATTCCTGTAAGTAGTCATTGATAGTTGCCTCAAGCTGTTGGAGCTTGTTCCCAGAGAGTTCCCAAAAAGGAAGTAAGGAGGATCCATAGCATGCCAAGGACTTCATATCAGCAAGTCTCATTTCAACTTCTAATACATATGAGTGCAGACGAGAATGTTCATGTGAAGGGTCCCTGGACATGGAAAAGATAAAATCAGTAAGTAAGCTAAATTAACAGCATATACTAAAATCTATAGTGATAGCGAATTGCAACTTGCAAGAGAGACATTACCCACTGATGCTATTCAATTGCTTTAATAGAAGTTCACCGTGTTCTACAACACGAGAAGTAAGATTTCCAGTTGCAGAGCTTTGGGTATTTTCAAGCTTCAAAGAAGAGTAGATTTCTGGGTGACTTTGGGTACCATGAGTATCTATTCTCTGGCCATCCAATGCATCTTCTATTAACGTTTCTGTCATGACTCCCTGGTCTCCGCCACCAGTCATTTCAAAATTTGGACAGGTGGAGTAAGAGGCATCAATTGCTTTCGCCTTTTCTTCATTATTAACATTGTCATTCACAGTTGCTTTTAGCAATACATCTGGAACCGTCCACGAAGTCTCACCAGTAGAAACATTCCAATAATAGTACTGATTACTTTCTTCATGCAAGACAGCCTTCCAGCCTGAACACACATCTCCGTCCTGTAAATAAGAAGTTGAAGCAGCAATTGCTTTTCCTGCCAAACCATTTTCATCCAGCACTTCATCCGCTCCACCTTCAGCAATTCCTGCATCAACACCTTCTTCTGATTTCTCTGTACATTCCAATATGGAATGTCCCTCCTCTGTTTCTATATGTCCAGCCCTATCAATGGTAGCATCATTTTGTCCCTTTTCCTGCCAAATGAAATAAATATATAGTTTAGCATGTAAAATGAACAATCATCTCAAGTAAAATGAACAGATTATTCATCTTGGTTCTTCATTCTCATCTCCTTTGTTGGTTATATCCAAGTTTCAGGGAGGAACTGAGAAGACATCACTTTAATAGCCATAGATCATATACCATTACCACCTACCGTACCAACACAAACTGATGACACTAGGAGAGTTGGTTATCATTAAATAAGGTGGTGCCAGGAGACCAAAACTATAAACTCCGAGTGAAGACATATGTGCAAGATAACAGCTTCCTGAGTACGAATAAATAAATAAAAATAATGATCTGGACATGTAAGGGATGCTGCAACTGTTAGAAAAGGGGAAAACAATTGATCAACAAACACTCTCAAAAAGCAGCAGGTAAAAAATAATTGGAAAAGAAAAGATGACCACCACAGAAGAATGATATGAAGAGATACCATTAATGGTTTCAACCAGTTACTAGCTATCAGATAAGAAGATACCATTGATAATTTGTTTGATTATGTTCGGAATAATTGCAATATACACAAAAAAAAATTAGTGAGTAAAAGACAAATAACCTGACTCTCATCACAGTGATCACGGGAATCTTCAGCTATATCCGGGTCCTTGTCTCCACTTGATCCATTATCCAACTCATCGTCGCTATATTGGCCAAGCAAAGCTAAGGGGTTCTCAGGTTTACCTACAAAGACAATACTCAAACGTCAAACCCAAGAAGAGAAGACAATACTCACCCCACAACCCACCAATTTTTGAGCTAATGCTTTTCACAATGATTTTTGCATGGTTATAAGCATATGGCAAATTTAAATAGAAACAATAGCAAGGAATTTTGTTCCAGAAATTTGCCATATTCTTCTGCTTCACCTGTAAAACACTGAAAACTAGTCAGTCAGGAATAAACTGAAAAGGACAGAGTAATACGAACCGAGTGGTAATTAATCCTTGAGGCACTCTCCAGTTGAAGTCGCCAGAAACGATCAAAAAAGGACAAACTCAGAAGAATATTCAATAATTCACTGTGGCAGGGGCCGGATGTAATCGGATCACCAATTGAATGTCCCAATACCACAGCCATTCTACAGTCTGAGAACACAGTCTTTCCAGGTACAAACAATACGTCTCGCACTTTGAAATTTTTAATAAATTTTCCACCAAAAATTACTCTGTCACATCATTCCTTCTCTACATAGATCAGTCCTTTTTGAGTAAAACTGACGGAACCCACCTGAAGATGATGGTGAACTGGGTAACCCCGCTCCATTCTTTGCATCTTCAGCCCCTCCATCTTCACCTTGGGCAGAGGAGCTACCCAAGTCTCCTACAAATCACATCAAATCTTAGCAATACAACTCATAAGTATAATGACTTGAAACAAATTATAAAAATTTCCGAACTCTTGATATACATTTTGCGAGAAAACAAAAGGTTAATATATTTACTCTTTTTAAACATAAAACTGCCCAATTATCATGAATTTCCAGCTTACAAAATAAACTAAATAATAAAAATCAACACAAAACAACCATTAGAAAACCTTAAACTAATCATCGGGGCAAAATACTTCTAAACTAAAAGTCAGTTCACATAAAATTTAAAATTCTACAACCCTAATGACCATCATGATTCAGCTCATTCAACGCAATACAGTAATCCATCGGCAAAAAACAGCATAATTAACACAAAAAAAAGGGTCCAAAAACAAAACCTCCAGCTTATTTCAGCTCACTCAATGCAGAAAAAAGATTCAAAACCCTAAAAATTAATCAATGAACAGATTAATTCAGTAAAGTTATATACCAGAGGGTTCCGCGAAAAGATCGAGAATTACTCTTCGACCAGAGGCAGCTGCAATCCTACGTTCTTTTCTTCTCCCCATATTTTGCACGAATTGATGTCAAATCAGTGGAAACCGATAAAATGTTAGGGCGATCAAGTTCGATTTCCAGGAATTTTTCCAAAACGGAAACCCTAGCTAATCTGCAATTAACAATTCCGTTTTGCTCTTAAAATGGCGGTTCAATTTTCAACGATATTATTATTAGCTGAATATATATACCCCATGGGCCCAAATTTAAATACTAGTTGAAAACGGAATAAACTGGTTTTTGGGCTAATAAGCTTTTGACGAGATTTAAACTTGTCGGCCCATGTCATAATCCAAAGGCTAAGTAAATTCAGGTGAAAGTTGGTCACAAAGTAAAAATTAATTTGAAAAAAGTACATATATAACCCTATATAATTTACGAAACTATAGATATAAGTTATAACCCCATGCTATTGAAAGTGCAAATATAACCCTATCTATTTAGGTTATGTGCAAATATAACATTTTCAGTCAGTTGGAGGCAGGAATACATTGAAAAATTTATTTTGCCCCTCTGTAAAAAAATTTTTTGAAAAAATACTGAAATTACATTTCTACCCCTAAAACCCTCTTCTTCGTTCCCATACCCTTTCTTTCTATGTTTTCTGCAACCAAAGTTTTCTCTCGTCTATTTTTTCTCTCTTGTCTGCAACCAATACTAGATTTTCTTTTCTTAGATTTGCTAAAGTCCTCTTCTTATATTTGCTTTCTAAAAAACTCTTGTCTGCAACCACATAAAAAGGCAAATCTAAACACAACACTCACAAGCAAATTTGCTTTGGGCTTTCCCTCTCCGCGATTGAGGCAATTTGTGACGTTGCCCAGAGAATGGAGGTTATTCCCAACGCTTGTGGTGGCAGGGGGAAGCCCTAGCGGCGGCGGCGGCAGCACTGATTACTCTGACCACCGTGACCCCTCCTAGTATAGCGCCATCACCAAATTGACCACGGGAAAGACCTCTGCACGAAACCCTTCTTCGTCTTTCTCTTCTTTCCAATTGGTGGCTTCGCTGGTGGTTTATGGTTTCATCGATTTTTCGGCGCTTGGCTGAGTGGCACCGTAAATGGTGGTGGTCGGAGCTAGGGTTTCGATGGAGGGTTGGGATGGGATCGTCAGCGCCGACGGAGCTGGGATTTGGGGTTGTGGCTAAGTGGTGCTAGGGTTCGGGGCAAGTGGTGGCACTATGGCGAGGTGGCGGAATGGGCAATTGTGGTTGATCAGAGGAACAACCAAAATTTTGGTTGATTGGAGCAATTTTGGTTCATCCCGCCGTCGTATACAGGGCCAGGCTAGAATTATCTTTACAGTACTCCACTTTAATATATGTGAGGCCCATGTTATTAAGGGTAGAATAGTCCTTCTCATTTAAGACTTGGGGCAGAAGGGTATTTTGAATTGTCAAGTTGGTCAGTGGCTATAAATAGTTAGTCAACGCCTGAATCATGGTCGGAGGGTTATAGTCGCACTTTCATTCAATAGTTAGGGTTATATATGCACTAAAAAATAATTGAGAGTTCCATCTACACTTTTCTCAACATATAGGGTTACATTTGCATGTTACCAAATCAATTTTAATAATCAAATTAAGACAAAGTCTTGGGAAAGACCGTCTTTTCATAGGCTTATGGAAAGACGTGGTTTAATAAAAAAAATAAAAGGTAAAAGGTCTTAGTTGCAATATTAAAAAATTATTATGTAACTTGTAGTAATCATAAAGTTTATAATCCGATTCATGCAACCCGAATTTTTTTTCTGCATTTCTTCTAATTTACACTTTAAACATTGGTATTTTCATGACTTATATAATCAAAAGTGAACATATAGGGTTAATCCCGAGTTTCACTTTTGATTATATACTAGTTTTTTTCTTATACAAATTGATAATTAAATAAACTAAGCAAAGTGGTATATATTTGATCACAAATGGCATTTAAGTTGTTAAGATTTGATATTAGTAGTTTTTTCTAATTTTTATTTTAAAGGAAGTCAATGAGGGAAATATATATATAAAAAAACATGTCCAGATTGTGTAAAATTCAATCAATGTGCAAAATTTATTTAAATTGAATACTCCATCCGTCACACCTTAAATTATAGCTTAATCATTGCACACCGTTCGAGAGACATATTTCACCGTTAATATATTTAGCTACGCATAATAACGGCAAACAAAAAGTTACTTTCTAAAAACTACTTGGTACGACGAATTCAACAATATCTCATACGATAATATTATATCTCATATACTCATTCAAATATGCGGTCAAATTTTAATATTGATCAGTATTATAAAGTAAATGGGTAATTTAATGTGGAACCAATAGAGTACAAATTTTTCCATTCAAAGAGCTACTGATCCTAGGCATTAAAATTTTGCAATTTAGTCTGAGAACAGGTGGCGACGGAGTGCATATTTTTGAGGTTTGAAATTGCAGTCAGAGGAGTAGTTTTTTAGACAATTCATAGAAATTTTGATTCTATGTTTTACTACTTTCATTTTTAATTGGTTGATTTTACTTGCTTAGTTAAATGCTCAATTTTATTTTATTTTTGGGGTAAATCATGCACTTAAATTATTAAAATATCCCTGATTAAATTTAGTGTAACGCTCATATTGTCACAGTAATCATGTATCGGTAGGTTTCGTATAGTCAAGGGCTTATGTGTAAATCGGTCCTGTCTCACTATGCTATTACTCTGTCCCAGTCGAATGTGCACACTTTTTGATCAAGTTTGTCAGGTCATGTTTGACCAACGATAACTTTAGTTACGTATATTAACGGTATGTTAAAATTTGATATTTAGAAAATACATCATGCAGGGTATCCAGTAATATCTCACATGATGATATTGGTGTCTATATACTAGTTGAAAATTATGGTCAAATATGCCTTGAAAAAGTTGATCAAAAAATGTGCAGATTCGGTTGGGACGGAGGTAGCATAAAATTGATGACTACATTGTAAAAAATAAAAACTATAAAATAAAAAAGATGTGGGGCTGAGTACTATAAAACACCATTCTATAAAAGAAAAGAAAGCAAATGAGCATCTGTTAAGATAAAATTACATTATAAAAAAAATAAACGTATTTTTCTAATGGAGCCTCATGAAATGGATAATCCCTCCGTCCCAGCTGACACTGCATAGAAACTTTTGTCACGGTCTTCAAGAAACACATTTGACCGTTAATATGTTTAACTACGTAAAATAACAACAAATAAAAAGTTAATATTTAAAACTACTTATTACGACAAATCCAACACTATCACATATGATAATATTATTGTTTACATATCTATTCAAATATGTGGTCAAAATTTGACAGCGTTGAGTTGTAAAATTGCAGATTAAGGTGGGACGGATGGAGTGTGTCATTTTACAGGACCATTTCAACATTTTAATTATTCAAATATGTGCACCCAAGCTTCCCATCTACAATCCATCAATCCATACATCACATAATCTTTGCTTAGTAAAATCCAAAAAGAATTAAGAAAAGGACCAAACACAAAGTATATATAGTGGGATCAAGACTCCACTTTGTCCCACATAATGCTTCCCTTTCAACAAGGGATCTCTATGCAAAATGCACTTCTCCAAGGTGAAAGTACATATGATGAGCACAAATCATAAAGAACAAAAAATGTGCTCAATTTTAAGTCAATAATGCACCACACAATCATATGAACAAGTGACAAAACCTAAGTATATCTTCTTTTCTATCTCTCTAGTTCTTGCTTGCAAAGAGGGCAACAAGAAATTATCCTCAGCCATTGATCCACACACTTGAGGTGAAATGTGTGTGAGCATGGCAACTGCCTTATTTCTTCCCTCTCTTTGTATTTTGCTAAGCAAATGCAGCATTCCTGATTCAGAATTTCAGACACAAACATTGTCAACTCTAATTTCCAAAAACCAGACAACAAATAAGTGTGCGCATGTAGCGGAAAAATGAACCCGTAACCTGCGGATAGAGTGAGTATTTAAACTTTTTACCTATTTGATTATGGGTAAAACGTAGTGGTGGCAAATGGGCGGACATGTTAAATACAAGTCGAGTAGTATGGGTACATAAAAAAATATGAGTATAATTCATTTTGACACATATTTTAATGGGTCAAAATCGGGTCGGGTGAAAGCCCTTAACTCTCGGGGTCAAAAATCACTCAATCCGCGAGTTTCAACTTATATATAGACCAATAAGAGTTTATGTACCAATTCTTATGGGTAAACCCACGAGTATGTCCATTTTGCCAACCTGCAAACCTCACCCAACCGACACATATATTTTATCCATTTGACTCATTACCAATTCATTTATAACTAACTGGATTTAAAATTAAACAACACGTTGACCCGCTAGCTGTAAGTTCGTCTGGCCACTCCTAGTAAAACGGGTCACACGTAGAATAAGTTGCAGGTCAATTGGATAATTTAAAAATACTGGTTGAGCGGATTGGGAAATAGGTTAATCGCAGATTCTATAAAATGGTTATACCCGCCAGTTTACCCACTTTTAATCCATAAATTGAGTGATTTTTTATCCACAAGTCTAGCCGGTCGTAGCCTTATCAATTTTTTACCTGATCTATGATCCGTCATAAAACGATCACACCAACATTTTTAAGTTACTCATATTACCTGACCCGTTTTTAACCCACCCATCCATCTACGACCCTATATCAATAATTCAACATTGTCAAGAACTTACCGGATCAGTCTCCTTACTACAATCTACACCAACATCATACTTCCAACTAGGTAGATCGGACAGCTGCTCCTCCGCCGCGCCTCTCTCGACCGATCCCATGTTCATGTTGTAACCTAGGAGCGCGCTCACGAGCGGCACGCAGCAGCAGAGCAGCACGAACAGAATGAAGGGGAAAGAGTAGCTGATCGCGTTCCACGCGAGGAGAGAAATGCAGAGGATATGAAGCTTTGGAGCGCGGCGAAATGATCCGAACCTTGAATCGAACACCCAAACGTTGCCCATCACGAACCAGATCGCGAAGAACAGTTCGAGATATGTCCTGTATTTGTTGATGGATTGGGAATATCTAATCAAATGAAAACACAAGGATTAGACAATGCACAGAGTCACGAGATTCTATTATAAAATCAATTGTTACTGATTAGAACGATCTATAATGGATTGATCTACGAGACAAAAATGTTAAAGACTTACAGTTGCTTGTGTATTTTCATTGCACAATAATGAAGCAATGTTACACAGAAGAATTAATGCTGAGTTTATGATTATGAATCATTGGACAGTTTACATTTAGTGTTGCTAACATCACCAATATTATACTAGTCTTTTTTTCTACTTTTAGAAAATTTGTTTAGGGAAAAGTTACTAACTTAATTTAAAGCTGTTCATTTCGCACGTTAGACAATGATTTGAGAGAATTTTTCAAAAAGATATTTATAGAAATGCGACGCAGTGAAGGACGGATTATATTTAACACAGTGAATGGAAGGTTGGATTCGATAACACAGTGAATTTTAGAGTTGCGGCCTTGGTATTTCGGTTTTAAGAGATTGACGATGGCCTTATTGACTTCTATCATTTTCTATTGAATAATTTATTTGCTGCATCAAATGTTCATCATTAGCGCAGCTCTTATATTGTCATAATCAGCTTTGAAACTTTTATATTGACTTGCTTATATGTAAAGGGACTCAGCCCTACTTCTCTTGTTATAAGATGACTTAAATGTAAATTCCAACCTATCCAAATCATTAATATTAAGCATTGGTCACCCAAAAAACATGAAAGACAATGAAGCACAAAAGTTACGAGGCATTTGCATGGCTACAATATTAATCGTATCTCGCTCTCGTGCTTGATTTCAAGAAACATGAAAATTCGAAAACACTAACAAAATCCCACATCCCTAAGTTGTGTCAACATGGGATCAAGACATACCTCGAATCATCAGGAGTTCTCTGTTGCTCAACATCAACCAAGGTCGAGTTCTGAGAGTGTGCATGAGATTGAGACAGAGATAGCAAATGATACCTCCAACCAAGATGCATTAAACTAAAAACACATCCAATTCCATACCCTACAACCCAAATCCTCATGGGCCAAATCGGCCTCTCCCCCTCGGATACACCCAGAGTGTACCCGATCAGGGCAATCTGCACAGCGAGGACCACCAACTCGGTCACCATCCAGGTCCTGGAGTTAAATGGGTTGGACCCGATATCCGGCCTCGGGCCATTTTGGTAATGAAACACCCTCCTCAGAAACAAAAACAACCTTGATCGCGACACCTTCATCGCCATCCTCACCAAGAAAGAAGACTGAGGAAGAACAAGAACCCGAGTATTCGAAGGCCTAATCCTCGTACTTCCTCCAACCAGCATCCTATGATCTCCCCCGAGCGTCGAAATCGAAGAAATCGCATCAGCAAAGCCAGAGTTGCAGTACACCAGCTCCGGAGTAAAGAAAAACCGAGTATTCATCTTCAACAACTTCTTTCAGCTGCTTTCACGGACCATTTCTTGATTTCAGGAAAACCGCGAAAAACTCAATGAAATCGGATGAAACTAAAAGGGATGGGCAACAACTAGAGAGCTGAAAAGGGTTTCAAGAAGATCACAAAAAGATTGAATCTTGAAGTGCAAAACCGCTTTTAATACCTTCAACAACTTCTTCCACAGACCATTTCTCGACTCTGCGAAAACCGCGAAAAAACAAAATCGGAGGAAATTAAAAGGGATGGAGCAACAACAAGAGAGCTGAAAAGGGTTGCAAGAAGGTCACAAAAAGATTGTGCAAAACTGCTTTTAATACCTTCAACAACTTCTTCCACAGACCATTTCTCGACCCAGCAAAAACCGATAAAAACTCGACGAAATCGGATGAAATTAAAAGGGATGGAGCAACAACAAGAGAGCTGAAAAGGGTCTCAAGAAGATCGCAAAAAGATTGAATCTTGAAGTGCAAAACTGGAGAGATTAAAAGGGACGGAAGAGCAGAATTGGATGGGTTTTTGTTGCTTAGATTCCAAGTGAAAACCGGGGGTTGCAACCATAACCGTTGTTGGCCTAACGTTTCTGCGGGAAAATTGTTTAGTGGGGAAGCAAAAACAAACATCAGAAATCAATAATTTGCATTGATAATTTGATGGCATTTAAGATGGAGATATTTCCTTCTCTGTGACGTTAACGTTTGGTTTTGTTTTTGGTTCGTTCCCACGTTCGTATAAATGGAGCAATTAAGATAATGGTAAGGTAAAGTGGTTTGAATTCTGGCGGCCACTGGGCCGGGTTGGATTGGTTCAATTCGGTTGGCCAATAACTACCTAATTCAACTCACCCGGAAGCATCCTTATGAGGTAGCAAAATTATTTACTCTATAGCAACTCTCCGTTCTTCTGAGACCGACATACTTTTCAGGGCTTTTTAAATTCTCTTTTGATCATGAATTTCATGCACTATATAAGCAATAGTACTATATAAGCAATAGTGCTATTACGTGAAATATCGTTAGATTTTTCATTTTTATATCGTTATTATATAAAACTGAATAGGTAGTCGAACGCAACCTAAAATAGTTGATTGAAAAGTGTATTAATCTTAGAAAGTGGAGAATATATTTTTAAATTTCTTGATTTTATACATGTAGTTACTACTCCTTCGGTTCCCTTTTAATCTTTGCACTTTTTTTAGTCAAAAGCGTGACACTGTGATCGTAAAATTTCATTGATATATGAAAAGAACAATATTGCACAAAATATTATTAGATTCGTCATAATATGTATTTTATAATGTCATTTTTATAAGTTACAATCACACACACATTCAACTTACTTCCCTGTATTATTTCAGTTTGACACATTTATTGTATATTTTTTAAGATTGTCACTCTTACTTTTATGCCAAAAGTGGTTCATTTTCATCTGCTAATCAATATGTTCACTCTTCAAACTCATACATCTCCGCACAATTCAACTTGCATAAAATATAACACTAAACATATCCAGTAATGTTATTGAAATGGAAGAAGTGTGTGTTTTTTACTTTGAAAAGTTAAAAGTGGTAAGTTTAAAGTTCATCAGGAGAATATACATTCTTTATTAGTTATTATAATATTTAATGATCAAACTAGTTTGTTGGATATTGTTAGAAATATTGTTTAAACAATATTTTGAAGGAATGTTCAAACAAAAGTTTGTTGCTTGTTTGGGCTTTCTACTTGGATTCTTCCTGCTAATGAAATTTGGCTTCTTGTCATTGGTTGCTATTTTTTTTATAAATTATTATTGTTATGGAAGGGATTTAGATAAGACTAGACTAGTTTGGGATAAAAAACCAAACTTATCAAGGAAATGTACACGGCTTCTGCAATATATATTTGATGTAGACTATTGCTTATGTTTTGTTTTTCCATTGGTCCACATAATATAATAGGACTCTGAGGTGATAATTCTAGTTTATGGTGGAACCCTAACAATAAATATTAACAAATTCACACCATGAATTTTTATTTTCTATTTAAATTTAAAATAGCAACATCAATAAATTGTCCAAGATTACTAGATCGAGCACGGATGCCATATCTCAAGGAAAGAATTTCGACAACACAATTAATTAAAAGGTTAGTTAGTCATTCCAGCCTACCATAAATCGTGAAGACTCTCCATATAATTGTCCATCTAAAGCAATCAATTGATCTTGTAGGAGGATAATTTAGGGGTGGTAAATGAATGGATGAGTCGAATTTAGGTTGGGTAATACATGTAATAAAAAAATATGGGTATGACCTATTTCGACTCATTTTTTAATGGGTCAAAAATGAGTCGGGTCAAAACGGGTGAGCTGAAACCCACTCAACCTGTGGATAAAAAATTATTAAACTCGTGATTCAAAATGGGTAAACTCGCCCACGGGTTTCAACTCATATATGATCCTGTATAGGTTTATATATCAACTGATGTGGGTAAATCCGTGAGTTTTAACACATATATTGACCCATATAGGTTCATATACCAACTCATATGGATATACCCCCGAATTTCAACTCACATATTGATCCACGTGAGTTTATATACCAACTCATTTGGGTAAACTCGTGCAACCAACATGGGTATACTTGCGGTCAACCGCAAATCCAACCCACCTAACTCTAATTTTCCAATTATCTATTTGACCCATATTCATTTAATTCTTTATCCTTTATACCCTTACCAACTTGGATTTTAAAAAAGACAACATGTTTAACCCATGGGTTGTAGGTCTATTTTGCCATCTGTGGCAGGATTCATCGACACCCCAAACATTCATATCAAAATAATATTAATATTGTTATTTACATAAAGTTCTAGATTGTGTTATTTTACTTTTATTTTACAAATAAAGTATCAAAAATACAAACAAGTTATTCATGAATAGAAAATAAACAGTCAAAAAAAAAATATACACAGCTATATACACAAGTAAAGTATTTTTAACATTTCTTAATTAGGATTGTAGTTGTATAGGTTTCAAGGAACTTGAATACTTATACTTTACATTCAAAATAGACTTTAATATCAAGGAGTTAAACAGAAACAACACGATCTTAGGAGAATCCAATGATATTGATAACATACATATGTATTTTGTTTGCACAATATTTGTGTTTAATAATATGTGTAATGTGCACATGCTATTTATATTTATGTCACATATAATATTATTGCATAAACACCCCCCCCCCCCCCCCCGTTTAAAAATAATAGTACGTTTTAATGGAAAAGTCTCAGGAAAGACGGTATTTCCATAAGTTTATGGACGGTCCAAGGGACGGTGACATTAAATGTTGTAATTTTTTATAAAATTTAAATATTGCATTTTATAAGTTAAAACAATTAAGAATATGTGTTTGAAGGTGAAAATATAAAAATATACGATATAAAAAAATATTTTGAAAAATGTAATTTAACAAATGAAGTGTATAAGATAAAAAAAAAAAAGTTGTCTGTCCATAAGTTTATGGACATGCCGTATGTCGGGGCTTATGGACATGCCGTATGTCGGGGCTTATGGACATGCCGCCAGTCAGGAGACCCACTCTATTTTAATTATAATGATTTAAAGATAAATCTTGTTTTCATTTTTAAAATAGTGTTTAAATATGTTATTGCATACAAACAATAATTAAACCATCATTTTCGAAGCCGGACTTAATCTTAGCCAAAGTACACATTTGATTTATCCATGCGTCTGAAGGCATTTGACAAGTCTAAAAACATACTTGTCGAATTATCACTTCAAATGTTACACGTCCTCATATAATGAATTTTCTTTTCCAACTTTTAATAGTATTCCTTTTCCTACTCTATCAAATCAATTTTATGCTCATCAGTCCAATTTCCAAGTGTGATTCCTTGACTGAGAAAAATTCCACTATGTTGTATATTGTTGCCTCTGTTGTTGGGAAATTTCACTACGTTTTTTTAGTGTCAATCAATCTAACTTATTAACAATCAATAAACTAAGATATATATTTATATTTATAAATATTATAACAAAATATAGTGATATGAATGCTCTTATTAAGTTGGAAAACCGAACCAATGCCTTAAAAGGTAAAAAAGGAAGGGAAAGTCTAAGGAAAAGAGACTTGTTCATAAACTTGTGAACATGCCAGAAACTGATATGCAAAATGGGGTTTATATTGTAATTATTTTTAAAAATGGGGTACCTAGTAGTTAATTAAAGATGATTGTCTATTTTTAATTTTCATCCATTTTAATTTTCCTTTTGTCAGCAGTTTTGAGCAGTTAAATTTTTTGGAAACTGCACATTTATCACGCGTGTCTGTCCTCATTATTCAACTGTAATTATCTGTTTTCTCCTCTCTTCGTTTTTCAATTCCTCTCTTCTCCGATCTTCATTTTTTTCCAATTCCGCTCTTTGTTCTTCGCGAAATCTCTCCGGAATCGCACTGTTCAAGTTTGCGCCGAAATCGTCTGAATTCGGTAATCTTCATATTCTAGGTTTTGAAAATTTTTTTTTCCATTTTTGCTTTACAACTGTTGGCGATTCTGATGTAAGGTTTTTTTTGTGTATTTGACTTAGTCTGTGGGTAGGGTGAAGGGGAAAGCTATTATTCCTAAAGATGAGAAATTGTCTCTGCCTTTTTCTTCTTTTGGTTCATATTCTTCCTGCTTTCCATTTTGAATATTTAATGTTTTGCGCATTTTTTGTTCTTGTTGTGTGTGTATGTGTGTTTTTCAGTCTGGTTGATGTTGATTTTTTTTAGAAATTTTATTTGTTAGTCAGATTTGCATATAAGTTGTTGTTGTTGTTAACTTTTTTGTTAGTCAGATCGGTATGTTTTGAGTCTTTTTTATAACATGCATTTCATTGTTTAGAAATTGCATTTGTTATTGTAAGATACGTACTAGTTAGTTGCTCTGGTTTTTTCCCCAGTATGTTATCAATTCAGTTATAATGTGCATTTATTTTCTTAGGAGTTGCATATGTTAGGCTAAAAGTTGTATTAGTTAGTCATTTGGTTTTTCTGATTTGTATGTCAGATCCGCATGTTTTGACTCTGTTTCATAATGTACATTTTTTTCTTATGAGTTGCATATGTTAGGCTAACATTTGTATAAGTTACTTACTCTATTTTTTGAGTTACTTATTTTGTTGTTGACTGATTGTTATATTGTGCACTTGTTTTTTTTAGAAATTGCATGTTAATTTTACTTATGTATTAGTTACTTATTCTGTGTTTTGACTTTCACTGATTGTTAGTTACTTGTTATTTTTTCTGATTTGCTAGTATGTATTTTGTTTCATTACAAGTTGCTTATGTTAGTTTACTATATGCATAACTTAGTTATAATGTGTTTGTCAGATTATTTTGCTTACTGACTGTCAGACTATGTATGCATTTGTTTCATTACAAGTTGCATAATTTAGTATATAGCCTATGCATTAGTTAGTTATACTGTGGTTTTTCCAGATTATGTTGCTTATTGGTTGTCAGAGTATGCATGCATTTTTTTATTACAACTTGCATTTGTTTGTATGCTTTATGTATTAGTTTCTTATTGTGTGGTATATGATTGTTTTTAGTTGTGCCTGAAGGAGGTGAAGATACTATTCAACATAAAGAACCTGAGATAGAATTGCATTTTATTTGTGTGATTATGTTTTTTTTATAAATATGTGCTTATACAGTTTTTCATTTTTCATTTTTTCGTGTAGTGGATATACATGCACTTAGGTCTGCCAGAATTGGTGGTGCTGCTACTACACAAATTCTAGTTCCTGTTGTTCGTAAGCCGGGAAGCAAGAAACGGATGACTGTGGGTGTTAAGCAGTTGAAAGATGGTGAAGGTGTATCAGCTTTGGGTGAAGGTATGTCTAGTCAAGAATTGACTATGCCACACTGTTGAATAATGTTGTTCGATTGAGTAGAGAAATAATTGGTGTTGATGAAGCCGGGTGTTCTAAGGTAGTGAAGAAAGATATTATGGACGTTTTGAATGTCATGATTGATAATGTTGATGCTGGCGTTGAAGGTGGTGGTGTTGAGGGGAAGGATGCTTCATCACAAATTGATGGTGAAGTTGTTAGGTCTGCTGAGGGGAAGGATTTTTCAGTAGAAATTGATGCTGAAGTTGAGGCATATTTTAATGAGAATGATACTGATTTCAATAGAAAAAAGACTGAATCTGTTAGAGAGGATGTTGTACCTATAGTGACAGTATGAACAGTATGATTAGAGACTATACTAATGAAAATCAATGGATTTTGGACGCAGTTGCGAAAGCGAAAGCGGCGCAGGCTGTTGCAGTTGTGTGTGAGAGGGAGAGTGAGGGTGGTGAAGCTAATGTGGATGTGGACGAGAGTGTTGATGCTCAACCTACTGTGTTGGTCTCCTTTGTTGAAGGAGAGAAGGAGAGGTTATCACCATCATCCCTCATCCACGGCGAGATGATGATGAAAACAAAGATAAAAAAATTTATTGTGAATAAATGTGGTGGAGTTTTGAAGGAGTCTGCTGAGAAAGTGAAGAAAGGTGTTGAAGTGGCGAAAAAAACTGGTTTGAAGAGGAAAGCGGATAGTACTGCTGGTGAAGCTTCAGGGTAAGGAAAAATGGTTGCTGGTGAAGAAGGAGCTACGAAATAGCAACGCAACCATCAGAAGAAGCAAGTGGTCAAGCGTACTGACGAGGAGGGTAACATGTAAGTGTTTTTTCCCTGTTTACGGTGTTATTTTTAATATGTTATAAATTGTACTTCTTTCATAGTTGCATTTGATAAGATTCAGTGTTTATTTGTTATTCACAGTTTGTGTGTCTTCAGTTTTTCATTTTCCTACATATTGATAAGAAGTTGTATTTGTTTTATTAAATGTTGCATATGTTAACATTCATGTTGTAATTGTTATTTTATTTCCATGTAAATGTTTTTTTTTGTTTTTTATATTGTATATGTTAGTCATAATGTTGTCTCAGTTAACTATATCATGGGTGACTGATCTTTGTGTTAGATTTAAACTTGCACTTTTCAAGACATGTATGCTTACACTTTTCATATTTTATTTTATGTTAGGTTTGCTAAGAAATTCTCAACCATCTGTTGTCCTTCGAAGCTGAAAAAATCGTTAATTGCCTCGCTCACTCCCGCTCAAAAGATTGATGTGGAAGATATAGGTTTTGGTAGACTTCTTGCGTTTGACATCTCATCCATTCCTTTTGAAATTGTGCCTTGGCTAGTTGAAAAGTTTGATTATGTGGGCTTTCATATTGTTTTATGCTGAATTCAAATTATTCTAGGTTGACTTCTTATTTTTTGTTCTAGGTTTGATCATGTTGGCTGTGTTCAAGAAATATCCAGCTCAAATTATTACCCCTGATGATGTGTTTGATATATTCTGTATTTCTAGGATTCCAGAATGTCCTGTTGGCTTGGTTAGGAACAATAGGAGGTTTGTCAAGGGATGTGGATATTAGAAATAGATGGAGATGTGAGTTAGGTGCTGATAAATATGGTAATATTTCTCATGTTAATCTTTTTGAGGAGCTGGGTAAACTAGGTAATGGTGGTGAGTGCTTTAAGAAATTTTTTGTTATGTATGTCATGTGTACGTTCTTTGTGCCACCTACCAGAAACTTGGTTGATTGTAAGCTGGTTAGTGCTTTAGAGAATGTTGGGACCATTAAGAGTCTTTATTGGTGTGGCTTAGTGCTTCAAATCTGATTCAGGTAATAGAGATGTGTCTTGTGTTAGCGGTTGTGTGTTTGTATTGCTGTTGGCTTATATTTATATGTTTCCTTTTAGAGGTTAGTCTGGCCCTACTAGACTTCCCTTGTGCATGCATTGGTCGAACAAATCTTTGCTCGATGGGGCTCATTATCTTGAAAAAATGGGTTATGATAAGGGGGTTATGGTAGAGGCTGGTTTTCCTTTGACCAACAGCAATTTGAGGGAACTCACAATGAGAATGTTGGCTATGAGGGGCTTCATACACTGACTGCTACATGTGATGGCTTTGCTCAGGAGCCAGGATTTATTTCGTATCGAATACCTAGTGGCGTGATGAGCAATGAAGACATTGACAAAGCTACCAGCAATGTAAGTATTTTTTGTCTTTTTTTTACAGTTTTAAAAACTAGCGCATGTTGTTTTAAAACTAATGCAGGTGATAGTTAATCTAATTTCGTTTATAGTTCATATTTATTTTTTAGACAGTTTCTAATTTTTTATTGGACTGATCTTTGTTCTTCCATGTCAGCCTCTGAATAGGGCTTGTCTCATCTTCAAAAGAGACATGGGGGTCATTACACGCGTGTTGGTTCAAAACCTTGAGATGGAAAATGCTAGTCCGATTGTGCGACCACAACCACATCCACAACCTCAATCAGAACCAAATGAAGAAAGCACAACCACAACAAATGAGGATCATGTTCTTGTCAAGACAACACAGAAAATTATGAAAGACCCAAGGACACATGAGTGGGTTGATAAGACAGTTGAAGAACACATGAGGAAAACTCGTTCCATGATTCCTTCATTCTCCCTTGGGATTGAAGGACTTGAAGATATGTAGCTTTAGCGTCTTTGAATTGTTTTTGGATGATTTGTAATCAACTTATTTTGTGACTGATTGGTTTGTTGGTGGTATGTTAAGCGCAACCGAGACGTTGTTTTAAGATTTTTTTTAAGGTTGAAGGTGTATTTGGATGATTTGTGACTAATTGTTTTGTGGGTGATATGTTCAGTGCATTTGAGAAGCTGTTTTAGGATTTTTTTTTTGTAAGGTTGCAGGTTTTATGAAACAAATGCATGTTTAGTTTGAAGAAGTACCTTTTGTATGCTTTTAATTCCAAATTGATTTTTGAATTATTTGATGTGGTTGATTGTGTTGATTTTTTGAGCTTATGGGAAAACAAATGCAATTGATAGGTTAATAAACTACATGTGTAAGCTAAGTAGTTATACATGTATTCAGTGGTTTTCGTATCACTAAAATTATGTGAAATATAATACAAGTCTCTTTTAGGGAAACAAGTGCATGTTGAATGTTAAGAAGTAATATTTGTATGCTTATTAATACCAAGTTACATTTTAGTTATGTTATGTGGTTTGTTGTGCTGGGTTTCGGAGCTCATGGGAAAACGAATGCAATCCATAGGTTAATGAATTATAGTAGTAATCTAAGTAATCACATATCGGTTAGTTTGCATCCAATATTTCCATATCAATAACATTTTGTGAAACAAAGGTTGGTACTTGGGCAAGCAAAAAAATGCAAGTTATAATTTGATAATATATAGTTGTAAGCTAAAAAATGCAGTATGTTATTGAATGTATAAAAATCTTAGGTAAACAAAAATCTTAGGCATACAGTATGATCCTGAAAAACAAATACAATATATAGGTAAACAAATGCAACTTGTACCCTAAACAATGCCACTATTTACACTGTCTTCACATCTGGTGTTTTTGTGCCGAATTCAGTAATTTTCCTCCTTGATTTTTTCTTTTCCATGCCTGATTTCAGCCGTTTTCCTCTTCCTTTTGTCTTCACTTGGGCTGGATCTAGTACCTTAGGTGCACTTGTTATGGTTGAGTTTCCCTGGCTACTTGAGGTTGATTGTTCAATGGTATTGGTTTTTTATGCCAACAAGTCTTCTATTCTTGCTGAGCATGCGTCAAACATCTCTGGAAGAGCGCTTCTAAATTCTCAGTTTCCTTCGCTCTTTAGAACCAGATTGTAGAATTTACTGGATATATGGTTCCTCCAAGAAACTACACCGTTGATGCTTTTCGATTGTTGTTTTCCTTGGCCAAAAATCTTGTCTCATACTTCCGTTTTGGCCTTTTTTGTCCACCTTTTAAGTATGTCCTTTGCAGGTATTTCTGTGATGGAATGAAGATATTCTAAGAGTGTGAAATCACAACATACCTGACACCTCGAAGCACTTGCATGTGCATTGTACTTCAACCAGCCCATCTTCATTTTTGTACTCGACTGTTTCGTATTTGGATTCATCATGTTCTAGGCTGACCTCATATTTTTTCGTTGGTGGTTCTGAGAACAGTTCCTTGACCTTACTTTCCATTGCTAGGGAAAATTCCTTTTTGAATCCTTTGTAGAATGCAAGTGTGTTAAACCGAGCAGCATATTTAACCAAACATGTACAAGCCCAGTAGTGGAAAAATAAATGCATACTGTAAGTTAAGAAATTCGAGTTCTAGACTAAGTAATACATATTTTTAATGTAAATATACTTGCTTTGTTTTGATAATTTGGCTTTGCTTTTGTACATGTATTTTCCTTTTCTGCTTCATCTTTCCTCCACTCTCTGATTGTTTAGTTGAAGAGCTCATAAAAGTACGTCAGTGTTGTTTTGTTTGCACTGAAGCATAGCGTGGTTAGTGCTTTTCGCATCGCTGTGATGATAAGATGGTTGCTGAGAAAATATCCTTGCTGAATGTTGTGCTCTATTTTTTATGGATGTCGTACATACGTTGAAACTAGGTGCTACTTTCCATCTTGTATGTGGCGATCCTGGAGGTCCATTTTTCTTCAAATTCTGCTGGATTACGACAGCTTTTCATACATTAGTCTAGATCACTTTTGAAGGATTCATCTTTCTTTAATCTCACATAATGCTGTATTGCATTTTGTTTTATGTGCCACAAGCACAACCCATGTTTTGTGTTTTGGATGACCTGAAAGTTGCAACAAGAAATGGAAGTTGATTAGTATACATACTGTAAGATGGCAGGTCTAGAAGCTAACATTTCCTATTCGGTTTCAGGCTTAAGAAATAAAATTTCGGAAGCTGCATCATTTTCAAGAAACCTTATTTCTAAAGTAACAAGTGCAGCTTATAAGCTATGTTTTGCATACTGTAAGGTAAGAGGCGCAATGTCTAAGAGTGCATATTCAGTGCTCAGAACTGTAAACAACAAATTTTCACAATATACCTCATTTATTGCTTTGCCCATTGCAAGATCTTGATCTGTGAATATTGTGACAAGTTCCCTTCCTTCCATTGATTTCTTGAAAGTGTTGAGTGGCTACACAAAAGTATCAGCCAACTCATTTTCTATAAAAGCACAAGCAACCATTGTTATGTTCCAGTGATTGTTGATTTCAACTATTGGCGCACAAATCAAGTTATACTTGTTTTTTCTTTACGTAGTGTCAATTATGGTGACATCTCTGTAGAGTTTGTAGCCCTCCAACATTATTGAATCCCTCCAAAACACTGCTGATAGTTTTGTTTCCTCGTCGAACTTGATTTTGAAGAAGAAATGTTTATCATTGTCATTGATTTCCATGAGTGTGTCAACAAGTTTCACCACTTTCTATTTCTTTCATCCGAAGTCGACTCACAAAATTGAGGTGATCTTTCATCGTATGCCCTAGATTTTCTTCTCCGCCAGCTTAAAAAGACATATTTATATCTTACAGTAGGTCTTAAACCTGCATGTTCCATTGTTGTGATGGTCTTTCCTTTGTATTTTGTAATCCTCTGTTCACTCCTACTGAGATATTGTTAAGCTGGTGTTGTTAACTCATGATTGTGTACGGTGTTGTGGTGTGCCATGATGTAATAGTCCCGCTCTAGCTCTTTTTTCAGCTAGGCATCATATTTTTGTAACCAGGTCCTTCCTCTTCCTCTTCTTTTCAAAATGATTTTCATCATCCACGCTAGGAACAGGGCTGGTAGTGATGGTTTTTAATCTTTTCGGTTGGCCCCCAGCAGAGCACTTGTAGTACTTTTCACGAATCTGACTTTTATTGTTTCAACGTTGGTAGTTTTTCCTGTAGCTGAAACCAATAGCATTTGCATGCTTCTTGTATAGAGCATGAAGTGCTTCCAATTTTTTTGCTTTTACGCCGGTAAGATTTTTAGTGATATCAATTTTATTTAAATTTGGAAAATTTTTACCTGTAATAATAAAGAGTACAATTTCTAATGTTAGATATGCATGTTTTAATGTAAGTTGTGCAAAGTGTTCATGAAGTTATTTAAAATTAGAAAATTATAGAAGCTCTATTATGATAAGCATAACAAATAATACTTGTAATGTAACATATGCAAAGTGTAGTGTATTTTGTACATGTTATAATCCGAACAATGCACAAGTTTGTCAAAAGTTGGAATTAACAAGTGCATTTTTCGTGTTTTGTTCATTTTAATAGATTGCATGTTTATTTGTAACCTATACATGATTTAAGTTAACAAATGCATAAATTATACGAAATTTCAGTGCAACGTGTAGTTTATATTGGTAATGTTTCCACATGTTCATAGCAGTCGAATTTCAGTGTCCAGAAGTTTCAAAAACAGCTATATCCATATCGATTGCAATTGAACTCTAGAATTTCAGTCTGATGTTAAAAAATCATACCTTCATAGGAATTGAGTAGCATTTCAACCTTTTGCAATTGAATTTCACTAGCTTGAAGTTGAATCCTCCCGTTTACAATCGTGTTTTTTGCTGCACATTCCCACTCAAATTTCAGTGTATAGAAGTTTTTAAAACAATTATATTCATATCGATTGCAATTGAACACTAGAATTTCAGTCTGAAGACGGAAAATCATACCTTTATTGAAATTCAGTAGTATTTCAGCTTTACTAAATTATTTTTTTGGTCCCATACAAAGTATCTTTTACCATTTTTTTTGTCCCCATTTGCAAAACAACCCTTAGATGGTACCCAACAAATTCAAAACAAATTTTTTGGTCCCCAAAGGTAGTTTTTAGGGAAAGTCAACGGTAAAATTGGTCAAAATATGTAAAATGACCATTATACCCCTGAGTTTAAAAAGTAAACAGAAAAAATTCACCAGGAGGCTCGAGCTCGAGGGCTCGAAGCTCGAGGCAGGAGGGCTTGAGGCATGAGGTTTGAGGCCTCGAGGTAGGAGGCTCGAGGGCTTAGGATGACGTCGAAAATCTAAAATATTTAAAATTAATATTTTTAATTGAAAATATTTTTAATTAGTAAATTTACCATTATACCTCTGTCTATACCGGAAAACCATTTAGTCTTACCTGAAAACCACCTTAGGGGACCAAACAAATTGTTTTGAATTTGTTGGGCACCGTCAGAGGGTTGTTTTGTAAATAGGGTCAAAAGATGGTAAAAGATACTTTGTAGGGGACAAAAAAAATAATTTAGTCTTTCAGCTTATTGCAACTGAATTTCATTTGCTTGAAATTAAATCTTGCCGTTTACAATCGTACTTTCTGCTGCAGATTTGGATTTGACTGAAGTTGTTTGTACGATCAAAACACTTGAAATTTCTTCTGCTTAAATAGGTTTTAGCGACAGATCTGGTAGAGTCGGAATTGAGCCAACGGAATTGAGCCAATTGTTATTGTCGGAGGACATCATCGTGGATGGGGAGATCGCAAATGCGCCGCGAGAAGATCGGAAAGCTGAGGATGATTGGATTCTGTTGAGAGATTTTCGGAGAAGAACAAAGAGTAGTGTGTGTTTGCGTGTGAACTGTGTTTTGTGAATATTTCACCGCGTGAAATTTCTGTTTCTGTTTCCCATGTTCTTTTTGTTTAACTTTACATTATTTGCAATAAAAAACCCCTCTATATACATAAGCCTATGAACATGCCGCCTGCCAGCATACCCACTTAAAAAGGAAAACCCAAAACAAGCCTAGTTTTTGTTTTTCTTCTTTCCCTCTCCTTTTGAAAAGCAAAAAATAGTTTGGGCTTATCCAAAAGTAGCCCAATCCACCTCGTATAAATACATCCCGATTGCAAAATCGATAAATCCCTAATTCAGAAACAAAATTTTCAGCTAGAAAAAGACCTAGATAATTTCCTCTTTCAATTCTCGATCGCAGATTCGTTGATTAAGGGAATTTCCGGCGAATTAAGATGACGACGGCGGCGCGACCGACGTGGGCTCCGGCGAAAGGAGGGAACGAGCAAGGCGGAACTCGAATCTTCGGGCCGTCGCAGAAGTATTCTTCCCGGGACATCGCCGCTCACACGACGTTGAAACCTAGGTTAGAATCTTATGGTTTTTCTTTAATGTTTATTGGTTTGATTTGTTCCAATCATGTTCTCCTGGTTTGGGAAAATTTATGTGTTTAGGATTTTTTTCATGATAAAGTGTAAACTTGGAGTTTGGCTTGGTGTTTAGGAAGTTTTATTTACGCCATTGAAAACTGAATACTAAATACTTGTTTGCTGTTATAATGGGGTCAATAGTGGCTTATAGTGTGTAGAACCCAGTGAATCTTGGGATGAAGTTTCTGGTTTAGTTTCGTTTTGGAGTTTATACAGATTGGTAGTAGGATCTTTAGTTTATGCTGTTCGAAAGCTGAAAAATGAAAGCTTGTCGTTGTTATGGGCTAAAATGGTTATCTTGAGTTTCAGGCTTCATTCGTGTTTTGGTCTTCTCTTTATACTCCTGGTGTTGGCTTTTGATTTTGGAAATTTGAGTTTTAGAAGTTCAGTTAGGTGCTGGAAAGTGAAAACATTAGGGAGTTTTGTTGGTTTTGGAATATTTTGAGTTGGGTGGATTTCTTAATTTTCTTGTCGTTATAAGTTTCTAGCTGGCTATACAAATTGCTTGGAATTGAATATTGTTAGGACAGAGATTAGATATACTTGAACTTGGATTTTGGTTTGGTGTTTATACATACTGGTAGGAGGATCTTTCATATGGCTGATTGAAAATTGGCATCTTGAATTCTTGTTATCATGGGATTAAGTGACAAACACGCACCATTTATGATTTGAGTTTCTCTTTAATACTCCTGGGAGTGGCGCTCTTGGTTTAGGGAGCATGAGTTTTGGTGATTCTGTTGCCATTCAGAAGTTCAATTAGGCTCTGTTATTTAGAAGTTTAACATTTGAGAGTGTTCTCTTGCCTACTGTTGCATCATTACACATTTAGAATGACTTCCCCTTCTGTGACGGGGATGTTTCATGAATCATGATCAGTCATCAGTCAACAGATTGTTAAAACCATCCACCTTTTGTTCCATGGCTTTATTAATAAATTATTTTACAACTATTACAATGCCAAGTTATAAATCTCTGTTCTGATTGTTATTCGTACCTCTCTGTTTCAGGAGGGAAGGACAAGATACCCGTGACGAGGTTGAAAGGAGGAATCTTCGGGAGGAACTAGAGGAGCGTGAGCGCAGGCACTTCTCCAAAGGTTAGTGTTGAATTAGGATGCATGGACCATAGTCACATAAGTTCTCTGTGTTCTGTGTTTTAAATATATTGTCTGCTGGATGTCAAGCACTTATAACAATGGCTTACTTTGATTTATTGCAGATGAAAAAGATCGCCGAAAGGGGAGTCACCAGCTTCTCTTAGAAGGTTACTACTGTTCTTTAGCTAGTGATTCTTTATACATTGCAATTGACCTCATTAGTTTGCTTAAAACTTCTTTTAATTCTGCTTTCAGGGGGTAGGGGAGAAGCTGAAGACCGTATGGTTACTCGCAATGTTGATGCTGATGATGAAGTGGATGCTAAGGATAGTGATGAAAGGTCAGTATTTTGTGCAGGAATCTTTCTTAATGTCTTTCTTTGGTGTATGCTTGCTGATATAATGCTTGTCTGTCCACTTTTCAGTGATGACGATGACGATGATGAAGACGACACTGAAGCTCTCTTAGCTGAGCTTGAACAGATTAGAAATGAAAGAGCAGAGGAGAAACTCCGAAAAGTAAGTTCTTGATTTTATAGCTTTCTTTTCTTTCTTGTGTTTCGCTTCTTTTGCATTTTAATGAGTATTTTGCATCTGGCAGGACCGAGAAATGCAAGAAGAAGAACTTAAAGTTAAGGAAGCTGAGTTGTTGAAAGGAAACCCTCTGCTAAACAATCCAACATCATTCAGTGTTAAGAGAAGGTTTGTTTGTCACTTATGTCTTCACTTATGTTGCACTTCATGCAATACTAATCTCACTCTCCGCATCTTCTCTTCTCTAGGTGGGACGATGATGTTGTTTTCAAGAATCAGGCTAGAGGTGAACTTAAGGCGCCCAAGCGGTTTATCAACGACACAATCAGGAATGACTTCCACAGGAAATTCCTCCACAAGTACATGAAGTGAAGGGATTGTATTATGTCAAGCTTTCTGTAATGAAGGTGCAACCTGATTGCGGATTTGATGTGATTTGTTTTTCTGACTTTGGTGTCCTTGTTTGTATTGGACTCAGTTGTGCATGCTTACATATATAAATCTGGTTATTGAGAAAACGGGTATTCTTTTTTTTTTTCTTGACAGAAACCGATCTTGTAAGAACTTGAGTTACAGCCAGAGATACTGAGAATCAACCAAACAATTTTACACGACAGAATGGTCACAATATTCCATTCAACTCCTAATTTGCAAGAATTATGAAGTAATGTAGACTTTAATTGCCAATCTCAACTTCAAGAATCAAGCAATACTCGTAGGAACTTATGTGCACTTTCTACAAATGTACACAAAATAAAAATACACAAACTTCAGAAATTAATTCTACACAAGCTGAAACAGAGCAGCCACAAAAAACCTCAACCTTCTTTAATTTTATCAAACAGAAATTCTACATACAAACTCTTGAGAGCAATAACAACAGTAGTTATCAACGGCCCCATGATTGCTCCCTGCAAAAATCACCAACACCACAATAATTTAACAACGCGCACATGATCAATGTTCTAGGTTAAGCAGTGTTACATAGAGTGTTATGCAAAATGTGATTCCGAGAGAAGTGGAGTAAGAGTAGCTACCTCGATGGCAGATGGAAAGAGAGTCATTCCTCCGATGATGCTAAGGCCAGTGAGATAAGGGCTGTGGCCCGGGATCTCCTCGAGAAGTTCTGATGTCCCGTAATCCATAAGAGCAAGATGAACAGAGGAGATCGCGATAGCCATAATGTACCTCCTCTCGAGCAATAACTGAAGTGCAGCCGGGATTGTGGAAAGCCACGATGGGAAAATCGGGAACAAAGGGCTCAAGAAAGCAAGGATCGTTGACATGTACAAGAAATGTATGGAGCATAACCTAAACAAGAGCCAAGTTAGACATCCCTGGAAGAAAGCAATTTCAGCTGTTGCTAAAAGAACCCCTGAAATTGCTTTATCAAGAACTTCCACGCATCTTTCCCGGGCTGATTCCGAGATGGGGATCATTCCCATAACTTGCTCTGTCACGCCACCCGATTCTGATGTGATGAGATAGTACAAAACCCAAAAGAATACCATGGACTGAGATATGAAGTTGAACAAACCAGCGGCTCCTGAGACAATGGAATGCCCGATCACAAACATGAATTTAGCGCTCCCACCTATGATGGAAGTACTACTAATCAACACGCGTTGCAAAACATCGACACTCTGGAGAGCAAACGCTTTCGCCTTCTCAACCAAATCCACCCGGCTAATCAGCACTTCCTTGAAAAGGGCAGTCATTTCCGTGTAAATAAACCCCCATTCTTGGTTCTTAACCCTCTTCTTCAAACTCAAGATTTTCTCCGCGTATGGAGAAGGACCTCTGCTCAACGCCGTGGATGGCTCAGTGGAGTTCGCTACCAGCCCATGGATCAGATACTGCTTCAGCTCCGTAACAAACTGAGTCATATTATACTGCATTGCCAAACCATCAATCTGATCAGAAACCGTCTCATACAGCTTAGTACTATACGTATCCACCATCCCGGGAACATCATTCTCCTCCATCCACTGCTTCACTCCCATTTTCTCCGCGTAATTACTCTCCTCCACATGAGATTTCAGCGCGAAAACCGCGTCTTTCCCCTCCACGCCAATCTTATACGAGAAGAAAACAGTGCCAGCCAAAGAACCAACGCTCATTCCCACGATCAACCCTATCGCGACGATAGTCTTCAACCTCCTCAATATCCCCTTTGTAAAAAAGGCAGTTGTTGCACTTCGACGAAAGCTATGAGTCCTAAGGGAAGTTACAGCCCTCATTGTCCCCTCCACACCAGAGGCAGTGAACATAAGCCCCATTCCAACCAAAATCACTGATCCAATCCTCCCAATTCGCTCGAAAGCCATTATAAACACGCCGAATGAGACTAACCACCTAAGAACCTTGTAAAAAGCACTCCTACGCTTGCTAAGCACATTGACCTTCTTCTTCCTCAAAACCACCCTCAAAATCAAATCTTTAACCTCAACTAGTGTTCCTACAAAGATCCTAAACACGGCAACAGGAACAGCAAGAACAGTCTCAGTGAGCCCTAAAGTCAAGGGCTTTTTCCAGAAATCCACTAGGGTTTCTTGAATCCCTCTCAAAGGAATCGAACATAGAACAGCCCACAAAATTGGCCTTAAATACTGTTCCATCAATTTACAAACTCCATACAGAATGAACATGGCTAATGCCAAACCAGCATGCGCCATGGCTATGTACATAGCTAATCTCACCTGAGGATCCATGGAGAGGGATGAATTGGGACCCGCGTTCGGACTCGGGTTCGGCACAGGATCCGGGTCGGGTTTCCGGGACGACCCTGATCTGAACATCTCTTGCCAGGGGAGATTTGTTGAACTGGGCTCTGATTTTGGGTCAGAATAAGGCACCAATTCCATCAAAATCTCTCCTTTCTTCTTCCTTAAAGAGAAGGAGAAAGGGATTTTGTGGGATATTTTCTGGGATTTGGATTCTGTGGCAGAGGTTTAAGGACCACTTGTTGATTGTTCTTGCATTGATGAAGACAATGGGAGTTTTGAGGGACTGAGATTATGTCAGAGATTGATTTTCTTCTTCTTTTTTTGACATGGAAACTGTAGAGAAATTAAAGAAAGTGAAACCAATCATTTTAAATATTTTAAGGAACATGTGATTGGTAGAGATGGAGGTAAAAATTTGGAGTCAAATTTGGACAGGTCCGAGGGAAATGGGGAACCAATGATGCCTTCTGTCGGCCATGCACAATTGTATGCTACTGCCTCCCTCCTTATTTAAAATTCCCACCTTAACTATTTCAGAACAAAAAATGTATTCAAAATGTATAAATAATCATATTTAATTTTAAAAGTGTATATATATTCCCGTAAAATATAAAAGTGCAAAATAAACCTCACGTATTTATAAAATTGTGTATATGCCCATTTTGTTCAATTTTGGCATTGACTTAATGAAATTTGCGGTTGGCCAAACATGAAAAGATAAAAAATTTCCGGCACTCGAAACTGAAAATGTAATGACAATTACACCCCTAAACTTCTTCTTCATCATCTTCAAACACAACCGATAGCCACCGCATGTCGCTGCTCCGCCGCCGCCGCTAAAGGTGGGCAAAAAAATTGAAAATCGAATAAACTGAATTCAAATAACTCGAACCAATTTGAAATATGATTGTCAAATAACTGAGTTGAGTAAACCAATTATTAACTATGGTTTTAGTTTGGTTTTGGATATTAAAAATTAATTCAAAATCCAACCGAATACCGAATTACGGAAAAGTTTTGGAAAAGACCGTCTTTCCATAGACTTTTGGAAAGATGGAGTTTAATTAGAATAACAAAAAGGTAAAATATTTTTGATGCAATATTAAAAATTTATCATGCAACAATAGTTATAAGTTTATGACCCGATTAATGTAACAAAAAATTTGTAATTTGTACTTTAAACCTTGGTTTCCATAATTTATGGAAATACTATTGACGGAGAACTAGAGCAAAGGGTTAATGGGCTTCTAGCCCAATGCCAAAGGAGAACTAAGAGCTGCCTGCTAAGGTACCGTGCTAAGGGGCCTTAATGGGCTTCTTAACGATAACGAGGGAGAGTGAGAAAAGAGGCAACCCAAATTAGATTTAGAGAGGTATAAGTAAAGATGTATGTCATTTATTTACATTCATTCATTGTTCATTGATCGGCGCCCGTACACTTACTTTACCATCAGAGCTCTTCCCCCGGACATATCCGGGGTCTTGGTTTTGGAGGTGATAGGTCGACAAATAACGGATCGAAGCTGGACTTTCGATCGGGTTCGAGGATTCATCAAGTTGGCACACCCTGTGTGACCCTATTAGAATTCAGATACAAATCTGTTGGTGTATGTCCACATCTGTTGGTGTATGTCCACATCTGTTGGTGTATGTCCACATCTACGGCTACTGTCCGGAGGAGTGAACTACTGAGGAAGGAGTAAATATCGAAGATGAGGTACAATCTGAGTGCGGAAGACAGATGGTTGTCACCCTAGCAGCACAAAATGTGGGGACAAATCCGATGAAGGTATCGATGGGTCATAATTCGGTGACTCTGGTCGAGGGTCCACATGCAGTCGGCGTGGTTTCTAGGGATTTTGAAGTAACTCTCGAGCCCAGAACAGGTGTTCCGGTGTCTGAACCTCACTTGGGGTTAAGGCGTAGCAATGGATATTTTACGGAATGTACCAGAGACTCTCATATCGAGGCATACAAAAGGATGGTTCGGGAAAATCAGAATGTTGTGGCAAGCCAAAAGTTGGGTATGGAGCAGATCTCGCAAGTACAAATAGCAGCGGGATATCAGGTTGTTCCCCCATTGGCGGTCCCAGGTTCGTTGGGAGCAGGAGCACCCTCGATAACTTAGAAACAGGTGAGATCCCTGCCCTTGGAGAGCCAGCTGATGGGAGTTCCATATTTTGGGTATCAGGAAGCCGCCCAGCCCCGACTGCAACCTTCATTCCCATAAGGAATGCCGAGGTAATATTTAAGGCCACCTTTCACAAGCCTCGAGGATTGGAGGAACCAACCTATGATCGGTCACATAGGGTATGATTACTACAGCCAAGAAGTTGCTTCGCTAGGTTATCCAAGACACATGGGGGTGAGGCCCTATCTGGGGCAGGTAACATCGCCTACATGTGTTTTGCCATTGGGAGATCATCAAAATAAAAACCGGAGCAGGGAAACGTTTGTTGGAGAAACAAGAGATACCCTTGGAAAGGAGCTAGACATGCTAATAGGGCCCACATGGCAGTCTGCTAGATCCCCCTTTCGATGAAAAAGATAACCAGGTGTTGTTGGCCAGGGGATACAAAGCCCCCGGAGGGACTTCCAATGTATGGAGGATATTCATATCCCCTCAAGTTCATTCAAACCTTCATAAGTTTGATGAATTTGAGGGACTTCGATGGGAAGATAACTTGTAAGCTCGTAGAAAGCTACCTTCGAGGAAAGGCGCATGAATGGTTTCACAAGTTTCCAAGGGGGTCACTGCAGTCGTATAAAGATTTCAGCAGAGCCTTGTTGAGTTAGTATTATTATTAGAAGAAGTTTATGGAGACATTGACAGAGCTGTACCAGACAAAGCAAAGGCCAGGGGAATCAACAACAGCGTTCTATCACATATATGTGGACGAGAGCTTGGGAGTGTTTGAAGGGACGAAAAATGAGGTGATTCAAGGATATGTGATAGGATGGAAGATTTGGAGCTATGTATAAAGTTGCCAGTGAAAACCCCCAAGACCCTCCAGCAGCTCTAAGGTTGAAGAGATGACCACAAAGAAAAGGGAAGGAATGATGGCTAACTAGTTGAAGCCTTCCGACTGAGGAAAAAGGCAGATGGAACCCTCGAGGGGAAGATTTGACAAATATACACCCATGCGGCGTTTCCTTACAGAGATTTGGAGTATTCACAGGGGGGTTCCCCTCTAAACAGGTTGGATGAGGCTGTAGCAACAAGAAGGGTCACCAATAAATTTTGCGATCACCATAGGGACTTTGGCAACAATATGAATGATTGTGGTCACCTTATAATGGAGATTGAGAGGTGTGAAGAGGGAGGGTCTCCTTAGAGAAGCTAATTTTTGTCCACTACATCCCCGAGAGAGGCCATTAAGGTATAGGAACAAACAAGACCATCAACCGTTCAGGAGAAACGGCTCACCTCCCAAGGCTGATTGTACACCCCTGGTGATTCGACAAGAGCACCGACATGAGCTGTATCAAAACCAACCTGCAGGAAACCCCAACCAAAATGAAGATCCGGTCGTTCGTAGAGTGGTAAATGTTATCAATGGATCACAAGGGATGGGTCTTTGAATACCGTGATGAGGGCTGAGTCAAGACATGCGCCTGTAGTCGAGCCATTCCATAAAAGGTTTCAACCCAATGAAACGATAACATTTTTGGAAGTGGATGCAGTTCCTAACCAAACCCCTCATGCAGACCCAATGATGATTTTTGCAGTGATCGAGACTTCGCTGGCTAAGAGAATCTTTGTAGACAATGGAAGTGGGGTCGAGATCATATTCGTAAGTTTTTTTTACTAGCTAGATATCGGTCGAGGTAATTTGAAGATGTCAATGTGCCCTCCTGTCAGGATTTACAGGAAAAACGATCACTCCCCTTGGTGAAATCACTTTGCCAGTCAAAGTGGCACATGGAGATAAGAGAGTGATGATATACTACAACTCTGCAGTTATCGATGCCTATTCCCCTTATAACGTGATACTCAAAAGACCTTGAATGTGACAAGCTCAAGCTGTGTGATCGCCATACCACCTGATGATGAAGTTCCCAATGAATAATGGGTGGCTTGCATTCGAAGAGATTAGGCTGTAGTGGAGAAGATCATACTAGTTTCCTCGATTGCCGCCGCCGTCAGCTTCCGATCTAAGCAGCTTCCGCGATCGCTGTTGTTGTTGCCGTCGTACTCGATTGTAGATCGTCGATTCCTCGTCTCCGTCTTCGATTTCTTGTCGTCTTCCCCGATTGAAGAGGAGCTCGTCGTCGTTGCATAGGAGCTCGTCGTCATCGAGTGATTGAAACTGAAGATTTTTTTTTAAAAGTGTGCCAATTAAATTAAAACAATCAAAAAATGAAATTGTGTTAAATTCAAACGGATGAAGTATTATTATTATACAGAAAGTAGAGAATACATTTCCTAAATTTTATTTTTTATTTTTAATAGGATTATATATATATATATATATATATATATATATATATATATATATATATATATTATAAGGCAAAATTTTAAGTGAAAGGTTTGAAAGGAAATGCCATGTGTAATATCTATTTACATAACTATTCATTCATTATAAAGTATTGGGATTGAATTTGTGAGCAAGCACATAACTAAAGCAACATTGCAATATAGGGTTGCTATGTCAACTCATAGTTACATTATGCATTGAGAATTTGATCTAGTTTAAATAATTTTACGATTCAAATTGGACAAACAATAATATTCACAAATCAACAAAACACCCTAGTTTTATGATTTGAATTGGACTAGTTAGAGATATAAATGTATAAAATAACTTTATTCATAAATTTGTGTTCAATCTAATTCAGAAATTGGCAGCATTAATTTTCTTCAAAAGGCAAAAATAAGCACAAATCCTATAAGCCAAAGCCATGGCCAAAAGAACCCAAACTTCTTGTAATCCCCCATCCAAATCCACTGTGTCAAAAGAAGGAGAACTCTGCAGTTTCTTGCAACCATTAACGTTGTCACACTCATACACTTCATCTCCCGAATATTGAGCCTTCAGCAGAAGCCTAAATCCATGGTACATGAATGACAGGTACTTCAACCATCTCATGAACTTAGGTATATGCTGCCATCGTCAAAAACCGCAAAAATCAACGTTAGTTTTCGCGAACATTTCACATAAAAAGTCTTAGCACCATCAAAACTACGGTTTTGGCACCAGAATCGTAGTTGGCACCATCAAAACTACAGTTTCTGCACTACACTAGAACCGTAGTCTGAAATCCAGACTGCGGTTTTGGCACCAGAACCGCAGTCTGGAATGTCTGGATTCCAGACTACGGTTTTGGCTAATGTTTCAGAAATGCACCTGAATGTAGTAGCCTCCTGTGAGGAGAAACAACATGAAGAGCAAAGAAGCAACCATTCCTGCCCTCTTCATGCACATAACCGCGGCCCCGAATAGTTCTCCAGCTCCCTAAAACAAGGCAGATTCTGATGATTTCAGTTCTTTCCATGTCATTTTGGAAGGCATTTTTGAAGTTTATGGGAACTTACTTGGCTTGTGAGGGCTATTAACAGGATAGTGGAAATGGTCATGAAGAAGCACTCGATCGTGCGCTTAAACCCCGCCATGAAGTACAGAATGGACATGAAGAAAGCAGGATACAACAGATGTGCCACCATGTCACACAATGTGCTTGAAACATAGTACACGCTTAATCTATACATGTCGGTTTTCCTCTCCTTCACGAGGTAGATCTTCTCGAATGGGAACACGTAAACAGCGCCAAACAACGACGAGGATGTCCAGAATATGCATATGTAGTACAGCAAACCAATCTGCAAGAACCGAGACAAAAAACCATGTTGTTTTATTGTTTTTCTTGCTCAGAAATTGAAAGGAAGTTGCTATATTTGCCTGATCTCTTAAATGTGCTTCAGTTTTGTAGTTGGATTTCCACCATAGAAGGCCTAGCAAGATGGCTATAAGAAGCGCTTGAACAACGCGTATTGAATCGAAGTAATCTCTGCATCTTTCTCTATATGTTCTTTTGAACAAGATCCTAAACTGATCCCACCATGTCATAGTCCATTCTTTTCTGATCTGAATGGCTGCTTGAAGGGCTTCTGGGATCCTAGAACTCTGATGATTCTCTCTCTTTTCCTTCGGCTCCAAATGCGATTTGAACTTCTGGTTCAAATACTGCACAAAAACACAACAAAAGTTAGAGACAAAATCTAAAAAAAGCACGAAAATGAGCAAAATTGGGAGATTCTCACTCTGATCACAGTCCTTTCATGATCATCTGTTCCCTGAGATGCTGATAGATCATCGGGCACGCTAATATCGCTGATTTGTCCCGCTGCAAGTTCAAGCAAGAACTCTGCTGGATTCATAGCCATTTGTGGCAGAAATCTCAACGACGAAAAATAATGCATGGATTCATTAGCCCTCCCATAATAGATAGGACATCCTTCTGATATCAGTAACACTTTGTCGAACATGTGGAAAATCCTGCTTGATGGCTGATGGATTGTTGTCACAATGGTTCTTCCTCCCTACGAAACAAAATCTCCATGGAATCACACGCGAAGATTGTACAATAAGCGCGATTCATGATTCATTACCTTCGCGAGTTCTTGAAGAATCTGAAGGATTCTATTAGCCGATGTAGAATCAAGACCTGAGGTTGGTTCATCAAGGAGCAAAAGTGAAGGATCAACAAGAATCTCATATCCTATGCTGGTTCTCTTCCTCTCTCCGCCCGAGATGCCCTTCACGAAACCCCCTCCAACTCGCGTGTGGCGACACCTTCATTGCATGACTGCATGATCAGAAACTTGGAATCCAATAAATGGGAAAAACACAAAGTACCTTTCGAGGCCTAATTGCTTCACAATCGAATCCACTCTCTCGTGCTTCTGATTCTTGCTCATGCTACTAGGAAGCCTCAAAAACGCGGAAAAAACTAAGGTTTCCTCCACTGTGAGCTGTGGGAAGAGAACATCATCTTGCGTGACGAAACCAATCCTGTCAATGGATGCAAAATGGTAAACAAATGCATTTTCATCTGAGACGACTGTGTAAACAGGCCTCTGTCACTATGTAATGGAGGGCATTTGGAACTGACCTCTTCTTAAGGGCTGCATTGTACTGAATGTCGTTGTAGGAGATCGATCCTTTGACATTTTCGCGCAATCTTCCACCTATTACGCGCAACAACGTTGTCTTTCCGCTCCCAGAAGGCCCCATCAAGGCCAGTAATTCCCCAGGGCCAACACTTCCTGTGATCCCTTTCAATATCTGCTTGTAATTGTCTTCATCCAGGCTCAACTGGGAAACAACCTTTGACACAACTGTTTTGACCGGATTAACATTGGAAGAGGCGCGGCTGATCCTCACCTTGTACTCAACATCAGAAAACTGCAAAAAACAAGAGCATGAAAAGCCATGATTCAGATTCAGACACAAATTTCTGATCAGGAAGCTGTTTTCAAGAACATGATTCTATGGTGCGCTACAACGCTTGACACGAGTTTCCGATACATTACTCAACACCAGCAAGCTGCATTAACCGAGAACAGGAAAAAAAACCACTATATCAACATCAGAAAACCGCAATAATCAAGAACATGAAAAGCCATGATTCAGACACAAATCTCTATTGAGAAAACTGTAATAAAAAACACGATTCAGTGGTGCATTGCAACGCTTGACACGAGTTTCTGATGCTGTACTCAACATCAGAAAACAGCATTCAAGAACAGGACTAACTATGACTGCACTTCGCGCGAAAACAACAATCAAGAACCCAAAAAACCATGCACTATTACAACATAAGACACGAGTTTGCGAGAAAATACACATTACCTTGAGGAATATAGGTAGAGGGGGGTGTTTGTTAGCAGATGAAGAATCATCATCGCCATCCTGGATATCGATCCGGGAACTCTTGTTTCTCAGACAAGATTGAGGTACAAACTCGATCGTGTGCCCGAATCCAATGTTGCTTCCTGCAAGCTGCATGGAGCTGAGAGATGGAGGTGACAGGTCTTCAATCTCATGGTTCTGATCATGCTGACTGATTCCCTCCATTTTCGAAGCCGAATGAGGATATGATCATCAACTTCTTTGTGATGAAATCTAGAGGGATTCTTGGACAACTACAAATCAAGTTAAGTCATATGTATACAATCCTGCATATATAACAACAGACATTGGAGTGAAGAATCAAGGAGGGATTTGTTTGTTTGTATATATGTTAGGAGCAACACACACTTTTTATGGCTAACTAGAAAGAACATTTAGATAGATTTCTGGTTTCAAGATTTGCCCTTTCAGTTGTTGCACACCCTTTGTTACATGCACCATATCATTAATTTGGACAAAAAGTTTGCCAACTATCCAAAAGAAGAAATTGCCATTTTGTGGTGTAACTGATGGAAAGTGGAGTGTGGAAGCTGTATTCCGCCGGCTTTCAAACGTTTGAATCGAATTGATCTAGGTTTAGCGGATGTCGTTTTTGAATTTTCCTCCGCGAGTACTATTGATCGACATCAAAAAATTAAGTTTTTCACATTTAAGGATTAAGATTACCGACACGACTAAAAATACCATACTCAAACTCTTTGCTCGATATGGAGTCATATTATTTGCTTGGCATGTTTTTCAATGAGAAAGTAGAAATAAAAGCATTATGAATCAGATTGAGAAGCTCAATGGCAAAAGTAGGGCGATCATTCAAAAGTAGATTCGAACCACTAACACGAAAATTTTCAATCTTTGATCGAATATACGATTTCAATTATAAAATAAAAAGTCCCGCACTTATAAAACTGGGAAAATGACAATCTTATCCACTACATTTTAGATCTATCACATTATTATCTCTACATTTTAGAATGTGACACATTACATTGCATTTTTATAAAGTGTAAACCTTAACCTAGTAGTAATAATCTTTCGGGAACAAATGTGTAATTTCATGAAAATCAAATTGAGAAAATGATGGAAAATTCGCCGGAGATTCTTCTCAGCTCGCTCCGCAACTCCGGCGTTCCGATTCCGCCGTCTGTGGCGGCGATCGGAGACCTCACTCCAGCTTCTCTGTTCTCCATATGCTCCCGATCGCTCTGCCTCATCGACAAAACGCTGTCGTTTCCCGCCTCCCTGCCGGAGGACTCCACCGCCGATCGCTTCAAGCTCTGCTCCGAGATCTCCGCCGCGTTTCGGCGGTTAGGTTTCGCAGGCGAGATTAGCTTCCACAAGGTAGTAATTGTATGTTTATTAGTCATCACTTTCAAGTTACTGTACCTTTTCACTAAATTGTACAGTAGGATTTTACTGTATGTTATTCATCTGATGCAGAATAAATGGATAAATTATTAGTATTGCTGTGTAAATGAAGAATATCTTGTTGCAATGAAAGAAAATTGTGATCAATGAATTAGATTGCATTATGTTAAATTCTTTCTAAATACTTATTTTCGGTTGGATTGGATTGTGATTTCTACCTTCTACTGATTTTTTTTACGCGTGATTCGGAATTTTTAGAAATGGTGCTGTTTTTATGTTAGGCAGTTTCTTTATCCTTCGGAAGATGACTTGTATAAGTTGGTGAGATTCTTAGTGGGGAGGCTAGCAGAAACTGAGTCTTCTAGAGAGCGAGAATCCATTGATGAGAATCAACCTAAAGATGTTTTATCCGAGGTCAAGTTAACTGAACTGGGATCCTCAGCAATTACTGATTCGGGAAGAGCCTCATTGGGAGAGTTAAATGAGGATATGGGGGCGCGAGGAAGCATTCGAATAAATGATGCAATGCAGGCTGTTGAACGGGCTCACAAGCACGAGCTTTCTACTGTGGTGAGTTTCTGTTGACAGTATTTGGTTTTCCGTTTACTTTGAACAGTTTTTATTTTATTTTTGTAATTTCTACTTGGACACCTTAAATGCGTGATCATTAACTACTAATTGTAAGAATGGCGTTCGTATAATATGGATGAGGTTATGGGTTTTTTGCCTCTGTTGGAACTATTTGTTTTTTCACTACCTATAAAGAACTGTTTGTCTTTCATGCTTGGACGCGTTAAATTCATAGTAATGGAGTTCTTGCTAAATGGATGAGGCTGTTATTGTTTTGTTTTTACTGAAAAAGAGGGAAAGGTTTAATTGTGCCTTCATTTCCTGACGCAAAATCACTCCTGTCATTCATATAAGCTCGGGGGGTATTTGTTTTCCAGCAGAATATGCTTACGGATTTAACTGCAAAGGCTTCAGAATCAACACATCGGCTATGTGAGGGTGAGTCAGTGAAGGCTGCAGAGGCTATGGACTACGAGTGTATCCAAGAGTTCAATGATTCTATGGAGGCATCTTATGAATGGTATGGAATTTTTTAGATGTGCTCGAACTATAGCACCATTGGTAAAAATCCTGACTTTGTTTGTTGTTGATTCAGGAATACTCGGAGACTGCCTTTGGAAGAGAAAAAGCGAAATCTTCTTGAGGCTCTCTGTGCCAAGAAACCAGAGGCTCGTGAAAAGCTTCAAGCGAAGCAAGAGATGACGAAGGAGACTGAGTCTGTTTTGGAAGAAATTAGAAAGAGGTGATTACACGATATGCTCAAGTTCTTTATTCTCTGTTTCTGATATAATTGAGATCATCTAATCTTTTATGCATCTACGTAGGGAAGAAGAACTTTCTATATTGTCACGGGAACTCGCCAATCAACCCAAAGTAGCATCACGGGAATCATTCGTGTCACGCATCAAAGAGATCACTAAGAACAGCCGTAAGCAAGATGCTGATGTAGAGCGGATCTTACGAGACACCAGGGAGCTCCAGCTGGAGATTAACTCCATTCAAGAACGCCTGAATCGAACTCACGCTGTAGTCGATGAAACCATTTTCAGGTAAGACATACACATAACGTCCAAAATTCCTCGTTCATTTATTATAAACGCAGCTGCATTGTTTCATCAGGGAAGCGAGGAAAGATTCAGTGGCCCGGGAAGCATATAAGTTGCTGACAAAAGTCCACGAATGCTTCGAACAAGCTGCTGAAAATGTTCTCGCCACTGATAGAACTCGGCGTCAAGTAGCCGACTATGAGGACAAGCTCGCGGCTATGGCTTCCCGGAGCCTTGACATCGACAAGCTACAGGCTGATCTTGATGCCATCAGGAAGGAAAATGATGCTCTTGAGAGAAACACGAAGTTTACTGATCATCCACTTTAAAATTTGAATATCTTAATTTAGTTTGATTGTAAATGGAAGTTATACTCTAAGATTAGTGGCTTTGACTGGTTCCACCTAAAATAACGGGTGGATTTTTCCTAACTTATCTAACGTTTGAAACTGAATTCTACGTTTGTAAGGCTGATCTGTTTCGGATCCCCATTAAAAATTATGTAATTTACAAAAAATAAAAATCATTGCCAAAATCTTGTAAAATAAGTTAGTTGCAATGCGTGGGACTAAAGTTGCACCATGGAAATGCCATCAGCTAGGTATCTTCATGATTTCATCACTTTCTTGAATCTGGGAATTCTTAGAGATCAATCGATCTTTCTATTTATCATCTGGGTTCGATCAGTCGTAGGAAGGTTTGTGTTCTTGTTCCTTTGATCTTGTTGCATGCACATTAGCATGCCATATTATGGGATTGCTCACCTTTTTCCTGGGAAGAGATGCAATAAGAATCATCAAGAGAAAAGACAGCGATGCGGGTGAAACAGGTTTGTTTTTCATCCCTCTTCCATACATTTGAATCGGTAGGGATGACAGTGAGGCGGGCTTGGGTGGATATCCGTCCCACATCCACATTACTGGAACATGGATGGAGATCACACGTGTATATTAGTTCACATCCGTCCCATTTCTACACTTCTCGTTAGATCCACTTTATGCTAATTTCATGTATGATAAATTGTTATTTATCTACGGGTACGGTAGGTTTGAAGTGGGCAGGGGACTCAAGTGGGTGATGAGCGGGGTGAATTTTATACCAAATCTGATGAGATAAAGTGGATTTTAACGATGGCCGATGGAATGGGAATGTATTTTAATTTTGTACCCGTCATGGGTGATGAGACCGGAATAGATATGAACTTTTGACCATAATCTGCACCTGACCGACTCAGTACCATCCCTATGAACCATTCAAAGAGTCGTGTTTCTCAAACGTACAACTTTGTATTTGTGTTCAGGCCGTGCAATAGAAGAAATCAGAGGCTCTCTGTACAGTGAGCTAAGAACATCAGAAGGGGCCAAACGTCAGCAACAGAGATTATGCGGACCAGAAGTGGCATTGACATTCAACTTCTTCGTTGCTGTTTCGATAATCCTAGGAAACAAATTGGTAAGTTTCTTAGATCATGATACTTGATGTTGTTTTGCAATTTGTACAAAGTTAAATTAAATGTCTGTTTCATTTGATTGTTCCCAGGTTATGGGAAAAGTGGGGTTCAATTATCCAATCTTCCTCACTTTGATCCATTACACAACTGCCTGGATTCTACTGGCCATTTTCAAGGCTCTTCAGATGCTTCCTGTGGCTCCGCCTTCGAAATCGACGCCATTTTCTTCTCTGTTCTCACTGGGAGCTGTCATGGCTTTTGCTTCTGGCCTTGCCAACACTAGTCTAAAGTACAACAGGTTGGTTTTTTCCTCTGCCGGTACCTTTTTGTTCGAGAAAACGACAGTTGGGGTATCCACTTTTAGGTTAAATTATAGGTTTCTTTATCTTTTCGTCAATTGTTCCTAAAACATTTAGGCGGTTGAAATGAGTGAGTCAGTGTCAACCTAGGTGATAGTGTCACGGCTGAAAAGCAGGGAATAGGAAAAGTAGGGACGGCATAAGAGATGGTGAGCATGGTTGGATCGGTGGTGTCGGTAACCTGGGGGGAATGCGGGGAATAAAAATCAGAAGAAGATTTTTTTAAAAAACATCTATTTAACCTCAAAAGTCGTTAAACTACAAATTTTCAAAATTTATGTAATTATTGACCGATCTGTTAGTTTCATCAAAATCTGTTAACGTTAGGAACATGATGCAAAAAGATGAATGAAACCTGTAATTTCACCTAAAAGTGAACATCTAAACTGTCATTTTCTCCTTTCTCTTCGGGTTTTAGCCTGACTGGTGCAGCTGATCCACAGTGTCGGTTTCTACCAGATGGCGAAGATCGCTGTCACTCCCACCATTGTAGTTGCAGAGTTCATTCTTTTCAGAAAGACAGTATCATCTCACAAGGTGTAACATTTGAATATAAACGATACAACTAGATTGAACAAGATATCTATATTTTTTGTCTTTCTGATCATAGTTCAATTTCAATGCAGATTGTGGCTCTAGCAGCTGTTTCTGTCGGTGTAGCAGTTGCAACGGTTACAGACCTCGAATTCAACCTGTTTGGAGCTGTTGTAGCAGTAGCGTGGATCATCCCGAGCGCGATAAACAAGATCCTTTGGTCTACTCTTCAGAAACAAGGCAATTGGACCGCTCTGGCGTAAGTGTCCTAACATTGTACAAACTACGGTTTTTGTGCAAAACTGCGGTTTATGATGTGTTATGGTAAGAGAAAATGTGATGCAAATGCAGGTTGATGTGGAAGACTACCCCAGTGACAGTGTTCTTCTTGGTAGCACTTATGCCTTGGTTGGATCCACCTGGGGTTTTGTCATTCAAATGGAATCTCCAGAATTCATCTGCTGTTCTTATTTCAGCTTTGCTTGGCTTTCTGCTCCAATGGTCTGGAGCCCTGGCACTAGGGTAAGAACACCAAACCCGAAACTACCGACTTTCAAGAAAAATGACATTTTTTGTACTCACTTTTAGGTAAAATTACAGGTTTCATTCATTTTTTGCTCCACGTTTCTATGAAGTTTCCTTATGATTACGAAATGTTCTTAGTTCGTTCCCTCACTGAACATAACACGTTTCAGTGAAGTCAGCAGACCAGTCAACCATAACCGAGATTTTAAAAAGATTATAAATGTAACAACTTTTGAGGCTAATCTGACGAATTTTAAGTTTCCTCTCGCTAGCCTCCTCTATCATGTTCCAAACACCAGCAAACCAATTGTGCTCACCATCTCTTTTGTCGTCCACTATAAAAGTTGATTCAGCGTTGACTCACTTAAACAGTAATAAATATGGGAACATTTTAGGAATAATTTGCAAAAGTGGAAACGAAGCTTGTAACTTTGCCTGATTGAATGAACGTTCTGCTACTGGCACTTGAAAATGCAACATGAATTCCTCGCCAATCTGAAGTCAAGCGGTTGAACTCTTTTAGCTTTCTTTTTTGTTTTTCCGGTTTTTCATTGTTCTTGCCTTGTTATCTTAATCAGTCGCTAGACTTAAAATAGGTATCAAAACTGACATTTTCTCCTTAAAATTGGCCTAATGGTGTATGGTTTGGTGGTGCAGTGCAACTTCTGCAACATCACATGTGGTTTTAGGGCAGTTCAAGACATGTGTCCTTATCCTAGGAGGGTACATTCTGTTTGGTTCGGATCCTGGGACACTCAGTATCTGCGGTGCCCTTACTGCTTTGGGTGGAATGACAGTTTACACATCCCTTAATCTAAGGGAATCAAGACCTAAAGAAGTTAGCAATATTGTCCCAAAGCAAAGCCTTCATATCAAAGTGGAAAACAAAGATTCTACTGCTCTGGATATAGTACAACTCCCCGAAGAAATTGTTGATCAGCATGAGAAAAAATGAAGGGTTTTGATGCCCATTTTGTACCCATTTAAAGATACTCCAATAATCCCTCCGTTTTACTATGTTTGGCACCATAGATTTAGGTTTTTTTTTGTAAGTTGAAATGGGTGGAGGAAATTGAGTGAGCAGAGTAAAAAGTTTCATGAGTGGTTGAGAATGATGTACATTTTTTGCCATAAAAGGAAATGTGATGAACTTAGAAAAACGTGCAAATATAGTAAGTGTGTCAAATTTAAGAAAACAGATGGAGTGTGAGATTTTTTAAGAGTTAAAATTGAACATTTTTTACCACATAATTACGCATATGAATTGTATATGAAATATTGATAACTAGAAAACACATACTCCGTATGGGAGAATATAAGAATATTTTATATGATAAAGTATTATCACCTGTATACTAACTCAAATATATGATCAAACGTAATTTGATAAAATTGATAAAAGTAATTAATTAAAAAGATTATAAATGAAGAAAGAAAAAAGAGCATCCAATCCACCAAGAAAGGTAAAAGTTGCACTCACGTAATCGATCAATTGGTTAAATATATAGTTAAGTACTCCAACAGTCATGAGCATGGTTAGGTACTTTAATGGGTATGAGTAGTTGAAGTGGAAAAATTTTCTATTGAAACTTTTTGTGGCCATTACGAAGTGATACTAGATAGTTGATCATCGAATGTCGTGGTTTACCTCTTTATCAACCTTGAGAGCGAGAGATTTTTAATAGCCAATGAAAATAATTCACCTTATATCATAAAATAAAATGTGATAATATAACAAAATATACTATACGAAAAATGAAAAGCGTATCAAGAGATTAGAAATGAATTTATTTATTTTTGGATATTTTATGAATGCCGCTGCTTTTATTAGAGGCCCAAGTATTCGGGGTCAGTAAATCCAATAATGCTCTATTGGCAGCCCACCAAAACATTGACCCGGGCAAATTTCGAAGGTTGAATTTTCTGCCGATTATTGCACAATTCGGTCAAACAAACGAACATCCCAATTCCGGAACTCTGTTTCCGTATCTGGGTTCGTCGAAAATTCATCGTCTATCACTTTGTAAGCTGTTTTCTTCCACAATTTTGTTTCTGTAAGAGTGTGATTTCATTCGATGGGATAGACTGAACCCTGTAGTTGAGTGAAATGGGCGACTCAATTTCGATGATTGAAGAAAGTTTTGTTGTAATTTAGCTGATAAAGTTGGAATCTTTCTGGGTTTTAGGCAGAATTGGGAACTTGAAGCTTGAATTTGCTAAAGATTTGATTTTGAAATTGGACTGATTTATGTACTCGTATGCATTTGGTTGAGTTCTTCTAGGAAATTGCTCTGTGCTTACAGTTTAAGTCTATAAAACTTTGTTTGTGATTCAATGCATCAAAATATACTGTGGTTTACTTGTGATGAGAATGGTGTATTATTTGTTGATTCTTGCGTAAATTGAACCAATCTCCAATGATCCGTGACAGGTTTCAAGTTCAACCGAGCTATAGGCCATTTGTTAATTTGCTAATGAACATTAATAGTTAATAGTTTGGCCATGTCGTGTTGAAACTCCATCGTTCTTGTTTCAGGTGGATAGCATCCACTCTTTGGAGTATTTGTTTATAGTTTTCCTTATAATTGTATATATAAAGTCAGTGGCGATGTTTTGTTTTCATATTCGTAAGTTGTTTTATTCCACTATTTGTTTATGTGAGTGTGTGATTTCATTTGATGGGATAGACACATCTCACTTTCAGGGATTCAAGAAAGTTTGGTTGTAATTTAGCTGACTAAAATTGGAATGTTTCTGTGTTTTAGGCAGCCAAGAGAACATGGCTTCGAGGAGGAATATACCATATAACCGCATTCCAACCAATGAAGATGAAGATGGCACAGGGAGACTACGTGACCGGAGATTTGATTATTCGCCAAAGTCTTTCGATAGAGTCCCTTGGAAATCCATCATATTGGCACTGTTCTTGCTTTTGCTTGGGTGCGTCTTGCTTTTTCTCTCATTCTTCATCTTCACAGGTCACATGGGAGGAGAAAATTCACAAGCATATGGCCTTCTAGGGCTTGGATTCCTTACCTTCCTCCCAGGTATATCAAGATTATTTATTGATGGCCAAAATCTTGGTCACAGCTCGCAATGATTTAATCTTTATGTTCGGAAGGCATAATTTTGATGTTAGTAACTGAGATATAAAAAGAACCTAAAATCAGAATGAATCGGAGATTTTTAAATGTTGGGCGGGTGGAATGCTGTGTATGTGGTCTGCTTCGGGCATTGTTATTACTTATTAGTGCTCATATTTCATTGCCAGACATACAATTTGAAACTTGTAATTCTGTGATTGAGTTCTCTTTCGTAGAATGTCCGAGTTTTCTTGAACCACAATCAAAGCTACAAAGTGTGGTTAGGTCTTGCATTGATATTCATAAAAACGCTTTCTTGAAGATAGGATACCTATGTTTTGTTTTGTTTTCTTAGTTGTTCGAGCACTTAGTCTATAGAACTAGCACTGACTGATCATCTTGGCTGTAGGTTTTTACGAGACTCGAATCGCTTACTACTCGTGGAGGGGTGCTCAAGGATATCGATTTGCCTCGATCCCGGATTATTGATCCTCTGATTTCTGTTTAAGTGTACTTGTGGAGGGCTTTGGTTTGCCCTTGTTTTCTGGTTCTCTATGTATGCAATTCAGAAGATTTTGCTGGACACAATATATGGTTTTCAGAGTGTATAGCTACCAGCATGGCATTTTAAAGTACTCTTTTTTTTCCAACGGAGAAATACTCTATTCTTTGATGTTGCAACTACTGATAGCACCTGTTTAATTTGGTATGTAGAATGTCCCAATGATAAATGGCAAAATGGAAATCCATAGCCCTATCATTTTAATCAGAGTCCATCTCTTGAAAGACACCGTGGAAATAATAAAATTTAAAGTGCAAATTAGAAGAAATGAAGATAAAATTTTTGGATTGCATGAATCGGATTATAAACTTTATAACTACTACACGTTGCATAATAAAATTATGGAGAAAAGTGCAAATATAACCCTATGTAATTGCAGAAAGTACAGATATAATCCCGCGCTATTCAAAAGTGTAAATATAACTCTATTTATTCAGCTTATGTGCAAATATAACCCTTTCAGCCAGTTTAAGGCCGGAATACAATGAAATGACCAATTTGCCCCTGGCATTTTTTAATTAAAAAATTGGAAAAAGAACTCCATTTCTCAATTGAAAATATTACCCCAATGATAACAAGGGCAAAACTGTCCTTCCAGGTCAAGGGTTCAGCCATAAGGGTATTTTAGTCATTACAAGTTGGTCAACAGCCAGATTCTGATGGTCAACGTTGGAATCATGGTTGGAGGGTTATATTTGCACTTTCATTCAACAGTCAGGGTTATATTTGCACTAAAAAATAACTGAGGGTTATATTTGCATTTTCCTCAACACATAGGGTTATATATGCATATTACCCAACATTTTAATATTGCAATTAAGATATTTACCTTTATTTATTTTAATTAAATCTCGTCTTTCCATAGAAATATGGTATTTCCTAAGATTTTACCTTTTAATAATAGTAAAAAATGCAGAACTCATTGCTCTTAAAACAATATGAGTAGGTCTCTTGACAGGCGGCCTGTCCATAAGCTTATGGACAGGCCACTTATTTCTTACCTTATATACTGCATTTCTTAAATTACACACAAAATTTAAAATTTTTAAAAACATTTTTTTATATTATATATTTTTATATTTTCACCTTCAAATACATATTATTACTTATTTTAACTTATAAAATGCAATATTTAAATTTTATAAAAAATTACAATATTTAAATCAAATGCCCCTGAGAGCTATCCATAAGCTTATGGAAAGGCCGCCTTTTCTGAGACTTTCTCAAACAATATTGTGGAAAAGGGGTAAGGAGATCCGTAGTTAGTCGACAATTCTATAAAAATAGAAATAATAACCTACTATTTCCTATAATGACTAAAAATACAGAAGTCATTGCTCTTAAAACATTAGGTAATATGTAAATATAAGCCTATACAATATAGAAAATATAGATATATAACTCTCAGATAATTTTTAGTACAAATATAATCATAACTATTTAACGAAAGTGTAAATATAATCTTCTAGTGACATTTCTGGCGTTGACCGTGTTTTTTCGACGTTGACCCCCTTAAAATGACAAAAATGCCCTCAGACCAAAAGCTAAATTTGGATGGACAATTATACTCTTACACCTGCTGGACTATCACCGGACCGCCGCCGGAACATGTTGGGTTATATCAGCGCATTATTAAATCTGATAGGGTTATATCTACACATTCTTAAAACTTATAGGGTCAGATCAGCACATTCATAAAAAATGTAGGGTTATATAATCACATATTGTAAAAGCAAAACTCATCAACATTAAAAACTCGAAGTTGAAAAACACAACAAAGTAACCACACACAACACCAAAAGTTGTCAAATCATTAATTCAGACTAAATTCAACAAAATTTTAAAAAAATCTCATCAAAATCCTTATATTCAATGCCACATATACCGCTTATCTCTATTCCTATGACAAGAAGCAAAAGAAAATCATATAATCAAACTTAATATGATGGAGATGCCAAGACGACTACCACCATAAATGAAGACATTCCACGACTTGATCAAACATTTAAAAGATATGTTCGGGATCCTCTAAGTGATATGACGGGACCTATGACTAGGTCAAAGACTAAGCTTAGGGATGCTGCTTTAAATGATTTGATCGATTGCCTTTATGATGAAGAATTGAGGAAGGAGTCACCATCGACATCTTGGATTCATTATTCAAGATTGTCGACGAACTAAAGACATCAAAAAGAACACTATACTATTTTTTTCACTGGGTTTTTTAATGAGGTAGTATGATCACTGTAAAATATTGTAAAATTATTTCATTTTGGGTTTATTTGACTGATAGCTCGGCCATGTGGCTTTGAAGAGCTGAATTTTGAAAACACAGCCCATTAAAATTTAGTATATTCAGTTTTATTTGGATTAGAATTAGATTTGGTAAGATTAGATAAGATAATATTCTTCAAGGTTACACCTTGAAGAATTCGACCAGATTACCTCGGATTACCATTTATTTAAGGTATTTTAGTTAGATATGGTTTTAGCTTCTTAAAGCTGTCATAAGTCAATTCAGTTTCCAGTTGTGATTAGGGTTTATGGCCAAAATCTACCCTATAAATAGGGAGGCCTTATGGATGAATTTGACACCACTTTTATCAATCAAAATACAACATTCTGAGTTCATACTCTTTGCTTGCGAGCTATTCCATTGTTGTTTAACCCCAAGGGCTAGTTAAGTGTCAAAAACCTTGTAAATCCTGAGGGCTAGTTAGAGAGCGAGTCGAAATTGAATGTACCCTGAGGGCTAGACCTTAAATTTTGTGCGGCATTGAAGGGTTTGCGAGTTCCCTTGTTTTGTCAAATATCTTAATTCCGCAATCCAGATTCTTCGCAAGGGGATTCATATCACAATATTTTATTTATATAGTGAATTAAGAGGAATTTTGGATAAAGATAACATTTTTGAAAGGTTCCCACACTTCCACTTCAACGCAGCTACGTTGACCTCGCCAAATCTCTTTCTTCAAATTAGAATCACACTCTTGAAAGTCGACAATCGGTAGAAGAGGTTGCAATGACGGTTGCATACAGTTGCCATTGATTTTGTAATAATATGATACTTTGTTTTTAGAGCAAAGTGCATATATAACCCTACATAATTGACGAAAGTACAGATAAAACACTATAAGTTTTAGGAATGTGCGGAAACAACCCTATCAAATTTCATAATGTGCTGATATAACCCCACCAAGTTCGGCGGTGGTCCAACGACAATATTTAGGTATAATATTGCTAAGGGCAATAACGTCATTTCCTATTTTATAGTTTTTTAAAATTTATTTTCCAGAAGGGCAAAAATATCGTTTAACCAAATGCTGACTAAACGTTGTCGGAAAATGTTATATTTGCACATAACCTAAATATCAAGGGTTGTATTTACACTTTCAATTATCGCAGAGATATATCTGTACTTTCATCAATTATGTAGGGTTATACATGCACTTTGCTCTAAAACATATTTACAATCATTGCATTACTTTTTTTTAATTATTTAACAAATCAGAGAAGAAAAGATCCAAAATCAAAGGAGATGCACAATTCATTATCAATGCTATAAATATCATCACGATAATCTCTCAAACTTTGATTTAATTGTATGTGAAGCTATAAGGATGATAGCATCTCATCAATCCAAAAAAAAAAAAAGGGTAAATTTTTACTTGATTAAAAAAAAATTAATCAAAGAGTGTTCGAATATATTTTAGGAGAATTATTACAAAAACTGCTACTAGTACTAGTACTCTCTCTCGCGCCGGCTTACAATTCACACTTGAAAACAAGAATCTTTTCCGGTCGCCGGCAAGGAGCTCCGATACACCGGTGTCCGATTCGACTCACCACCGAGTCATGGGCGGCGAGTTGTACGAGATCCACCAAGACGCTTACATCAAGCTGGTCCTCCACGCGCTCAAGCACCGGACCGACGCCGTCAACGGCGTCCTCCTCGGCCGCTCCTCCGGCGACGGCGCCGCCGTCGAAATCGTCGATTCCGTACCCCTTTTCCACTCCCAGATTGGCCTCCTGCCGCCCCTCGAAATCGCCCTCATCATGGTAAGTAAAAACCCAATCTTGGGATTTTCGTGTTTTTGATTTTTTTGACTTGGGGTTTCTGAATTCTTGATTTGTTTCAGATTGAGGAGTATTATAGCGATAAGGGGTTGAGTATTGTGGGGTATTTTCATGCTAATGAGAGGTTTGATGATTTTGAGCTGGGCACTGTTGCCAAGAACATCGGTGATCAGATTAGCAAGTATTTTCCTGTTGCAGCTTTGCTCTTGGTATGGTTTTTTTTCTTTTCCAGTTTTGATTGTTTTGTTAGGAAATTGGGAAGTTTCAGGGTTTTAAGTGATCCCTTTTGTGCATTTTGTAGTTGGATAACAAAAAGCTCGAAGCTTTGCCAAAAGGAAAGGATAGGAGTCCTGTGATGCAGGTGTGTTATCTTAAATGTATGAGCTGGTTGAGCTGAGTTTATTTTCATTTGCTTAAGATTTTTTTTTTAGATCAAGTCTCTATTTTCCGTTGTTGGAATCACGTAGTGTAGATTTTGGAGATTCGGATTGGTTAGTTTTGGTTCAGCTGTGTTTTCTTAATTTGTCTTTCTAAGTCATGGATTCTGTGAAATTCCCGCATTTGAAGGTTCTTTGTAGTCATGGATTATTGCATAACTCGCAACAGGATTTGATGCTTAAAGAGTGTTAATTTTGAGAATGTGATCATATTTGTACAATCTTCTTTATCCTTTAGCTGGACAATGTTTGTCGTTTTTGAACCCCCTATGCATGTTGTTTTCACCGGTTTTTGTTAAAGCTAGATCATGTTATCTTTCTCAAATTTAAAAATTGGCACATACGGAAAATTCCAGTTTTAGTTCTCTTTCCCAGCCTTTAAATGTTTCCCTCTGCGCTGTTTCCCTCTTACCATGTCTAGCAGCCCTCCTAGATTCCTCCATTCATCCATTCCTTGATTTTCAATTTTTTTATTCCATTTTTAAGACGCAAAAGTAAATGGCCACATACTTTTGAATGCCATGGTAACTCAATTGAGTCTATATAGGAACCCCATAAGTTGGACTCAACTCTTGAATATATGCATCGTATGTATGCTTTATGATTTTCTTGGTTTGTATTGTTTGCTTGATGGTTGTAACACTTAAGAGCTTCAATCTACCTGGATTGTTTGAATCGGCCCTTAATTCCGCAAGTATCGAACTTTTCATCCCATAAATCTGATTTTCTGATAGAATAGTCTATTGTGTGCTGGAAATTGCTCTGTAAAAAGCCCGCAAAGTCCGAGTTAAACTATAAAAATTGTTCCGAGTTCGAGACATGTGAGATTCAAAACTTGCCATTTAAATGAACTGTATTTCTTTCCATCCAGCTTTACACTAAGGATGCATCTAGGAATTGGAAGCAAGCGGGATCAGATGGAGGCCACCGGCTGACCACAAAGGAGCCTTCGGCTAATGTAGTCCTTCTCGATTATATTTCATCAGAGAAGTGGAACGATATCACGGATTTTGACGACCACCTAGACGACATTAGCAAGTAAGACTTCTCTCCTGTTTTGCATCCTCTCTCAAAGAGTTCTGAGTTATGTTCGTGTCGTTTTTACCTCTGGCCCTTCTACGTATGCAGGGACTGGCTAAATTCAGAACTTTTCAAGTGAAGTGCCGCTGTAGTTTGTCTTCAGCCAGTGAAAGAACTGATGAAACTTAATATTTGAAGCTGTATCTGATTGCAGAAATATTCCTGGTTTTGTTAACATTGAATTCTAAGTATCATCTGATAATCAAAGATCTTAGTTTGAAGTATTTGACTCTTAATATGTGCATTAGGGCAAATTGGCTGATCTGGTGCCATTAGGATTCGAGACTGGCCAATTTGGTACCTTACATTTGGTCTTGTAGTCAAGTTTGGTTTTTCTATTGGGTTCTAGATTTATAGCATATAAGTAATTTAACTGACCTATCTGCAAACTGAACATTCAAGATTGCTTAAAGTTTATTAAAAGGACTGAATCTGCAAATGAACCAATGCGGTTACACATCTAGGGTCCCATACTTGATCCAATGAGTCTTTTTGGCCCCTATGAACATCGTTTTACGGTTATAGGGTCTCTCTAACCGTGAAAAGTGGTGAGCGTCCACCAACAGCCATTCAAGGCTGGTGATGGTAACGTAATTTCGCAACTGTTTAGGAAAGATCGAGTAGTTAGATACTGGATCCCTTCGAATCTAGAGAACGTCTAAATTTTGGTTGGGTTTTGGTGAACCAACTGGTTGCTCCTCTAATCGAAGGATCCGGCCCTTTTTCATTGCTTAGGTTACACCTTCGCACCATCCCAGAACGATTTTTTTTTTACTCTCCCAATTTGAACTTTTCGACTCCCCTTTTAACGCGAAGAATTATTGTCGTTCATCGGTCAAAAAATGAGTCAAAATGCTCTCATGGAGTTCGACTCCTAACTTTTGGAACCAACCATGGCTACTAATGAGAACTCATTTACTTAAATAAAAAAAAGAAGAAGAAAGAATGGGTACTATGATGTAACAGTTAGCTGGATAGTTGAACTGCAGCAAAAGAGTTGACTTTGGAAGCTTCATAAATCCAATCATATTAGTAGCTTAAATGCATTTGACAGTTCTTCAGAATTGGTAGCTCAACTTAATCAACTGTTATTACATCCTCAAAAGCTGATAACCAATAAACCAAACTCCCCCTTTCACTATGAACACACTGATATTTAAACAGCACAATGCTCAAACACATCAACAATCACTACAAACAAACGATAAAAATTCAGAAAAAAATGGACATGAGGCTTCTTACAACAACATTAGTCTTCTTGTTCTTGATCACAATCAAAGAAACCGATGCGCAGAGATCTCCCCCCTCCTCCTCCTGTATGCAACGGCTTCAGCCTTGTCTGAACTACGTGGATGGAAACCGCGATCCCCCAAACAGCTGCTGTGATCCATTGAAGTACGTGATCAAGAACGAGCCGGAATGCTTCTGCAGTCTCATCAGCATCAAGGGCGCGAATCAGGCTGAGAAAGCCGGGATCAACTTAACCAACGCGCAGCAGTTACCCGCCCGGTGTGGGGAGCGGATCAACCCTCTCGGGTGCATTCTTGGATCATCGGGCGCGAGCAGCGCCCGTGTAACGTCATGGATTTTAGGGTTGATTGTGGCTGCTGCTGCTGTGTTTGTAGTTTGACAGAAAGCGAAATGTTGAGATGAATCTGAAGTTTTTTTTAAAATTTTTTTTGAAGGGTTGGTTTTTCTTCTGCTGATATATTTGTTCATAGAACAGAAAATAATAGGAATGTTTCACTACACTATTCATTGTTACATTAGTATATAAACTGCCATTATTACCAGGATCCAAAAGTCGTCTCCTGAAAAACGACACTGTTCTAAGTTGTCGGTACCTTTTTAGTTATACAGTTTGCACTGTAAAACTGTATAAGGATTCTAGACAACTGAACACAATTTTTGTATTCTAGACAATGATTGATCATGTTTGGAGATTAAATTACACAAAATCTAAGTACAAGACCTCGTTTCTTGAATCTTAACCTATTGAAAAATGTCTGTTAATTGTAGTCTCTTATTACTGGTCGAAAACAATAACCTCGTTTTTCTGATAAAAGTCCTTTATTAGTCCCTTACGTTTGAATGTTCCCAACTGTAAAATATGCTGCATTTATTTGTTGAATCTAAACCAACAAAGATAACTACAGATCAACATGCCAAACATTCTCGAGAATAACACTTTTTTAGTTAAAAATCCACATTCCATCACAAAAGAAAAACAAGAAAAAAAATCCTGAACCATAAATCCTAAACCCTAGCATCGTCGAACTAACTCAAAGCCATACCTAAATCCCAACACCTTACAAACCCCACAAAGAAAACTAGAACAACGTATGCAACTCTCAAGAAAACAAACTGTACAAATCTGCTCCACCAATGTCAGTAGATCATCAGAACACTGGACATCCAGGCATCTGAATCCCCGGCTCAGTCGGGCACGTGGCCAACGGGCACTCAGAGTAGCTCAACCCCCACCAATCCACACCCTCGATCTTCCTCTGAAGCGCGAAGTAAAGAAGCAGTCCCATGAAAGCAACTCCAGCATCAAGCGCGGCCGCCATCACATACGCGTGGCGCGCCCACCACCCCTTGGCCTTTCTGAAAATGTAGATGTTCCAGAAAACCCCGATGTACCCCCACGCAATGTAGTTGATGGCGCGGGCCGGAGGCATTCCTGCTGTGGCTCCAATGATGATTGGCATGTTGATGAGCTTGATCCATTTCTTCTCGGGGAATTTGCGCGAAAGGAGCCATACGGGCACTGGTGCGAGGAGCCCGATCAGGTAGAAGTAGTTGAGCTGAGAGTAGTTCCCGAGCTTGGTAAACATCTTGTTCGGCCCTATCACGCCCCAGATGATCGAGGCGTTGTAGAAAACCGTGTCGCTAGGGCACGTCCAGGGGCTCCCGACAGGCAGGAGGCTCGGATCGCAGATGTTTTTGACGCTTGTGAGGAGCCACCACCCGGTTAAGAACTGGATGGAAGAGGAAACAAATGTTCCGACCAGCTGAGGAGGCAAAAGGAAAGAGATTAGGTCAAGTGATCATTCGCGATTCACGTGAAATTTAGCAGTTGATTTCTTACCTGAACAAAGAACATTGACCTAGGAGGGATCTTCATGTAATGTCCAACCTTGAAATCCTTGAGAAACATGAGTGCCTGTGACATGCTAATGTAGCCATATGTCTTAAAGGCCATGTTCGCTAGAGGCCGGCCAGGGTAAATGAAGCCGATGACCAATTCTGTGATAACATTTAGGCCTACTTGCTGCACAGGTATATCGTTTAGGGTTTAGAGATTGACAGGAAAAATCACAAAAGCCAGATATATTATTCATCGAACACCAAGAAATAGTAATTAGGTTAATTACCTGGTTTGTGGTGGCTTGAATGATCCCAATAGGTAGAGTGAAGAACCAAGCAAGAGCACATGCCAGTATAAGTGCCCACCATGGAAGCTGGAGCTGATGGTTAAAACCGAAACAACCAAAGAGCGAAAGCGCGAAAACGACAACCAACATAAGATGGAACCACCAGCCAGGAACTGGCCTGTAGTTCTTGTCCATCAGCCTGTTGTGCACATCTTCCACTTTCTTTGTCAACGATGATTTTGCCTTCGTTATCAAATCCCATATCGTCCTAAAATCACACAATCAAACAGGGTTACTAAACCTAGTGAATGCATGATTGTTGAGTTACACATGAATCTGAGACTTACTTCGAGTGGAAGAGTCCAACGTGGGATAGTGTAGCTGTTAAGGTTGCAAAGCTGAGGCCATAGCTCATGGCGAAAAACACACTCAGGTAAAGCTTGCTGTAGCTCTTGTATCCATCATCCATAAACTCGAAAGTCTTATGATTCAGAACTCGTGAAATGTTGTAGGTTTGGCCTGTTACATCAAACGTCTTTGTGGAATAGAACGGGAATCTCTTCGCATTGAAAGTGTTGGTCCAATACAGCGCGGGCATCAGCACATAGACAATCGCGCCATAGCCCGCGAGGATGTTGATGATGGCGAATCCAGGTGTTGCGATAGGGTTTCCTAGGAAACTAACCACCGCGTTCCAGTCCAACGTGAAAGCCCCGATTCCCAAACCTTTGATGCCGGAACCTAGCTGTTGAGCTAGCACCGAGTTCTTAAAACCGACGCAAATCATGGAAACGCAAGAGATTGCTGGAAAGAAGTAGCCCGGGATAACGTAGTACGTGAAACTACAAACGAAGATCATCAGGAAGAACTGCAGCCTTGTAAGCTTCCCCTTTCCTCTATTTTCCTTCTCGTGCAAAGCTCTGAATGTCAGACAAAACAGAAGGTGAACGGTGGTAACAGTTCAGTTTCTCAGACAAAAAACAGTTCTTTATATCATGCATAACAGAAGGTGAACGATGGTAACGGTTTAGTTTATCAGACAAAACAGAAGGTGAACGATGGTAATAGTTTAGTTCAGTCAGGGGCGGATCCGCATGGGGGCTGGAGCCAAGACGAAAATTATGGGGAAATATAGGGAATAAATTTGGAAAAAAAAAATTCAGCCCCCTCTTATGCAGGAAAATATTGGGAAATTTTTTTTTTAGCCTCCGCCATGAATGTATTCTGGCTCCACCCTGAGTTCAGTAGCCACAGAACACGACTCTTCATGTGCACATACCTGAACAAGGAAACTTGGACTAAATTATCAGGCCACCACATGTAAGGAGACTCAACTAAGAGCTTGCGATGCGCCCCGGCCCAACCATAACCAAGCAACTACAAATAACAATCAACACAACAAGTTAGTGAACAAATTAAGGCAACAAGAGGCAAACTCTAGGGTTTTCGATTACCATTGTTGTCTGGCAGATGAGGTAAGCTGCCCAAAAGTTGAGCTCCCTCTTGTAGAAGGCCTTAACCGCGTTAACGATGCTAAGAGCATAGACAGAGTTGGCGCCACAGTTGGCGAAAATGGTGATCAAAACATGCTCTTTCATGTTGAAAGGTCCGGGGTTTAGTGAGAACGACCATCGGCCGAATCCTATGTTTTTCGCGGGCAATGTGGCGGCCATCAGCTTCCCGGCCGGGAGTGTTAGAATCTGAGCCACCACGGAGCCGACATAGAGAGGGTTTTCGCGGTACCCGAAGAAGGTGTTCACGAATGCTAGGAGTGCGCATGATGCAATGCCGAGGATCCATGTCCGGATTGTCAGAACCGGCAAGGTTGCATCGTCGGTTGCTGGGACCGTCAGCCGGACTTGTTCGATTGGAGAATCATTCTCGTCTTCCCCAGGTACTAGGGAATCTGTGTGATCATCTGCATAGTAACAATTGATTTTATGTAATTACATTTGAATAATGGGTTATTCCCTCAATCAAACCTACGTTTCTGTTAACACGTTACGATGAATCAAACATGCGACGAATCTAACATACTGTGCAGCTTTAACTCGGATTATTTTCAACAATATTACACGTACAATTCTCTTATCATATTAAAAGAGAAAACATGGTATAATTTACTCTTCGAGAAAGCATACATTTATCAGCAAAATTTACTCTAAATATCACAATTCACTACAGAACTCCCAAGAAAACATAAATGCATGTAAATTAAACGCAATTGTGCTTGCAGTAAGAATATATATCATGCAATGAAAAGAAAGAATCAGTTACCGGTGATTAGATTAAGAACCCTGGTGTGCGGATCATGAGCCGCCGCCGCCATACTCGATCACCTGCTTTCCTCAATCTCTGGAGCTGGTGTTTAAGGATTCCGATTTCGTCCGAGGACGAAAGAAATAAGAGTACGACGTTTCAACAAATTACTTTCAGGCTAGTTTTCGAGACCAGGCGCTTTGCACATTATATATAGAAAAAATAAAAAGAGTGTATCCTAATACAACTGAAATTCTTAGTTCATTGGAACAAGACTAACAGAATAAAAGGAACGAAAATCCCATTACAATTCGAAGTAAGAGAAAAAGGTCGGAAACATATATATGATTCCTGTAATAACCAATACGTCCTGGCATAATTTAATTACAACTTCAAAAGCATACAACGATCTAAAAAACCTAAAACACCCTTAAAACACATCATTTCAAGAAAAGGAACAACGGTTGACATTTGATCACTCTTGAAATCAGGTGACTACCGGGCACCCGGAAACATGAATTCCGGGCTCGCTAGGGCACGACGCCAACGTGCAATAATCGCTATAGGTCAAGCCCCACCATTCCACACCGTCGATTCGCGACAGAAGGGAAAAGTAAAGCAACACTCCCATGAAAGCAACCCCGGCATTCAGTGCCGCGGCCATGATGTACGCGTGCCGCGCCCACCACGCCTTGTACTTCCTATAAATGTAGAGGTTGAAGAAGATCCCGATGGCGCCCCACGTGAGGTAGTTGACGGACCTCGCGGGGGGCATCACCGCGGTTGCTCCAATGATGATGGGCATGTTGATGAGCTTGATCCACTTCTTGTCGGGGAATTTGCGCGAAAGGAGCCACACGGGCACGGGGAGTAGGGCACCGGCTAGGTAGAAGTAGTTGAGCTGTGGGTAGTTGCCTAGCTTCGTGAACATCTTGTTCGGGCCGATCACTCCCCATATGATCGAAGCATTGTAGAACACTGTGTCGCCCGGACATGTCCAGGGGCTTCCATCGGGTAGCAAAGTCGGGTCACAGATGTTTTCGATACTTGTTAGCAGCCACCACCCCGTTAAGAACTGGATTGATGAAGAAACAAATGTTCCTACCAACTGAGTAATAAAACAATAAGAAAGTCAGCTAACGTAACTGCCAGTAAAACAGCTAGTAAAACCAGTTAAATGAAACAGCAAATGAAACAGCAAACAACGCGTAAACTGCCAATAGAACACCGCTAAATGCAATCCCTAGTAAACCATCAATTACCTGAACAGAGAACATTGATCTTGGAGGGATCTTCATGTAATGGCCAACCTTAAAATCACTAAGAAACATCAATGCCTGTGTCATGCTAATGTAGCCATACGTCTTGAACGTGACATTGGCTAAAGGCCGACCGGGATAAATGAAACCGATGACCAATTCCGTGATCACATTCAGCCCCGGTTGCTGCAAATCAAGAAAGAAACAGACAAAATGTAACATTAACATTCTGTAATAACCAAAACTCAACATAGAATCAAGAATTCTCAGTCACCTGATTCGTGGTCGCTTGAATTATACCAATCGGTAAGGTGAAAAACCAGGCAATGGCAGCAGCTAGCACAAGCCCCCACCATGGAAGCTGTAGCTTCCGGTTGAAACCAAAACAACCGAAGAGAGAAAACGCGAAAACGATAACTAACAAACTGTAGAACCACCAGCCTGGAACTTGCTTGTAGTTCTTCTTCATCAGCCTGCTGTGCACATCCTCGGCTTTTCCTTTTATCGAGGATTTTGCCTTTGATGTCAGTTCCCATATGGTCCTAAACTTACAGCGAAAACATTAAATCGCATTCGTACTTCAGTTAATCAGTTACAACTGACAGATCATGGACACTTACCGCGAATGGAAGAGGCCAACGTGAGAAAGTGTAGCAGCTAACGTCGCGAAGCTGAGGCCATAACTCATCGCGAAAAACACACTCAAGTAAAGCTTACTGTAATTCTTGTATCCATCATCCATAAACTCGAAGGTCTCCTTGTTCAGAACCCGGGAAATGTTGTAAGGCTTACCCGTTACATCAAAAACAGCGGATGAATAGAACGGGAACCTCTTTGCATTGAAAGTGTTTGTCCAGTACAACAATGGCATCAGAACATATGCAATTAGGACATATCCAACCATGATGTTGACAATGGCAAAGCCCGGGGTTGATATCGGGCTTCCTAGGAAACTAACAGCTGTGTTCCAGTCTAGCGCGAAAGAGCCGATTCCTAGTCCTTTTAGACCTGATCCTAACTGATGTGCTAGTATGGAATTTTTCCAGATAAAACACGCGATCGATATGCAAGAAATCGCGGGAAAGAAATAGCCCGGGACGATGTAGTAGGCAAAGCTGCAGATGAAGACCATCAAGAAGAACTGCAGCCTTGTAAGCTGCCCCTTTCCTCTCCTTTCCTTCTCATGTAAAGTTCTATAACATGTAAATGAACCAAATGAGAAACTGAAATCTTGATATATAAGAGCAACTACATATTCCAATAATCATTCAGATGAAACGGAGGGAGACGGGTCCTATTTCCGCGTCTGTTTCAGGCACGGAAATAGGACTCTTTAAGTGAAAGAGAGGGAGTAGATTGCATACCTGTACAAGGAAACTTGGACCAAATTATCAGGCCACCACATGTAAGGAGATTCAACTAAGAGCTTCCTATGCAATCCAGCCCAACCAAAACCAAGCAACTATCAACAATAAAATCAAACGTAAGAATTAGGGCAATCACAAACTCTCGCACAAATTTAAATGTCTTTTTCCATCAAACACTAATTCTTACTCCGTCCCAATTAAAAGTTCCCGTTTAACATACACAGCTTTAACCATCAATATCCATCACAATTTTACACAATACGATGAATCTAACGTAAATTTTGACCAAAATACAAGAAAAAGAGGAAATTAAAAGTGTGTTCTCGAATACTACCATAGTAGTTTGGCAAATGAGGAAAGCTGCCCAAAAATTGATCTCCCTCTTATAAAAGGCCTTAACAATGTTAACAATCCCCAGAGCATAATCTCCATTGGCGCCACAATTCGCAAAAATGGTGATCAAAACATGCTCCTTCATGTTAAAAGGCCCCGGATTCAGATTAAACGACCATTTCCCGAACCCAACGTTCTTCGCGGGAAGTGTCGCCGCCAGCAGCTTCCCTGCCGGAAGTGTCACTATCTGCGCCACCACGGAGCCGACATAGAGCGGGTTTTCGCGGTACTGGAAGAATGTGTTGACGAAAGCAATTAGCACGCATGATGAGATTCCGAGGATCCATGTCCGGACGGTTAGGACCGGCAGGGTCGGATCGTCAGACGGCGGGACGGTGAACCGGACTTGTTCGATCGGGTTATCGTTTTCTTCTTCCCCTTCTGCATAGGGTTTGAAACTTGATCAGTCACATGCAGTCTTAGAAAACAGTTATTGTTAACTGACAGATGAAGGAAGTGTCACATATTTAACATCCGCCTTTGCGTGTCACTTTAAAGTGTCACTAAATTTTAAGGACACAAGTATATGTCACTAAAATAACTGCTACATCAATTATGTCACAAAATATATTAACATTTCTACCTTTCAACCCACAAAAACATAAAGACGCATCACAAAATTTTATAGAAATGTTGAATAGAGGCGCAGCTACTAGTATTCCAAAAAAAAAAACACGTCACTGCTGAAAGATTTTTTTGGTAGTTATATTAAGACATGGACAATTATAATTCAAAGAAATTGGACAGATTTCAAAAATATTCTATGGTTTTATAGAAATTAGATAAGAAATATAAAAAAGGAACACCCATTTGAGATGGGAATTCGGCCTTAATTCATCCCACTATCAACGTTGATGAATATGAAACTTGGTTGTTAACTTTTACAATGTAAAATCCAGAATCTTGAAATGAATTTTATTGCTACCTCCGTCCCAGTTGAATCTGCACACTTTTTGGTTAGATTTTTTTGGTAAACTTTTTAAAGACATGTTTGACCATGGATTTTAACTAGGATATAGACACCAATATCATGAGATATTATTGGACTCTCTACATGATCTATTTTTAAAATAATATACGTAACTAAAGTGGTCAAACATGACGTGAGAAAGTAGACAAAAAAGTGTGCACATTCGAGTAGACCAAAAAGTGTGCACATTCGAATGGAACGGAGGAGGTAGTACTATACTTTCAAAAATCATAAAGACTGTAGATTACTTAGGTTGTGATAAAAATTACCTTTCATCACTTCAATCTTGGCATATGGGGGACCCTTATCTTTCTCCTGCTCAATCATGGGTAAATTTCGATCCTCCATAGCCATTTGTTCGTCACAGTAATGAAGAAATGAGAAAAATACAGTTTATATATGTTTATGTACTTCAAATATGAGAAAATAGAGAAGTGTTTGTTTCCTAGTACAATTGAAATCCTTAATACTCGTAAACAAAGGGGAAAGAAAAATCCCTGGCTTTAGCTTTCCATTTATAAATTTGATTTCCATTTATAAATTTGATTTCCAGAAGTATGGAAATCAGGACGATCTTTTTTATGTTTTTTATGTGAGTATCCGCCGGAAAATTCGTTTGAGATTCTTTATCCAACAACCGTTCGAAATAAATCAGGAGAATCTTACCAACTCGGTATTCAATTGAATTTTGATTAGAACAAGTATTTGGGTTCATATGTTAAAGAGTCACTTAGGCCCCGTTATCTCTAACTTATTTGAAATTATATATAGAAATTATATAATTTGATCGGATTAGATTTATACAGAACTGGCTCGAACTGAACTAATATAAGTGTGTAATGTATGACTGAATTTAGGTTGAATTTCATCAAACCAAAATTTATGTTAAACTGATTTGAATTGAATTGCACTGATTTAAATTGAATTGAATTGCACTGATTTAAATTGAATTGAATTGAAATGTAGATCAAGTCTGGAAAAGAGAGCCTTATTCATCTATTTGTAATTTATTTTTGGGTAAAGTGTTGGGAAAGATCGCCTTTCCATAGGCTTACGGAAAAATAGAGTTTAATTAGAATAATAAAAAGGTAAAATATTTTGGTTGTAATATTAAAAAATTATTATGCAACTTGTAGTTATTATAAAAGAGAAAGTCTCATGAAAGACGATCTTTTGATAAACTTATCGACGGTCCACGGGGACTTTTACCTTAAATGTTGTAATTTTTTTATAAAATTTAAATATTATATTTTATAAGTTAAAACAAGTAATAATATGTATTTGAGGGTGAAAATATTAAAAAATATGATATAAAATATAATTTTTCTATGACTTATAGAAATAACATCTTTCACATCATCTTTCACTTACTCTTATTTTTTAATGATGTAATATTAATAAGTTATTTATTCTACCGCTAATATAATATACGTATATTAGACCATTGAAGTAAATGAAAATGAATTTTGATTGACACAAATTAGTTTGTTTATATGAAAAATCAATTCACTGAAAGATGGAAATGAAGTTTCTATAATTGAAATTTGATAAGTTTAATCCTAACCAAAATTTGAGGAAGCAAAATTAACCTAATATAATTGTATTTAATATAAAGCAACCAAATCATACTTAAAATTAATTCAATTAACGTAATAAAGTACACATATAACGACATCATTTTGACCGTCTTTTCCAAAACTTTACCTAAAATTAATTCAATTAACGTAAATAAAGTACACTAACGACATCATTTTGCTAAATGATAGGTCGAGTGTATAAAACGTCGTTATTAATATTCTCGTTTGATAGATTGAAGCATATATAGTGCATATAAAAGGTAAAGGAATCATTCTTAGTTTGAAATTATTGATATTATAAACCAAGTGATGTGTCATGACATGACAGATAAATTTGCAACATGGAAATTTTCATTCATTGGCACTCTTATATAAAACAATAATAATAACAATTATATATATGTTAATAATTTTGAATCTTAAAAATGATTATTATTGGGCATATATTCATATAATTATAATTAGAGCAAGTCTATCTCTTTCTTATATATTTACAATATAATTGATTTTAGAGATTTTCTACAACTTAATTTGGACGAATTGAGGGAGTGGTGCTAATATTGGTTCAAAATTCTTGAACCTGAACTATATTTGCTATCGAAAAAAACTAGATTTTGAATAGTTGTGATTTATTACTATAAATATAAGTCAATAGTTACTATCTTATCCCTCCAAGATATTTTTTCTTTAGTGATTGCCTTTTAAATCGTCTCGTTGTTAAGATTAAAGAGATTTTCATTGTTTTAATTGAAATAGAATAAAGTATTTTACATTAAAAAATATGGGTACTCCATTAAACTATGTTAATATTTTATTCTAACCATTTGTTTTTTTCAATTATTTTTTATCACTAATAATTTAAAATAAAAGAGTCGAAGTCATTCCATCAATTTCATCCGTTAAAACCTATATCAATTCCACTACGTGCCATTTGTATAATTAAGTTAAGGCAAAATTATCATTTCTTTTTACCTTCATACTATATAAAATTGTCGTTACGGAATTATTTCGATCTTTTCCTTTGACCACTCAATTATTTGAAGGCAAAGTCTTGGAAAAAATTGTCATTCCATAACCTTATAGAAAGACGTAGTTTAATTAGAATAATGAAAGGTATAAGGTATTAGTTGTAATATTAAAAATTTATTATGAAACATATAGTAGTTATAAAGTTTATAACCCGATTCATGCAATCCGAAAATTTTATCTTCATTTCTTCTTATTTTCACTTTAAACCTTAGTATTTTCATCCGTTAAAACCTATATCAATTCCACTACGTGCCATTTGTATAATTAAGTTAAGGCAAAATTATCATTTCTTTTTACCTTCATACTATATAAAATTGTCGTTACGGAATTATTTCGATCTTTTCCTTTGACCAATCAATTATTTGAAGGCAAAGTCTTGAAAAAAATTGTCATTCCATAACCTTATAGAAAGACGTGGTTTAATTAGAATAATGAAAGATATAAGGTATTAGTTGTAATATTAAAAGTTTATTATGAAACATATAGTAGTTATAAAGTTTATAACCCGATTCATGCAATCCGAAAATTTTATCTTCATTTCTTCTTATTTTCACTTTAAACCTTATTATTTTCATAACTTATGGAAATGTCGTCTTTCAAGAGACGGACTCTTATTTGAAACGGGAATTTCTGACCCCCTTCCCCTATTCGTTCGTTAAATTAACTAAGTTCCGTCCAACTCCAATTTAAATGACATTTACAAGGATATTTTTGTCTTGAAAAAAGAAAACCACAACTACAAACAAAGAACATCTTCACTCACATTAGAACACTTTCTTCATTTTTCATCACTAAACAATACACTTCAACATATATTTAAAAATCCAACCTAAATCCATTATTCAACAAGTAGAACAATTATACACTTCCAAACCCTAGAACACAGGGCATCCCTCCACCACCACCCCCGGCTGTGTCGGGCAGGTCGCCATCGGGCAGTAATCGCCACCATCCAACCCCCACCACGCCGGCCCGGCAATGTCCCGGGACTGAAGCGCAAAGTACAACAAGATCCCCATGAACGCGATCCCGGCGTTCAGCGCCGCGCCGAGAATGTAAGCATGGCGGGCCCACCAGGCCTTGTAATTCCGGTAAATGTAGACGTTGAAGAAAAGCCCCACAGCTCCCCAAGTAAGGTAGTTTATCGACCTCGCCGGAGGCATCGAGGCAGTCGCACCAAGGATGATCTATTAGACAGTAAATATGTAAATATATTAGACTTATATTAGCATAGTTGTAGATATAATATAAGCTGGCAGAGCTTATAAGCAAAACACTAAAAGTTGTTGTGCTTATAAGGCAAACACTTTTTAGTGTATGGTAAAGTGCTAAAAAATGTATCTCGCTTTTGAAAGTAGAAGCTATTTTTGGGGAAAAAGAAGCACCCCTGTTTTTAAAATAGGTCAGCTTTATGTATAAGTAGGCTCTGCCAAAATAAGCCTATTTATGCTGAATGATAATCAATTACTCATTACGGGATTACGCAATCTTACAGGCATATTGATGAGCTTGATCCACTTCTTCTCCGGGAACCTCTTTGCCAGAATCCACACCGGCACCGGGAGCAGGGCTCCGATGAGGAAGAAGTAGTTCAGCGCCGGGTAGTTCCCGTGTTTTGTGAACATCTTGTTCGGACCAATGACTCCCCAGATGATGGAGGCGTTGTAGAAAACCTCGTCACTAGGGCACGTCCAGGGGCTGCCAGCGGGCAGCTGTGTCGGGTCGCAGATGTTTTCGACAGTGGAGAGGAGCCACCAGCCGGTGAGGAACTGGAGGGAGGAGGAGATGAAGGTTCCGACGAGCTGGACGAGGAACATTGACCTAGGAGGGATTTTCATGTAATGGCCGACTTTGAAGTCTCGTAGGAACATTAGGGCTTGCGTCATGGAAATGTAGCCGTAGGTTTTGAATGTCACGTTGGCTAGCGGTCGGCCGGGGTAGATGAACCCTATGATCAGTTCTGTGATCACATTCAGGCCTGGTTGCTGCATTTTTGGAAAGAAGGAAAATGGTTATTTTGTAATTAGGGTATACAAACATTTTGTAATGAAAACTAGTAATTGGAAGAACGGATAGTACTAATCTTGATAGATTTAAGGTCAAAGGAGTGTAATAAGTTCATGATATGAACAAGAACATGATAAAAGTTCAAAACAGTTTATCACTCATTTTCACTGTCAGTGCAGATAAACTGGGGAGAATAGGGTACTCTTACAGCTACATTTCACTATGAGTGATATTGATTGGAACAAGATGTGTATCAGCTTCAAATAAGTACTATAACAACTTATTTCACCTTGATTTAGACAAAATATGTGAAATGATCCAACAAAAGATGATCAATGATATAATTAGGGTTGAAGAAGATGATCAATTGTTACCTGGTTTGTGGTGGCTTCAATTAGGCCAATTGGCAAAGTGAAAAACCACGCAATGGCACAAGCCATTACAAGCCCCCACCATGGAAGTTGGAGCTGCTTGCCAAAGCCTTCAACGCTGATGAGGGAAAGCACAAACACAATGACCAGCATCAAATAGTACCACCACCCGGGAACCGACTTGTAGTTCTTTTTCATCAGCCGAGTATGAACATCCCCGAAGTTCCCACTCAGGGACGTTTCTCGTGTCTTCGATGTCAGCTTCCATATGGTCCTGAAACATCACACTCAAAACAATCACAACTTGTGTCGCCCCGCGTATTTGTGACACTTTTTTGATAGTTGAGCCAAGTGCCATCCCTTGTTTGTTAATCCCGAACCCTAAATTATAATCCTGAATTTGCTACTGATTGCTAGCATATGAGCTCGTTGAATCATTTTCAAAGTGTCACACTATGCAACAAATCAACAAACATTACTATTTTAGTAGTGTTCCAAGAGTTTAACAAGTGAAGAATCCTGAATTATAATTCTGAATCTGCTACTAATCGCTACCATGTGAGCTTAATGAATCATTTCAAAGAGTCACACTATGTAACAAATCAACAAACATTACTATTTTAGTAGTGTTCCAAGAGTTGAACAAGTGTTGTCAGTTAACAAAGTGTCACACTATATAACACAAACTAACATTACTATTATAGTCTAGTTGCAAGAGTTTAACAAGTTTCGCCCCCTCAAGTATATAATCCCAAATCCGCTACTGATTGCTACATTGTGAACCTAATGAATCACTTCAAAGTAAACATTATGTAGCACATCAAGAAACATTAATACTATTCAGTCAGGTGTTGGATTTGCAAGTTCTATAGCATTAAAATTAACTAAATTGACAGCAAAAAAACATGGTAAAAACACAGATCAAGTAGTAAAACTCACTTTGAATGGAAGAGTCCAACATGTGAAAGTGTAGCTGTCAAAGTGGCAAAGCTGAGGCCATAGCTGAATGCAAAAAAAATACTCAAGTACAGCTTGCTGTAACTCTCGTACCCAGCATCGTTAAACTCGAACGTTTCAGAGTTCAAAACCCTAGAAATGTTGTACTTATGGCCAGTCACATCAAAAGTCTTGGTAGAGTAGAACGGAAACCTCGTCGCGTGGTAAGTATTCGACCAATACATGGCAGGAATGATGAGATAGACAATGATGAAAAAACCTGCCAGAATGTTCACAATCGCGAAAGCAGGGGTTGCAATAGGGTTTCCAAGGAAGCTAACAACGGTGTTCCAATCAAGCGCGAATGACCCGATTCCGAGCCCTTTTAGGCCTGAACCGAGCTGCTGAGCTCGGACTGAGTTTTTCCAGATCAAACACACGACTGAAATGCAAGAAATTGTTGGGAAAAAGTATCCGGGAACTAGGTAATATGCAAAGCTGAGTATGAAGAACATCAGAAAAAACTGAAGCCTTGTGAGTTGCCCCTTCTTTCTCCTTTCCTTTTCATGTAAAGTTCTGGCAGAAATTAACAAGAAATTGAAATTTTAGGGAAAAATTGAATTAATCCTTCAAAATAAGGTACATTAGATTATATCTGGGATTTTAGGGCACACAATCTTTTATATTACCGATCAAACGGGCAATTTAAATCAAGGGCGGATGTAGGGGGGTCTAGGTGAAATTTTTGGGAAATATAGGAAATAGTTTTTTCTTTACACATCATCCCCCGCCAACCATACATGTTTTCTGCCTCGGCCTTTGATTTAAATAAAAGAACTTCAAATCTGTGACTTCCGTGCGAATAAGAAAGCTACACTATGTTTTACCTGAATAAAGAGACTTGAACTAGGTTTTCCGGCCACCACATGTATGGAGAATCAACCAAAATCTTCCTATGTGATCCAGCCCATCCATAACCAAGCAACTATCAATAATGCAAAAAGAAACCCAAAAAAATCACTTTCGTTGACTTTTAAGGATGTGTAATAACATTCTCGAAAACCGTAAAAACAACCAGACAATGTTAGTGAAACGGATGAAACAGATAAAAGTATATTGCAATTACCATAGTGGTTTGGCATAGAAGGTAGGCAGCCCAAAAGTTGAGTTTCCTTTTATAGAAAGCCTTCACAATGTTGACAATGCTAAGAGCATATACTCCATTGGCACCACAATTGGCAAAAATGGTGATCAAAACATGCTCCTTCATATTAAACGGCCCCGGATTCAAATTAAACGACCATTTCCCGAATCCGACGCTCTTATTAGGCAAAGAGGCCGCCATCAACTTCCCGAGCGGAAGTGTGACAATTTGAGCAGCCACAGACGTAACAGCTAGCGGGTTCTCACGATACCCGAAAAACGTGTTCACGAACGCGAGTAGGGCACATGTGAGTATCCCAAGAACCCATGTCCGGACGGTGAGAACGGGGATCGTCGGGTCATCTGTGGGAGGAACAGTGAACCTGACCTGCTCGATCGGGGAATCATTTTCTTCTTCCACTTCCTTATCCCCTATATCAAACAGAATAGTATCGCTATATTAGCGTCCAAACGGTTGAAATGCATAAAGAGAAAAAAAAACCGTCTCCCTCTGGGGGGCCGGGGAAGGCTGATCACCATTATAATAAACATCAAGAAAATGTTATAAATATTATTGAAAACAATTGCTAGAAACTCACCAACTACTTCAAGATTTGTGTGACCGAGGTTCTTCTGTTCTTGATCGACTTCAAATGCCCGATCGGGCACAGCAGGTGTAGCCATCAAAATGATTCTTAGTGTATAAATCTTCTCATCAAGAATCTGAATCACTATTTATATATAAATAAGGGGTTGGTTTTTTTTTTCCTTACACAAAAGCCATATATTAGGGTAAAAGTGAAAAAAGACAGTGATGCAGAATTAATCCAGATAGAAAAGAGAGGTTTTTTGTAAGGTTAAAATTTAAAAAAATGAATTTGGCATGAATTTTGGGGAGAATGCGTGTATGTCACATTTATGGCCACTTAATCAATACATTGAATATTTCTTTTCCATTTTTGTCGGAATATCTGTCCTTGTAAAAGCACGAATTTAAATCCAAAGATTCCGGTCACAACTTTGACGATTTACTTTCTGATTTCGTTTTTAGTCTTTTCATTTTGGGTAGAATTAATTTTCCAGTTTTGTTGATGAATCTTGTGCATGCATCTAAGAGCAGACTAGTTTGGAAGCATACAAATTTGAATTTTGACCAAACTACGAAATGATTCCTTTTTATGATATTTTATTTCAATTATAGGATATATGATCCTTTTATCGCATATTAGCAATTGAAAAAGAGGTTGTCCCTTGAAAGACGGTCTTCTCACAAGTTATGGAAAAATTAAGGTTTAAATTGCAAATTAGAATAAATAAAGATAAAATTTTTGAGTTGCATGAATCTGGTTATAAATTTTATAACTACTACATATTGCATAATGAAATTTTAATATTGCAGCTAAGATCTTTTACCTTTTATTATTTTTATTAAACCTCGTATTTCCATATATGCCTTTGGAAATACGGTGATCAAATATAAAGAACTTTATTATGGTGCATTGATATCACATCAATGACACCATAATAAAGTCCTTTATATTTGATCATTGTATCAGAGCTTAAAATCCTAAAACCATAAGAAAATATTTCAATGCTTTTCCGAGCCACCAACGCCGCTGTCAAGTCGCGCGTCGATCCACGTACCAATGCACAGCAACCGCAGTCTGTCCCGTTCCGCTGCTCACCGATCGCCATAGCCACCGTCTGGCCATGGTAATCCGTGTGCCGCCTCTCTTGATCTTTGATTTGATCAGTCCGTGCGTTAAGCCACACGCACCGATCCCAAAGCTCATGCGCCACCGCGTTCCCATCATGCGCCATCGCCGATCTGATCTGCCTAACAAGATGTATTTTCCGTGAATAATATTGTATTGCTGGCAAGAATATGTAGAGTACAATAAGGTAACAGAATATGAGTAGAACTCTAGCTTAGTCAACATGACTTATCTAGAATCAATTATAATCTAATCAGAAACTTGATTTACTCTAACACCCCCCTTAAGCGAAGCGTTGGATGTTCAACGACGCAAAACTTGGACCTGGAGAACTCAAAGAGGGGACGAGAAAGTCCTTTGGTGAAGATGTCAGCAATTTGAAGACCAGTGGAGACATAGGCAACTCACAGCTTGCCAGATACCACCAACTCACGAACAAAGTGATAGTCGATATCAATATGCTTGGCCCGCTTGTGAGCAACCGGATTCTGAGTCAAGAAAATGGCACTACTATTGTCACATAACAGCAATGGGGAGCTCGAAAGTAGAAGATGAAGGTCGCAAAGAAAATGAGTCAACCAGACCATCTCCGAGGCAGTGTTGGCAAGAGCCCGATACTCTGACTCAGTGCTGGATCGAGAGATGGTAGGCTGCTTCTTGGCACTCTAAGAAATAAGATTTCCACCAAGAAAAACTGCATATCCATATGTAGATCGGTGAGTCTCAAGACAACGAGCCCAATCAGCATCCGAATACCCCAAGACCTCAGGAGTATTAGCTGAGCGAAATGTGAGGCCTGAATGGAGAGTGCCTCTGACGTAGTGAAGAATATGAGTGACTGCGGCATAATGGTCAGCAAGAGGATCCTAAAGAAACTGACTGATGGTGTTCACCGCAAATGCCAGATCGGGTGAGTAATCGTTAGATAATGGAGGGCACCAATAAGAGATCAATACAGCGTCAATTTCTGAAATGGCGGACTAGTGAAGCTGTGTAGCTGCGAACCAGGAACAAAAGGGGTAGAGACCGGGATCGCATCAGACATACCTGTACGAGTGAGAATATCCCGAGCATACTTAGCTTGACCAAGAAGCAGGCCCGAGGAAGTGGTTGATACTTCTAAGCCAAGAAAGTAATTGAGCACCCAAATCCTTAATACCAAACTCCCGATGTGTCCGATCAATAAACTGGCGAAGAAGCTCAGAGTCATTGCCTATGAGAATGTTATCATCAACATAGACCAGGAGATAGAGGAAGGACGAGCCTCAAGAGAGAACAAAAAGGGAAGTGTCGGCAGAATTGCACCAAAACCCGAGTTGAGATAAATAGGTGCTGAACCTCTGGAACCATGCTCGAGGTGCTTGCTTAAGACCATAAATGGCCTTTCGCAAGTGGCATACATAATCAGGATGAAGAGAGTCCTTGTAACCAACCGGTTGCGCCATATAAACCGGAGTATCAAGGATACCGTTCAAGAAGGTGTTCTTGACATCCAACTGATGAAGAGGCCAGGACTACATAGTGGCAATGGCAAGAACGGTCCGGACAGTGGAGGCCTTGACAACTGGACTAAAATATGATCAAAATCGAAGCCCGGAATCTGAGAGAACCCCTGCGCAGCAAGGCGAGCTTTATGACGATCAACCGTACCATCAGAATGATACTTCAGCCGGTAAACCCATTTGGAGCCAACAACGTTGACACCAGAAGGACGTGGAACAAGATCCCAAGTGTGTTATCCCCATAAGGCAACAATCTCCTCATTTCCTTCAATGCCAAACGATAATCCATGGGATCTGACTGGGCGAGAAGGGCAGCAAGTAGGCTATGGGCCACAAGACCAGAATAGTCTTGAGCGGAACAGCCCCAGTGGAAGATCGAGTGACCATGCAATGAGTACGACACTGCGAAGAAGAAGCTGGAGGAGAAGGAACCGAAGAGGGCGCCAGGGACTGAATATCGGAGGTGGCCAGAGATGATGCCGCAGAGGGAGGAGAGCTGGCCACCGGTGACTGGGATGGGGTGGACAGGTCAACAGTCGGCGGAACAGAGTCTGACGAGCAAATAGAGCTGGGCATAGAAGACGGCTGATCAGAGGTCGAGAGGGGCAGATCAAAGCTACCATCAGCATCTAGAAAAATAGAAACATCCAAATTCGAGAGAGCAGAGCCAGTGGCCGAGGTCGAAGACAAGGCAAAAGGAAATGACCTTCTTCGAAGCGCGCATGATGAGTGACAAAAATCTTACCAGTGGCAGAATCAAGGCAGCGAAAGCCCTTATAATGATAGCTGTAACCGATGAAAATACAAGGAATGCTCCGAGGAGATAACTTATGAGAGGCCATAGGACGAACATAAGGAAATACTCGACAACCAAAGGGATGGAAGTTTGAGTAGGTCGGATCACGACGATAAAGAAGTCCTTAAGGAGAAGTCTCTTGTAACACTGAAGTGGGAAGCCGATTAATGGTGTAAACCACAGTAGCAAAAGCATCATCCCATCTCAACAAGGGCAGATGAGAATGAAAGAGCATAGTGAGGCCCATTTCAGCAACATGTCTATGTTTCCACTCGGCCAGACCATTTTGTTGCGGGATGTAAGGACACGAAACTTGATGATGAATGCCTTCAGAGGCAAAATGGGAGCGTAAGCGCGTATTTAAGAACTTAGTGCCACTGTCACTTTGAAAAACCTTAATTTTGGGCATAAATTGATTCTAAACGAAGGCCTCAAACTGCAAGTAAGTGTCGACAAACTCGAATTTTTTACGCAAGGGAAAAAACCAGGTAAAGCGAGAATAATCATCCACAAACAAGGCATAATAAGATAAACCATTTGAAGACAAAATTGAGGAAGGCCCCCACAAATCACAATGAATCAATTCCAGAATGTGCGCAGCACGCTTATTATTCTCAACAAAAGCTAACTGCTGCCCCTTTGCCATAACACATGGAGCGCAAGTATGCGGTTTGGGTAATAAAGAAGAAACTGACACAAGACCGAACTTCTGTAAACCAGAGATGATAGAAGCTGGCACATGCCCTAGCCGAGCATGCCAAAGCTCAAAAGATGCCTGTCCATTATTCTGCTACAAGAAGGAAACGAGTGTTGCGCCACCCTTGTCTAGTACGTACAGGCCGCCTTCACTGTGGCCCTTGCCTACAACTTCCTTGGAAACTTTGTTCTGAACCACAAAGTTTCGATCATCAAAAGTAACAAAACATTCAAATCCCAAGTCAGTTTACTAATTGATAGTAATTTTTTAGTGATGGCAGGAACAACCAGAACATTAGACAATGTCAAAGTATCAGAAATTCGAGAATTACCAATGTGAGAAATTGGAACAGAAGCACCATTACTAACAGAAACATAGGAATTCCCAGAGTAAGGTACGACACGGTCAAGTCCAGACGCTAAAGATGCCATATGATTAGTGGCACCAGATTCAACGTACCAGTCGGATGCGCGAAAGTGTGGCTCTAACTGTAGTGAAGCCTGAAAATTGCCAGCCAAGTGCGTGGAGTCAGAACGACAAGTCTGTGCTAACATCTTGTAACAGGTAGCCACATAATGGCCAGGACGACCACACCAGGTACAATGGGGATGGCCGTATCCGAAACTGGCCCCAGCCGTGAACTGACCAGGACCAGGGCCAGAACGACCGCCTCTGCGACCACCAGATCGGCCACCTCGGGCGGCATGTGAACCCCATGCGCCACCGCCCCTTGCCGGCGCATGATCCCAAGTACGCCCGGCAGGGGCTGCTCACCTGCAAAGAATGCCACTAGGCCAGAAGCAGGAACCGAATTGCCTTGAAGATTTTTAAAAAATGCCTCATGATTCTTGGCTCGAGACAAAACATCAGCATAAAGCGGGGTGGGGGAAGAATTAATCTGAGGTGCAGAGAAATCCTTAAACTCAAACCCGAGAGTAATTAAAAACCAGATGATTTGATCATCATTAGAAACATGATTTACTCTAACGAAGAGCGCGGAGGGCGGCGGCAAAAGTGGAAGACGTTGAGCCGGCTGTCGGCAGAGCGGGAAGAGTTGGGCATGGAATTGACCCATCGAGATATCCAAAAAGCTTCTGAGGGCAGAGAACGTATTAAATCTGACATTTTCAGATAAGGGAGTTTGACTTATTGAGTTTAATTTGTAGCATTTGGAGAAGGGTATTAAACGATAATTTTTCATTGGCCATGATGAGAACGAAAGAAGAAGTTCGGCCGCTAGAGGAAGAAGAAGGAGTGGCGGCCGGAAAAAAAAGGATTTGGAAGGTGAATCAGAACACTGCCCTGATACCATGACAAGATGTATTTTCCGTAAATAATATTGTATTGCTGACAAGAATATATAGAGTACAATAAGGTAACAGAATATGAGTAGAACTCTAGCTTAGTCAACATGCCTTATCTAGAATCAATTATAATCTAATCAGAAACATGATTTACTATAACACTGTCGCCGGTTGCTGCAGCTACTGCTGATCCGTTTATGATTTTGCACTATGTCTGCCTCCGAAAGTAATCCCAAAGAACATGCCCATATTGATGCTGGTTTTGAGGCTACTGCGCTTCAGAACATGAATGACTATGAGACCTGGTTTGGTTATTGCACTCACCATCTTCAGAACATGAATGACTATGAGACCTGGTTTGGTTATTGCACTCACCATCTTGAAGGGTCAAGATAATTACCTTGAATGGTCTCCTACAAATACTGCTCTTATTGAATTTGAATATTGCTCTACCAGGCTACTGTTACTGTTGTTGCTACTACTTCTACCCCTACTGAGAACCTTCTTTGCAAGTTGGGCATTCTTGTTACCATGCTCCAACTTGAGGGAGGGTGTTAAGGAAATAGAAACTATTTTCTTGTAGGAAAGGTTATAGATGGTAGTAACTTATAGAATTAGTTTCCTTATAGAATTAGTTATAGATGTAGTTTCCCTATAGACCTAGAATCCTATTCCTGTTAAACTTTGGTTTGTTGCAGCCATATATATTGTAATTCTCGTCATTGATGAGATGTGTCATTGATTAATATCAGTGCACCTTATTAAAGTCTTTTATATATATATATATATATATATATATATATATTATTAGACGGTCTTTCCCAAGACTTTGCCATTGAAAAATAGTCATTTTCTTAAAATACAGTATTCCCATAAATTATGAAAAGATGAATGTTCAAATTGTAAATTAGAAAAAATCAAGATAAAATTTTTAGGTTGCCATTAATCGGTCATAAACTTATAACTACGTACATTGCATAATAAATTTTTAATATTGTAACTAAAATCTTTTGATTTTCTACAATTCTTATCCAACTCAATCTTTCCATGGCATATGAAAAGACAGTTTTTCCAATACTTTTTTGAAAAAAAGACAAAATTTACATTCATTTTTCTAAGTTTTGGACGAACAATTCGATAATTACCTCAAGTAGTTTAGGCTATATGGCTCAAAGGTACTGAAAAAATTCACAAGCAAAAGCAAGTTTCTCATTGATCTTGTATTGTTATCTTATCCATTTAGATGTTGACATTGTGATTTGACTTGAGATTACGTTTTATTTGTGTCTTAAATATTTATTTGATCTCGTTTGGTTAAAACGTAACCGTGGCCCAATATATCACCTATTTTGTTTCCAAAATAGAAATTTGGATTAAATAACTTTTTTTGATTCGAGTCTGTGTCTTTAAATACGATCTTTCCATAAGTCATGGAAAGACCAAGATTTAATGTGAAATTAGAAGAAATTAAAATAAATTTTTTGGGTTGCATAAATCCGGTTATAACTTTATAACTACTACATGTTGCATAATAAATTTTTAATATTGCAACTAAGACCTTTTACCTTTTATTATTCTTATTAAACCCCGTCTTTCCATAAACCTATGGAAAGACGGTCTTTCCCAAGACTTTGCCATTTGATTCTCTATATTCACATGAAGATATGTTAATTTCACTTTATTTAAAAAAGTGCACTGACGTATATTTTGTGACGGGTAATAAAATGTCAAAGTTTTTGCTCCACCTTTATGTGTCACTGAATATTTCTGACATGTGCTTATGTCACTAAACTGAATTACTAATCAATCCATGTCACAAAATTTAAAGATACTTCTAAACAGAACTGCATCTCAAACCGTCACAAAAATATAATGATACTTCAACGCGTCGCAATATTTTAGTGACACGCTGAATAGAGGCACTTCACAAAACGACACTAAAAATTTTAGCTACGCATTTTAGTGTCACAAATGCTCCAAAAAAGTGTCACAACTGGAAAAAGCGTTTCAGGGTGTTTGAAAAATATCATATTGAACCAAATCTAATGGATTAAAACTATCCCTCTCTCCTAACTGAAATTGCACTTTTGCTTTTTAGATACTATTCTCTATCAAAGTTTGACCGCATATTTTAATAGATACGTGAACGATAATATTATCGTATATGATAATGATATTTTGTAATTCATCGTAACAAGTAATTTTTAAATATTAACTTTTTATTTTTATTATTATAAATATGTAAATATATTTTTTTTGAACAGCGTACTAATAATTACATAGTAATTTCTGTAGGGAAGGAGGGACTTATTAGAGTGTTGACCAACTGAAACAACTGTTTATATTTATGTTTGGTATTGATTGAAAGAGGTTGTCCCAAAAAATTAACATTGAAAATGCTCATAAAAAAACCATTATAAAGTAGGGTTTTTCGTCGATCCAGATAGAAACCGAATTTGAATGACGAAAAATCTAGAACCATGGATCGTATTGGTTAGTGAATATTAAAGACAGAGACATGGTCGTACTAATTTTAGTTTTGGACCAAACTGGACCAGATTTTAAATACACTTTAGTTTTTTTTACTTTAAAATTTGAGTGCCTCTCTTGAAAGATGGTCTCTTGAAAGACGGTCTTTTCATAAGTTATGGAAAGATCAAGGTTTAAAGTGTAAATTAGAAGAAATTAAGATAAAATTTTCGGGTTGCATGAACCGGGTTATAAATTTTATAACTACTACATGTTGCATACTAAATTTTATAACGGTTACCTTTTACCTTTTATTATTCGAATTAAACTCCATCTTTCCATAAGCCTATGAAAAGACCGTCTTTCCCAAGACTTTGCCTTAAAATTTTGGTGTTAAAAATAACTTTTGTCTTTAAAAATAGTAAAGTACGAGTTATTAGGAAATATACCTCAAAATAATAGAAAAAAACATCTAAACTAGTGTTTTAAATTAATATATAAGTATTTTTAAAAATATGCTTTAATAGTAAAATTTGGTCCATGGTCCGGATCCGGAAAAACAAATTTTGAACTGGACCTAAGCCCGAAATATTATAACATTTTGGATCGAAAATCTGATCAGAAATATCTATCTATAGTTCTTGTTTATACAACTTGGTATATTCAATCCATTTTACGGGACCAATTCATTAACACCCCTATTTGAAAAAATGGATTGAGATGATACCATCCAAATTACATACTTTCCCAATAATGTTATGGTTCGAAAAATACTTTCTAAATCATTACTCTATTAAGGATATATAACTTGTTCCGTCAAACACCAAAAAACCTACTCCCTCCGACCCCGCCTATTATGCACAGAATATTTTTTTGTCAAACTTTGACCACATATTTGAATAGGTATATGAACAATAATTTTATCATGTGAGATATGGTTAGATTCGTCGTAAATTGTAGTTTTTATATATCAATCTTTTTGTGTTATTATTGTCTATAATTACACGTATTTACAGTCAAACATGTTTATTAGAGACCGTAAAAAAAATCTGCACAGAATAGGATGGGACAGAAGGAGTAGATCGAAAAATCGTCCTCATTTTCATATCAAGACAGACTACCATTCATATTTAAATACGACCACCGCCATCCTTGTTTGTGATACTCAAATCAAACCCACCTACAATCAAACTCCTAAAAATAAAAATTTAAGCATCAATCATCAATTCACCCTGACAATTTTAATAATAACAATTTTAAAATGGAGAAGAAACCATACCGATAATAATATGAAGTTTATCACCACACATTTTTCAAATCTGAATTCTCCACCTCGTAGTTGAATTCAAAGGGGAAAGGATAAAGTGTTAAACTCGAGAAAGGAAGGGAGATTTAAGAAAGAAAGAAAGAAAAACAAAAATAAATGCGGGATAATGTGTCTTTTTAAGACTTCTTTAAACGGTGGTTCAACCGTTGTTGCCTCCAATATACTCCAAACATATATTTTAAAGTCGTAACCGCCTCTCATTTTGCACTTCAGACACCAATTTTATTACCAAAAAAGTGCTTGAAGTGCAGAACGATGGGCAAGATAGCTTTATGTATCATATGGTATGATAGTCCAGAATGGAGGGCAACACACCATATGCTGTTAACGGAGGGCAGTTCCTACCATATGAATGCAACATACCAAATGTGTTTTTTCTTCAATGTAGCATACCATATGTTTTTTCTAAGAGAGGTCTCGTGTTAGACCGACTAACGGTTAAACAAATGATGAAAATTTTCGTTTCAATAATTTTTTTGGTTAATTAATAATTATTTATGCATTATGATACATTTTAAAAGTTGCTGAAACCTCGTTACAACAAATAAAAATAAATATCAAATCACCTCATTATTTAAATCAGTTGTAAAACAACCACGTTTAACGGTTAGTCGGTCTAAAATAGGCTTTTTCTAAAGCTAGAAAAGAAAAGACACGACTAGAAGGAATTAGGATAGGGCAAAACGATATTTCCACACATTTATAATTTATTTTTTTTAGAAAGGGGCAAAAAGGTCATTTCAATTGAATTCGACAATTACCATAGGTGACTAAATTTGCAGGTGAAACCAGTGGTATATATGAGGCACTTTTGAAAATCGGAGCAGTGTAATATCACTTCAGTAATAAATGTAGGGTTATTCTAACATTTTTCTCATAAGACAATGATAGAATTTAGGGTAAAATACAAATCTAGCCCTAATATTTTTTTAAAGTATCAATCTAACCATGTAAAATCTAAAAGTGTGATTCTAACCCTATGTTTTTTAGTAAATGTGCCGATATAACTTTTTTGCGCCACTCAGGCATTGACTTGGCATTTTCAGACATTGACCAAACCTAAGAAAACTAAAATACCCCTAGTACTAAAACTAAAACTAAAATACCCCTAGTACTAAAACTAAAACTTAATGACAAAAATATCCCTAGGATTTTCCTTCTTCTTCATCTCCAAAACCTACTCCACCATTCGCCGCCGTCGCTGGCCAAATTTCGGAGTTTCAATGTCGAAATCTACCGGTTGAAAACCTGGACCCTAGCTTCGCTTCCTTAAGCCCCCGCTAGCCCTAACCCTAAGCCATGTCGTTGCTCCTCCACTCTGCCAACCACTGCCCCCCCCCGGGCAGCCTAAACCCGCTGCCTTAAGCTCCTGCCAGCCCTAGCCTTTAGCCTCGTCACCGCTCCTATGCTTCGCCAGCCACCGGCCGCTGTAATCCCTAAACTTGCAGCCTTAAGCCCCCAGCCAGCCTTAGCCCTAAGCCCCATCGCCGCTTCTCCGTCCTGCCAACCAAAGCCCGTCGCTTTAAGCCCCCATCAGCCCTAGCCCTAAGCCCCGCTACCGCTCCTCCGCTCTGCTAGCCATAGTCTGTCCTTCTCCGCTTTGCCTTAAGCTACCACCATCCACAATCCGTACACCGCTACCAACTCCAATTCACATTGTGGATGGACACCACCCACCCACAGCCCGTACCGCCACTACCAGCTCTAATTCACACTGAGCACTAAACCCTATACGCCGCTACCATCTCCAATCTTTTATTCGCACCCTCTTGATTCCAGTTGCGATGGAGGAGTTGACTATAGTGCTTGTCGCAGCGGCAACCCGTTTGCGGTAGTTGGCTTTGTAGGGGTTGAAAATGTGGGAGAGGATTGTTGTCGGAGGAAGAAGCAGAGGCGCTCTATGAGGGAGGAGCTGCATCGCGCCCGGAGGAAGGAGAGAAAGGTTGGGGAAGTTAGGTATTCTAAGACAAAAGTGGGTAATATAGACTTTTCACTTTTTTAAAATTTTTTAAATATTTTTTAGATAAGGGTATAATAGTCAATTCACATAATTTCAGCCAAATTCAAGTTCACTGGGTTAGATTGACACTTTCGACCAAATAATAGGATTAGAATTGTACTTTTAAATTTTACAAGGTTAGAGTGACACTTTCAACCAAAACACATGGTTATTTAAACACTTAACTCTAAGAATTTAGGGATAAGTGTCAATATAACCCTACGTACTTGAGTAAGTGCCAATATAACCCTGATATAATTTTTAGTGCAAAAATAACCCTAACTAATTAATGAAAGTACCAATATAACCCTCGGACCCCATTTTCGGCATTGATTTTGATTTGCTGGCATTGACTCTATGTAAATTGACCAAAATACCCTTTGGGCAAAATCTGAAATTAGGTGGACAATTTTACCCTCATAGTTCTTCGGACCACCGCCGGACCGCCACTGGAACAGGTAGGATTACATCAACACATTATAAAAATTGATAGGGTTATATCAGCACATTCCTAAAACTTATAGGGTTATATTAGTACATTCCTAAAACTTATAGGGTTACATCCGCACATTATGAAAACTGGTAGGGTTAAATCAGCACATTCCTAAAACTTATAGGGTTACATCCGCACATTATGAAAACTGGTAGGGTTAAATCAGCACATTCCTAAAACTTATAGGAATGTGTTGATATAATGTGCTGGTATATTAATGACTCTAAGGGCAATAACGTTATTTCATATTTTTTTAGTATTTTAATTTTTTTCAGAAGGGCAAAAATGTATTATATAAAAATTTGGGTAAAAGCTTTCGAAGAGGGTTATATTGTTACTTACATTAACTATATAGGGTTATATTGACACTTTTAAACATTGAGTAAGGTTTTATAGGACACTTTTCTCAGGAATTTATTTTACTTTGGTCTAATCCAATCCTAAATTAAAAGATGGCAGATCCGGGCACCGGAAACGGTTGATTTTCAAGAATCTGAAATTGACTCTAGAAATTCAGAAAGCGCGCCAAAAGATTGCACCTTTATCTATCCTTTCTTCAATCTTCCAACAAAGATCTTAAATCCTCTCGCAGATACTGCTCAGAGATCTTCTTAGGAGAGCAAGAACACTTGGATAAAAAAAATCCGATCTTTAATTAAAGATATAACTGGAAATCAGCTATCCGATTTTCAGCTCAGTTTCAGAAAAAGATTCAGTCTCGTCTGCAGCAAAAAATGCCCCAAATCATGTAATCTCTAGTGGGTTCTGTAAATTTAATAGCTTTATGAATTTTCAAGTGATTTAGAGTTTCTGTGCTTATAGGCTGGCTGTTGTGTGAATAATAATTTGATTTTGTGATTGTTTATGAATGAAATCGCCGTTGACGGGGATGTTTGAGATTAAATTGTGCCTATGTTCATGGTAGAAAGTGATATAATTATGTACTTTGTGGAAGCTGGCTGATGGGAAACTTGTTCTTTTTTGCTTTACTGGAAAGAGTGTCTTTAATGTGTAGAACAGCAAATTGTAGAGAGTGTACTATAGGTTTGAGGCCCTATTCTTATCTGCACTTTAGTTCAGTTCAATTCAGTGCAGTGGATTTTGATTTGATGGAATTTAGCTTTAAAATAAGCTCGGGAGAGTATCCGTATAGTTTGTCTTTGAAACTAAGGCATGTCCAAATGTTTGTGTCTGATCTTCCTAGCGAGGTAAAACCTCTTGTTTGTGTACTTGGAGTGCCGAAATGGAGATCTTTATATCTTTTGTGGTTCATTTCATTCATCAGGTATTGCAAATGCGGATTGTTGGAACTGATGGAGTAGATGGCATCTCTAGTGTGTTGATTAGGTTTGATGATCAGGCTCCTCGGGGAATTTTCATTGTCACTTTAGTTGGAAACGTTTTTCATCTCTTGAGTTAAAAACACGACGTGTTTGGGAGATTGCCGGAGACAGTTATGTTCATGGCTTGATACAATCCAAAACATCTCTTGAGTTAAAAACACGACGTGTTTGGGAGATTGCCGGAGACAGTTATGTTCATGGCTTGATACAATCCAAAACTGATTGCAAGCTGATTGAATTGAACCGGGACAATGTTCCTTTTGTGATCCTATGCGCTTGCTACTTACGCGGCGATAGGCAGCAAAAACTGAGTTTTTGAAGGGCTGTTGAAATGCGTTTCGAATCTGTTCTGTTTGACAAATAGTTTCCCTTTTTTAAGGCTGTGTTGATATGCAAGAAGTGAAGCTGCCAAAGCTGGAGAACTCGTGGAGATAATGCATAGCTCGAACTTTTCTCGATTCTCGAAGTTCTTGTACTAATCAGGTATGAAGTTTCTGATTGCATAGATCTGCAGCATCTGTGAGTAGTTTGTTTTTCTCCTTTGGAAATGGTCACATCTTGTTGGTTTTGTGGTTGAGCTAATTTTTTTGGTGAGATTATGTTGTTTTTTTGCTACTATCTACTACAGTATATATTGTGGGGAACAAAGTGAGGAGAAAGTGGTTGTAGACAATGGTCACTCCTCATCAACATTTGCTGCATATATGTGTCTGCCATGACTAAAATGTGCAGTATATTTACTTGTCCTTCAATACACTTATCATGACATACTTTCTACTGTGAATAGCCTCAATTCACTACCCCCTCCGTCCCAGTGGAAAAAAGTCGGTTTTTTAACGCATGGTCGCGAATGTCACTATCAGAAACACGACTCTTATTTTGATATTGGACGAGTAAGTTATTGGATCGTAAATGCTTTTCTTAGTCTCACGTGTTGACTTGAAAACTTGTGTGTTTGTAGCTTTAGAGGATCAATTGAAGTTGTTTTTATATCTTACATGTCCTTCAATATACTCATAATGGCATACTTTCTACTGTTAATGGCCTCAGTTCACTACTCCCTTTGTCCCAGCAAAAAAACAGTTGGTTTTCAAAAACATGGTCAAGTATGCCTCTAATAGAAACACGACTCTTATTTTGATACTGGACGAGTAAAAGCTTCTCTTAATCTCACTTATTGACTTGAAAACTTGTGTGTTTGTAGCACTAGAGAATCAACTCAAGGTGTGAAGATGATCTTGGAAGACAGGGTGTTTGAGCTCTCATTATTGGACATTGGATCCCTTCAAATCTGATTCCTTTGTCTTCTTCTGGGAAAATAATGTTCAGACACCTGCCTAAACATGTTCTGTTCCATCATACCTGGATTTGCTACGAAGATTTCTTGTAGGAGCCGAGCATCGGATCAAAAGGCGATATCAGAGCCCCCTTCAACCCGGCAACACGGTTGATGAGGAGTTAAATCACAGCACCAAGTGGCCACAAAGGAACCTTCCATCGAAGGAAATTTCCACACTGCTCGGATTCCAACCCGCGATTATTAAAGCGTTGGACTGATCATGTGGGAGTTGTAGGAGGTGAACATGTAATAACATGTTGTGTGTTGTGTATCCTAAATGCCAAGGAGACTCAATTTTTTTGCTACTTCTGTACACCACTATTTGTACTGAAAGAAGAAAAGCTGGCATTCACCAAATCATTGGCAAAAAAAGTGCTTTCATCAAATTTCTTGCTTCTTCTAGTTCTAACAGGATAACTCAATCCTTAATTCCATCAAACAAACATTTTTAGTGACAAAATGCTGTCCAAGAAAAGTCAGCATCTTGTACAATTGGTCAGCATGTTGATAACATATACTGGTGCAAACGTGGTTGGACTGCATTCTTTCGTCTCTTTCTTGATGAAAAATAGGTTTGAATAATAACCAAATGCCAGTCCAACCAGTAGTAGTATATTAAATACTCCACCTCAGTCCAGAAAGATACCCTTTGAACGAGGGACCACATTCAAAGTACATCTTAATTAACAGGTCATTACAACATTAAAAACAACCAACATAACGTTTGTTAATGCACTAAATAGATTAAAGTTAGAATAAAAAATGAAGTGAAACCAAAAACATTAGATTGAAATTCTCATAAATAGAACAATCCTACATCTCTACACAAAATATATTTCACTATCCCATTCATTTGATGCATGATAACAAATCATTAGGATCATTCTCTTAAATTGAATACCCATAGCTCAATGCATAAAATACATTTTGCTATTGTATCAATTGATACATAGTAACATGGTACTCCGATCTTTTGATACAAAATATGTTTTGCTATCGTATTTGACTGATGTATAATAATGGACGTAGGAGCCATTCTCATAAATCAAATACTTCTAATTATTTATACAAATCATATTTCGCTATCGTGTGCAGTTATCTGTACTAATAGGCCATTAGGGAATGTAAATCATGGCTTAAAAAGAAAAGGGAAATGTTTTTGAGGGGTCCCAAGTGGCAAGGCATGAGGGACAGGTTGGCCCATATGTTGATTCATAGCTTGAGTTTGGACAGAATAAAATGAAATAATTGAACATGAAAAGCATCACTTTAGCTTTGTTGTTTCCTTTGAAGTTTGACCCTCTCATCTCATCTCCATGTTATCTCTTTCTCTCTCTCCCATCACAATTCTTTAATTACTTTGTAGTAACTAAAGGGAAGAGAAAAGGATTAATCTTGAATCTCTGTGCACTTGTAATTTAGTCCAACTTTGTACTGTGTCAAAGTATTCTTCTTTCCTTGTTTCTCCACCATTGCAATAGCTAAAGCTGGGGAAAAGAGAGAAAAAGGAGGAAATGTGCATAAAGTTCTGATCTTTGTCACTTCAGGTATCTCTCTCTTTTTAAAATTACTTTTGATTTTGCTTGTGGGTTTGCTTCTCTATGCTCTACTTTGTTTTTACCGTGCGGATTTTTGTGGGGTTTTGGATTTTTACTGGTAGGGTTCTCTTGGAAAGAGGTGGGTCTTTGTTCAAGATCTGTGTGCTCTAATGCTTTCCTCTTTGACCATTTATATTATTTTCATTATTTCCATTCTTATCTTTTGCTTTGTGGTTCTTGATGTCTCTGAAGTTATGGTAAGGACCCTCATTTCAGTCTTTGCAGATTATGTATGCTTTGAAGCTCCAGCTTTTTTGTGGTAAAAAGATGGCCTTTAGGGTTTGATCTGCATTTGCATCTGGTTTTTTTGTTTCTGGGGTTTTTGTTTTTTGGGTCATGATTAAGATCATATGTTCTGAATTTGTGAACTTTTGATGATTAGCTTTAAAGCAAGGATTTTGTATGATTTTCTTGATTGTTGTGTAATTTGCAGCTATTGATGGAGAGTGAGAGGAAAAGCTTTGATCTTGATAAGAGAGGGGGGCATATACTGAGCTTGGTGGAAAACTGATGGGTTTGTTCGTCGCGGTCAATTTACAAAGTCTGTTCTTCTTGCTTCAATGGCATCGAGATCTGTTAAGGGTTCGTTGGATAAGCCGAGCAAAGTGTTTGGAAGTGAATCTGTAGAAGGAGTTCACCGGAAACCTTCTCATGTACACGCTGCAAAGACTCATAGATTGGGTGGAGTGACTTCGATTGCTCAAGAAGTGCCCGCGAAGCAACTTAATGTGGAAGCAACGGTGATCAAAAAACCTCGTGATCCTGGCCCCAATGCGTTTCCTGAGTCTTTGGCCGGGAAGCTGGACACGAGTTTGCGTTTGGGAAGCACTAAGCCCGTGCAAGTGAGCCACAGCCCGACAAAGGGGTCGCCTGAGAGCGTGGCTGATCAAGGAACGGCTAAATTTAGTGATGGGGCTAGTAGTCTTGGGAAAACGAGTGGAAGTGCGAAAATTGAGTTTGTGGAGAGTGGCAAGAGTAGCATATGTAGGGGTAGTACTAGCAGTAATATAAGCGATGAAAGCACTTGTAGCAGCTTCAGCAGTAGCGTTAACAAGCCTCATAAAGCGAACGATTCGAGATGGGAAGCTATACAAGCTGTTCGGGTAAGGGAAGGGGCCTTAGATTTGAGGCATTTTAGACTTCTTAAGAAGTTGGGTTGTGGCGATATCGGAAGTGTTTATCTATCGGAGTTGTGTGGGACGAAGTGTTATTTTGCTATGAAGGTTATGGACAAAGCATCGTTAGCAAGCCGGAAAAAATTGCTTCGTGCTCAGACAGAAAGAGAGATTCTGCAGTGTCTAGACCATCCTTTTCTTCCGAGTTTGTACACACATTTCGAGACCGAGAAGTTCTCTTGTTTGGTGATGGAGTTCTGCCCGGGAGGTGATTTGCACACTCTTAGGCAGAGGCAACCGGGAAAGCATTTTTCTGAACAAGCTGTGAAGTACGCTTCTCCTTCTTGCCTCTCATAATAGCTTCAATTTACTATGACTGATAATTCGCTATCTTATCTTGATTGAATTTGTGCATACCTTGCTTATTTTTGGTATAGTTCAATCTGGTAAAATTATCGGCTCTATGACTCTTATCTTGAGTTAAGTAGCATTGCTGAAAACTAGAACAGGTTCAGTGAAAGTTTGGCACAAAATGAGGCTAGAATGAGCTTTCTTTGGTCATTATGAACATTCTCAATTATTCTTCAGTTGCGAGTCTTGTGACTTGTGTGCATTGAACATTTTTCCTAATGAGGGATGATAATGGAAAACGCTGCCCATTTAGAAAAACAAGTCGTTGGGAATACAAAACTAGCATTGCAGAAAATTAGAATAGATTCAGTGAAATATGGCACAAAATGAGGCTAGAATGAACCTTTTTTGGTCATTATGAACATCCTCACTAATTCTTCGGTTTTTTAGTCTTGTGACTTGTGAGCATTGACCATTTTTACTAACGAGGGATGATATTTGTCTGCCAATGTTTGATAATGGAAACGTTATTCTGAATGTTAAAACATCGATCCTAGGTTCCTCTTCTTGACTATATTAGGTCAACCTTTGTTTCTCATCTATGAAATGCTGATTGGCTCACGACATATTATGCAGATTCTATGTTGCAGAAGTACTCCTTTCTTTGGAATACCTCCACATGCTCGGCATTGTGTATCGGGACTTAAAGCCCGAAAATGTTCTTGTTAGGGAAGATGGGCACATAATGCTCTCCGACTTTGACCTCTCCCTTCGCTGCGCTGTCAGCCCGACGCTTGTGAAATCTGCATCCATCGACACGGAGCCCCTTCGCAGAAATCCAGTTTACTGCGCGCAGCCAGCATGCATTGAGCCCTCGTGTATCCAGCCGGCCTGCGTGGTTCCCACGTCCTGTTTCACCCCTCGAGGCCTTTTCTCTAGCAAGTCCAAGAAAGACCGGAAACCCAAGAATGAGATTGGGAACCAAGTCAGCCCTTTGCCAGAGCTCATCGCAGAGCCAACCAGTGCACGATCCATGTCATTCGTCGGGACCCACGAGTACCTTGCCCCGGAGATCATCAAAGGCGAGGGCCATGGCAGCGCTGTGGACTGGTGGACATTCGGGATCTTCCTCTACGAGCTCTTGTTCGGGAAGACCCCATTCAAAGGATCAGGAAACCGGGCTACACTGTTTAACGTCGTGGGGCAGCCCCTCCGGTTCCCTGAATCCCCGGTGGTGAGTTTCTCGGCCCGTGATCTGATCAGAGGTTTGCTGGTTAAAGAGCCTCAACATCGGCTGGCTTATAAGCGCGGCGCAACTGAGATCAAGCAGCATCCTTTCTTCGAGGGCGTGAACTGGGCTCTCATTCGCTGCGCGAGCCCTCCCGACATCCCGAGGCCGTTTGAGATTGAGAAGCTACCCGCCCCGGCTCCAGCCGGAGCAGCAGCAGCAGCAGCAGTGCCAGTGTGTGAAAAGCCGCCTCCCGGAGCTGCCCCGTTCCAGCAGAACTCTGATAATTATCTCGAATTCGACTTCTTTTAGTGGCTTTTGCTGCTCTTGTTGTGTCATTAGTTTGTTGATCATATATTTCGTTTGATGATGATTATGTTGTCGAAGAACAGTTGCATTTGTTGTATTGGCAATACTTGTTTTTTTAAGTGTTGACTTTATATCAATCTCCACAATGTGTAATTCAACTCTTATTCATTGCCAACAAAAGGCATCATTTTTACATCATTTTTAATTTAACTCTAAAAGTTATGAAAATCTAATAAGATTCAAAGTTATATTTTAACTTGTGCATTAATCTAATTTCAAGGTCAAAATTAAGCAGTCCTGAATAAGGGTTTGCTTGTTTAAAGGGTAATGGTAAGAGATGTGATAATAAATTAGGTTGATTAGTTGAATAAACTGGTAATTAACTTATAAGGTAAACATCAATTTAGTGTTAGGTAAACTGCTAAAAATAGTATTTATTTAATAAGTAAAAACTATTTTTTGACGAAAAAAACAAACTGATCCCCGTTGCTTTCAAAATAAGCCAAAATAACCCATGTTTGCTTATAAACACAGATGTACCAAACACACCCTATCACCCAAAAGCACCAGTATTCTAAACGATGCTCGATTATCGTTCATCCTTTACTTATATATCAATCATTAAACATCAAACTCTATTGTTAAAGCCCGAATCAAAGTATCGGAATGGATCACGTCGGACAATTCATTCAACCCTAACAATATATCTTTATTAGATGTCAGATGCTCATTTACTAAATAAATCGTTATATTGCTGTTTCAAATGGCCCTTTGCATATATTTTGCCCCAAAAATACCTTTTTGAGAAAGAACAACAATTTGAGTGGTTGGGGTCCAAAAAATAAAATAGCGATTCAGAAAATGCGGTGAACGTGGATCGAACACGTGACCTTCAGATCTTCAGTCTGACGCTCTCCCAACTGAGCTATCCCCGCTTGACGTTAAGTTAATCATTATTAAAATTAATGAATACATTAAACTCATTAAAAAGGATTCAAAACGAAGTTGACCATTGTGGATATTTTTTCCCCACAATTCATCAAGAGTGAATTTAAATCATTAATATCATATGAAGAATTGTGTGTTTGTAATCCTAAGTAGGAATGATGTGGGGAAAATGACGATCACTTGCATGCATAAGTTGGTGCATTCAAAGAATTTATGCAATTTCTGAATTGTCGAAGCTAGTACCAGAATTTGATAATTCAGATGAAGACACACCAGAAAATCCGAGGAAGAATTTTTTCGACCTCCGGGAGAATGATGTGGCCTTATGATTGGCATTTATTGATAATTGACACCGGCGTTGATGACATTTTATTTGATTACTTTAGTCAAAGTATTTTATTTCCTTCCCTTAATTAGGTAAGAGTTTGTCTCTTGAAAGACGTTTTTTACATAAATTATGGAAACACCAAGGTTTAAATTGCAAATTAGAACAAATGAAGATAAAATTTTCATGTTGCATTAATCGGGTCATAAACTTATAACAGCTACACATTGTATAATAAATTTTTAATAATGGTAGCTAAAACATTTTACGTTTCTATAATTCTAATTAAAACATCGTCTTTCCATATACTTATATAAAAAGTTCTTTTCCAAACTTTGTCTTCAGATAACCTAGTTTTCTTTTTTTTAAATAAGGATTTTTATTTCCTTACTAGACTTAGTTTCATTTTCTCTTTTCATTAGTAGACTTAGTTTATCATTTGGAGATTTAGTTCCCTATGAGTAGTGGAGACATTATTATATAATTTCCATTCTAATTTTTATTAATAAAAGTCGACCTTTGTGTCGCAAATCCTAGCATTTCATCTTTTCTATATTACGTTTAAGAATTAAATCATTTTATTATTATTAGTATGAGTCCGTCTCTTGAAAGACGGTCTTTTCATAAGTTATGGAAATACCAATGTTTAAAGTGTAAATTACAAGAAATGAAGATAAAATTTTCGGGTTGCATGAACCGGGTTATAAATTTTATAACCACTACATGTTGCATACTAAAACTTTAATATTGCAAATAAGACCTTTCACCTTTTATTATTATAATCAAACCCCGTCTTTCCATAAGTCTATGGAAAAACCGTCTTTCCCAAGGCTTTTCCTATTAGTATTAACATTTGATATTTTTTTAATTAAAAACTGTTTATTGCATATTTATCGCATCATCCTACCTTCTCAAAATGAAAGTCATTCTGTAATATTCCTTTAAGTAATTTTTAAAGAGTATGTTTCCTAAAATGCGCGTCCATAAGTTTATACACAGACTACTTATTTTTTACCTTATACTGTGTCTGTTAAATTACATAATTTTTTTAATATCATATATTTTATATTTTCACATTTAAATATATATTATTACTTATTATAACTTATAAAATACAATATTTAAATTTTATAAAAAAACTACAACATTTCAAGTAAATATCCCCATGAACTATCTATAATCGTATGGAAAGACTTTTTTTCTCAGGAATATCCCATTTTTTAAATGAAAGAAATAAATAGTGAATAAAAAGGAGTGAAAATGGAAGGGCTTTAGGTCATTAAAAATCTCAGTCACCATCACCCCACGCCAAAAGATCCGACCTAGATAAGGACACCCTACCCTCTTCTACTCCCTCAATTTATTTTTTTAATAAAACACTTTCTATTTTATTTTATTTTATTTTAAACATTTTTTAGTTATAGAAAAAATGAAGCTATTCTTATTCATTTATTTTATTTTTAATATATATTATATTTATTTCACTTCATTTATATTTTTAGATTATTATTTTATATATAGTGGAAGTGCTAGTATTAGATAAATGGAGAAAGTAATTTTAATCCAACACTCATAGCCTTTATTTTCTTAGACTTTCAACCCCTCGACTTTATAATCCAAAGGGTGGTCCTTCTTTGTAGAGTATCTCTTTCGGTTTCGCCTTTTTGAACGATTTTTTTAATGACTAAATTATTTTTTTAATCCACTTCAAAGTATTTTATATCATGTTTTGGTACTTTTTTTGCAAATAAATTCTTAGGCGATATCCAATAAATTCAAAACAATTTGTTTGGTCCCCAAATGTGGTTTTTAGGGATAGTCAACTGTAAAATTGGTCAAAATATGTAAAATGACCATTATACCTCTGAGTTTTAAAAAAACAAAAACGAAAAATCACCTTCTTCTTCGCGCTTCTCTGCCGCTGCCGCTTCGTCTCCATTGCCTCCGGGGAAAATTTGTGGTCTCCGCCGCTTCGAGGACTACAGTGGCACTGTCAAGCTCGAGGCACTGTCAAGCTCGAGGGCCACTATCGGCAAAGAGGCTCGATGGCAAAGCTCTTCGAGAGGCGAATGCGAGCTTCGAGGGCACCACCAGCGCATGGCTCCGACTCGGTCGACGAACTGGGAGTGACGGTGCCAGAGACGGAAAACTCGAAGGGAGCATCAAACTCCAGAGGTGGTGTTAAACTTGAGGGATTCGAACTCCATGAAAACCGATGGCTAGATCGTAAGCACCGACGGAAGGCGGTGAAAAAAATAAAGAAAAAGAAAAAAAAATTAAATTAGGAATTTCAATTAAAAATATTTTTTAATTAGTAGAATTACCATTATACCATTGGCTATACCGGAAAATCACTCAGTCTTGCCTGAAAACCACCTATGAGGACCAAAACATATCGATTTGAATTTGTGGGGTACTGTATGAGGGTTGATTTGCAAAAGGAAACCAAAACATGGTATAAGATACTTTGTAGGGTACTAAAAAATTATTCAGTCTTTCTTAATTTTTAATTGACAAAGTGTCTGGAAAAAAAAATTACGATGCCAAATAGTACAAAATTAGAGTTGACAAAATTCTAAATAGCAATGATTTTGTAGTTATTTTAGAAATGTAACATTTTTGTAACAAAGACTTAAATCATGTTCTTTTTATTGATTTAAATTGAATTAAATTAAAATATAGTAAATAATTGAATTAAATTTTAATAAATTAAAATTAGTTGAACTGAACTCAATTCAATTTACGTTTGTGTTAGAAATAATAGGACATTAAAGATTAGTTGTTAGTTTAACAAAGTTGTTGTCATGTAATTTGTCGTCTGAGAATAGTTTTCTGTTCTAGTCCAGCTAACAATTAGTTCATCAACTAATTTAGTTGGTTAAAATCAACTTATTTAATTAGATCATTAGAACTGATTATTATATAAAGAATACTATAACATGAACTTTTAATTATTTTAAAAAACTAGTTGTATTCCTTGACCAATAAAATTGACTGAAGAAGATTATTTTTGGCGTTTTGTTCATTTAAATAATGATATATTTGCTTGTATGATGTAGTCCATTTAAGTTAGTCAGTATTCTAAACTGGTTTGACTACTATCTTTCTTGTTTTTATTTAATTCTTTTGATAAATTCTTTCTTGTTTTAATTTAATATTTTTCAACAGCCCGTATGTTCTAGGCTCTGTTTGACAGAGCTTATAACCTGCTTTGCTTATAAGCAAATTTTTTTTTAGTATTTGGTAAGGTGTTAAAAAAATAGCTTATTTTGAAAATAGAAGCTATTTGGGGGGGGGGGGGGGGGGGGGGAAGGGAAAAGGCGGAAGCTGGTATCCCACTGGCCACTACTTTCAAATTAAGTCATCTTTGTTTATAAGCACAACTCTGCCAACCAGAGCTTAGATCTATTATTTATATTTATTAAAAGACAAAGTCTTAGGAAATACGGTCTTTCCATATGCTTATGGAAAGACGGGGTTCAATTCGAATAATAAAAGGTAAAAGGTCTTAGTTGCAACATTAAAAATTTAGTATGCAACATGTAGTAGTTATAAAATTTATAACCCGGTTTATGCAACCCAAAAATTTTATCTTAATTTCTTCTAATTTACACTTTAAATCTTGGTCTTTCCATGACTTATGGAAAGACCGTCTTTCAAGAAACGCACTCTTATTAAAATTGAGTTATTTGTTTTTTTATAATAGTATTATATTGAGGTTCAGTTGGTCTTTTGTAATAATGCAATAATTTTCCTTTTTAAGACTTGGTTCTTGCAATTCTTTTTGTTCAATCAGTACTAATTATAACTACAATAACACCTAGATTCTTATGCGCAATAAGATCATTAAAGGAAAGATTATGGTTGGACTTTTCTATCTGATGTTAGATGTTGAAGGCATCGAATCCAAAATTTGTGTCCAAAAAAAATCTTCTGCTCTGATTTGTGCAGCATTCCGAATAAAAAAAAGAATAAGAATGCAACAATAAAAAGTAATGTAATGGGCAAGGGAACAAAATATTTTAGTATTTTTTTATTGCTTTCTAGAAGTTATGTGTAGTGTTAATTATATCACTGGTATAAAATTGCACATATCAATACACACAACCACCACTAGTATTTACATCCTATTGTAGTAACAATCAGTTTATCTCATTTTCTTAGTTTCTTGAATTTAATTATGATCTCACCTTCCTGTCCTATTGTGCGATCTTTCAGCGCTCAAATTGAGAATTCACTTGCCACGATAGGTAAGGAGTCGATTCCCCAGTTGGATGTAAAGAAAGTCTTTTAATGTTGTTCTTGATTCTCCTAACTGCATGGAGCAACCGTTTTGTTATTTCACTTGCTACGATGCGGAAGAGACCGCTTCATCAATTGGATGTTAAGGATATATTTCAATGATGTTCTTGATTCTCATATCTACATGGAGCAACCGTTTTGTCGTTTCACTTGCTACGATACGAAAGGTACCACTTCATCAAATTCAGCTGGGACAGAGGGAGTAAAACTTGGGTGCAATTCAGCACTTCATTGGTTTGACCACAATTGTTAGGATAGATGATTAGATATGATTGTGATATGATCAGGAGTTGATTGAGGTTTGTCTAGATACAATGTATGCCTAGGGCTTGTACTCTTCTATATGTATTCTACCTAATACAAACCTCTCCTCATGCTTCTCACCATGGCAGAATCAACAAAACTTTCATTCCGTTTCTGGGGGATCTACTGGTGGACATGTCGCGTTTACGGCATCTGAAAATGCCTTTAGCGGCCGTGCGTGAACCCACGCGCTGGCGGGTGCTGCGCATGAAGGCAGTGTGTCTGGCACACGCGCCGGGCGTTCTGGCCAGTTTCGATGTCGTGGTCGTGCCAAAATTTCTAGGCACTCCTCGGGTGGTCGTGGTCTTGGTCTGCAATGTCAATGGTGTCGTAAACTTGGTCATGATGCCGCACATTGTTATCGTCTGATTCTGCATCCTTCCGAGTCTTCTCATCTTGCTCACCAGTTCCAGTCATCTCTTCAGCTTGAGCTGATGGCTATCACTTCATACTGGTCCCTTGACTCCAGGGCATCAAACCACATGAGCTCGACTGCTTCAAATCTTGAAAGTGTCACCCCTACTATGGTAATTCCTATGTTTCTGTTGGAAATGGCAATACCATATCTATTTCTACTATTGGTGATTCCCAGCTTACATCTTTATTGCATCTCTCTGATGTTTTGGTTGTTCATGATATAACCAAAAACTTATTATCCATCAATAAGCTTACTAGGGATCTTGGTGTACCGATTACCTTTGATGACCGTTCTTTTATGATTCAACACAAACTCACCATGGCAGTCATGGGCAGAGGCCACAGTGAGGATGGTTTGTATGTGCTCGATCGTGGTGAAGAGGCATTACTTTCTTTTACTAAGCAAAATAAAACTCGGTTTTCTTTTGAGTTGTGGCATGCCCATTTGGGACATGTGTCCCCTAGCATTATTTCCTTGTTAGTTAAACATGGTTAACTTTATGTTTCCCCTTTGTTGCAAAAAATCAATACCTGCGCTGCATGTATTATGGCAAAAGATCATAAAATGTTTTTTGTTGAGAACTCTAAAAGAGCTAAGTATGTTTTGGATTTGATTCACTATGATTTGTGGGGACCATCTCCTATTTTACCTGGTCATGGTTTTGCTTGCTATGCTCTTTTTGTGGATGACTTTTTGAGATTTACTTGGCTTTATCCCCTTCGACGTAAATCTGAATTTGTTGATGTTTATATGAAATTTGAGGCATTTGTAGAAAATCAGTTTTCTTCTCGGATTAAAGTGTTTCGGAGTGATGGCGGCACTGAATTTCTAAACACTTGTCTTCAGTTGCATTTTGACACTAAGGGGATACATCATAAAGTCTCTTGTTCTTACACACCCGAGTAGAATGGGCATGCTGAGCGCAAACACCGTCATGTTGCTAAAATTGGGGTTCCATGATTTTCCATTCGCATCTGCCTCTCTCTTTCTGGGATGATGTTTTTGCAATAGCTATCTATGTTATAAATTGTCTACCACTCCGGACCTTGATGGAGCTTCTCCCTACAGTATTTTGTTCAATCGGGCGCTGATATACTCTAACTTCCATCCTTTTTGTTGCAGAGTACATCCCTTTGTTCATCCTTATGCTGAGCACAAACTATCGCCTCGAAGCATTCCATGTGTGTTTGTTGGTTATAGTTCAAAATACAAGGGGTTTTGCTTCCTTGATTATACTTCTGGTCAGGTTTACATTACTCGGCATGCGCAATTCGATGAAACATGCTATCCATTTGCCACTACGACTTCCAGCTCTGCAGCATTTTCTTCCTAGCATGTTTCTTCATTTATTGATCCAGCACTTCCAGATATGGCATCTCAGTTGCCATCACCATCTCCTTTGGCACCATGTACTTTGTGCTCGGACAACTCGCCTGCTATGCTGGACCCCACTCATGTTGCCCCTGACTAGCCCCTGCTTCACCTTTGGCACCCTCGAGGTCTTCTTCTAATGCCTCTTCTGATGCTTCTCCATGTCCGCCACCTTCTCGGACTCATCCCTTGACCACCCAACCTCGTACTGGTCTGCGCCGTCCTCGTCGTTTTGATGATTATGTTGTTACTAGTCTTACTGCTACAGTCCTTGACCACTCTGAGCCTCGGGATTATTGAGTTGCTCTATGTGAACCTCATTGGGTCGCTGCCATGGACGACGAGATGTCTGTTCTTTGACACCAGCATACTTAGGATTTGGTTCCTCGGCCATCTGACGTTAATGTTGTTGGCTCAAAGTGGGTCTTTTGGCTTAAATATCGTCTTGATGGTACTTTTGAGCGACACAAGGCTCGACTTGTCTCTCAAGGATTTTTGCAGTTACCAGGTTTTGACTTTGACCACACATTCAGCCCTGTGGTCAAAGATTTCACTGTTCATACGGTTCTTTCCATTGCCACCATGCGGAAATGGCCACAACATCAGTTGGACGTCAAGAATGCTTTCCTTAATGGTATTCTTGATGCTCCAATTTATATGGCGCAACATGTTGGCTACAAGGATCCCACTATACCTGACTATGTTTTCCGTTTGCGAAAAGCCATCTATGGGCTTAAGCAAGCACTGAGGGCTTGGTTTGAGAATTTTAGCTCATTACTTCGTCACCTTGGTTTCGTCTGCAGCTCCTCTGACACTTCCTTGTTTGTGTTTTCTCGAGGCACTGTTCTTCTCTACTTGCTGAGGTACATTGATGATATCATCTTTACTAGCAATGATTCCACCGCCATCCGCCAGTTCATCTCTCTCACTCATCAAGAGTTTTCCATAAAGGATCTTGGTTCCCTTAGCTACTTCCTTGGCCTCGAAGTTTCATCCACTACCTCCGATATCTTTTTGGGCCAAGCGAAGTATGCTAGGGATATTCTTCATCGAGCCAGGATGTCTGATGTTGTGCTGGTCTCTACTCCTTTTGTACCTGCTTCATAGCTCTACAATACCTCGAGTGAATCTTTCAGCAATCCTACTTTATACAGGTCATTGGTTGGAGCTCTCCAGTATCTTACCATCACTCGACCCGATTTAGCTTTTGCTGTGAACTCTGTTAGCCAGTTTCTTCAGGATCCTCGTGATGATCATTTTGCAACTGTTACTATGATTCTTCGCTATGTCAGTGGTACTCTTCATTTTGGATTGTCCTTTCATTCCTCTACCTCCACACATGTCCTAGGGTACTCTGACACTGATTGGGCACGTTGTCTGGAGACTCAACGCTCGACTTATGGTTATACAGTTTTTCTTGGAGGGAATCTCATTTCTTGGAGTGCCAAGAAGCAGCCTACTGTCTCCCGCTCCAGCTCGGAGTCTGAGTATCGTGCTTTGGCCAACACTGCGGCGGAAGTTGTTTGGCTTTCTCATTTTCTTTGGTGAAAATATTTGCAACTCATTTTCTTTCGAGTCGCCTATTTTGCTACATGACAACAACAATGCCATTTTTCTTGCTCAGACTCCAGTGGCTCACAAGTGTGCGGAGCACATTGATATCGACTACCATTTTGTTCATGAGTTGGTTACTTTCGGGAAGCTCCGTGTCTGTCATGTGCTTACATTCCTCCAGGTTGCAGATATTTTCACCAAGGGTCTCTCTCGCCCTTTGTTTGAGTTTTGCTGGTCCAAGCTTTGCATCTCGGCTCACCCGACGCTTCGCTTGAGAGGGGGGGGGGTTAGGATAGATGATTATATATGATTGTGATATGATTAGGAAGTGATTGAGGTTTGTCTAAATACAATGTATGTCTAGGGCTTGTACTCTTCTATATGTATCCTACCTAATACAAACATCTCCTCATTGAGAGTCCTTATTCACAACAATGTCCACATTAAATGGTTTTTTCTAGGTTAAATTAGATATGCTTATGATATTCGTCATCGTGCTAGTATGGATGTTGTTGTACCCGTTTCCATTTGTATAGTACTATTAGTTGCTTAACTAGTCTACTAGTGCTCCCTTTAAAAATTCCACGCTTTATCGATTTTTGATTGGTGCACTTTATTATTTGATGATCACTCGTCCCGATTTGCTTATGCAGCTAATGTGGCCAGTAAGTAAATGTAGGCTCCGTTTGGTGACCATTAGTTACACAAATTTTGCATTATACTCCGCGGTACAATTCACCATGGACTTTGCTTTCGAGCAAATTCAGATTCTACTGCTATTCTCGATTCCTCTGATGTCGATTCAACTTCTTGTTTGGAGACACACCATTTTACACATGGTTATGAAATATTTTTAGCGTCAATCTTATTTATTGAAGTGCCAAGAAGCAGTCTTAAAGTATCACATTCAAGTTCGGACTTAGAGTATCATACCATGACTAACAATGTAGTTGACTTAGAATGGTCGATAAATCTTGTTCGAAATCTATGAATGTCAACTAATATCGAATTAAATCGATACTTTTAAATTCATGCATGATAAATATGCAAATTATTATTTTATAATATAATGCCCGTGGAGGATGAATCCAACTAGCAAGTGGAGAATAAGCTTTTAACTTTTAGTTTTTGTATACCGAAGGTAATTGTTGCTTTCAAATATCACTAAAAGGAACTAATTGAGAACCGTCAATTTTAAAAAAACTGGAATATACCATATCTTTGTAGTGTTTTTATGCGTGTAGTGATATTTCTTTATAAATTGGTTTTTGATGTGACCTAAACAAAACCATGATATAATTGATATTATATCCTATTAAATCATGTCGTAAAGTACCAATTTCACCTATTTCCCTTTTTATTCATTTCAAATAAAAATTAGTTTTTCATGAAATCAAAATCAAAAGTATTTGTAGATATCATCTGATTAGAAAAAAATTGGGTAAATTTTGAAAAATTATAAAATTAACCATTGCATACTTTTAAAATGTCATCAGGGGCACCTATCCATAGAGCATAGAGTTCATCTACGTTCCAAAATTTATTTCATTTTTTTAAATCAATTGTAAAAGTAAAAAAACAAAAATACTTTTAATACACTTCAAAGTTCTAAATCTGACGCGAATTATGACACGATATTTCACTTGAAATCCACGAACAAGCTCTTGCAACAATCTTCTGTCTATATATGACAGCCGACGAAATCGGTCGTAATTGTTTCAGATTTTACTTTCATGACCTTTTTAAATAGGAAAAGTATATTTAACAAAATTTAGAGAGAAAAATAGATCTTACACAATATATACTCCCTGCGTCCCATAAAAATTGGCATAATTACTTTTTCATGATCTTCAATAATAATGTTTGACCATTAATGTCTCTAGTTACATATAATAATTACGCATATAAAATTCATATTTAGAAAATAGACATTAAGATGAAATCAACAAGATCACACATGATATTTTTATTATGTATATATTAAGATTTATTTAGGGTCTAAGTTTTTTAAATTTAACTTTGAAAAAGTAATTGTGCCAATTTCTTTGGAACGGAAAGAGTCTATATATATATATATATATAAATCATGTCATATAGTTTAGAGGAGATATATACTCTTAGAGTAGTTTAAATGATCGTAGACAATAAATCAAGATAAAGTCTTGGGAAAGGAATGTATTTTCATAACTCATGGAAACACAAGATTTAATAAGAATAATAATAAAAAAAAAATTTAGTTGCAATATTAAATATTATTATGCAATATGTAGTAGTTATAAAGTTTATGATGCGACTATTGCAGCCCAAAAGTTTTATCTTCATTTCTTCTAATTTACCGTTCAAACATTGACATTTCCATGACTTATAGAGGACTGTCTTTCAAGAGACAGACTCATAAATCAAACATGTTAAATTTTATTTTTTTTGGAAAAAATAAAATAAAGTAATTAATAAAAGATATAAATATAAAACATGTTTAACTAAAATAAATGGCATGATTTAACCAATGGATTACGAGATCTCCAAACGTATGTCTATATTTATCCCAATTTGTAATTTTTGATGTATTCTTACTTATGAAGTTTCGCAAACCGTAAAATATTATTGGTTGTTAATTACTTTTCCAAGTGGCCAAATTATTCGAATTGGCGCATCGTACATCTATGTAAACGCCACGTGGTGCCCATGTGTTGCTTTTTAAATTAACGCGTCCAAATTTTCTATCACCAAATTTTCATGCATAAATATCATTTATCACTTTATTTGCTTATTTTATCGGCCACTATTCTTAATTTGGCCAAAAAGTTATTTTTTGTGCCTAACCATCTTTATTGGTGTCTAAATATAATACTCCCCCTCTTTTGTTATTTATGACACATTTATTATAACTGATATTTTTTTTATTTGACATCTTTTTCATTTTTGACAAGATTTCTTCAATTTCATCCGCTCATTCTACTTTTTAAATTTCTACATTTAATTTCATACAATTATTTTCTTCATTTAAATTTAAACACATAAATCTATGATGCCATAAATAGAAAAACAGGGAGTAACACGGTTAAAAAGAGGCTAAAATTAGTTGAGAACAGTTGCCTTTTGCTTTACTTTGCACTATTTCATTTTTGTCAACATAAGGCAGTAGCATTCCTAATTTGAATGGAAATGATATGGTAAAGAAAAGTACTCTTTTAAGAATAAAGAATTTTCTAAATTCAGTTAAGAATCCGTCTCTCAAAAGACGGTATTTTCATATGTCATGGAAAGATCAAGGTTTAAATTGTAAATTAGAAGAAATGAGGATAAAATTTTCGCGTTGCATGAATCGGGTTATAAACTTTATTACTATTACACGTTCCATAATAAATTTTTAGTATTACAACTCAGACTTTTAGCTTTTATTATTCTAATTAAATCTCGTCTTTTCATATGATACCGTTTTTACCAAGAATTTACCTTCCGTTAATCTGACGACGAATTTGAGTTCCAGTTACTGATAATATAGCCGACACCATCAGCCTTTGTTATGAGCGGCAAAAACATATATGAGAACCCTTCTAGATGAATCATGTTCCTTTTTTCTTCTTTCTAAAATGCAACTTTTTTGACAAAATAATACTTCCAAATTAGACCAAATAAAAAAGTTACTCCCTCCATTTTTTTAATATTGGCACCTCATTTTTTGTGTTAGAATTTAGGAGATGCTAAATGAGTGGATGAAATTAAATTGAAAGAAGAGAAAGTAAAATGAGTGGATGTAGTAACCTTAAACTTAGACATAAATAGAAAGTGCCAATGAAAAAAAAACACCCACTTTTAGTAAGTGTGCCAATATTAAAAAAACGGAGGGAGTATGAGTTATGTCAAAACGAAAATTTTGATTTTATCCCCTAAACTGTGTGACATACCAATGAAAGAAGCGTGACAAAGGTCTCGGGTGGTGGTGGATTTGGTGGTGGGGCGAGGTCGGGTGGTGGTCTAGTTGGAGCGGCAGCGTTGGCGGAGCAATAACAATGGTGGTAAGGGTATAATTGTCCACATACTTTAAGTTTTGGGGCCAAAGGACATTTTAGTCTTTTGAAATTGAGTCAACGCCGGATTATCTACTAGAGAGTTATATTGACACTTTCACCAACTATATAAGGTTGTTTTTGTACTTTCAATTATCTGAGAGACCCCACCCCCAAAAAACCCCCTAAATTTATACTACTACAAAATGGTTAGTTTACATATTAATTAAATAAATAAAATAATTTATTTTAAAAAATCCTAGTTTTAAATAGGGTCAAATTGTTACGTTAAATGACGTTCTTGCTTGCATTCTAATCCCTATTTTGGTTTAGAGGATTGATTAAGGCGACGATGGTGATTCACGAGATGATACGAGCGTACGAGGTGGTGAAGTTTGCATCGTAAGAGCCGTTGGAGGAGGCCCGGATCAACCACCTAACAATAATAAAAATGGATACACCTGTACCTTGATTCAAACATACAGCGTGATCTAGATACAGGACACCACAATCATAAATAAAGTATTATTATCGCCACGAAATCGATGCAAATAATTGAATGATCTAGATTAGAGTAACAAAAACCCTAAAATGTTGACTTACGAAAGCAGTCGCAAACATTAACTATACATCACCCCCGTAATTGGACACAAAATTAAAACTAACACTTAAATTTAAATTAACTTCCAAATTAAACAAATCGGCACAAATACTCAAATGCGTCAGGTCAAAATTAACGACACACAACGATCTTTCAGCCTCACAAAGAACAAAGTACCACCCTACCGTATAACCGTAATATAATGACTATTTTTAGACACATAAACTTTATCAAGTGTGATGAAAACGAAAGTTTGTATCAAAATAAGATAGTTGGAATTTTCATTTTTTATCATCATCCCTATTTTCAAAAGACCTTAATTCACCCAAAGTCCAACAAAATAATCATCAAAGCTACAAAAACAGGAAGAATAAATGAATTGTTTGATATGAGTTTAGAATCCTATGCATTTTTTAACGACTTGGATCAATAGATCCAGTTAATTATGTTGGTTCGCATAGTTCATTTGTTTTGACAAATCTTAAAGAATACATTAAACATCAAACTAGTTCACATTTCAGCTCTTGGTTACTTTCACAAAGGGCCTCTTCCCTCGAGTCATCACCACTCATCAGACAAACCAGACCTCTTGTCTGATAAAACACACCTCACCGACCGGCCAAATTTACTTAAGAATTCTTGAAATAAGTGAAGAAAAGGGTATAAGAAAGTAAACCAAGAATCCCAATCGGGCTCTGAATCCACTCATTTGCAGAAGATTCACAGAATGGTGCTTGTTACAGAGGAAATGATCGAGCAGTTTCATGCTTTAATGGCAGAAAGTCAGTTCCTTTTCCCCACATTCCTTTGACTTGGTTTTCTTTCTCCTCTGGATCTGTGATTGTTGACGCTTTCTTGTGTTTTGTGTGTTTCTGCAGTTGATGAGCCACTGAAGAAGACTTTTCAGGTTAGCCCTTTTGCCCATTTGCGTTTCTTTGTGTAGACTTGTTTGATCTGTTGTAAAGAAGTAGACTTTTGATCTGGGGTTGTGGTTGTGGTTGATTTATCTGCTCCATGGATTCAGGGATTATTTACTGTAGTAAACAAAACTTGTCTTTCTGATAGTCAATGGCAAGTCAAAGAATTTCTGATAGTTCTGTAAGCTATGATGCTAGAATGTAGGCTATGCAGCTCATTTTTATCCTTGATTTCTTGTAATTTCTGTATAGTTGCTTGTTTCGGGACTTAGATTTTGATTTTGAAGTAGTTGTATGACGTTGTCTTATCAGTGTTCTGGATTGAGTGATGGTGTTGGAAAATCTTGGTGAAGCAAAGTTATGTTTTTTGTTGATTTGTAGAATGTGCATCAAGGGTACCCGAAGGAGACTCTCGCTAGGTTTCTCAAGGCGAGGGATGGGAATGTTGCCAAAGCTCATAAAATGGTCCAGTCCGAATCACCTACGTAGATACGGTAGTTGCATTTGTCATCTCTTCTCACTGTTCTGCCTTTTTGCAGCTTGTTGACTGTTTAAACTGGAGGATACAAAATGAAATTGATAGCATTTTAGCGGTGAGTTACTAGCATCTTCTTGCTAATTATGATTGTAGGTTATGCAAAAAAGTAAAAGAAGCTATATGTGGGTGCTTTAAGTAGCTTTGTAGAACGATTTGTGATGTCTGTTTCAGCATTTGAGTTCATAAATATTTCTAAGCTCTGTTGTGAGCCTATGAAGTGTAAGCCTTGTCTATCTATCCATTCATGGAAGACAAGAATGTTCATTTGTTCATCTAGGATCTTGTAAAGCTACAAACCTAGTTAATTTGTCGTCCATGATGAAGCTATCCTGCATATAATTTGCATCTTCGCAGAGTGTTACAAATAAAGTTTTTGTCAAATATTTTCATCTTGTACAGTTGCAGGATTCCGTGTGTGTTAATGCATTCGCTGAAATGAGTAGGTCCTTGGTGCAGCTGAGGAATTTGTTTAATTTCTGATTTGTTGTGCGTGTTTTCAAATTTTCAGAAGCCAATTATCCCTTCCAATCTGTACAGAGATCTGCGGGATTCCAATCTCATCGGAATGTCTGGATACTCAAAAGAGGTATTATATCTTCTCAAAATGTTCCAAGTATCCCTTTTTATGAAGCTTGATTAACTTTTACAGTTATAGCTCTAAAATATTAGCTCATTACTGCTAAATGCTTAGGGTCTACCTGTCATTTCTATTGGGGCTGGGCTCAGCACTTTCGACAAAGCATCTGTAAGATCCCACTATTCTGACTTTCCTGAAAAATCCATTTCTAGCTTTTGGAAATGTGTTGTAAAACATGGTTTCGATGATACGTTATATTGCGATGCTTACTAAGTGGGTTGTGCTTTTTTAGATTAACTACTATGTTCAGTCTCACATCCAAGTGAATGAATACAGAGACCGTGTCATACTGGTATGATTTGTGCCCTATACATTCATGTGATGAAATTTGTCTTCATCGGTGTGAATTCCTTTTTGGCTTACCCATTATGATCTTTCAGCCTGGAGCAACGAAAAAGCATGGCCGGCATATCGGCACTTGTATAAAGGTCTTGGACATGACCGGCCTGAAGCTTTCTTCACTGAACCACATCAAGGTATTACAAACATTTGGTCTAGTTATAGTTGAGGTTCTATTATTATCTGTAGCTATCTTCAATTTATCATCTTTCTTTCTCGCAGTTTAATGATTTCGCTTCTTTCTTCTAGTCTCTTGATATGTCCTCTTTTTCAAGTCACTGCTGTTAATTTGGTGTTCCCTATTTTCTTGCAGTTACTAACAGTTCTTTCGACGATAGATGACTTGAACTATCCTGAGAAAACGGAGACATATTTCATTGTGAATGCACCTTATATTTTTTCAGCATGCTGGAAGGTGAGCAGATGTAAAATACAGAGTCCTACCATTTGTCGGTTCTTTGTATACGTCTTTTCAAAGCCAGAATGAGATATTACGATGGATGCTTTCGTAGTGATGTCTCTTAACGAGGTTTTGCCTGTGTTTACAGGTAGTTAGACCTCTATTGCAGGAAAGAACACGAAAGAAGGTACAGGTGCTGTCGGGAAATGGAAAAGATGAATTACTGAAGGTAATCCATTTCTTGATTACTACTAGCTATAAAGGTCACAAGTTAATCTAGATTTCCTCATTGTTTCACACTCACCCGAACATTGTCCAAACCGAGCTTTTGCAAGATGAGCCTTTTATCTGAATTTACGCTCTTGAATAGGCTACTTTCAAGTGATTAGCTCAATATGCATATATTTCACCCTCCAAGATCATCTTTTCTTGCAAATCCGGGTCAATCTAGAATAGGCCAGAGTCAAACATAGTAGGTCGAGATGCTGAGGAAGTTTCTTTATTTCTCGCAGATAATGGACTATGCATCTCTGCCACATTTCTGCAAAAGAGAAGGCTCGGGATCATCCAGGTATTCCAGGAATGGAACCGTCGACAACTGTTTCTCCCTCGACCATACTTTCCATCAGCAGTTGTACAACTACACGATTGAGAAGGCGAGGCTGGTGGAGCGTCGTGATGCCCCAATCAAACAGGGCTCGTTCCACGTGAACTTCCCCGAGCCTGATGCTGATGATGCCAAGATCGCGCAGACCATAGAATCGACTTTCCAGAAATTTGGAAACCAGAATGGTATATGCAATTCGTTGAGAGATATCAAGATTAACAATGCTGACTGTAAGCCGGAATAAGATGGAGAAGAGAAGATCATCTTCTGGTTTTGGAGGGAATGGATTAGAGAAAATGTAGTTCTGATATATCTGCAGAATCTCAACTCAACTTGTACTGTATTGTACTGTATTAAGCTAAGCTAAGTCAAGTAGATAATAACAGTGTTGAGGTATATAATATTACTGTTATTACCTAGAATTTTTACTAGAAATCAACCTGATTCTACATTGTATTATGACATTACCCTCCAAAGCAACTACTTCAACTTATAGTTTATATCCGAGATATATGAATCATATTTCGGCATGTACTATAACAGTACAGGTCCACTTTATTTGGTTGAGATCTGGTATTTATATGATGTGGCTTGTGAGTTATGACAAAGGTAAGCGACATTGTACAAATCAGAGTCTGTCATGTGATAAGTCCAATTTTATTCTTTGAGGGTAAATATGGTAAATAGAAATAGTGGTGGAACATTCGATGAGGTCCCTTGAAAGTACAGGTGACCTCATCTAATACAACAGTAATGCAAACCCTACGCTAAATGGTGAAAAGCCTAGGGAGAACCGAGATATAGTATATGCCCAATGGATACAACCCCCCACCCCCCAAAAAATAAAATGCTAACCCTAAGCTAGATGGTGCTAATGGATGCTCGGGTCTTGAATGGTCGATATGCTGTGCTGGTGATGCGTAATCCGAGTGAAGCCAGAACCGCCAAAGGTGGAGCAGCTTCTACCATATAACCCCTAAAATGAAGAAAGAGGAGTGTTATTGGTCTTCAACGTTCCCGTATTTTGTGCCGGGGCAATTTTTTAGGGGAAGGGTGTCCTAGGCCGTGCCAATAACCCTTGTGATTCCCTTGAAAACAGCCCTCCTAGTGATGAGATCGGGTATTTATATGACATAACCCGTGACAAAGAAAGTGACATATAGTTCAAATCATAGCCCGTCATGTGATGAGACTCGCCATTGTGCTTGGTCGAGATCAGACACTTATATATGCTATGATTCATGACAAAGGTAAGCGAGATTATACAAATCATAACCCGTCACATTGTAAGATAAACTTTTATCTCGTTATTCAAGACTCATCCAATAATATTACCCATATCATTTTATTATATGCTATTAAAATAAATACAATTCATTGGGTTGATCATCGATGTTAAATCAAATAAATAAGATTGATTATATGAACCAGGTCCCGTCTCACAATAAGCCTTCCCTTGTACCACTTGTGTCATGTTTACATAAACAAACTTTTATTTCACTATGCAACTACTAACCACAGTACTTAAATCATACATTTAATTCGCTTCATTTTCTAGATTTTGGGAAGTTTTATTTTAAGTTTCCTCCTTATTTCTACATCGATGATTTCAGCTTACACAATGAGAAAAACCCTGAAGAAACCCCTTTCCGCCATTGGAGCACACCTTAAACCTCGTACCTTCTTCACCATCTCCAAACCCCATCTTCTCCCGCCAAAACCCGCAGAATCACTCCCAAGATCAAATTTTGCCTCGAACCCCAGATGGGTTTTCAGCGGCGGCGCCTCCCTTCCGCCGCCGGAATGGGTGGAGCCATTCACGGACCTCTCCGACCTCGTCAAGGACCCGAAGCATCTCCAGCCTTCTCCATGGGTCCCTCAAATCCTCAATCTCTTAGATGGGTCCCCACAAATGGAGATCAATTTAACCACTTACTGCAGTAATTATCTGATCAAATTATCCCCTGGTTTTACCTCTTTCGTGTTGAAATCGGAGAAGCTCTCCGGGAAGGGAGAAACCGCCTTTCGTTTCTTCAAGTGGGCTGGTAAGCAGAGTGGCTATGCTCACAATCTTGATTGCTTTGTTTCAATTATCCAAATTTTGTCATCTGCAAATAGTTTTGATAGAGTTAAGGTTGTTTTTAGAGAACTGAAGGGAAGGGGTTTGTTGATGAATTTGAATGCTGCTAATTCTCTGATTAGGTGTTTCGGAAACATGGGAATGGTTGAGGAGTTGTTGTGGGTATGGCAAGAAATGAAAAAGAATGGTGCTGAACCTAGTTTGTATTCTTACAATTTCTTGATTAACGGGCTCGTGAATTCGATGCACATTTTGTCTGCTGAAAAGGTTTTTGAGGTTATGGAGGGCGGGAAAATCTTGCCCGATATTGTTACTTATAATACTATGATCAAAGGGTATTGTAAGATAGGTAAGATTCAGAAAGCCATGGAGAAGTTTAGGGAAATGGGAGGGAGAAATGTTGATCCGGATAAGATTACTTATATGACATTGATTCAGGCATGCTATGTAGAAGGGGATTTGAGTTCTTGTTTAGGGCTTTATCAAGAAATGGAGGAGAGGGATATGGAGATTCCTGTTCACGCGTATAGTTTAGTCGTAGGAGGGCTTTGTAAAGAAGGGAAGTGTTTAGAAGGGTCCGCTGTTTTTGAGAGTATGCGTAGAAAGGGGTGCAAAGCCAATGTAGCTATCTACACTGCTTTGATCGATTCCTTTGTCAAGAATTCAAACCTCGAATCTGCAATGAGGCTGTTCGAGAGTATGAAGAGCGATGGTTTGGAGCCTGATGAGGTCACATATGGTGTTCTTGTAAACGGTTTGTGCAATAACGGGAGATTAGAGGAAGCGATCCAATGGTTCGAGTACTGTCAAAAACACGACGTGGCTGTTAACGCTGTGTTATACTCGAGCCTCATTGATGGCCTCGGGAAGGCTGGGAGAATTCCTGAGGCTGAGAACCTCTTTAACGAGATGTTCGCTAAAGGGATTCCCCGCGATTCATACTGTTACAATATCCTCATCGACGCATTAGCCAAGAACGGGAAGTTAAATGAAGCTGTTACATATTTACAGGGAATGGAAGACGAAGGATGTGACCCGACAGTCTACACCTACACGATTCTGATCACCGGCCTGTTTAAACACCATCGTAATGAAGAAGCTCTCAAGATATGGGACGCCATGATTGACAGAGGTATAACTCCAACTCCTGCCTCATTCAGAGCCCTGGCAAACGGGCTCTGCCTCTCGGGTAAAGTGTCGCGCGCGTGTAAGATTCTCGACGATTTGGCGCCAATGGGGGTGGTTTTGGAAACCGCCCTTGAGGATATGATCAATGTTTTGTGCAGAGTAGGGAGGATAGAACAGGCGTGTTGGTTGGCCGATGGCTTTGTGGATCGCGAACGGGAGGTTCCCGGGAGGGTTAGGACGGTTCTGATCAATGGTTTGAGAAAGGCGGGAAATGCAGATTTGGCGATGAAGCTGATGCATAGTAAGATTGGGATAGGGTATGATAGGCATGGGAGTGTTAAAAGGAGAGTTAAGTTCAAAAATCTGATGGAAAATTGATCTTCAATCTAATGTTTTGTGGCATACTTCAATACAAATTGATGTTGAGAAATTTTTAAGCCAAATGCAATTGGTGTTCTAGTTCAAAAATCGAAATCATGCTAAAAAGGGGGAGAATTAATCTCATGGTACTAGAAAGAAAAAATTGTTTTTACAACCGTACCTAGTTGATATAAGTGTTAATATAACCTTTCAGTATTTGAAAGTGTCAATATAACCCTATCTAGTTAGTGAAAGTGCCAATATAACCATTTCCGGCAACTTTTAGCTGGAATTTAATAAAATTACATGTTTGCCCTTCTGAAAAAAAATTAAAATACAAAAAAATAGGAAATGAAGTTATTACCCTTAGACTCATTGCCGGACCGCCGTCGGAACGGGTAGGTTATATCAGCACATTATGAAATCTTGTTGAGTTATATCAACACATTCCTACTGTTTGTAGGGTTATATTAGCACATTTCTAATGTTTGTAGGGGTATATCAGTAAATTCTTAAAACTTATAGGGTTATATCAGCACATATTATAAATATTAAGTGTGTGGTACTCGGCACTGCATCATCATATACACCATTATAACATCATAACAATATCATATACAAAATAAAATTTGACATCATGACACTATCATTAATATTAAACACCATTATCACATATCATAGCCTCATTTCAAAACTTATCAACATTAAAAACCCCATGTCGAAGAACAAGCAAAATAACAATCACACACAACACCAAAGGTCATCGAATCATCAATCCTGACTAAACACAACAAAACAAATAAAATATCATTAAAACCCTATATTCTACAGTATGTGCTGATATGAACCCACATTTTTTTATTAATGTGCTGATATAACCCTATAAATGTTAGGAATGTGCTGATTTAACCCTACCAGTTTTCATAATGTGTTGATATAACCCTACCTAATCCGGCGGCAATCCGGCAGTGGTTCGGCGAACTATGAGGGTAAAATTGGCCACATAATTTCAGAGTTAGGCCAAAGGGTATTTTGGTCAATTTACATAGAGTCAACGCCGGAAAACTGAGGCCAATGCCGAAAATGGGGTCTGAGGGTTATATTGGCAATTTCATTAACTATATAGGGTTATATTTGCACTAAAATTTATCATAGGGTTATATTGGCACTTAGTTAAGTAGATAGGGTTATATTAGCACTTATCCCTAAAAGAAATCCTCCCAATCCCATGGTTGACACAAATGGTCGTCAGGGGCATATTTTATTTTTTGCACGTTCCACTCATCCTTATTTTCCCAGCCCATGTTATTTTACTATGCTCAGCAGTGACTGCTCAAAATGACACCATTTTGTGTCCTCTTACCTTTGTTTCATCCGTCTCTCCAATAGCCACCATTGTCCGGCGAGTCCCTCCCCACATAATGCAATCTTCAACCTCTCCACCCAGGTTCAAGTGGAGATGATTATATACCCTGATTTGGACACATACCCTGTCAACAGAATTAGACAGAACAACCGTGGTGAGTGTTTGCAAACACTCACCTTGGAAATATACCCTGTCTACTGCTACCCCTATCGAATCACCTGATTTGGAGATGGTTTGGATAAGACACGAACCCTATCCACTCGAACCATCACGTGATTTGCCCTCATTATCCAAGTGAATACACAGTGAGGGTTCAAGTGGAGATGGTTCTAATGAACGTAAGGTTAGACGAATGGATATAATCATTCATGTATCCATCTCCATCGTGTATTATATGGTACACGTATAACCTAAACCACTCATCGTGAGGGCAAATCACCGAGAATATTTCCAACAGGGTGAACCATCTCCTAAACCGCTCGTGAGGTCAAACTATCTCCACTTGAACCTAGGTGGAGAGGTTGAAGATTGCATTCTATGGCGAATTGGAAATATACCTTAATTGGAGATGGTTTTCCCTTGAACCCTATCCACTCGAACTGGGTTCTGTGGTTTAACCTCTCCACAGAATTGGAAATATACCCAGGTTCAATAGGAGATGGTTTGCCCTCTCCACCGAGATACAACTGAGGATGAAATGGAATGGCAGTATTTGAGCTTCAGCCCCAAGGTGGCGGCAACGCAGCTCCCGGCACCGAGGTACTGGCCGAAGAACATCATCCGGAAGATCCTCCCTCAGCCGCTTCACCTCCGCCCAGTTGAAGGCCGGGTCGACCGAGCCAGAACGACCCATTTTCTTGTTTTCAAAATCAGCCGGTGACACATATAGAATGAAATGGTTTTGAGAAAGAGAGAAAAATAGAGTGAACATAAGGTATTTGGAGAAAAATGGAGTGAACGGAGAAAAATGGATTTGAGAAAGAATGAAATCAGAGAAAAATGGTGATGAATGTAATAGAAAGGGAAGACGACCGTGAGAAAATAGTGGTGAACAGAAAGGGACGATGATTGTGGGAGGAAGAAGATGATGAAAGAGAAAAATTAGTGTTTTAGGGGTACGAGGGTATGAATGTAATATCAATGCTCTTTGTTGTTTTTTGTTTTTTAAGAGGGGCAAAATAGTCCTTTTACTGCATTCCGGCCTTAAACTGTCAGAAAGTGTTATATTTGCACACACTAATTATCTAGGGTTATATTTGCATTTTCAATTATCGCAATGCTATATCTGTATTTTTGCCAATTATATAGAATTATATATACACTTTGCTCAAATATAAACCGAATGTCGTCGAAATGTCCGATTGTTTGTATGCTAAGCAAAGGCATCTTAAATTATTATTTTAACTTTAATTATTTACCTCGTGCTTCTGAAATTCAAAGGTATTCGAACTTTTATGAAAGTAATGGAAATGAATGAATACTTTAAACCTACATTATAAAATAAATACCGTTAGCTTCAAGGACGGTTATTTATACTATCTATGTATTCTGATCAGGTCTTTAACATTTTTAATTTGTTATATAAATAATTTTTTATATAATGAATAGTGCCATTCATTAAACCATTACCACCTGAATTTGACAATAATTTTTGGTCATGTATACAATTTTATGAAGTTTCGTAAATTCACCTTAAAAGAAAGTTTAACTTCACTTTTTAAAAGCTGGAAATGAACGACATGACTAATTGAATACAAGTAAAAGTAGCATTTAATGAATTTTATCATACTCCACGAGGCATATAAAAAACGTGAAATAAATACCGGTAGTCTCACAGAAATGCCGTGAGGTTGAGGAATGCAGTAATTATAATTTATAGAAGTTGGTTGGAACAAATTAATGGGTAAAGAGGTTTTTTGCAGCTGGCATTGCCATCCAAACTTCCAAAAGGCGATAACCCTCGCCCTCAGGGCCCCGATTAAAATGACACTACGCTTATAATTGAGAAAATAAATCATATCACTTTCAGCGATCAAACATATGGTCCTTGAACGTTTTTGGTGGCCACAAGGAGTCCCCCACTCGGAGAACTCTCAGTCTCTCACAGTGCACCTACCGAGGTTCGAACCCCTGCCCTGGCATTGCCATCCCAATTTGATGGGAAGTGATTATAAATACTTGGAGTAGTTATTGTTTCATAAAGTTAGCTTAAAACGTGTAATCCAAATTCATTTGCACTTTAATTCGTTCTAGCTAAGTTCATTTTAGTTTTAACAGAAATAATCTGATTAATTTTAGTCACATTATATCTATTTCAATGCATATATTTTCATTATAAAAATAGGGGGAGTAGATCAATTTGGATTGAATCGGATCATATAAACCAATTGAGAACATGGCTATTTTTAAAAAAATTAAATTATTTTTTTGGTCCCCCACAAAGTATTTTTTACCATCTTTTGGTCCTCATTTGCAAAACAACCCTCAGACGGTACCCAACAAATTCAAAACAATTTGTTTAGTCCCCTAAGGTGGTTTTCAGGTAAGGCTAAATGGTTTTCTGGTATAGTCAGAGGTGTAATGGTAATTTTAATAATTTAAAATATTATTTTTAAAATTTTTATATTTTCGACTTCATCCCGAGCCGGCCAAAATAACCATGAGCAGCTACAATATTATAAGTTTCTTCCTCGCTCGAACCACCTGTCTCGAGCCCTCGAAACCTCCTGCCCTGAGCCCTCGAGCTCTTGAGCCTTTTTGCCACCCCTCGGAGCCACCGAGCCCTCGAGCTCTCGAGCCTTTCTGCCACCGCTGATGAACAGTTTAGATCGAGACCGAGGGGTGACAGAAAAAGGAAGATGCCAGCTATTGAATCATTGTTGCTCAAAAGAATTATCCCGCCTACTGAATCTGATCACGCCTTTAATTTGGAACGGCACTATCTAATGGTTGCTCTCTCTGGATTCTATAAATGAGGTTTGAGACTCATGGTATTCGAGTCCACAAAACATTGCCCCTTCTAGGCAACGAGGCCTTACCCCTTCGAGGTCACGAGACAATACCCATTCGAACACACGACACTGCCCCTTCGAGATCACGAGACAAGACCCATTCGAGCGCACGAGCCACTAACCCTTCGACGCCACAAGACATATACCCATTCAAGGGCACGAAACACTGCCCTTTCGAGGGCACTATGCACAATCCCTTCAAGAGCACGAAGCAATGCCACTTCGAGTCACGACCCTATCCCTTCGAGGCCACGGTACTACCCCTTCGAAGACATGAGACAAAACCCCTTCGAGGCCACGAGACAAAACCCCTTCGAGGGCAAGAAACACTGCCCCTTTGAGGGCACGAGGCACATACCCATTCGAGGACTCGAGGCACATACCCATTGCGGCTCCATCTCAGCCGCGACCCTATCTCCGCTACCCCAATTTCTTGCAGATCTGGACCAAGGTAGGTCGATTTATCTTCATCTCTTTCCCTTACCCTCCACCGCGTCTCTGGTGAATTTTTAGACATTTGGTGGTTTTGGGTACTGACTCAGTTGGTCATGTCAAAGATTTTGTTCTGTTGGGCGGTGCGGTGGTGATGGCATCGCTGAAGTTTGTGCATGTTTTGACGGGTTTATTTTGTACTCTTCTTGGTCTTTTTATTTTCAAAGGTAGCACAGAAGGTGCTCGATGATTTACCTCATTAATCATTGGATTGCTGACGATTGATCAATGTCCGAAGAAGATGGTTTGGAATCAGGTTCGACTGCACGGGTTCTTCATTGGTTTTTCATTTTTTTGAGGTTTGGCGGTCATAGTTGTTGCGAGTATTTTGTAAGCCTACTTTGTACACATAACATCATGATCCCTCTGCTCTTAATTTAGCTTTCAAGCCTTTTGATGCTCAAATTCTAATCTATTCTTTGCACGAATTGTTCTTTTGCTAGCTGTTGCTCAGATATGGCAAGAAAAATTGGACTGTATTTGATCACGTTTTGTTTGAGATTTGAACTACTTGGCCTTTCAGATAAGTTACCAGGAGTTTGATTACATTGTTATTCGTCAATGCTTCAGCCATAAGCCATGGAAAAATTAAAGTTTAAAGTGCAAAACAGAAAAAATTAACATAAAATTTTCGATTTGTATAAATCAGGTTATAAACTTTATAACTATTTCCCCAAAATTTGCCTTGTTTTATAACAATTATTTTTTAAAAAAAACACTGGATTTTGCCATATATGTAGTTGCGCAGTAGGGTTCATTGATCCCTTTTGGCCACTCTCCAGCTCCGCGTTTCTGCCGAAACCCGCCTCAGCCCTCCCATTCTCTGTAAATCACCGCCTCCCATTCTCTGTAAATCACCGCCTCCAATTCTCTGTAAATCACCGCCTCCAATTCTCTGTAAATCACCGATTCTCAATCTACACTCGACCAAAAAATCGCGTTTCGGAGATAGTTCTAATTTAGTGTGAATTACCAGCCCATTTAGCCTCTGGCCTCTGTTTGTGCGTTTAGGATTCAGGAACATTATTATTGCCATTGCTAATAGCATGAGCCCAGCAGGCTGTGAGGTGTGTGGCAACGACAGCTTCGCCGACGGCGACGATGGCTTCATGTACTGCACCCGCTGCAACTCACAGGCCGCCGAGTACATAGAGACCGGCCTGGACGAAGGCGACGGCCTCTACGGCGCGGAAGGGCAGCCTATCTACTCTTCCAAATACGGCCACAGGCCTAGGGCAGCCATGGAGGAGGATGCCGAAGGCCCTACTGGCCCCTCCGACTTCGGCACCGACCCTGCGTCCTCGGGGTTGAGCTACGATGAGTATTATTCCGAGATAAGATGCAGGTACGCGCTGGGGCTCCAGATTATGCTCCACTCACAGGTCAAGGCTCTGGTGGACAAGTGCGGAGTCTCCCCGCTCGTTGTCGGCCTCGCGGGGCCTCTCTGGCTCAGGTTTCTTGCCCTTCAGAGAGTCATGGGCGATGAGTGGGCGGATGAGGCCGTTCATGAATCCGAGTCTCAGATACAAGGTGAAGCGGCAGATTTTCAACCTGTTGCTAAGCATCGGATGGAACCGCATACCATGTTTGGGCAGCGAGCTGTTATGATCTGGCTTAGCTCCTTGCGCGCCACCATTCCATTATCTTATTCTCTGGCTGTAAGCTTTCTTGTTTGCCATGTAGCAAGAGAGGCAGTGTTTCCCACTGATATAATAAAGTGGACCCTTGAAGGGAAGTTGCCGTACTTCAATGCTTTTGTAGAAATTGAGAAACAGCTCGGGCCTCCTTCCAGAGCATGCCCTATTACTTCTAGTCATATGTTCAGACCAATTAGGATGATATCGGTGCAAAAGTTGGAGGCATTTGCAGCTTTAATCGCTCGGGAGATAGGTTTGGAACTGCCTCCGGTCAACTTCCATGGTCTGGCTTCCCGCTTTCTAGTTCAGCTATGTATTCCTCACAACAACATTCTGCGACAGGCATGCCGGATTTATGAGTGGTCTATGCCTCCTGATTTATTTCTGTTGCCCAATGAAGCAAGACCACCTACACGTGTATGTGTGATGGCTATGCTGATTGTGACAATAAGGATTCTTTACGATCTGAATGGTTGGGGAACGTGGGAAACGAGTTTATTAACCTCTGTGACCTCGTCTTCGGCTAAAGAAAATGTGGAGAGGCCTTTGAACACCACTTTTGCATCTGATGATGCCAAGGAGAACTTTTCTTCACTTTATGAGAACACATCAGATGATGATGATGACCTTGAGTTGGATGCTGCAGCCCTTCTAAGGATCCTCGACACCAGCTTCTCAGAAGTCACAGATACACATGGTAAAGAAATAAATCTAGGTGCAAGACATTTTTTTGTTGATACCCTTATTTCGAACTTAAATACTCACATGCAATTTTTCCTCGTTTGACAGATTATTGCAAGAACTCTTCATTATATCTTAAACATTTGAAGGAAGTGGTCTTTGCTGATTCGCGCGCATCCAATCTGGATCACAAGGAGGAAAAGTTGATAGAGAGCCTATGGGATGTTTATGAAACTAAGGTATCTCCATTGCACCCACCTTGCTCTTAAATTATGCTGATATGAATCTAATGATTGGCCTGCTTGTTAATTTCAGCTGGTCACACAACCGGAAGATCAAGAAACGCACCCACAGGACAAAGATCAGACTATGTCTGACACTACTCAGTCTTCAAGGGAGAAGCTCAGGGACGAAGCAATAAGGCAACTAAAATTGGACATGGAAGAGAAGAGATTTTTGTACATTCCGCCACGGAAGCAAGTGAAGAAAATGGGCTACTTCTTTTACACAAGGAGAAGGATACAGGGAAGCTATGTTTACGCTTGCCATGCTGACTACTATGTCTTGCTTCGTGCCTGCGCTAGTGTAGCTCAAATTGATCTCCGGATCCTACACTTAGGTGTATTGAAGTTTGAAAGGAGATTGAAAGAGCTGGAAGGGAGGATTGGCCGGTGTTTCCTCAACAAAGCAGCCAGAGAAAATTTTGATGTGCTGGTTGATGAAGTTGAAGGCAACGATAATGATGATTCCTGAGCCTCAAAAAATTAGGAATAGGTAACAATGCATATATTTGATTCCTTGTCTGGTTTTTCCTTTAATTTTGTGCATTAGGATGTTTTTGTTCTGCATCAGTTGTTCCGTGGTGTTCAGGATTATATTTGTTTTGAACGCCTGTATAAAGGTATTATTTCGACTGTGTTAGCGGTTTTAAAAAGGTTCAATTGAGACAATATGATTTGTATCGGATGTATATTTTATTTATTAATCTAGTTGGGTTCGGGGTTTCACATCCAACATGCTTGAACTTCACTTCCCAAATGATAAATGGCCTACCTCTTGCAGTAGCAAACTAATGTAGGTGATAGAAGTTATTAGCAAAGCAACAAACAATGGGTTTACATTAGGGGTGATTTCATATGCTATTGCGGATTCCTGTGTAAATAAAGTGCTTTACAAACCATTTATATGTGAACTGTAGTTACTGCACAACATAAACTAAAACAACATTGATCCTATCTAAGTAAATTTTGCCTAGAAAAATGCACACCATGACACTTTAGTGACATATACCTCAGCCAGTTTTCCAACCGTCACTGATTTATCCTTTTCAAGAAGTTCAGTCCATGCAAACTCGAGAAGTGATGGATCCTGCCACAAATAATAAATTCAAACTCTTTTAAACCAATCAAACTATGCTCATGTATGGTACGATGATAATAAGAAGAACCAACCAGATTTCTTTGAACGCTGTCAATAAAATCAGAAATATCTGCAGGGTCAAACTTCTCTACACCAGGAACAATATATGTAACTTGCTGTGGTTTGATGGAGCTGGATACACCATTCTGAATAATAAACAACCAAAAACCATAGTTACATAAACCTAAACCGTACTCTGCTGAAGCATTGACGGAAAACAATGTAATCAAACTCCTAGCAACCTATCTAAAAGGCTAAGTAGTTCAAATCTCAAACGAAGCCTGATCAAATACAGTCCAATTTTCTTGTCATCTGGTCTCTGAGCAATAGCTAGCAAAAGAACAACTCGAGCAAAGAATAGATCAGAATTTGATCACCAAAAGGCTTCATTAAGAGTAGAGGGATCATGATGTTATGTGCACAATGTAGGCTTACAAAATACCTGCATCAACTATGGCCGCCAAACCTCAGAAAATTAAAGACCAATGAAGAACTCGTGCACTCGAACCTGATTCCAAACCATCTCCATCTTCTTCATCCCTAATCTAAAACCCTCGAACTCTTGCATTGCTAAGAACGATAGAGGCATGGCGAACTCTGGCTCAAGCTCCACCGAAGAGGCCTGTTCGCAAAGATCACAGGCACAACGCCGGCGGAGATAGGCAGAGCAACTCACTGGCGGTCCCGAGCTCATCCTGATTCCACAGAGGCATTCCCTCAAGCAGAGATGTTGCCGGAACGCATCACACCAGCTGCGGAACAAATCAGTAGCCAAACATTGTAAGCATATCATAAACCCTACAGAAATCGGAGCAACGATGATGGAAAAGGCGGCCAATTTTGGTTAGGAAAACTATGAAATTACCTTGTGGAATTGTTCAACCATACGAACCCAACCATCTGAGAATAAACTCTTCAACCCATATCTCCTCCACCCTCAACTCCTTTTACTCAGATCTCCCTATACCTCCACCCACGCGCCACTGCGTGTAAAATGTAAAATGTTTGTTAGTTGTTTTAATAACGACAAAGTCTTGAGAAAAACCTTCTTTCTATAGGCTAATGGAAAGATTGTCTTTCTATGGTTTGATTAGAATTATAGGAAGGTAAAAGGTTTGAGTTGAAATATTAAAAATTTATTATGCAATATGTAGTAGTTATAAGTTTATGACCCGATTAATGCAACGCAAAAATTTTATCTTGATTTCTTCTAATTTGTAGTTTAAACCTTGGTCTTCCAATAAGTTATGAAAATATCGTCTTTCAAGAGATGAACTCTTTAATAATTTAGTTTAATCTTTTATTTCTTTTACATGACAATGATAGGACTTATAGTTAGGAATTTATATATTAATTCATACATTTAGAATATTTGTTAATCGTTTTAAGGATTTAGTTTAGACTTCCAATTTCTTTAAAAAAAAAACATAATGATAGAAGTTATAGCCAAAGAATGTATAAATTAGTTCATACATTTAGAATATTTGTTAATCGTTTTAAGAATTTAGTTTATACTTTCAACTTTTTCTTAAAAGCACAATGATAGAACTTACCACCAAAGAATGTATAAATTAGTTCATACATTTAGAATATTTGCCCATCGTTTTAAGGATGTAGTTTAGACTTCCAACTCTTCAAAAAAAAAAACCTTACTACCAAATAATGTATAAATCATTTTAAAGATTTATTTTAGACTTTAAAAATAGGCAAAGTCTTGGGAAAGACGGTCTATATAATTAGAATAATAAAAGGTGAAAGGTGTTAGTTGCAATATTAAACTTTTAGTATGTAACATGTAGTAGTTATAAAATTTATAACCCGGTTCATGCAACCCAAAAATTTTATCTTCATTTCTTCTAATTTACACTTTAAACCTTGGTCTTTCCATAACTTATGGAAAGACCGTCTTTCAAAAGACGGACTCAAAAATATACATGTACAATGATAGAACTTACAACTAAAGCCCTTTTCTTTGATTTATTCCCCTCGCCAGACTTCCCGCCAGTTCCTCTGTTCCACCCTCTCCGCCTCCCGCTCGCAAGCTCACGCCCTCTCCCTTTCCCAGCGTGCCCTGTTGAATTACAATGTTGTGGGTCGACAAGTACCGCCCCAAAACCCTCGACAAAGTCATTGTCCATGAAGAAATCGCTCAGAACCTCAAGAAGCTGGTAAGATTATCGTACAGCCACTCAATTTTGGTTTCCTCTATTGCTTTTCGATTAATATAATACGTCTAGGGCTTGGGTTTCTGACTCGCAGGCAGCTGAGCAAGATTGCCCGCATTTGCTCTTTCATGGGCCGTCTGGATCGGGCAAAAAAACCCTAGTAATGGCTCTGCTTCGCCAGATGTTTGGGCCCAGTGCCGATAAGGTTTATATTTTTTTTATATCTTCATTTTACTCCCTTATGGACATCATTTTAAATTGACGGGGGGTTAATTTTGTCTGCAGGTGAAGGTTGAGAACAAGACTTGGAAGGTGGATGTAAGTTGGAGTCCAGTTATATGATTCTCTATCCCAATTCATGTAATGATAATGTGTATGAAACTGAAATAAAAAACTTCTGATACTTGGAATGTGCATGTTTCGGAGACTACGTGTAGAGTTTTTTCAAGTTTTGTTGACCGAGGACGATGAGTTCTTGTGAACTTCATAAGTTCCTTTCCCATCTCTTTTACTATGACAAAACAGTTGAAACTCTAGTCATGAAAACCTTTTCTACTGTAAGTTCTATATGTCAAATTTCATATGGCTTTTCTTCCGTAGTATGATTATCATCAGTAAGCTTTTACTGACTTGTTTGTTTTTTTGTGGATAGCTCTAGCAATCACCATTATCTAATTCACGCCAAAAGCCCCCCGTTGAAAGCTAGTTACTTCAAGCTTTTATGGTTCTTTTCTTATGTATTCCCTCACTCAAACTTTGGCGTCTTTCACATTAAACTCTTCTTTTTTGGCTATAAAACTGCCTTGTTAGATTTTGAAAAAAAAAGTGTTCTTTGCCTTTAAGTTAGATCCACTCCATTGAAGCATTTGTTAGTTTAAATGTGCTTTGATTTTAAGGGCTCTGTTTTCAGGCCGGGACTCGAACTATTGACGTAGAGTTGACAACGCTTTTGAGCTCTCACCACGTCGAAATGAATCCTGCCGATGCAGGATTTCAGGATAGATATGTTGTTCAAGAGATAATTAAAGAAATGGCAAAGAATCGGCCCATTGATATCAAAGGAAAGAAGGGGTTTAAAGGTAACCAGGTTGTTTAAGTACATGTAACTGTGATAGTGCTTGCAAGCTCTCATAATTGCTATACTCTATGTCTGGACCATGTGTCTTTTGTGTATCAAATATACGAGAAAGTATGGGAGTAAAAGGGTTGGCTTGTAAACTCTGTTTTCATGTCGTCTTATAAATGTTGATATGGGCCAATTTATGAAAGATATACCAGATACGCGGTAAAATTATGTTGAAAAGCTGATAGTGGGGCAACCGCTTTATGGGATACTTATATTTGTTCAAGCCAATTAGGTTTTTAAGCACACACGCACACAGATATATATTTTGTGTTGATGAAGTTTATGGAAGCTGACGAATTGTATCAAATATCTTGTGGTAGTACTTGTTTTCTTGATCTTATTTGTAGTGAAATTTATTTAACTTTTAGGTTGATTGTGTAAACATGGACATAGATTGTCTGTGTAGATTCTGGTGTTTGTGATCCTTACTGTTGGTGATGTTTTCGTTTTAATGTTGTTGGTTCTTCAGTTTTAGTGCTCAATGAGGTTGACAAACTCTCTAGAGAAGCCCAGCACTCACTTAGAAGAACAATGGAGAAATATAGTTCATCCTGCCATCTAATTCTATGCTGCAATAGTTCTTCAAAAGTCACTGAAGCTGTACGCTCTCGCTGTCTTAATGTGCGCATAAGTGCACCAACTAATGATCAGGTTAGTGAGGCTAGTATTTTGGTCAACCATCTTGCTAATTAATCTCTGGTTATTAGCTGACTATGTTAGGAGATTACATAGTTTCATAATTTCCTAGAATACTTTTGGTCCTGTGAGTCTTGGGTATGAAGATATACACTAGGCGACTTATGTCATGGAAAATTATGTTGTGATGTACAACCTTCTTTATAATGTAAAATATATTTAATGCTTATAAGCTTTCAACATTATTTGAGCGGAATAATAGAGAGATTGAGATAAACAATTATGCATATGTTGCAAGAATGATAAAGTTTCAGCTGCATGTTTAAAGATTAATGCTCCTACACTCCAACCTCATTCCCCCAGTCCACCCCTAAAAAGGAGAAAGAAAGAAACCTGTTGTCAGAGATGGAGAATATTTTAATTCAGCGGATGCGAAGAAGGCCAAATCATGTTAAATGATATTGGTGGTTAATAATGCTGGAATGTTAATACTAAATTGTATCTTTGTCTTGGCTTATTTTGGCCATTGGAATGACTAGCTGATCCTGTAATATGCATTACGTATCGAAGCCCTCCTTATTGTACCCATTTGTGATAAGTTGTATTTTTAGGTTCCTCACTGTTGAAGTTGGTTATCATTGTTACTTGTGATTACTTTGTCGATTAATTTAGTTTGTTTATTGGCTTCATGTTAAATAATTATGAGTTGTCGCTGATTGCATCCACCACCACCACCACCACCACCACCCCCTCTCTAATGTGTGTATGTGGTGATAGATTATCAAGGTGTTGGAATTTATTGGAAAGAAAGAAGGTTTGCTCCTCCCACCTGGATTTGCTCTACGCATTGCTGAAAAATCGGACCGGAGTTTGAGGAGAGCTATATTATTATTGGAGACTTGCCGTGTTCAGCAGTAAATCCTAAAAACAATTTCTTTTATAATTCAGAGGAAATTTTGGGTTCTATCTAAGTGTATCTTAACTCTGGACTATACTACTTAAGGTATCCTTTTTCAAGCAACCAGGCAATACCCCCAATGGATTGGGAAGAGTATGTGACAGAAATAGCATCAGATATAATGAAAGAGCAAAGTCCTAAAAGGTTTCCTCAAATTCTTCAATTCTCTTTTTTATTGCTTTCTGAAAGTGCATATTATTTGCAGAAAACTATTTTCGAGCACGTGTTTTTGTAGACAATTGTTGTACCTCTGAATTCTTTTTTTAATAAAAGAGTTATAAGGCCAGCGATAATTTACAGCTCATAGTGTTAGGCTAAAAAAAAAAGACCTAGAATATGAGAAAATTAGTAAATGAGATGGCATTGGATTCAGTAATTATAAAAATATAAGGTGTTAAGTGTACTCTGGTTATGAAACCCAAATGTGAGTGAAATCCTATAAGTTTAGAAGAAACTGTTCGAAAAATAAATGGTAGTACGTGTTCTGATGGATCATGATGGCAAGATAACAATGATATGTTTCATATAACCAACCCTATTCTGAGATATGACTTAGCTATTGTTGTTGGTGTTGCATTTTAACCATTGGTGTGTTTTGTACGTCTTTCTCTTTGTTGTTAGGAGAGGGAGCTGTAGACATCATATTACTTTTCCCACTTTGATTGGCCCAATGCTTCCAATTATACTGAATGGTTAAAGTCATCTGGTCACCTCAATTAAAGTGCCCCTTAAAGGGTCTGTGGAATTATATTGTTGATGACTTTTAAGTTCTGAGAAATTTAAGCTTAGGCAGGAGGTGCGAATTAATAAGTTTCTAATTTTATGCTTAACTTTTTCCTACTAGTATGGCCAAAATAAGTTACTGTTTGGCATTTCCTAAAGAATATGCTCATGCAATTGATTACATCAAACTGGTCAACTGATCGACACCATGGAAGATTGCAAGAAAACAATTTTCTAAGCCGTGAGATGTGTAAATATCAATTGAACTTCAAAACTGAGATGCACTTAGAATCTGGCAAAGGATAAAGGATAAAGGGGCTGATGTTTTACCCTTAAATATTACTACAAACATACTTTTGAAGGTCCTCTTGAGTGAAAGAAGTTTCTAGAGTTTGGGATTTTTGTTCTTTTTGGTGTATGTGTCTGTCATCAAATAATGAAAAGAGCATGGTTATTTACTATTACTTGTTAGAATAAATGGATAATACATATTTGGTAATTCCCTTGTGCTTTGGCCCTGTGTATTTCATAATTGGTTGGCTTTCCTGTTCTTTAATTATAAGAAGTGTGTTCAAGGCGTAACTTTGACTAAGTCTACGGACTACCTAATTTTGCTTAACGAGTCATACATGACCTTGTGCAGGTTGTTCCAGGTGCGAGGAAAGCTGTATGAACTTCTCACCAATTGCATCCCAGCCGAAATTATATTGAAGGTTTCCCCTTGTTTTATGGGCATTTGCATCTCTCAGCTTGGTTCATTTGCTTATTTAAGATATGATTTGATTTCAGAGGCTACTTTTCGAGCTGATGAAGAAACTGGATTGTGAGCTAAAACATGAAGTATCACATTGGGCAGCGTACTACGTGAGTTGTTCATGTTTATGCTATGTTACTGAGTTTCTTTTTCATTTTAAATTCATTATTTTACAATCTTATCAGCCATGATCTGCAAAGATATTGATAGAACTCTTTCAGTAACAAGAAACCAGATCTCCCTTCCCCAGACAATATGCTAAATGTTTAGTCTTTGTTCCTATTGAAATCTGGCAGGGTAACTGACCATTTCTTCAACATCTTACCTATTTTCACAGGAACATAGAATGCGCCTTGGACAGAAAGCTATATTCCACCTTGAAGGTATATACATTTTTACCTGAATCAACTGGGGGATATTATTATCCAGATACCAAGTAATTCTTTTTCCAAATTTCTGCCATGGTTAAGATTTATTCTCAGGTTTGCAATATATATTTTTAAATCTGACTGTTAATTTGTCATGGTGCTACGCAACTGCAATTTTGGACGTAGGGAAATAAAACATAATCAATCTTTATTAGGTTGTCGTCCCAGTGTTTCACAGAACTTACAAAGTATTCCATTGTGCTTTGTACATATTTGTAAATTGGATAAATGCGAGGATCACTCATCAAAGATTGTGCATATTGTTCATTTGCAAAAAAAAATAAAATGTATTAGAGGTGTGCCTTATAGACGTTGGAGGTGTTGTTGGTGATACCCAATCTTCATTAGTGATAATCATTTATGTCCATTTTATGGATGTGTACAAAGCATAGGGGAGCGAAGATTGCAGCTTCTTAAACTACAAGGAGGTGATTTGGAACTTCTGCAAACCTTAAATGTTTTGTGGGAATAATTCCCAGACCTTACTATATCAAAAGTGTCAGAATTGAGCGGTTGCTCTTTTAGTGAAAATGGTTAAATTTACTGTCAGAATTAGGGTTGGAGTTTGGCGGTCGTTAACGTTTGTCAGTTAACTGTAAGTATATGTGATAGTGACTAAATGGTGCTACTTCAAAGTGTGAGTAACCGATCGCCAGTGCTTTCTTATGAATGTGTTTCTTTATATTCTGTGCAGCCTTTGTAGCCAAGTTCATGAGCATCTATAAGGGGTTTCTCATTGCCAATTTTGGCTGATCAGAGTAAAGAATCTGCGGTGCAAATTCAGAATCATTTTGAGTTGAGGCAGCAGATGGAACTTGTCTGGGCATGTCAATTTGATTCAGTTTGGTGTCCAGTACATTGTTTTCCTTATCGGCGGCTGCATGTACTATTTGTCTCTGAATTTGTCTTCTGAAGTTAACATCAACAGCCTTGTTTCTTTCTGCCTCTTCCGGATTCCTCTTGTTTCTTTAAATAAAAATTAAAGAGTAGATCTCCTGACAGGCGGTCTGTATAAGCATATAGACCGATCACTTATTTCTTACCTTATTGCATTTGTTAACTTACATACAAAATTTAGAAATTTAGAAAATATTTTTTAATATTATATATTTTTAGATTTTCACATTTAAATACATATTATTTATTTTAACATATAAATACATTATTTGAATTTTTTAAAAATTACTGTAAAAGTCCATGTAGACTGTGCATAAAATTATGGAAAGACTGCATTTCCTGATGCTTGCTCAAAATAAAAAACAGTAAAAAAGCATCCTTGGAGCATCTTTAATGGTCAACGTTCCATAATCAATGTGATATAGCCAGGAGGGTGTGGAGGCATAACAGATTGGGATTAAAATTCAGTACAGCTACCCCAATTTCTTTTAAGCTATGGCTACAAAATTGGTTTACTATCGCCCCACAGAAGGATGATCGGGAGCTTGCTTGCTTTGTAATATGGGGTATTTGGTGTGCGAGATGTGCCGTTACGGTGGAACAAATACCTATATCTTTTTCTCATATAATGGATGTAATACATGGGTTGGCTAAGAGAGCTAGGATAAGGGATGTTCTTCGGTCAATGCAAAGGTCAGACACAGATTTGGGGTTATCGGAGGTAGGAATCCATTATGTTACAGGAAACGGGCCTTTCAAAGAGATACGGCAGTTGGGTGATCTCAACCTCATGTGGTTAAACAAGGATGGCTGCATAGACCATCTTTTTCATGATTGTACAATCATCACTACTGATGCGGCCTTCTGTATTGGTAGTGGAGAAGGAGTGGCGGCTTGGTGTGCGCAACCGCCCCCACAAACAAGGTGGACATGAAGAGATACCATCCATGCTTCCTCGGCAGTCCAAGCAGAACTATTAGCCATTTACAAGGCTATGAAGCAGGCTACTTACAGAAGAAATTGGAACATAGTCATCAAAACAAACAGTGACAATGCACTGCGATATATCATTAATTACCCAGAAGTTCCGTCAGATATTAGGCACTTAGTTAAGGAAATTAAAATTCTAGGTTTGGTGTTCCACCAATTATCAATAATTAAGGTGGATAGATCAGCAGTCGCAGAGGCTCATAGTCTAGCTCATGGCAATGTAATCTGTAATAACCTTCTTCATAATCAATGATAAGTACCTCTTTGTTAAAAAAAACACTTTGACGTTTTGAATTCCTTTTTGCACAAATTTAAAACAAGTCTATATATATTTTAATGGGTAATGAGAGTGAACCTACGTAAATCAAATGAAAAGAAAAGTTATGACCACATAGTTATGACTAAATGCAGAAAGTTTAGAATTAGAAAGTGTATAGTGGGACGTTTCAAAAAGGAAAGTAGGAAATTTTTTGTGGGATGGAGGGAAGAGATGTTAAGATGCATCTAAAAATATGTTACATGATAATTTTATTATAGATATATTAATTTACATTTAGGGTAAAAGTTTACCAAGTTTAACTTGGAAAAGTAAATATGTCAAAACGGATAGTATCATTCAGTTAATAGTGATAGAAATTAATAGTAAATTGAAAGTAAAATCTGCATTCTACATAATGTTTCCCTCCAAAAAGTTAAAATTTGGCTCCAACATTTTAGAAATTGAACCCAATAGTACAAATTTTTGCTATTGTTCACCCGAGTTCAAAATCTAAGTTTCTATATGAATAGGGTATTTATTATAAGAACAAATTTCAGACTCAACTTTTGAATTCTCTTGTAGCTTTGAAAATTTATTGCTGGTTATTATATGAGCTAGCCAATAACCCTCAAGTTATTTAAACATAGAGCTAGGATCCCTTTCAACTGTAAAAAAAAAATGAAGAACTTATCCGACATCGAGAGACTACAAATTGCCACATTTCTGCTATAACATACCGAGAGGGAATCAGTTAGGCCCGATTGTAGAATATAAGTTGCAACAAAATGGGAAGTTTCTGTCCGAGCGATTAGTTACATATGGTCTTGGGTAAAGCAACAGCTGCAAGAAGGAGAACATGTGAATGCTCGTTCTCATCAACATAACCGAACAAGCCCTAGTAAGAAAGCCATAAATGGAGATGCATTAATGGCATTGGCATTAAGTTCAAGAAGGATACTGCTGCTGGTTGCAACTAGGCAAAAGTACAATTCATAGAGCAGTTGCTAACAAAGATACTAAGAGCCACACAAAACCAATCCATCCAAGTTAACATCAGCAAGCAAAGACAAGAGACTGGAATGGAGTGTATACAAGTTAGAATGTAACATGCAATTCAAAAACATGCATAACATTATAACATTGACAAGAATGATTCTATCTCACGGAAGCTACAACAAGGTACTTACTTGCCCCTAACGAGCTTGGACCTTATAGGGCTACCCAAAGCAAGCATTACATTCCCAAACTTATGTTCATGTGTGATGTTTGTAGACCATTTTAAGACTATTTGGGGAATGTCTTAGTTGATGGGAAAATAGGGGTATTTCTGTATGTTGATTACATTCCAGCAAAGCATACAAGTATCAATAGGCCTTGGGTACAATAGTTTTAACACCCATTAATTCCATAAATAGGGAGGTGATTAGGAAGAAACTGATCTATGAGTTAATCCTATCTATTAAAGCAAAGTGGCCAAATTGGGCAAGTAAGAACATAACCATTCACTGAGATAATGCTAGCTCACACATTTTAGCAAATGACCCTGAATTTGAAGCAACATCTAGGTCAGACGGGTTCAATAATCAAATGGTGTGCCAGCCAATAAATTCACGTGATTTAAACATATCAAACCTGATTTTTGTTGCATCTATTTAGAATTGCAACATTAAAATCTGAGTTCTATATTAGATGGGCTACCACATGCAGTGGTGGATGCTTTTGAAAGGGGGGAACAAAAATTCAGCAAGGCTTGTTTGTTAGCGATTATGTGAAAACTGGAGAACAACTAGGGGATATCTTCACAAATGCTTTGAACGGTATTCGGATAAACTATCTATTTGACAAGCTGGCATGATTAACATCTATGTTCCAGCTTGATGGGGAGTGTTAGAGCTGTAGAAATACAGTTGTATATTCAGGTTATGTGATATACATACACACACATATATATAATATAGATATGTGACTATAATTAATGGGATTAGTTTCCTATAATAGTCTCAATAGGTGTGTATAAGTATTAGGCTATCTTTTGAATAAAACATATAGAAATCTCTCCATTCTAATCTCTGTTAACGTTAATTTGAAAAACTTCAACTTTAAAGCCAGATACCTAACTCATCTCCACTCATTTTGGCTTCAAAGGAAGGACAAAGGCTCTGTTTGGCAGAGTTGTACTTGTAAGCAAGGCTGGATTATTTTAACAGCTAAGGGAGACCAGCTTTTATTTTCCCCCCAAAAATAGCTTATTCTTTCAAACGAACATGTTTTTAGCACTTTACGAAACACTAAAAAGTTTTTTGCTTATAAGCACAACAACTTAAAATCTCTGCCAAACAGAGCCAAAATCTTGTGCTAGACCGTCTCGCAGCGAGACGGGGAGAATCAAGAAATGGGGTTTAATTAGAGATGGAGCTCCAAATATAATTAAAGAAAGTTTGAGATAGGAAGGAAAGACTTGGGTGCAAATACCACTTTTTTGGGACTGTTGGGCATAAATAATTGCAAAATTAATGATTTTGGGTCATAAGAAACTCGCGGGTCAAGATCGGAGTCGGGCAAATTCGTGAATCAATTTTTTTACTCTAACAACTACCCCTTGGAGACCACAAGACACTACCTCTTTGAGGGCACAAGACATGACCCCTTCGAGGTCAGAATAAACAACCCCTTACGGGCCTTACTACATAATCACTCACCACTCCGCGTAACATTCCTTGTGTTTTCATCGGTTACAGCTGCCATTATAAGGGCTTTCGATGTCTTGATCCTGACACTAGCAAGATTTTTGTCACTCATCATGCACGCTTCGATGAAGGCTGTTTTCCTTTTGCCTCGTCTTTGACCTCGACAACTGGCTCTCCTCTCTCGACTTTGGACGTTGGTATTTTTCTGGACGTTGATGACAGCTCTGGTCTGCCCCTCTCGATTTCTGATCAGCCATCTCCTCTGCCTGACTCTATTTGCTCGACGGACTTTGTTCTGCCTACTGTTAACCTGTCCGCTCCATCCCAGTCACCGGTGGCCAGTTCTCCTTCCTCTGCTGCATCATCTTTGGCCACCTCTGATATTCAGTCTGTGAAACCCCAAGCCCAACTAGATTAATAAATAAAATATACCTCCGATGCAAATCATGTTATCTCAATTGAACTTTTTAATCCCTCTAATTGGAATTTTTTTTATTATGGATTAACCTAGATGTTAATCTCGGACGAAGTAAATTTGAATTAATAATCTTAATTATTGAAAAATATATATTAGTTAATATCAAACAATGATAAATTTAGTATAGGTTTCACTTAAGAAAGATGAAGGAAATAATAGTACGTCGAATCAGAATGGAAACGCGATATACTAATTGCACATTTTAAATGAGTTAAATAAGAAATGATAAATTGAGTTGTTAGATAATTATCTAGATTTTTATAAAAGCATCTCCGATAGTTTACCATGTTCCTTTCTCTAAAATGAACATTCCTTTGAATTATTGAGGAACACTAATTTTATAACATTCTAATTTTTTTTCATACTTATCACAATTTTATATAATAGTAACTTTCATATGTGTTGCAAATAAGAATAAAATAAATAAGTTATCACTTCTAATATTATTTTGATTTCAAGAGGAATTATTGTATTTTATATATATATGATTAATTATAAATATTAGAAAAGCCAGTAAATAAAGAATTAAAAGAAAGGAATGGAACCCTTCGAGTCCACAAGACCCATTCGAGGTCTCATGAACCCTTCGAGTCCACAAAACCCATTCGAGGACCATTCGAGGTCTGAAGACACATTCTAGTCCACAAGACCCATTCGAGGTTTGAAGACACATTCGAGTCCACAAGACCATTTCGAGGTCTCAAGAACCCTTCGAGGCCAAAAGACCCCTTTGATGTCTCAAGACCCATTCGAGGTCATAAGACCCATTTGAGTCCACAAGACACATTCGAGGTCTCAAGACCCCTTCGAGTCCACAAGACCATTCGAGGCCAAAAGACCCCTTCGAGGTCTGAATACCCATTCGAGGACACGTAACCCATTCGAGTCCATAAGACCATTTCGAGGTCTCAAGAACCCTTTGAGTTCACAAGATCCATTAGAGGCCACAAGACCCCTTCGAGGTCTCAAGCCCCATTAGAGGTCTCAAAAACCCTTCGAGTCTAGAAGGCCCCTTGGAGGCTAGAAGGCCCCTTCGAGGTCTCAAGCCCCATTCGAGACCGCAAGACCCCATTCAAGGACACAACACCCATTCGAGGCCACATCACACATTCGAAGTCGCAAGACCCATTCGAGGTCTGAAGGCTCATTCGAGTCCACAAGACCATTTCGAGGTCTCAAGAACTCTTCAGGCCAAAAGACCCCTTCGAGGTCTGAAGCCCCATTCGAGACCACAAGACCCATTCGAGGACCGAAGGCCCATTCGAGACCACATGCCCAATTCAAGACCACAAGACCCCTTCGAGGTTTCAAGAACCCTTCGAGTCCAGAAGACGCATTCGAGGCCAGAAGGGCCCTTCGAGGTCTCAAGCCCCATTCGAGGCCACAAGACCCATTCGAGGCCACAACACCCATTCGAATTTGCAAGACCCATTCGAGATAACATGAACCCTTCGAGGTCGGCAGACCCATTCGAGTCCACAAGACCATTTCGAGGCTTCAAGAACCCTTCGAGTCCACAAGACCCATTCTAGGCCAGAAGGCCCCTTCGAGGTCTCAAGCCCCATTCGAGGCCACAAGACCCATTTGAGACCACAACACACATTCGAAGTCACAAGACCCATTCGAGATCACAAGACCCATACGAGGTCTGAAGACCCATTCGAGTCCACAAGACCCATTCGAGGTCTGAAGGCCCAATAGAGTCCACAAGACCATTTCGAGGTCTGAAGACCCAATAGAGTCCACAAGACCATTTTGAGGTCTCAAGAACCTTCGAGTCCACATGACCCCTTCGAGTCCACAAGACCCATTCGAGGTCACAAGACCCATTCGAGGTCTAAAGACACATTTGAGTCCACAAGACCATTTCGAGGTCTCAAGAACCCTTTGAGGCCAAAAGACCCCTTCGATGTCTCAAGACCCATTCGAGGTCACAAGACCCATTTGAGTCCACAAGACACATTCGAGGTCTCAAGACCCCTTCGAGTCCACAAGACCATTCGAGGTCTGAATACCCATTCGAGGTCACGTAACCCATTCGAGTCCATAAGACCATTTCGAGGTCTTAAGAACCCTTCGAGTTCACAAGATCCATTAGAGGCCCCCTTTAAGGTCTCAAGCCCCATTCGAGGTCTCAAAAACCCTTCGAGTCTAGAAGGCTCCTTGGAGGCTAGAAGGCCCCTTCGAGGTTTCAGGCCCCATTCAAGACCGCAAGACCCCATTCAAGGATACGACACCCATTCGAGGCCACATCCCACATTTGAAGTCGCAAGACCCATTCGAGGGCAAAAGACATTCCCCCTTCGAGATCAGAACAAACTACCTCTTTGAGGGCACAACACAAGACACCTTCGAGGCCACGATGCACTACCACTTCGAGTCCAGAATGAACAACCCCTTCGAGGGCACAAGACAAGTTCACTTCGAGGGAAGAAGGCTAGACCCCGTCGAGGGCACAGGACAAGCCACATTTGAGGGCCCAAGACAAGATTCCTTTGTGGGCACGAGGCATTGCCACTTCGACCCCAAAATGAACAACCCTTTCGAGCACAGAATGAACTACCCCCTCGAGGACACGAAGCGCTGGACCTTTGAGGGCACGCGATAGTACCCCTTCGAGATCACGAGGCGCTACCCCTTCGAGACCAGAATAAACTACCCCTTCCAGATCACGAGGCACTACACCTTTGAGCCCAGAATGAGCTACCCCTTCGAAGCCACGACACTACTGGTTTGAGGGCACGAGGCACTTCCCCATCGAGAGCCAAGTTCCCTTCAAGGGTAGAAGATAATATCCCATCGATGACACAAGACAAGACCCCTTCGAGGGCACGAGAAACTGGTTCTTCGAGATCACGAGACACTACCCCTTCGAGCCTAGAATGAACTACCCATTCGAAATCACGAGGCACTACCCCTTCGAGCCCATAATGAACTACCCCTCTACCTGAAACTTCCCCTCTCGAATGGATCCAATGGAATCCCTCCACCTGAAACTTTACCTCTCAAATGGGAACCTCTCGAGTGGGTACCTCTCAAATGGCACCTCTCGAATCGGTACCTCTAGAACTCATTCAATGGAACCCACCCTGTAATACGGATGGGTGCACATTCATGTCACCCACCCAAACGATCCACCACATTTTCTATTTACCATTTTACCATCCAATGGAGCCCCTCCACCTGAAAGTTCATCTCTCGAATGGGCACCTCTCGAATGCGTACCTCTCGAATGCGTACCTCTCGAATGCGTACCTCTCGAACCCCTCCAATGGAACCTTCACCTGTCAAACCCCTCCAATAAAACCTTTACCTCTCGAATATTTACCTCTCAAACCATTACCACTCGAATCCACTACCTCTCGAACCCCTCCACTGGAACCCTCACCCCTCGAAGCGTCCAATGGCCAAAATGACGTCGTTTAGGGCAGCCACTTGACAGCACATGTAGACGCACATGGCAATGCCGCAACTTTTGAAAAAAAAAATGCACAAAACGACAAAAATGATGCCCAAAATGACGACGTTCTGGGCAACCACTTGGGAGCACCTGTAAAGCCACATGTTAGGCAGGCCAGCAAAATGACCATTATGGCCCTGACGACGGTTGTGTCAACCATTTGGTTTGGGAGGATTCCTTTTATACAGTTACCTAGATTAATGAGTACAGAGGTTTTATGCAGCTGGGATTGCCATCCCAATTTGATGTGATTCATGAAATACTTGGAGTAGTTATTGTTTCATAAAGTTAGCTTAGAACGTGTAATCCAAATTTATTTGTACTTTAACTTATTCTAGCTAAGTTCATTTTAGTTTTAACAGAAATAATCTGATTAATTTTAGTCACATTATATCTATTTCAATACATATATTTTCATTACAAAAATAGGGGGAGTAGATCAATTTGGATTGAATCGGATCTATAAATCATTTGAGAACATGACTATTTTAAAAATAGGGAAAACATCCTATGTTTTCCCCCAAATAAACGTATGTTTTTAAAATAATATGTTTTTTGTACCTTACCAAATTTAAAATTTTAGATAATAAACAAACTGACTTATAAACTTAGTTAAACACACCCTTAGAAATGCTACTACTCATTGTGTCAAGTTGTTTTTTTTTTTTTGGCATTTGTTAGCCTTGAATACACCATCGAAAAGTAGTTTATTGTATTTTTTTTTCTAAATTGGACCTAGAAAAATTAAACAGTCAAATTCGTTTTAACCTTCTTAAAAGGCGATGCCCTCGCTCCCAGGGCCCCATCATCCCGGCAGCACATGTAATGGAGTGGCTACCAGCAAGCAACTCTGCTATAGAATTGAGGTTAAAAGTAAATTTTCTTTACATTAATTATTTCCTAATTTTGAAACTTAAATTAAATACATAGAGCACTTTAATAGTAGTATAAATACATGGCATATTCACAAATTGATTTTGGGTTGAGGTGCCATTTTGCATTACAAATACAGTAGCTAAAACAGACACAGAGACATTAGACCGGTAGCTCGGAACCAAAATGGCTGCGGCGGCTTTTTCATCCCTCAATTCCTCTACTCTTCTTCGATCCAGTCTCTGGGTTCCCCCTCATCGTCGCCTTCGCTTATCAACATCAACGTCATGGTCTATCCAAACACGTCCTCCGAAAGGTTAGCCTTGATTCCATCCATTCACAAGAAGAAGAAAAACAAATTGGTTATATTTTTGTTTACCTTTCTGTAGAATCTGGATTCGGTTTGGCCTTGAAAAGCAATGAGAGAGCTGTTGCGCCAACCTCAGCTGTTCGACAGTTAACTGGGTCTCTCACCACCGCTCAGGGCCTCCGTTTTGCCATTGTTAGTAATTTCACAGTTTCTCGAAATATTGATCGGTTTGTTGAGTTTTGATTTTATATTGTCCAATAGGAGATTCTAATCGCCTAGTGTTGGGAAGTTAGTTTGACATTGTTGATTAGTCAAACTGGTTACACTGTGGCTATCAAATACATCATTTCAAGTGAGTGGTATGTTCTGACTTGATTTATTAGTCACCATTGGAGTTTGTTGGTGGACGATATGGCGCAACATTTTGAAATTCAATCAGTTGCTTGTTACGTGTATGGATTCTGGAGAGTGTTGCTGTATGTTCACTGCATTGCTGTTGAAAATGATTTATTTACCTTCTTGTGGGGCAGGTGGTAGCTCGTTTTAATGAAATCGTGACTCGGCCACTGCTCGAGGGAGCCTTGGACACTTTCGAGAGATACTCAGTAAGAGAGGAAGATATTGATGTGAGGAGCTTTGTAAACTCTTTTTCCTTCCTTATTATTACTGTAATTCTAATGTTTTCTTTCCTGGAATCACATCTTTTCTGTCAAGTCTTTTATCATTTATCTTTTAACTGCACGTGGAAGGTTCCGTTTGCATTCTTCAGTGTTTAACTTTAGTTGTCACACCTTTAGGCTTTTGTTTATATAAATGGAATATAGTTATGTTACTAAAAGGTCGAATTTTATATGCTTGGTTGTAATATTACCTAGTGAGTGAATCACCCGGGCTTAAATTTAACCAGTTCTAATTTGTTTTGAAGCTCTTGACTATCATTATGTTAACTGTCATTTAGATACATATAAAATTGGTTGTCAATAACAGTTTCTCGATCCTAGGTTTAACTATTATCTTTTCTTAACAGGTTGTATGGGTTCCGGGCAGCTTCGAAATTAGTGTAGTTGCGGAGAAGCTTGGTAAGACGAAAAAGTACCAAGCAATCGTATGTATTGGAGCAGTGGTAAGTATTCATGTCAATCTCAGTTTCATATGCACTTTTTGCAATCATAGTTTAACCATTTGATTCTTATTTATCTCGCACTGGTTTTTTTTAATGTTCTCTTTGTGCCTTATAGTTACTTTTACCTTTTCCTTTCTTTGGAATTACCTTCTTTTTAAATTATAAAAATCTTAATTTATTTGCAATATGAGCTCGTGATCTTTTGTCAACAATTTTTTGGTTACTTTTTTTTTTTAGTTTTGGAATGAATATTACCAGGTCAACGGGTTGTATGTTTGTGTCTAGCTATTTTATCCCCCCTACTCCATTGACACCCACCTTCAGGCCCTGGCATTTTAGTGCACACGGTATGTAGTTTCCTTTTCATTGTTGGCAAGTGCTTCTCACCACCAGACAAATCAATGAAAGTATGCCCTGGTGTTTAATTATGTTGATGACAGCAATTTCCTCATGTTTTAGGTCAAAAGAAGATTGTTAGTCATCTGTACCTTCCCCTAGAATTTGGGAAACCAGTTTGTAAAAATTAATAAGTATTGATTCTCTTGATTGGATCAATGAGTATTCTTTTATTTGTTATCTTGTCCCTTTGTTTGTGATGTTTTGTTTCTCAGTTATATTCCCTGGCTTGTAATTGGTGATTCTAAAAAGCGAGGTTGATCATGCTTTACTTTCTCTATTCCAAGTGACGAGTAACTTCTGCCTGTCCCATATAATGGAACTCGCGTTGCAACTGACTGAAAGTTGTACATTATTGCTTTGTTAACTAACATGTGTAGTCGACAACTAAAAAGTACATCTTGTGTTGTAGCTTATAACTGTATATAAGTAGCGTGCTTATTAGAAAATGGTAATGCTTTCAATGTCAGAATCTCAGTTTTCCCACTCTATCATTATTATTTGGACACAACATGTATCAATATATTTAACTTCTCAATTTTCACTATTGGTTGGTAGCTATCTTGGTTTGCAAATTACTTAAGATAAGGTTAGTTCCATTTTGTAATGGCCCTGTACTGTTCATGGACAGTAGATTAGAGGTGATACTACACATTACGATGCCGTGGCTAATTCAGCTGCATCTGGTGTACTCTCAGCTGGCATTAATTCAGGTAGGCATTGCCTTTCAATTTGCTGTACCACTTTCAGCTTTCATGATTGTATTACATGTTCTATTTCTCTAATCTTCTTGCGACTAATATTGTAATATACGAGATTATATGCCTTCTATAGATAATTGACGTTCAAACTTCAAAGTTGCTCTTTTTACTTAAGAGTATTTATGAGTTCAGGTATCTAACTATAAACAATAGTATTTCCATTGGAGTGGGTCTCTTGATAGGCGGTCTGTCCATAAGTTTATGGACATACCATTTATTTTTTTACCTTATACACTGCATTTATTAAATTACACACAAAATTTAGAATTTTTGAAATATTTTTTTATATCATATATTTTTATATTTTCACCTTCAAATACATATTATTACTTGTTTTAACTTATAAAATTCAATATTTAAATTTTATAAAAAATTACAACATTTAGGGCAAAAGTCCCTGTGGACTGTCCATAAGCTTATGGAAAGACCACCTGTCATAAGACTCTTTCCATTGGAATGTTCGTTGATTACTGTAATTCTGAGTTCTCAAGTTAGATTAGGTTAATGGTATTAAAGAGCTAAGGAAGAACAAATTTTTTTGAGTATTTAATTTGCTCATAAAAGAGTTAGTCTAGTATACATTCATGAAATATGTGTTGCTTACTGCAATTTTGCAACTGGAATTTTGCTTCATTGTTTTTTATAGAGAAAATGGATGAGAAAGTTCTGGAATGATGTGCTTTCTTCACAAAAGAGTTAAACTGTTAGTAGTAACTAGTAATCATTTAAAGATTTTTCTTCGTAATATTGAATATTTGAATTCCTAATAAAGCCTTAATGTAAGTTAGAAGCAATTTGAAGTGATCCTCTTTCTATATGTACACCTTTAATAATAGTGGTATGAATGTGAATCTGTGGTATTTACCTTTGGCTATATTATATACAGAAAGGCATTTGTGCTTGGTGCTCTTTATTTTGATAAGTAGGTGAGAAATTTTTACCACGTTAAAGCTTGCTGATCCAGCAAAGCCTTGCAACTTATTGGGCTAAGTATAGGACTATTACTTAAACTACTTATCATCATGAAGTTCATCAGTGTACCACTAATGCATCTACACTAAATGTTGTGCTGCACTTCCCGAGTATTGATGGACATAAATCTCACTCAAATCCTTCTTTGAATGCAGGTGTTCCTTGTATTTTTGGTGTTTTAACATGTGACGACATGGACCAGGTAAACTCTTATAAGATATATATTTTCCTTACCCAGCGTTTCATCTCTCTCTTCTTATCAGTTATCACATTTAAAATGTAAATTTTAGCTGTGTAACGTTGTTTAGCCAAATCTCATTGTGCTTGCTGTTCGGAGTTTGGTAATGTACAAAGTCCTTTCTGCTGATAGGAACAGCAGTTTAGATTTTCTAGTAAATTCTCTTCTCCAGCCAAGAAATGAATTCACAGGTGGTGCATTTGATCAATTCGAGAAGATTCAAAACTTTTTTACATCTTATTACCAACTTCAAACATTGAAGGTCAGAAATATCCGAAATCAGTTAGGTCTGGTCTCATCCCAAATAAGCCATGTAAAAGTTGGAAAAAGTTGAGATTCTAAATACTACCAAACCCATGTTCTTAAAAAAAATAATAAAAAATAAAAAATACTACTAAGCCCATGCAGTAAAGGCTCATTAATCTGTTAATAGGAACAACAATTTGGGTTTTAAAAAGCTCATATAGGTGGGGGGCGCACCTAGGCGCTGTAGGAAACATCTCCCCTTCGGATGCAATCCTCTCCTGCACCTCACACCAAGCAAGAGGCTCATGGTCTGATGTCCAACTTTAGTACATTTAATAATTATGTTTTACTCTCTGCTCTTCCTAATAAATGACAAAAGACTTTTAACAACTCTCAATACTAAACCCTAGCTGCCATCCTTTATTGAGCTTTGAATGGAATTATTATCAAGTGTTTCATGAACAATTGAACGATTGATTTTAAAATTATTGATCAAGTCTAACGTTTTGTTCGTAATTATTAATTTAATTGACGAATCAAGAGTTGGGCTTTAGTCGAGTCGAAGCCCAGTCTTTTCTTGAATGTTTTTGTGTGATCATCTCTACTTTGCAGAGAGCACAAAACATCTACTCCCTCCTGTTCACTAACATTGTCTCACCTTCCGTATTAGGTTGGATTTTTATTAATTGCTCTCTTACAATGTTTTCTAATATTGAGGGGGACAACAAATTGAAAAACCCATGATGCCCTTCATTTTAGCATTATTAGAGAACCTTTAGACTTTTGTATTATTTTCAAAAGACCCATTATGCCCCTTCAACTCATCACTACCCCAATTAACCTTTCACTTCACCTACCAAAAATATACTTCTTCTAAAACTAAGTGCTATTTCAAAAGAGGCCAATGTTAGTGAACTGGGGGGAGTATAAGAATTTCAAGTAAGTGCAAAGACTCATTTCCTTTTGATAATGTAGTTGAAGCCTACTTCAGTTAAGTCATGAACTTGACGAAAACCTCTCAAAACACAAGAAATTCAAGAACCACACAGTTCAAGGTACAAACACGATTTCTGATACCAAGCTTAGACAAACTTTGGCGCCAAATTCATCCATCAAATAGGGTCAGTCTGTCGATTAGCCATTTTGGACTAAATGTATGTATGGGAAAAATCTTCAGTATTAGTTTTCTAGAAAATGAGTTGGATAAACTGGAGAATGGTGTTCTCTAGACCTGTAACTGCAGTCCCTGTGTATTGAAGGGGTTCTTTTATACTCCATCCGCCCCAGCAAAAATGACGCAATTACTTTTGGCTCGCTCTTTTATGCAAGCTGATGTGGCAGAAAATAATTTTGAAAAGTAGAGATATCTTGGGAAAGCAGTTTCTTCCTTGATCAAAGAAATATAATAGTTAGGAGCTGTTTATAATTCCCTGTCCCTAAACACATACTCAATCTCCTCTATGTCGTTCTATCCTTGTTATTTGTCCTAATAAACTTTGTAAACAATTTCCCAGAAGTAAACCTTGGTAAAAAGTCTGTAAAACGCGAAGTAATCTTTAAGTCAACGAGCCCAAAAAACTTTCCTTGTGTATGTACTTTTTTTGTACCAGTAACCATGGCCCATGTCGTGTCTTGTCTGTGGGTACTTCACCGTAAGTGAAGAGTCTGTAACGCACCTTATATGTATTTTAAGTCTAGCCTTGGCTGAATAAGGTTCACGTTCGTGTATGGAATATCATTATGTCAATTATAAGAAACCATTCTGTAAATGATGTCCAGCCAAATTCACGTTTCTGCTTATATTTGATATTGGGTAATCTTTGCATCAGTACCATCATTCTTTGTCTTGGTTAATGGACCTATATCTTGTTTTTAAATCATCTTATTCTGAAACAGGCTTTAAATCGAGCTGGTGGGAAGTCGGGTAATAAAGGTGCTGAAGCAGCTTTGACTGCTGTAAGTTGAATAAAACTTAACATCATTTGAATTCTAAGCAGACTCTTAGTTAAAAATTCATTCTCTTGACTTCTACGAGTGAAAATATTCTTGAAGTGTTAGGATCTGTTTTGTATGATAATCAACTACTACTGTGGATGAATTCTTTATTTATTTTGTTGACTCATGAGATATATGGAAAGAGGACTGATGCATCACCAGGACTGGCGATGACTTGGCTTCCACGGTGCTCTACCATTTGATAGAAAATGGATTTGCTTCAAAATTATCATGTAGAATTCAGCTGATTTTTAATTCTTTGAAGCAAAGCTGATTGTTATTTTAGGACAAAAGTTAACCTCTTCCGGATCTTGTGCTATATAGCCACACCATTCACGTGCCACTTGTGAGTTGAATGTTGGAACCGTGTTATCTGATAGAATTTAAAAGGTGGAAACATCTCAGTTTTGCAGATGGGAACTTCCCACATCTTTTGCAACTTATAAAATATTAAAGCTACCTATTAAACCAGCAACTACATGCTCACCTTTTTTAGCTTTTGATTTGTAAAAATATTTTTAATTTATTTACTGCATGGAACGCTGTTGCTACAAGCAGGTAGTTGACTACTTGTACTCTTTCAATTGCAGATTGAGATGGCATCTTTGTTTGAGCACCATCTGAAGTTATGATGAACATCTCTCCATAAATGAGGGCCTTGTACCTGTGTTAGATTGTGAGTGTTTGTGCTTATAAGGATAGATATCATTATGCTCCATTTTTCCATTTCAAAGTATGCATACTCATCGGATTCGTGGCTTCAAGTACGGGGGATTAACAGTCTCGAAATGTGCTTTTTGTAACAATTGTGATTCCATTTTTTTCAACTGTGATTATGCTGCAGCTTTACGGACAGAAGGTTTCCTTCTTCTTGAATTGTCAGTCAAAAAGTTTCAGCACTTTTTTGATAAAATGTCTTTGGTTTTGGTCGAATACTGGTTTTTCAAAAACTACATTAATTACCATGCATGTTTTGCCTGAACTTGTATGCTGGATTCTATGGTTAGCTAGGTGTAAACTTTTGTCCTAATCTGTCGCACATGATTGGGGAATCGAATAGATATAACTTGTGGATTTACTACTCACAAAATTTCATAATTATATTCACAATTTTAAAAACAAATGCATATTTTAGTACAAACAATACGTATTGTAAGTGTAGTAAATCGCGCTTCTTATTGTAAGTGTTGTCAACAATGGAATTCTCTATGAGCATTTGCACAGCAGAATCAAAGCATGAAAGCTACATTGGAGCATTCGACTGAGAATCTCATCAGAAGTTGCTGGAGTTCTCTCTTATCTGCACTCGATTGCCTCGCCTCCGATCATCCACATGGATATCAAGTCTGCAAACATTCTGCTTGATCATAACTACACGACAAAAGTATCTAATTTTGGGACATCAAGGTTGATCGAAATGGATGAAAATCAAGTTGCAACAATGGTGCAAGGGACACATGGATACATGCAAACAGGTTTGCTGACTGAAAAAAGTGATGTCTACAGTTTCGGAATGGTTCTGATAGAGCTTTTAACCCGAGGCAGAGCGATTTTTGTCGCACATATTCTCTCGTCTTTGAAGGAAGGGAAATTGGTCCATATGCTTGATACTAACATCTGCATTGAAAATGTTGAGCAACTCGCGAACATCGCGAAAGGTTGCTTAAGTGAAGATAGGCCATCTATGAGGAGCATTGAGAGGCATATTGGTGCATTAGAACTGAAAGCTAGACAATTGGTGGCTCATAGTTTGGAGATTGATCTCACAGAAGATGATTAGGTCTTCAATCAATTAGATCTGATGGCATTGCTGAAATGTCTACTTCCAGTGTTAGCCATACAACCATACAACATTTGCTGCCAATAGCTGGTGGGAGATAAAATGGATGGCAAAAGATTACGACAGAGAGCAAAGAATCCTTATTGGTGTGTTTGGGATGATGTTAATTTAATATTGAACTAATTTGTGTATAACCGAATCTTCACATATTTGAGATGATATTTGTGCTGAGCTGTATATCTGGATCGGTTCATGAAAACCCCTAGTTAGTATCTTAAAGCATCAAGTGTAAAAAAAGTGATATTGGCACAAGTATTTTTCTAAATCTAAGATTTGCAAAAGATCCAGCTTAATTTTCTAACAAATATAATCAAAATTATTGTAGTATTGTTTTGACTAATTTTTTTTCCCTACAAAGTATCTTATACCATGTTTTGGCCCCCATTTGCAAATCAATCCCCAGACAGTGCCAAACAAATTCAGAACGGTCCCCAAAGGCGGTTTTCAAGGAAAGTCAACGTTAAAATTGATCAACATATGTAAAACAACCATTATACCCCTAAGTTTAAAATAAAACGGGGACTTCGTTTGTCTTTTTCTTTCTGTGTTTGTTTCCCTTTTTTAGTTCGTTTTCTCTTTTCTGCATTTGTTTCCCCTCTCCCCCATTTTCTCTGTCTCCATCGCCGGGCACCAAGTGGAGATCTCCGTCGCCGAAGTTGCAGAAGGGTTTTCAACGTCGTGGTCTGATCAGCGGGGAAGTGAAAGTAGGCAAGATTTCGTCACGTGGTTGTAGAGTCGCAAAGAAGGCAGCGAAAATAGAAGGCCGCAGTGGCAGTGGTTGTAGAGTCGCGAAGAAGACAAGCCTCGCGGGTGGAAATTGAAGGCAGTGGCGGTGGCAGCAAAAAACTAAAGAAAAAGCAAATTTTAAAATTAGGAATTTTTAATTGAATATGTTTTTAAATTAGTAAAATTACCATTATACCCCTACATAAACCAAAAAATCATTTACTTTAGTCTTACCTGAAAATCACCTTTGGGGACCAAACAAATCGTTTTGAATTTATGGGATACTGCCTGAGGGTTGATTTGCAAAAAGAGACCAAAATATGACAAAGTATGACACTAAAAAAAATAATTTAGTCTATTGTTTTTGTACAAACTATTGTGTACGTTTTCACCACAATAATTTTAAAATATCAGACATCGGGAGTTTAGCAAGTGCAAGTGACAAACCTTCCTTACAGATTTGATCTAATTTCTATTGACCTCTTCTCATTCCTCCTCCCCTCTTCATCACTTACATCTTCAAACAAACCAGTCGTCGAGAACGGAGTGCAAAGCTCGTAAATGACTCACGATAAACGCCACAGCACTGGCTCCAGCAGATATCGATCATGAATTGCGCATTCTCCACTGTTTAGCCCATCCACAACTTCAACACTCTATCTCTACCACCAGATGCTACCTTTTCACCATCAGGACTCCAGTCGACTGCAAAAACCTTTCAAGTATGCCACACACCGAGAAAAGTGTTACTTTTTCTAATCTTAGTGATCTCAAGAAAGCAAGGCAACAATATCTGAACATTTCACATTGAAAGGAGCTAACCTCATCCGCATGTCCTGGCAGGTCCTGTTTCAACTTCTGAGTCCGGACATCCCAAACCTAGTACCAGGAAAATTCAAAGATAATTCCAGAAGTACATGAGCCTTTGATTTTCAAAACAATAACATGTAAAGGTCAGCGGCAATCCGTCAAACTTCGTTTTTTTAAAACAATTGAGCTACAAATTGGCTTTTCTAAAACTTCATTAGGAGAAAGAGGAGAAAACAAAACAAAACAAAAAAAAACCCCTTAACTCAGAAGCATTGTAATTTACCTCCCAATCAAAAATAGTAAAACAAGTAACCTACCTTCAAAGTTGAATCTTTGCTTCCGCTTAGAAGCAGCCGACTGTCAGCAGACCAGCTGCAGAAAGGCAGAATAATAATCAGCAGTGTTTCATTCGATTAAGAAAACTACTAAGAACAAGAAGTTTTCCAACCTTAGTTGATAAACAGGTCCTACGTGACCCCGGAAAGCCGCAACAAAATTCCCTGTTGCACCATTCCAGAGTTTGACAGACTTATCAAATGAGGCGCTTGCAATCCATTTTCCATCAGGAGAGAAGTAAACATGATTTACAGGCTGCAAGATATCACAGTTAGATAACTATCTTAAAAACAACCATGCATATATTCCACGTTCGAGGTCGGCTATACTGAAATCATCTATTGCTAAACACATACAATCACACAAAAAACATCAACTTAACTGGACTAGTTTAACTTTGATACAGAGCATGTCTTTAAGATATTACTTTTTGGTGATAAATTACAACCCACAAAGGACACACATTGCCTAGCCCTCCCTAATCCCATCATGATAAAGTACGGATATTACAACTAAGATTCTTCATAATAGACGGATAAAAGGAGTCGGAGCCACAAAGGTTATGAATCTTTTCAAAATATTTAGAAATATGCAACCAATAATAGTTCCAGCTGATCAGTCACAAACATTACCAACAAAAGAATAATAAGTAAATGTTAAACCTTTTGTAAAGAAAGCCAAAAACTGTCACTTAAAATCTTTTATCGAACCCTATTTTGTGAAAAGGCTAGTTGAAAAATTGGTGAATGGTAAAGGATGAATTGGGAAAGAGAGATTATGATTGACATGCTTTACAGAAAATCCTCATGCCAGATTTGGTTCAGTGGACTTGTTCTCTGCCTCAGACCAAGCTGCACATTAACTATTTATTTAGTCAAAATTGCTTAACTTTGACCATAAATTGGATTGGTGTGTAATTAGAAATATTATAGTGTGATAACTTGTTAGATTCATTATAACATATATTTTCAAAATACCAACTTTTCACAAGTTTTAATTAAACTTAATGAAAGATATTAAGGATCAAACATTTTTCGAGTCAACTGTACAAAATTAAAGTGTAGCTTGGTCTGCGACAGAGGTAGTAATATTTACCACTAAAGGCATAAAATCAATTTTGTGGCCTATCAATAAACTACCAAAATCCAATTTGAAAATTTTGAATCATGATTTGTGGAAAATAAAAGCACACAACTGTAGCACGTAAAAGGGGAGGAAAAAAACCATACCTGCTGATGTCCTGTCATGTGAGTTTTAGGTTTTTTGCTATCAAAGGGTTCCCACAAGATCATAGTCGAATCATCAGAACCAGATACCAATCTTTCTGGAGCATTACCCCTCGCTTTGGTATACCTTTCCAAAGCCACCTGGTTCAAAATGAAAGCAAAAAAAGTTTCAGAGAGAATAGCCAAAGTGTTTCCAAGAAACTTATAATTGGTTCCTCTGTTTTCTCTTGCCATTCCTTAGTGAAAAATTATACCTACTCATCCCATTTTTGTAACACACAGGTTTAACAACTACTACGATAACTACATGTAGGAAGGCTGCTACTACGAAGCGTGACTTTTCACCTTCCAGATTAGAACCTTAGAATGTAAGAGACAAGGCCGAGCATGGTGGTGATAAGATATATGCATAGGTTAATCTATTTCATGAGTAAAGCGCCCTTAATATCTGTCAATCAGCATGGTATCAAGGGTATCGTGCTCATATATGAGCAATGGCAACCCAATTTACAGACCTAATGAACCAAGGCAGTGTAACTCCAGTATCGAACTTAACAATGTTTTCAAAATGCAGTTCAAAATCTAAAATCCTCCAACCCTGTGGGTAATTTATCAAGTTATGGGGAAGATAAAATACAACAAATCTAAAGTACAAAGAGAATGTGCACAATTACCTTCTTCATTTCCTCAGGAGATGAAAAGTGTTTACCAGTGTGATCAAAAGCACCAGTACGCAGGACATACTCGGTGCTCAATGCAAGGGTATTTACCCAATGTGCATGACCCTACATTTAAATCATACAGACAAAGTTATACACGGAGAAGCATTTTTCTCGACTGGAAAAAAAGAAAGGGTGAGTAGCAGAAATAACATATGCTAATGAATCTTTAAAAAAAAAACTTATTTTGCATGTACAATTCGGTTCCCAACTCAGCAATGAGTGTTTCTCCAGGTGTGAGTAAGGCAATTTTACAACAATGAATCAGGAAAAATTATTCAAATTATAGAGCATATATATACAAAGCTTTCAGTAACAGAGGAATGAAAAACAAATAAAACATCATCATCATGGAAGCCACCAAACACAATTAAATTGGTAACCAATGGAGGAGAAAAGGGAACCTTCCTTACCGTCAATTCACGCACTAGCTTTCCTTGTGATGTTTCCCATACTTTGATTGTGCGATCCTCAGATCTGTAAAGGTTTTAAAATTTTCATTCAGACACATGGATTTCCATATCCCATTCAACAAAAAACCATGGGTGTTGATTGATGCACGTGCAAGGAAATGAACTAAAGCCGCACTCAAAATTTATACCCGGTATATATAAAACCATCTCCACCCCATTTCACACAAGTCACTGCAAGGGTGTGTCCCGTAAGGATAATCACGCATTTCCTCAAGGTAACATCCCAAATTCGTGCATCCCCATCCTTGCTGGAACTTACAAAACGGCGACATGGTGCATTTAAGTGCACTGGCTCCCATGATATTCCAGTTATCCATTTCTTATGACCCTGAAGCATTGTAAACGGGGTGTCAACCACAGTAAATTATACATATTGTTTTTTTTCAGGCCAACCCAGCACAAGAGAGAAAGCCAGACGTTCAGATGAATATTACGGAAAAATATTGGGCTTGTCAAATTTAAGATTTGTGAACAAGATCAGGAGAAACTGCTAACATATCAGCATGATTTCATTTGGAGCCTCCAATTCACCATTCTGATAACAGAAATAGTTGACATTACACATATAGTACAGTGCAAGGTTATTGAGTCGGCCAATGAAAATTCATAAATCTCGCAGCCCTTAGCATGAAATGTCTAGGCGCCCGCGGAACAACTTTGTCCATATACCCAACTGAAGAAATGGGAAAAGATAGGGATTAAACCAGATAAATTTAGGAGGGGTTGGGGGTGGGGCATGTTACAGGGACACAGGGGAAATCAAGCGAAATATAAGCAACTATCATAGAGGCTTTTTATTGTTTCCCTAGCCAGATTGTACAATATGCATGATATCCTAAGCAACATCGAACTGTTTCTATTCTACCCAATGGTACGGCCAGTAAATTACATTATAATAGACGAAAAAGGAAAGGTGGTGGGGGAGCATGATAAGTGCAGTTCCTCTAGACATCGCTTGCCAATGATAATCGCCAACTAAGGATTGACAATCAGGAACTGGAAACCCCAAATTTTTTTAAGTTACAATATGGAATGCACAAGTACAATCAATTCTAAAAGAAACTGCCAAGAAAGAAGACATACAAGAAGTTGATTTCCAGTTGGCATCCCGGTCTTAGGGTCCCAGCATTGCAGCTCCCCAGCCTTGCTGCCACTAACAAGATGCCTGCCATCAGGTGACCATGCAATATAGAGAACCCAATTCTTGTGACCTTGAGGGGTAGGAAAACAAATTCAGAATCAGAGAACCAAAAATTAATAAACAAAAAGTTCCTCAACTGATGTGTACATTGCAGTATGTTCTGCTATCCAATTATCCGCATATAGAAAATTAGGCAATTCAACTCTTTTGGATGAGACTCGGAAATAAAAGAGGCAGCTTGGTTTACATAAACCCCCATACGAGTGAGGTTCTAGGCACAATGGTATACACAGCCATAACAAGTATTTGAACAAAAGGCTTAAAAAAAATCAAAAGGTTGTTTCCTTGAGCCCAGGTCACATGACAACATCTCCCTCTAAATTTTAACACCTATAATTTTAGCAAACTTAACAGAAGAACTAATTAACCTAAAATGAGAGAGAGGGGGTATCTTTACAGCCTGACTTCATATGCTTCACTTAACAAAAAGACTCGTCTCAGGCAAATGAACTCTGAAAAATAAACACAAACAATACTAGTACGTAAAATGAAAAAAATTACTGTCAATTGAATGAAATGGGCTAATTTGTGTACTAAGCATTAGGACATGTATATCTAACCTTTACATGTGAACATAGGTGTCTGAGTATTAAGATCCCAAAAACGAACAGTTGTATCACCAGAACCACTTGCAAGCTGTTGTCCATTAGGACTAAAGGCAACTGTAAGTACAGCTTCTGTGTGACCTGCATGGGTTAATTACCAGAAACAAAAATCAGTCTATTAATATACTTTCTTTCAAACAGGACTGAAAGATATTCCAGGGAAAGAGGTAAGACAATAAGCATAACAGAAAAAAGAAACAAAAGTAATGACAATGGAGCAAAATGTTGCAAATCCTGGTGGAAGGATAATAAAGCCATATAGAAAAATACAATAAGATTAAGATAAGTCACCAGCAATTGTTGCAGAGCACCGAGAAACAGGTCGAATGCGAAAAACTGCTTGAGGCTGATACACAATGGTCAAGACCTTTTCCATTGATGCTGCAATAGATCAAGTAAGTGCTTAACTTTCAATTCTATGATGTACCAATTCAACTCATTCAACTAGTGTAACATTATTATCAAGCAATAGTACCCTTCTTCTTCGTTAAGTACGACTCCAGGTCCACCAACAGCTCTTGATCCAATATATAGAATGCATAAGGGTACTTCTCGTCCTGCAGAATGAGAGCAAATTACTAAACCACATTCGAACAAGTTCCAAATATTTGTCTGAGAAACTTGAAAGTAGTTATCATACTCTCATACTCCACACCACAAGTCGTCATAATCATAATCAAAAACTTTACAGATTAATCGAATACGCAACGTGCAAAACACCATTTCAGAAAGAATTGAAAAAGAGAACTTACATCATCACGGAGCGTGTTGACTATCTGAGTGAGCTCCCTAGGGCCAGAGTTTTGGGAGAGCCACATAGCAGGCCCTAGATTCGTGCCCTCTGCATCCGAAAATTGGCACATCACCATCTTCTGATTCTGCTCAACTGCGCCTTCCATTCTGTACCCAACGCAACAAAATTCAATCTTCACCAAAATGCCTTACTTGAATTCAACACAACAGCAATAGAACTATATATGCATAAGTTAAATACCTGTGAGTTGATGCAGAAACACCCAATCCAGAAGAAGTAGCAATATAGCAACGGGACTAAGCTGTGAAAGGAGGTGTAAGCGAAACCTATAATGGAGGAAGGCGGCTGCAGATGTGATTTACAGTGGAACAACTCTCGTTTTCGCGGTATTTCGTGTATTTTTACAAGACTAAAATTTTTTTTTTCCCGACTTATCAATTTATCCGGGAAATTACCAGGAGCTCATGTACCCCACGTTGGATTAATCTTATTCTGGGCTGGAGCAATGAACCTATTTGAAGTAGCTCATTTCATAGCACCTGCCCATCCCGATGAAAAAGCCCATTTTCTTGCTTTAGTTTGATTGCAGCTAGCGCACTTTACATTTTTTGCTTGTCCTCGAAAATTTAAAGTAGGTACGAATTCGCCTAATTTGTGGCCTACCATACGATCTGTTATAAAAATAGGAGAATTGTTTGATCTTCTTTCTCTGAGGAAGAGGCGAGATACAAGTAACTTGAATTCAAGACCACTATTCGAAATCTTAGTGAAACACTGGATTTCTTATCGCATGTATGCTTTTCGCGAAAAAATTCCCCTACAAAGTATCTTATACCATGTTTTGGTCCTCGTTTGCAAATCAACCCTTAAATGGTACCCATCAAATTCAAAATAATTTTTTTGGTCCCCAAACCCAGTTTCTGGCCTATTGTTAGGTTTTCCGACGCACGTGTCGGGCACGTGACTTTTTTTTCCCGGTAAGGCCAGGGTAATTTAGTAATTTGGTGACTTTTCTTCACCAGCCATTATACCCTGAAGCTTCCTCCCCGCCGTTATCTCCACCATCGTCGGTTGTCGCCAGTGACAAAACCATCGTTGGTCGTTTTGTCACCGTCGCCGGCTGGAGGTCCATATCTTCCCCAATCTATTTCTCCCCGATTTGCTCTCCTCCGATTTCCCCATTCTGACCCATCATCCTCCGATTTGCGACCAATTTTCTCTCCTCCAATAACCCGCTGGAGCTTAGCTGAAGGCTTCGCCAACTGAAGCTACGCCGCAGAGTTGATTGTTATGTCCTCATCGGAGTGTTGCACAGTCTGTCAAGCGTTGAGTTGAAACAATCCCTCGAAGCTAATCAATGTGGTGGTCCTCCGACGCCGCCTTGGAGGCACTTCGCTCATCACCATTGGCCTTAAGATAGCTCGAATGTTTTAGGATAAATCAGACTACTCGCAAGATCCTCGCAAGCTCAACCCTTTAGATCGTCGTAGCCTTTCATTGCCTCTCGATCGAGCCGGTGCCCTCGCCGAGTCACTTGAGTTAACTTGCTGAGCCGGCGTTGCCTTCGAGCTAGTCGTCGCTAGCGTTACCTTCGAGATGTGACTTCCGCTCAGTGCCTCGAAAAGTAGAGGTGGCAAAATAGATGTCCCTTCGAGATGTGCCTTCGAGAAGCAGATGTGCTTTCGAGAAGCAGATGTGCTTTCCGCCCAGTTCCTCGAAAAGCTCCGCCATTGGCTTCTCAGAGCTTCATCATCTGCCCCTCGAGTTTAATCCCCGCCGTCAGAGCCTCCTTTGAACAGGCTGCATCGGAGCCTCCTTCGAACTCGCCGTCGACTGCCCTTCTAATCCGCCGCTGCCTTCAAGTCCACCACTTGTAGTTGGTGTCTCTCGAGCCCAAGGGTTGCCCCTTCGAAATTCTGGCGGTGCTTCATCAAAATCCGCTGGTGGTGCCCTTCCGAATTGACCAGAAGTTGTGATGGCTTCAAAAAGGCACCAATGGTGGTGCCTTCAAAATAGGCCCCGGTAGTGGTTGTAACACCCCCAAACCCAATCGCAAGTATCGGGTTGGATCTGGGCGTGCTACAACGAATGCTAGCAGTAACAAGCAGATAAATTTATGCGGAAGCGATTTATATAATTCCAAAAACCTAACTTTACTATTACAGTGATATGATTAGTACAAGTGTTAAACGAAAGTTTCAACTAACTGTTACATATTCAAAGTTCACTTTAAAATCCTAACAGTTCTCCCAGGATCTTTCTCAAAAGAAGTAAAGACATCAAGCACTCTTCTCTTACCGTTCTTCTTCACCTGAAAAAAGGGTTGTTTAACTAGGGTAAGCTCCTTGCTTAGTGAGGTTCCATCGCCAGTATTTACCCAGTTGAGTTTTTGCCACAGAATAACAATTAACAACTAGCCACGTATGTTCTAGCACACAATAAAAGGATACGGATGGTTAATGTCGAGTAGTTGCCAAGTGCCTATATGGCAACTGTGACTAACATACACGACATAACCCAGTCAGTGATGCCCAAAGGCAATCAGTTCAGAATTCACTTTCTCATTCACGCCGGTGTTCAGTTACGAGCTTGTATCAGTCAGGTGGTTATGCTAGCATACCAAACTCCACGTGTAACCGGTCTAATCAAACAGTCCGGTCAGTATCGTTCCCCGCCGACTTCGACCAAACTACAATTGCATCGGGGCCCCCAAAATCACAGACAGGTAATCAGGTAGCAGGTAATTCAAGTTTGACATGGCAAGATAAAGTACAAGCCGGTCGTCAGAGCAGTATATGATTCAAATTTGACATGGCAAGATAAAGTACAAGCTGGTCTTTCACATAAATTATCAGAGTAGTTCAGGAGTTCAATTTCACGATAATCTAGCACTATATGGTAAAATACACACTCAGTTTAACAATCAGTATATACCATTTTTTAAGTTTAACTGTCATATCTCTCTCTAATGGAGTTCAAGTACACAGGTAAATAGTAGAAAGGCTCGGTTACAAGATTTCAAGTTCAGGGGTTCGAGTAGATGAGTTCGAGTTCAGGGGTTCGAGTAGAGGATTCAAGTGAAGAATGTAACACCCCCAAACCCCAACACAAGTTTTGGGTCGGGTTTGAGCGTGCTACCAAAAGGGCCAGTACTAACGAGCAATTAAAATTTATGCGGAAGCGATTTAAATAATTCAAAAACCTACTTTACTATTACAGTGAAAAGGATTTATTACAAATGTCAAATACAATATCAAGGTTCACATTAAAATTCAAGTAGCCAGGATCTTTCCCATATGAAGTAAAGACAACAAGCACTCTTCTCTTATTGTTCTTATTCACCTGAAAAGAGGTTGTTTAACTAGGGTAAGCTTCTTGCTTAGTGAGATTCCATCGCCAGTATTTACCCAGTTGAGTTTTAGTGATCACAAAATAACAATTAACAACCAGCCACGTATGTCCTAGCACACGGTAAAAGGATATAGGTGGTTAATGCTGAGTTGCTGCCAAGTGCCTATATGGCAACTGTGACTAACATACACGACATAACCCAGTCAGTGATGCCCGAAGGCTATTAGTTCAGAATTCACTTTCCCATTCACACCGGTGTTCAGTTACGAGCTCGTATTAGTCAGGTGGTTATGCTAGCATACCAAACTCCACGTGTAGCCGGTCTAATACAACGGTCCGGTCAGTACCATTCCCCACTGACTTTGACCAAACTACAATCGCGTTGGGCCCCCCAAAATCACAGACAAGTAATTAGGTAGTAGGTAATTCAAGTTTGACACGGCAAGATAAAGTACAAGCCGGTCGTCAGAGCAGTATATGATTCAAATTTGACACGGCAAGAAAAAGTACAAGCCGGTCTTTCACATAAATTATCAGAGCAGTTCAGGAATTCAGTTTCAAGATAATCTAGTACAGTATGATAAAATACACACTCAGTTTAACAGTCAGTATATATTATCAATTTAAGTTTAACAGGTAAGTTCCTCTATAATGGGGTTCGAGTGCAGGTTCGAGTACATGGGTTCGAGTAAAGAATTCAAGTGGAGAAGGTTCAAGTGGTACGGGTATCGGGTTGTACTGGTTCAAGTGGTAAGTGGTACCGGTTCAAGTGGTGAGGTTCGAGGGGTAAGTTGTACCAATTCGAGTGGTAAGGTTCAATTGGTGAGGTTCGAGAAGTAAGGTTCCAGTGGTACTAGTTTGAAGGTAAGGTTCCAGTGGTACTAGTTTGAGAGGTAAGGTCCTAGTGGTACTAGTTCAAGGGGTAAGGTTCGAGAGGTGAGTTTAAGGGGTAATGGTTTATGTAGTACCAATTTGAGGGGTAAAGGTTTCAGTGTACTAGTTCGAGAGGTGAAGGTTATAGTGGTCTTGGTTCGAGGGTGAAGATTAAGGGGTATAGGTTCGAGAGGTAGAGGTTCAGTGGTACAGGTTCGAGAGGTAGAGGTTCAGTGGTACAGGTTCGAGAGGTAAATGTTTGAGAGGTAAGTTCAAGAGGTAAAGGTTCAGTGGTACATGTTCGAGAGGTAAAGGTTCAGTGGTACATGTTCGAGAGGTAAAGGTTCAGTGGTACACGTTCGAGAGGTGAGTTCGAGAGGTAAAAGTTTCAGTATTACTAGTTCGAGAGGTAGTGATTTCAGTGGTATGAGTTCGAGTATAGGGGTTCGAGTGATGCGAGTATCAGGTGGTATTGGTTTGAGGGGTAAGTGGTACTGGTTCAAGGGGTAAGTGGTACTGGTTCGAGTGGTAAGTGGTACTAGTTCGAGTGGTGAGGTTCAGTTGGAGAGATTATAAAGGTACGAATTCATTTGGTGAGATTCGAGAGGTAAGGTTCTAGTGACACTAGTTCGAGAGGTAAGGTTCGAGATATATTGTTCGAGAGGTAAAAGGTATCAGTGGTATGAGTTCGAGGGATAAGGTTGCAGTGGTATTAGTTCGGTAGGTGAAGTTTTCAGTAGGGGTTCGAGAGTAAGAGTTTCAGTAGGGGTTCGAGAGGTGGGGTTTTGGCAGAGGTTCGAGAGATGAAGTTTCAGTAGGTTCGAGAGGTTGTGTGTGTGTGTGTGTGTAAAAACATAAACTCAGATTTTAACTCAATTCATGCTAGGGCAATGCAACACTCACCTTAGTCAAACTTGGCTTGACAACCGCCACTTCTACTTCATTGCTTAAACTTGTGAATTTTTGGTACTCAAAGTGTCTTAAGGCTGTAAATTTTAGGGAGGATGTCACTGATATTTATACTAAGTAAAATATAGGTTCTGACACCTATCCAACCTAAAATTTTATCCTGTAAACCTCAAGCCTACTTGCCCAAAATTACTTTGGATAAACCTCTTCACGCCTGCCGTTCATTTCTTCCTGGTAATACCACTTGCTCCAAAAAAAATTACCTTGGATAATTTTTTCACATCCGTTGCCAGCTTTTCTTCATGGTAATTTTCTTGCATTTAATTGTTCCTTTGCTCATTTATTTGCTTATTATTACTATTGTCATATACTATACATATATGTATGTATAATTATGTATATTTTCTTCTTGGTAATTTCTCTTACTTATTTATTTATTTACTTATTGTTATTAGTATTATTATTATTATTATATATATCTATATTTTATTTATATATATACATATATGTATTATTATTTTTTCAAAAAATTAAAGGAAAGATTGGAATATTTGATAAAATTTAATCATTACATGTTCTCTAATTCCTATTTCGGTAGGGGTTTTTACAATCTCTCCCCCCCCCTTAATGAATTTCGTCCCCGAAATTTCCATTTTCGGCGAACAACTCTGGGTAATTATCCTTCATTTCAGCTTCCAACTCCAAAGTTTCTTCCTCGACCTTTTGATTTCTCCATAACACCAAGACCATATGAATCTCCCTAGTTCGCAAGGTTTTGATTTTCCGATCCAATATCTTCATGGGATTTTCCTCGTACATTATCTTTTCGTTCACTGCTAAGTCTTCATGGTTTAACACGTTTCCGGGGTCAGGGTGGTACTTTTTCAGAAATGACACATGAAAAACATTGTGTAATTTCCCCAACTGGCTAGGTAGGTCAAGTCGATACGCAACTGGCCTGACTCGCTGCACTATCTCGAAAGGGCCAATGTACCTAGGACTCAATTTTCCTTTCTTGCCATGTCATACTAGACCTTTGTGAGGGGTTACCTTTAAAAACACCTGGTCACCCACTCCAAATTCCAAATCCCTCCTCCGATGGTCCGTGTAACTCTTTTGTCGACTTTGAGCCGTCTGTAGGTGTTGCTTTATCAATTTGACCCTATCCATAGATTCCTCAATCCAAGGTATATTGGCCACTGGAAAAATCTTTTTCTCTCCCACTTTGTCCCAAAAGAGGGGTGTTCGACACTTCCTACCATAGAGTATTTCATATGGGGTCATACCCATGGATGAATGATAACCATTGTTATAAGTGAATTCTACCAAAGGTAAATGAGTGTCCCAACTTCCCCCAAAATCCATAACACAGCTTCGGAGCATGTCCTCCAAGGTTTGAATTGTCCTCTCCGGCTGCTCGTCTGTTTGTGGATGGGCACTTGTACTAAAGTTCAATTTGGTTCCCAAAGCTGCTTGCAGTTGCCTCCAAAAACGTGAAGTGAATCTTAGGTCCCTATCAGATACGATAGTTATCGGCACCCCATGCAATCTTACAATTTCCTGGATGTATAGGACAATCAATCTTTCCAAGGAGTATTTAACGTTTATCGGTAGGAAACGATCCGACTTGGTCAACCTATCAACCATCACCCATATTGCGTCAAAATTCTTTGGTGTGTGGGGTAATCCTGTCACAAAGTTCATCGTGATGTGATCCCACTTCCATTCGGGAATCTCCAATGGTTGTAATAACCCCGATGGCTTCTGATGCTCAGCCTTGACTTGCTGGCACATTAAACAACGTGCTACATATTCTGCTATATCCATCCTCATATTATCCTAACAGTACCGCTGTTTCAGGTCTCGATACATTTTGGTCCCCCCTAGGTGAATCGTATACTTGGATCGGTGAGCTTCTTCCAACACTCTTTGGGTGATTGCTGAATTTTGGGGTAGACAAAGCCTACCTCTACAGGTCAGTATTCCTTCACTGTTCAATTCAAAGTCCGACATCTTCCCTTTAGCAATAAGCTTTTTCTTCTTCACCAATGATCCATCCGACTCTTGAGCCTTCTTAATTTCTATGGGTAAAACCATTTGTACCCTTAGATTGAAGAATACAAGTCGGCCAGGTTTAGTCTCGCATTCACAATTCTCCGCCTGTGATAACATTTCTATCTCCTTTATCCAGATATGCGCCAAATTCACCTTCCATCTTAGTGCGTCTGCCACCGCATGCGCCAAATTCACCTTCCAGCTTACACAGTCATAATTCCCTAAAAACTCCATCCACCGATGTTAGCGCATATTCAGGTCTTTTTGGGAAAATAGGTACTTCAGGTTCTTATGATCTGACATTACTTCAACTGTGACTCCGTATAAGTAATGTCGCTACTTCTTTAAAGCAAACACCATTGCAGGTAGCTCTAGGTCATGGGTGGGGTAATTCTTTTCATAAAGTTTCAACTTCCGAGATGCATAAGCAATCACGTGGCCCCTTTGCATCACTACGCACCCTAGACCATCTCTTAAAGCATTAATATATTCTATGAATCCATCATTTCCCTCAGGTAGGGTAAGGATTGGGGCAGTGGTCAGACATTTCTTCAATTCTTGAAAACTTGATTCAGTCTTCTCATTCCATTCGTACTTAACTCTCTTCTGAGTTAAGCATAATAAAGGGGATGCTAGCTTAGAGAAGTCTTTAACGAAACGTCGATAATATCCTGCCAGTCCAAGAAAGCTCCACACTTTTGTACTATTGTTCGGCACCCTCCAGTTTAGAATTGTCTCACCTTTAGAGGGGTCCACTGATATTCCTTCCTTACTAATCACGTGCCCCAAAAAGTTCACTTGGTTTAGCCATAATTCACATTTGCTAAACTTGGAATACAACCTGTGCTCCTCAAGTAGTTGTAATACCTTCCTTAGACGCCCTTCATGCTCCTGTTGAGATTTGGGATAGACCAGGATGTTTTCAATGAAGATGACAACAAACTCGTCTAGGTATGGCTGAAATATTCTATGCACGAGGTCCATGAACGCCGCTGGTGCATTGGTCACTCCAAATGGCATTACCAGGAATTCGCAATGACCATATCGAGTATTGAAAGCTATCTTGGGCATGTCCTCCCTCTTCACTCGTGACTGGTAGTACCCTTGTCGCAAATCCAGTTTGGAAAATACGACTACCCCTTGGAGTTGATCAAAAGCAACAGAAAGGCTAACAATGCCATCTGCCCTCAAGATCTGTGTGGAAATTGACCTCCAATCCTAACTTTTGAGCCACATAAAGTTTAGAAATTCCCTAGAAAATGAAAAGTATGCCATAAAATATGAGGATTTACCTATGCACTGTTGTGGTTGTAAGAAGATTGGTCATCATGTGGATATGTGTTGAATAGTTAACCCTGAACTAAGAATTCCTAAATCTACCACCAGACGGAATAGAGCCCCCAAACAGATATCTACTAGATAGACTAATAGGAACGAACCTCAGCAAACAAATGCAACAGAGAAACCAAAGCCTGGCAACAAACACAACAAAGAACCAATAACAATTGCCCATACTGATGTTCTGGCTAAATGGCAGCCAGTACACAAAAACATTGATCCACACACTTCAGGGATAACAATAAGCCAGGAACAAATACTGGGGCTCATGATTCTTGGCACGAGAAAAAACGTCAGTAGAAAGTGGTGCAGAGGAAGAATTAATCAGGGGGGTAGAAAAATCTTTGAACTCAGACCCGAGATCAGTTAAAAACCAGATGATTTGATCATTATTAGAAATAGGAGAACCCATAAGGGATAACTGCTCAAAAATGTCTTTGAATTGTAAGTGAAGTTCATGAACGGTACCACTCTTACATATACCGTGGGCCTCTGCACAAAGGCAAAGAATGGTGGATGTGCTACTATTATGAAAAGTGGCCCAAAAATTGTCCCAGATGTCCTTTGTAGTCACACACGAGGCTGGGAGTTTGGAGAGGGCCTCAGGAGAGGGAGTGGAGAACAGCAGACTACAGACTCTCTAGTCTTCATCAATCCAGAGACCATAGATGTCCTTGGCCATATTGTAAGCTGCTTGAGCCACTGCACGGTTAGGGGGTGGAGCGCGGAGGGCGGTGGCAAAAGTGGAAGACATTGAGCCGGCCATCGGTAGAGCGGGGAGAGATGGGCATGGAATCAACCCATCTAGATATCTGAAAAGCTTCTGAGGGCAGAGAACGTATTCAATCTAACGTTTCCAGAGAAGAAAGTTGGACTTATTGAGTTTAATTTGTAACATTTGGAGAAGGGTATTAAAAGATAATTTTTCACTGGCCATGATGAGAACTGAAGAAGGAGTTTGGCCGCTAGAGGAAGAAGAAGGAGTGTCAGCCAGAGAAAAAAAGGTTTTGGAAGGTGAATTAGAACACTGCTCTGATACCATGATAAGATGTATTTGCCGTAAACTATTATTGTATTGCTGACAAGAATATATGGAGTACAATAAGGAAACAAAATATGAGTAGAACTCTAACTTAATCAACATGACTTATCCAGAATCAATTATAATCTAATCAGAAATGTGATTTATTCTAACACAAGGGTAAATGGGGTGTTTTCTTTAGCAATTTTAAATATTTTCGCAGTACGTAAGTAAATATTTTATAGACACATTTTCTTATAGTTACACTTTACATTTCATAACAAATCACACATGGAAATGGTAACATGAATTATCTTAGGGTACTATATAAAAGAAATCCTGCCAACCGCATGGTTGATACAAACCATCGTCAGGGGTGGAAGGGTAATTTTAAAGGCACATGGCTGCCTAACCATGTGCCTCTACAGGTGTTGTCAAGTGGCTGTCCAAAATGACATCATTTTGGGCATTTTTAAAAAAAGGCTGCCTAACCATGTGCATCTACAGGTGCTGTCAAGCGACTGCCTAAAACGACGTCGTTTTGGGAAATTTTAATAAAACAATAATAATATACCATTGGACAGTTCGAGAGGTGAAGTTTTCTGTAGAGGGTGAAAGTTTGAGAGGTGATAGTTCTAGTGGAGGTTCAAGAGGTAAAAATTTGAGAAGTAAATCCATTGGCAGGGGTAGAAGAGTAATTTCATAGGCATGTGGCTGCCTAACCATGTGCCTCTACAGGCACAGTCAAGTGGCTGCCAAAAATGATGTCGTTTTGGCCATTTTTAAAAAAAGGCTGCCTAACCATGTGCGTCTACAGGTGATGTCAAGCGGCTGCCCAAAACGACGTCATTTTGGGCATTTAAAAAATCAATAACAATATACCATTGGGCGGTTTGAGAGGTGAAAGTTTGAGAGGTGAAAGTTTCAGTGGAGGTTCGAGATGTACGTCTTCGAGAGGTGAATGTTCCATTGAACAGATCGAGAGGTGAAGGTTCCATTGGATATCCCTGTTGTGAATGGGCTGGGGTGGTCTACATGCATATCCCTGTTGTGAATGGGAAAACTAGAGGGTAAGGAAACGTGTAATGAATAGGGGTGAAAACAAATTCACTACCCCATTCCAAAATACCGGTACTACCTCATACATCCAAGGCCTTCAATATCCGCTGAGAAGTGTTTTTCAGACTGAGTGCGAGTCCAGAATGAGTTGGTAGTTTGGACCCATACATACCAACCAGAGTGTGCACTAGCTCTACCTACACCAAGTGTTATCATTTTAAGCGCAACCTGTAACACCCCAAACCCACCACATAGTGTCGGGTCGGGTTTGGTCGTGCTACCGAAAATGATAACAGTAACAAGCAAATAAATTATATGCCGAAGCAATTTAGACCATTCAAATCCTAAATTAATATTGCAGTGAAAATATTAGTATAAGTGTTAAATGAAAGTTTCACCAAACTATTACAAATTCAAAATCCATGTTAAGGTTTATCCAGGATCTCTCTCAAAATAAGTAAAGACATCAAAGTGCTTTTCTCTTACAGTTCTTCTTCACCTGAAAAAGGTTGTTTAACTAGGGTAAGCTCCTTGTTAGTGAGGTTTCATTGCCAGTATATACCCAGTTGAGTTTTAGTGATCACAGAATATCAAATAACAAATAGCCACATATGTCCTAGCACACAGTAAAATGATACGGGTGGTTAGTGCCAAGTTGCTGCCAAGTGCCTATGTGGCAACTCTGACTAACATACTAGGCACAACCTTTAAGTAGTGCCCGAAGGCCATCAGTTAGTCCAGTATTCAGTCTCGTCAACCATGCCCAAACAGATGTCCAGTTACGAGCTCATATCAGTACAGTACAGTGAGTAATGCTAGTATACCAGAAACTCCATGAGTAGTCGGTCTAATCAGACGGTCCGGTCAATATCGTTCCCCGTCAACTTCAACCAAACTACAATCGCATCGGGGCCCCCAAAATCAGAGACAGGTAATCAGGCAGCAGATAATTCACGTTTTGACACGGCAAGATAAAGTACAAGCCGGTCATCCACATAACATATTAGAGCAGTATATGATTCGAGTTTGACACACCAAGATAAAGTACAAGCCGGTCAATCACAGAAAATATCGGAGCAGTTCATAACTTAGTTTCACGATAATAGAACCCAATAATATACACACTCAGTTTAACAGTCAGTATATATATTATCAATTTAAGTTTAACAGGTATGTCCCTTTATAAGGGAGTTCGAGTACAATTTCGAGTATGTATTTTAAATACAGGGGTTCGAGTAGTTGGATTTGAGTACAGGGGGTTCGAGTAAAGAATTCAAGTGGAGAAGGTTCAAGTGGTACGGGTATCGGGTTGTACTGGTTTGAGTGGTAAGTAGTACCAGTTCGAGTGGTGAGGTTCGAGTGGTAAGTATTACTAGTTCAAGTGGCGAGGTTCGAGTGATAAGTATTATCAGTTTGAGTGGTATGTGGTTCGACAGGTAAGGTTCCAGTGGTACTGGTTCGAGGGGTAAGGTTCAAGAGGTGAATTTAAGGGGTATCAATTTCAGTAACACTAATTTGAGGGGTAAGGTTCGAGTAGTACTAATTCAAGGGGTAAGGTTTGAGTAGTACTAATTGAGGGGTAAGGTTCGAGTGGTAAAGATTTCAGTAGGTTCGAGGGGTGAAGTTTTCAGTGGGTTCGAGAGGTAAAGTATTCAGTGGGTTCGAGTGTGAAGTTTCCAGTAGGTTCGAGAGGTAAAGGTTTCAGTGGGTTCGAGATGTAAAGGTTTCAGTAGGTTTGAGAGGTAGATTTTTAGTAGGTTCGAGAGGTGAAGTTTTCAGTGGTTCAAGAGGTGAAGGTTTTCAGTGGGTTCGAGAGGTAGATTTTTTAGTAGGTTCGAGAGGTAAAGTTTTCAGTGGTTTGAGAGGTGAAGGTTTTCAGTAGTTCGAAAGGTAGATTTTTAGTAGGGGTTCGAGAGGTAAAAGTTTAGCAGGGGTTCGAGAGGTAGTTTCAGTAGGGGTTTGAGGGCAGGGGTTTGAGAGGTTACTGTTTAACAGGGGTTCGAGAGGTAGTTTCAGTAGGGGTTCGAGGGAAAGGGTTCGAGAGGTAGTTTCAGTAGGGGTTAGAGGGTAGGGGTTCGAGATTGTACGTTGGGTTTGGGGCGTTACATAATATTACTACATCTGTTATGAAGATTTATGTGATGACTAGTGCTTTATTATAAAATTTTATTATTATTATTTAGGGACTTTAATTTTAAAATGAGAACCTGATTCAAACTCTGGGCTGGCCATCCCCAAGTGATTCAAAGGTTTTCTCAAGTTAAATGGAAAGGATTATATATATATATATATATATATATATATATATATAATAATAAAATGCATGCTTTGATCCAATATCCTCCTAATGGAATCTATTCTGTTGAGATTTATATTTCTTTGAAACTACTTAGGAGAACACTTTTATTTTCAAATTAGAATGTATTTGAAAGTTCAAAAGAAGCAAATATTGATGGAACTATTCTTTTTCTTAACACCTTCTTTGATAACCTTAAACTCTTAGCCTTTAACTACAATTAGTCAATATGTGTCTAGTGGTAATATACCGGCTATAAATGGCTATATTCCTAACGGTAATATAACAGTCATAAACGTCTATATTTTATAGTATAAATACGAATCTATCCAACAATTCAAAACCACATTTTCTCTTCTACCTCATATCCTTATCACCATATCTTCTCTCAATTTACCGATAATATGTCGAGACTAATGTCAGTCTTTGCTGCTGTAACTATCGTTGTACTACATGTTAGAATTCTCATCGGAGATATTACGCTGGAAGAATTTCGTTACTCTTTAGTAATTTTGGATTAATTTATTACCCTTTATTTTTTCACAATTCTCATAGACTTCGGTATTTCCAATTACATTTAATAAATTATTTTATTTCCCTATAGTGACATCGATAAATTGTTAGTTTTGATTTGCCTTTACTTGATTTGAGGAATGCTCTGATACCACATCTGTAACACCCCAAACCCAACGTACAGTGTCGGGTCGGGTTTGGTCATGCTACCGAAAATGATAACAGTAACAAGCAGATAGATTATATGTGGAAGCAATTTAGACCATTCAAATCCTAACTTACTATTACAGTGAAAGTGTTAATGTTAAATGAAAGTTTCACCTAACTATTACAGATTCAAAATTGACTAAATTATTTTTTTGTCCCCTACAAAGTATCTTTTACTATCTTTTGGTCCTCATTTGCAAAACAACCCTTAGACAGTACCCAACAAATTCAAAATTATATGTTTTGGTCCCCATAGGTGGTTTTTCGGTAAGACTAAATGGTTTTCCAGTATAGTCAGGGGTATAATGGTAATTTTACTAATTAAAAATAATTTCAATTAAAAAATATTTTTAAAAATTTTCATATTTTGACTTCATCCTGAGCCCTCAAACCTCGAACCTCGAGCTCTCGAAACCTCTCCCCTCTCCACTCGAGCCCTCAAACCCCTCCCCTCTCCCCTCATCCCTCGAGCCCTCGAGCCTCATGCCTTGAGCCCTCGAACCTCATGCCTCGAGCCCTCAAACTTCATGCCTCGAGTCCTCACACCTCCTACCTCGATCCCTCGAATATCGAGCCCTCAAACCTCCTACCTTGATCCCTCGAACATCCAGCCTTCTGAGGTATAATGGTTATTTTACATATTTTGACCAATTTTACTATTGACTTTCCCTAAAAAACCACCTCCGAGGACCAAAACATATCATTTTGAATTTGTTGGGTACCGTCTTAGGGTTGTTTTGCAAATGAGGCCCAAAATATAGTAAAAGATACTTTGTAGGGGACCAAAAAAACAATTTAGTCTTCAAAATTCATGTTAAAGTTCATCCAGGATCAATCTCAAAATAAGTAAAGACATCAAAGGGCTTTTGTCTTACAGTTCCTCTTCACCTGAAAAATGGTTGTTTAACTAGGGTAAGCTCCTTGCTTAGTGAGGTTTCATTGCCAGTATTTACCCAGTTGAATTTTAGTGATCACAGAATAATTAATAGCCACATACGTCCCAACACATAGTTAAATGATAAAGGTGGTTAGTGTCAAGTTGCTGCCAAGTGCCTATGAGGCAACTCAGACTAACATACAAGGCACAACCTTTCAGTAGTGCCCGAAGGCCATCAGTCAGTCCAGTATTCAGTCTCGTCAACCATGCCCAAACAGATGTTCAGTTATGAGCTCGTATCAGTACAGTACAGTGGGTAATGCTAGCATACCAGAAACTCCATGAGTAGTCGATCTAACAGACAGTCCAGTCAATACCATTTCCCATCGACTTCGACCGAACTACAATCGCGTCGGGGCCCCCAAAATCATAGACATGTAATTAGGTAGCAGATAATTCATGTTTGACACGGCAAGATAAAGTACAAGATGGTCATCCACATAACATATCAGAGCAGTATATGATTCAAGTTTGACACGATAAGTTAAAGTACAAGCCAGTCATTCACAGAAAAAAAATATTGGAGCAGTTCATAACTCAGTTTCACGATAATTGGACACAATAACATACATACTCAGTTTAACAGTCAGTATATATTATCAATTTAAGTTTAACAGGTATGTCCCTTTGTAATGGAGTTCGAGAACAGGTTCGAGTATGTATTTCGAGTATAGGGGTTTGAGTAGTTGGGTGTGAGTATAGGGGGTTCGAGTAAAGAATTCGAGTGGAGAAGGTTCAAGTGGTACGGGTATCGGGTTGTACTGGTTTGAGTGGTAAGTGGTACTAGTTCGAGTGGTGAGGTTTGAGTGGTAAGTATTATTAGTTCGAGTGGTGAGGTTCGAGTGGTAAGTGGTTCGAGAGGTAAGGTTCCAATGGTACTGGTTTGAGGGGCAACGGTTCCAGTAGTACTAGTTTGAGGGATAAGGTTCTAGAGGTGAAGTCTTTCAGTGGTTCGAGGGGTGAAGTCTTTCAGTAGTTCGAGGGGTGAAGTCTTTCAGTAGGTTCGAGAGGTAAAATTTTCAATAGGCTCGAGCGGTGAAGTCTTTCAATAGTTCGAGGGGTGAAGTCTTTCAGTAGGTTAGAGGGGTGAAGTTTTTCAGTAGTTCGAGAGGTAAAGTATTCAGTGGGTTTGAGGGTGAAGTTTCCAGTAGGTTCGAGAGGTCAAGGTTTCAGTGGGTTCGAGAGGTAAAGGTTTCAGTAGGTTCGAGAGGTAGATTTTTAGTAGGTTCGAGAGGTGAACTTTTCAGTGGTTTGAGATGGGAAGGTTTTTAGTGGGTTTGAGAGGTATATTTTTAGTAGGTTTGAGAGGTGAAGGTTTTCAGTGGGTTCGAGAGGTAAATTTTTAGTAGGAGTTCGAGAGGTACTGTTCAGCAGGGGCTCGAGAGGTAAAAGTTTAGCAGGGCAGGGGTTCGAGAGGTAAAGGTATAGCAGGGGTTCGAGAGGTAGTTTCAGTAGGGGTTCGAGGGGTAAAGGTTTAGCAAAGGTTCGAGAAGTAAAGGCTTAGCAGGGGTTCGAGAGGTACTGTTTAGCAGGGGTTTGAGAGGTACTGTTTAGCAGGGGTTCGAGAGGAACTGTTTAGCAGGGGTTCGAGAGGTTCTGTTTAGCAGGGGTTCGAGAGGTAAAGATTTAGCGTGGGTTCGAGAAGTAAAGGTTTAGCAGGGGTTCGAGAGGTAGTTTCAGTAGGGGTTTGAGGGTAGGGGTTCGAGAGGTAAAGGTATAGCAAGGGTTCGAGAGGTAAAGGTATAACAGGGGTTTGAGAGGTAGTTTCAGTAAGGGTTCGGGGGCACGGGGTTCGAGGGGGTAAAGGTATAACAAATGTTCGAGAGGTAGTTTCAGTAGGGATTCAAGGGAAGGGGTTCGAGAGGTAAAGGAATAGCAGGGGTTCGAGAGGTAGTTTCAGTAGGGGTTCAAGGGCAGGGGTTTGAGGGTTAAAGGTATAGCAGGGGTTCGAGAGGTAGTTTCAGTAGAGGTTCGAGGGTAGGGGTTCGAGAGGTTACTGTTTAACAGGGGTTCGAGAGATAGTTTCAGTAGGGGTTCGAGGGCAGGGGTTTGAGAGGTAAAGGTTTAGCAGGTGTTAGAGAGCTAGTTTCATTAGGGGTTTGAGGGCAGAGGTTCGAGAGGTTACTGTTTAACAGAGGTTCGAGATGAAGTTTCAGTAGGGGTTCAAGGGCAAGGGTTCGAGAAGTAAAGGTTTAGCAGGGGTTCGAGAGGTAGTTTCAGTAGGAGTTCGAGGGCAGGGGTTCGAAGGGTAAAGGTATAGCAGGGGTTCGAGAGGTAGTTTCAGTAGGGTTCGAGGGGTACTGTTTAGTATGGGTTCGAGAGGTACTGTTCACTGGTGGCAGCCTGTTGCATATAAGACCATATATATATATATATTACTTCAGTTCATGCTAAGGCAATGAAAACACTCACTTTGGTTAGACTTGGGCTTGGCAACTTCCGTCTCCTGCTTTATCACTGCTCACCACTATTCTTTTGGGAAGAAATTTTTCTTAAGGCTGTGTAAGAAGGTAAGAACTGGGGATCTAATATTTATACTAGATAAAAACATAGGTTCTGACACCTACCAACCTGAAATTTTATCATGTAATCCTACATCCACTTGCCCAAAAATTAGTTTGGAGAACTCTCTCTCACGTCCGCCGTTCATTTCCTCTTCCCAGCAATTCCATTTGCCAAAATTACTTTGGATAAATTTCTTTACACCCGCCGTTTCTTCTTCCCAGTGAATTCACTTGCCAAAATTTAATTTGGATAAAATTCTTTACGTCCGCCGTCCATTTCTTCTTCCCCCCCTTAGTTTTCCTTGTTTATTCATTCACTTATTTATTTATTGCTATTATATGTATATATATTATCAGCTTCCTTTTCATGGTAATTTCTTGCATTTGCTCATTTATTTATTACTTACTTATTTATTTATTTATTATTATTATTGTATATATACACACAAATATATATATATATATATATATATATATCTTCTTCCCGGTAATTCCTTTTGATTTATTTATTTACTTCTTTATTTATTTATTACTATTAATACTATTATTATTGTTTGTATTATTTTAATCATTGCTTTGTTTTCTCTTGTACCCCAAATATTTTCTTATGACGCCACATCCCAGCATACTATTCATTTTCCTTTTTTTGTGTTTTAATTTGTTTGATTACTTATTCTCTCATTTTATCTTTATTTGTTCATTTCTTTTAATTCTTTATTTACTGGCTTTTCTTCTTTTTAATTAACAATACTTATAATCAATCATATATATGAAATACAATTATATTCCTTGAAATCAAAATAATATTAGAAATGATAACTTATTTATTCTATTCTTATTTATAATTACATAATTACCATTATATAAAATTGTGATAATTATGAAAGAATATTTATAAAATTAGTGTTCCTCAATAAATTGAAGGAATATTTATTTTAGAGGAAGATACAAGGTAAACCATTGGAGATGCTTCTAGATAACTATTTAACAACTTAATTTATCATTTATTACTTTACTCTTTTAAAATGTGCAATTTGTATATCTCGTTTACGTACTATTATTTCCTTCCTCTTCCTTAAGTGAAACTCATACTAAATGCCAACACTTTATCATCATATGATATATATATATATATTCAATAATTAAGATTATTAATTCAAATTTACTTCATCCGAGATTAACATCCATAATAAATTTATCTATTTTTTTCCAATTAGAGTAGTATTGAAGGGTTAATTCAGATGGCATGATTTGTATCGGAGGTACATTTTATTTATTAATCTAATTGGGTTCGGGGTTTCACATACCTATCCATCTTTGGGGACCCAAGAGCTTAGGGAAGATTGGAAGTGCGGTGGGAAAGCCTATGTTCACTGACGAATGCACTGCAAGCAAGCTACGGGTATCATATGCACGGATTCTGGTGGAAGTAGATATCTCCCAGCAGATTAGGGAGGTTGTAACAATCAGGGATGTTGAAGGTAATAAAATACAGCAGCCAATTGAAATTGAAGGGAGGTCATTGTTATGTGACAAATGCCAAATGGGAGGGCATAGGTGTAACAATGAGGGAGAAAAGAAGAAACATGTCCAATTGTGGCAGGAAAAGAAAAGAACACTAGACGAAGGGAATGTGAGTCAGGCTGAGGGTAAACAGCAGGCAGTGATCAAGGCGGTGGCACATCAATCTGTGAGCAGTGTTCAAGGTAATGCATGGAAGGTGGTGGCATCAAGGAACAGTGGGAAACAGAAGAAGGGTGTGGTTCTCACACAAGGAGAATGTAGCAGACAGGGTTCGATGGGATTGGAGGTAGCTCTGGGAATTTTGACTGATTCTCCAGAGGGCTTCGACCATGTTCCATGATTATTTCATGGAATGTGAGGGGGTTAAATAATACCGCGAAGCAGAGAGAGATTTACTCCAATATTTCTGGTATGAAGTTTATCATTGCTGTTTTAGTATAAACTAGAGTTAAAAGAGAAAACATGAATGAAGTCAGGAAATGTTTTAAAAATAGGTGGCAGTTTATCGATAACTATGAGGCTCATCCTAATGGTAGAATATGGTTGTTATGGGATGATAAAAAAAGTTAGAGTACTGAAGAGGGAAGTGACAGATCAAATGCTATTGTGTGAAGTAACTGGTAGTAGTAAGGAATTGTTGTGTTGGTTGACTGCTATCTATGCTGGGAATCAGTTGAAGGTGAGAAAGGTTCTCTTGAAGGATATAGAAAAATCTCAGAAAATAGTTGCAGGGCCTTGGTTTTTATTAGGGGATTTCAACAATGTCATCGGTATAAATGATAGACTGGGAGGCAAGGATGTCCAGGCTAGTGAGTACTGGGAACTTGAACAAATAATGATGACTGTTGAACTGAGTGAATGCATATCAACGGGAGACTTCTACACTTGGTTGAATAGACAGGTGGGAGGTATCATTTATTCAAGAATTAATCGAGGAATGGGAAATTCATAATGGTTTCTGAGATTCCCCGAGTCTGTAGTAGAAATTATGGAGACAGGGATGGCAGACCATGCATTACTCAGGGTGAAGCTATTTGAAGACAAGGGGAGGAGACCTAGACAGTTTAAATTTTTTAAACTGCCCGCTAGAAAGGGAGGACGTTCTGGAGACTATTAAGGAAAGCTGGGAGAAACCAGTAAATGGTATGCCTATGTACGTGGTATGGATGAAGTTACATAGGCTCCAGCAAGACTTAAAACTGGTCATGAAACAGGTTGGTGGGGTGAAAAGAAAGCTGGAGCAGTCTAGGGAAGAGTTAAGTGAAGCCCAACGAAACTTGATGAATGATAGGCTGGATAAGGATAAAGTACCGAGGGTTATAAACTATATAGAAGAAGTTTACAAGTGGGGTGGAATAGATGAGAAAATAGCAAAACAGAAATCGAAGATGGATTGGCTACAGTTGGGTGATGGGACAACTCGTATTTCCATGCACCGGTGAAGTCAAAAAACAAGGCAGCAGGTATTCTGAAAATTGAAAATGAGGATGGAAGTGTGACAACTGAACAAGAGGAAATAGAAGCAGAGATACTCAGTTTCTATGAGAACCTGATTGGCAGGACAAGTACCAGATTAGAAGGCATTGATGTCGAGGTCATGAGGAATGGAAAAACACTGAAGAACGAAGACAGAAGGAAGCTGATTGCAGAGGTTAGTGAGAAGGAGATATATGCGGCCTTGAAGGGAATAGGTAACATGAAAGCACCGGGTTGTGACGGGTTTAATGCGAGATTCTTCAAAGTAAACTGGGGAGTGGTGAAGGATGATTTCGTTAAAGCATTGATGGATTTCTTTGATTCAGGGAGGATACACAGAGCTGCAAACAACACTTTAGTTACCCTAATTCCGAAAAGTCCCACGGAAAGCAAGGTGAAGAATTACAGGCCCATATCTTGTGTTTCAACAATATACAAGGTGATCTCTAAAGTAATGACGAATCGGCTGAGCAAGGTAATTGGAGAAGTAGTGCAAATTAACCAGGATGCCTTTATCCTCGGGAGAAGTATTCACGACCATATTATGGTGGTCTATGAATTTCTTAGAGGTTACAACAGAAAAGGAGAAACCCCAGGATGTGTTATACAAATGGATATACATAAAGCTTTCGACACTGTCGAATGGGAAGCACTTGAGGATATCATGAAGGAGATAGGAATACCTGAGAAATTTGTGAGATGGGCTATGGTGGATGTGAAAACAGTGTCATATAGATACAATGTCAATGGGCACACTATTAGGTTTCTTCAGGCAAAGCGGGGACTAAGGAAGGGAGACCCCCTCTCGCCACTGTTATTCGTACTCATTATGGAATACATGACAAGGTGCTTACAGGATTGCAGCAAGAAGGCTGGGTTTAAGTTCCATCCAAACTATGAGCTTCTGCAGCTGGATAGCATCAGCTTTGCGAATGATGTCCTGCTTCTATCAAAGGGAGAGGCAGATTCTGTCAACGTTCTGATGAGGGCATACCAGAAATTTGAGCAATCCATTGGGCTCAGATTCACCAGGAACAAATGCAACGTGTACTTTGGCAATGTGGCACAGGACCAGAGAGGAAGGATACTGGAGCTGACAGGGTTCACAGGATGGCAACTTCCATTCAGGTATCTTGGCATCCCTTTAGCTAGTAGAAAGCTAACAATCATATGTGTCATCCCTTGATTGAGAAAATAATTGAACGAATTAAGCACTGGAGTGCTAAGCTGTTGAATTACTCGGGTATACTACAGTTGATTAAAAGTGTGATCTTCTCTGTTGTTAATTACTGGCTGCAAGTGTTTCCTTTGCCGAAACCAGTATTTAAACACATAGAGGCCCTATGTTGTACCTACCTTTGGTGTGGAGGGGAGACGATTTCCAAAAAGTCACCAGTGGCTTGGGAAAAACTATGTGGCAGGAGGAAAGCTAGGGGAGTAGGTTTAATCTCATTGCAGGAATGGAGTATGGAAAGCGAGAGTAAAACCTTATGGAATGTTTGTAGAAAGGCAGACATGCTATGGATACGCTGGCTTCATGCGTATTACATAAAGGAAAGGGATAGACTGAGTGCTAAAATCCAAACCAATGCATCTTGGACTATCAAAAGTCTGGGTAAATGAAGGGGCAGAGTACTGAACTTAGAGGTGTGGCAGAAGTAAGAAGGGCTTAAAACGTTCAGTATCAGGCGTGTTTATAAGGAGCTGAAGCAGGGGCAACCAGAAATGGTTTGGAGAAAAATCCTTTACAAAAACTATGCACGGGAAAAATTTACTGTCTGGATGTGCTATTTTCAGAGATTGGCAAATAAAGACAGATTGGCCAAGTTCGGCATAGGCACAGATAGAAAGTGAAGTTTATGCGGCAGGGAGGAAACGATACAGCATATGTTTTTTGCTTGCCCTGAAACGAAGAAAATATGGAGGGACCTGCTGCGATGGCTGAAGATGGCAAGGGAACCTAGTACGTGGGATGAGGAGATAGCATGGCTGATGCAAAAATGTCGATGCAAGGGAAGAAAAGTCCAGGTCCTGAAGATGGCAGTAGCGGAAACAATTTACTGGACGTGGAAGAGGAGAAATGAAGTGTGCTTCTATAAACAGGAGAGAAAAAACATTGTAAGTAAAATTATAGAGTGTGTAGTATATAGAGCTTGAGTTAAACCAAAGTTGAAAGCGTTATGTGCTCAGCTTGTGGTAGATTTTGATTGATATATGGCCTTTGTGACACGGGGTTTGTGCATATTTTGAAAAGAAATGGAAGTTTTACCGAGTTCCAAAAAAATGGGGACATACCATACCTTGAAATATGCCAGGTGAGGAATCGCCGGATACTCTACTGCAAAGGAGAGAAAACTGGAGAAAAGAAGGCTTCGATGAACAGGAGAAGGGCAGCGCCCTTTCTTTTCTCTTGAGAGCGTTTTTAGTCTGTGTGTCCGTGAAGGTTACACTTGGGTTTGAGAGGTGAAGGGTCCAGTGTCGATTCCAGAGATGAGAGTTTGAGTGGAGGATTCGAAAGGTGAAGGTTTCATTTGACAATTCGAGAGGTAGTGTGTTCGAGAGGTAGTGGGTTTGAGAGGTACAGGTTCGAGAAGTGAAGGTTACATTGGACAATTCGAGAGGTGGCAGGTTTGAGAGGTAGTGGTTTCTAGAGGTGAAGGTTCCATTGGACAATTCGAGAGGTGAGAGTTCGAGAGGTGATGGTTCTAGTGAAGAGAGGTATCCATTCAAGAGGTGATGGTTCAAGTGAAGAGAGGCGATGGTTCTATTGGAGGTTTGAGAGGTGAAGGTTCCGAGAGGCAGTGGGTTCGAGTTGAGGGTTCCATTGGACAATTTAAGAGCTAATGGGTTCGTTTGGTACTGGTTCGAGAGGTACGTGTTCGAGATGTTAAGGTTAGGGGTTCCATTGGACAATTCGAGCGGTAGTGGAATCGAGAGGAAAGGGTTCGAGAGGAAAAGGTTCGAGATAAGGGTTTGAGAGGTAAGGGTTCCCAACCATGTGCGTCTACAGGTGCTAGTCAAGTGGCTTCCCAAAACGACATTGTTTTGGCCATTTAAAAAAATTCCACCCAACCCCATTGTTGACACAAATGGTTGTCAGGGGTAGAAGGGTAATTTTGCAGAAATGCAAATTTCATCACCTTCCCAACCATGTGCGTCTACAGGTGTTGGTCAAGTGGCTGCCCAAAACGATGTCATTTTGGTCATTCACAAAAAAATTCCTCCCAACCCCACTGTTGACCCAAATGGTCGTCAGGGGTAGAAGGGTAATTTTGCATATATGAAAATTTCATCATTTTTCCATCCATGCGTGTCTACAGGTTCGAGAGCATCTTGGAGGTTTGAGAGGTGAAGGTTCCATTGGATCATTTGAGAGGTGAAGGTTCCAGTGGAGGTTCGAGAGGTGAGAGTTCGAGTGGAGAATTCGAGTGTTACTGGTTCGGGAGGAGTTTGAGTGGTGAGGTTTAAGAGGAGGATTCGAGAGGTGAAGGTTCCAGTGGAGGTTCTAGAGGTGAATGTTCCAGTGGAGGTTCAAGAGGTGAATGTTCCAGTGGTACAAGTTCGAGAGGTGAGGGTTTCACAAGAGGTTCGAGAGGTGAAAGTTTCAGTGGAGGTTCGAGGTGAAGGTTTTAGTGGAGGTTCGAGAGGTGAGAGTTCGAGTGGAGGCTTCGGCTGGTACTTGTTCGAGAGGTGAAGGTTCCAATGGAGTTCGAGAGGTGAAGGTTCCAATGGAGGGGTTCGAGGGGTGAGGGTTCCAGTGGATGTTCGAGAGGTGAAGGTTCTAGTGGAGGTTTAAGATGTGAAGGTACCCGTTGAGGTTTGAAAGGTGAGAGTTCGAGTCGAGGTTCGAGTGAATGGTTCAAGAGGTACTGGTTGGAGAGGTGATGTTCGAGAGGTACTCTCTGGTTTGAGAGGTGAAGGTTCCAGTGGAAGGGTTCGAGAGGTGGAGGTTCGAGAGGTAGGGGTTTGAGAGGTGAAGGTTCCAGTGGAGAGTTCGAGGGGTACTGGCTTGAGAGGTGAAGGTTCCAATTGTTCCAGTGGAGAGTTCGAGTGGTACTGGTTCGAGAGGTGAAGGTTCCAATGAAGGGTTCCAGTGGTACTAGTTCGAAAAGTAAAGGTTTCAGTGGAGGATTCAAGAGGTGAAAGTTTCAGTAGAAGTTCGAGAGGTGAAAGTTTCAGTGGAGAGGTAAAGGTTTGAGAGGTACTGGTTCGAGAGGTAAAGTTTTCAGTGGTACTAGTTCCAGAGGTACTGATTCAGTTAGTGAGGTTCGAGAGGTGAAGATTTCAGTAGTACTAGTTCGAGAGGTATTGGTTTGAGAGATACATGTTTGAGAGGTGATGGTTTGACAGGTACAGGTTCGAGAGGTACTGTTTTGAAAGGTACATGTTCGAGAGGTACTATTTTGAAAGTTACTGTTTTGAGAGGTATAGGTTCGAGAGGTTCTTGTTTGAGAGGTGCTTGTTTGAGAGGTGCTTATTTGAGAAGTACATGTCAGAGTGGTAAATGATTTAATTTTCCATATAGTGTTTCAAAAGTAGTCAATTAAATTTTTTGGGTAATATGCAAATATAACCATATATGTTGAGAAAAGTGCAAATATAACCCTGATTTATTTTTTAGTGCAAATATGACCTATCTATTACACATAAGTGCAAATATAACCCTAAAGCCACTATTCCGACATTGACTGGCCATTTCCGGCCATTGACCGATCGGAAATGACCAAAATACCCTTATAACCTAATACAAAATTTTAAAAGATAAAAATACCCCCACCACCAATCCACCACCACCAATCTGCCACCACCACCAATCCGCCTGCCACCACCTGAGCCCATCCCAGCCACCAGCCACACCACCACCAATCTGCCGGTCACCACCTAAGCCCATCCCCGCCACCAGCCACACCACCACTAATCCACCTGCCACCACCTGAGGCCATCCCCACCACCAGCCACACCAGCCACACCACCACCAATCCGCCTGCCACCACCTGAGCTTATCCCCGTCACTAGCCACCATCACCTGAGCCCATCCCCGCCACCAGCCACCACAACCTAAGCCCATCCCCCGCCACCAGCCACACCACCACCAATCCGCCTGCCACCACCTGAGCCCATCCCCGCCACCAGCCACCACCACCTGAACCCATCCCCGCCACCAACCACACCACCACCAATCCGCCTGCCACCACCTGAACCCATCCCCGCCACCAGCCACACCACCACCAATCCGCCTGCCAACACCTGAGCCCATCCCCGCCACCAGCCACACCACTACCAATCCGCCTGCCACCACCTGAGCCCATCCCCGCCACCAGCCACACCAACACCAGCCACCACCACCTGAGCCCATCCCCACCGCCACCACCTGAGTCCATCCCCAGCGCCACCACCTGAGCCCATCCCAACCGCTACTACCTGAGCCTATCCTCGCCGCCACTACCTGAGCCCATCCCCGCACCTCTGACCACCAACCCCAAACTTTGCCGCCGCTCAACGCCACCCACAGCAAACCCTAGCGCCACCTCGTGCCACCACCTGCCCCGAACCCTAGCACCACCTTGCACCACCCCACCATAGTGCCACCAACCCCAAACTCCTCGCCATTGCCGCATCTTCCTCTGCCCTATCCCCGCCTCCACCATCACCAAGCCCCGAATCCACAACACCATCGGTGAACCCCTAGCCGCGAGCTCTCCGCCACCACCATCTGCAGATTGGATTCAGAGAGGGAAGGAGTTTGGAGCGGGGAAGGAAGGAAAGAGAAAAGGAAAGAGAAAAGAAATGACGAAAAGAGAAAAGAGAATGGAGCGGAAGAAAGAGAAAAGGAAAGAGAAAAGGGGGTAAGGGAGTAATATTATCATTTGATAAATGGGAGTTTTTCAGTTTTTTTAAAAAATCATCAGGGGCAAATTGGCCATTTCACTGTATTTCGACCTCAAACCAGCTAAAAATATTATATTTGCACATAACCTGAATAGATAGGGTTATATTTTCACTTTCAAATAGCGCAGGGTTATATCTGCACTTTCTTCAATTATATAGGGTTATATTTGCACTTTTCTCAATTTTTTTTCAAAAAGCAACTCGATGGATAACGGAACACTGTATAAAAGCAATATTTTTCTATGCCAATAACCCTTGTTTGTTGTATATTGTAATGAAAACAAATCATTTAAATGTATCCAGTAATGTTTTTTGTTTAAATTTGTGAGATAAGACTTTTAACTCTGGTTGCAATCCACAAAGTCAATACTGAATGCATTTATTGTTATCAAACTAAAAATATTCACCCTAAAACCCACAGCAAATCCTCGGCTGCGGCCTCCTAACTGCTGAGGCATCCCCGTCCCCAATGGGGGAGGAAGCTGCTGAGGCATCCCCGTCCCTAATGGAGGAGGAAGCTGCTGAGGCGTCCCCATCCCCAATGGAGGAGGAAGCTGCTGAGGCGTACCCATCCCCAATGGAGGAGGAAGCTGCTGAGGCGTACCCATCCCCAATGGAGGAGGAAGCTGCTGAGGCGTACCCGTCCCCAGTGGAGGAGGAAGCTGCTGAGGCGTACCCGTCCCCAATGGAGGAGGAAGCTGCTGAGGCGTACCCGTCCCCAATGGAGGAGAAAGCTGCTGAGGCGTACCCGTCCCCAATGGAGGAGGAAGCTGTTGAGGCAGCCTCCTCCTCCTCCTCCACCACCTCAATGGGAATGCCTCCTCCTCCTCGAAAGGGGGGGCCTCAGCAGCCTCCTCCTCGAATGGAGAGGCCTCAGCAGCCTCCTCCTCCTCGAATGGGGAGGCCTCAGCAGCCTCCTCCTCCTCCAATGGGGAGTACTCTCCTCCCCGAATGGGGAGTACTCAGCAGCCTCCTCCTTCTCGAATGGGGAGTACTCAACAGCCTCCTCCTCGAATGGGGAGTACTCAACAGCTTCCTCCTCGAACGAAGACCGCGGTGGAGAAGCAGAGGAGGTGGCGAGAGAGGAGGGAGGACGTGGTGGAGAAGAAGACGAGGTGGTGTCGGGCGGCGAAAGACGCTGGCTGAGAAGAAAGAGGACGACGACCGTTTAGGGTTTAGGCTGAAAATGGAGGGATGAAGAAGATGAGGGGTCTAGGGTGCAATTTTAAAGTTTTAAATGAAAAATTAATATTTTAAGCTGAAAAATGTAATTAAAATTGAAAATTTAACTTTGAAAAATTAAATATTATAAATTGAAAAAACTTTGGAATTAAAATGAAAAAAATTTAAAATTTAAAAATTGTATAGTTTAAATTTTAAAATGAAAAATATTTTAATTATTAACTTCTAGTCGATGTGTTACTTCGTCAGGCAACATCTGAATCGCTCATATCGACAATCTTATTTTTTCGGCCCCGATTGCAAATACAATATATCCTCAGGGGTACATTTTTATTTTTTTGTATGACCCCATGACAAGTTCAAATCGTACATGACTTGCAGTCCGTTGCAGGTAGGAATAAGCTTCAATGTGACTTGGAAACACATTTGTGGTTGTAAATGGTGAGTAACCATTCTCCCCTGCAATTGCTCCATATGACTCGTTGTCATCCTTAAACAACAATAAATATCATGTAATTAGTATCACTCAAATATACTACCAAAATGGCTTGATGTCATAAATCATTCAATAACAAGTAAAATATATAGGGCGTAATATTTTTTAATAAGTGCATAAAAGATACATACCCATATTTAAAGGGAAGGAGAACGGCGGCCGGAGAGGGAAGGAGAACGGCGGGGAGAGAAGGGACGCCGGAGAGGAAAGGAGAACGACAGGGAGAAGACCAGGTGAGAACGGAGGGCGGAGAGGAAAGGAGAAGAAATGGAGAGAAGGAGAACGGTCGGGAGAAGAAAGGACTGGTGCGCCGCGGTCAGAGAAGAAAGGAGACGGTCCGCCGCCACCGGAGAAGGTCCAGCACCACCACTTCCTATAGCTGTTAATTAACATTAAAAGCCATTAATTAACATTAATCCCCCCAATTAATCATCACCGATTGATAATTATTTGCTAATGATAATAGGCAAATCTTGGGAAAGACGGTCTTTCCATATTAATTCGAATAATAAAAGGTAAAAGGTCTTAGTTGCAACATTAAAAATTTAGTATGCAACATGTAGTAGTTATAAAATTTATAACCCGATTCATGCAACCCAAAAATTTTATCTTAATTTCTTCTAATTTACACTTTAAACCTTGGTGTTTCCATGACTTATGGAAAGACCGTCTTTCAATAGACGCACTCATGATAATATCCTTAATTATCATTAATTACAATTTCATTTAAATTAATGTTAATATACATAAGTATTTAAATTGTATAAATACAGGGCGTAAAGTAAAATACAGGGTTATCACGTCATCTGCACTTATCAAGTAAAACATAGGAATTCACTATTTAGCTCTCATCTACCTCCATATTTCCTATTCTCCTTTCCAAGAGGTTATCACGTCTTCCCGTAACTTTTTATATATTCCCAATGCGGAAATCATGATCCGTAACTTCGGTGACCAGATGAAACTTTCATGTAAACCTCCATATTTGCAACGATCTTCCTACAAAATCTGCCTTTTGTGTATTACTCGATTCCCAAATAGTATGCGCGTGGTAATTACAACCGCGCGTCTCACTGTCCCTCCAACGCCACACTTTCAGAAGACGAACAGGCGATGACGTCTTCCCACAACTTTTTATATATTTACAATGCACAAATTATGATCCGTCACTTCAGTCACCATATTTTACCTCTCATCTGCCCCTCCATATCTCCTGTTCTCCTTTACTCTTCGTACAAAATTTGCCTTTCGTATTTCTCTTACGACCAACCATCGCTTTTATCCAGTAATCAGTAAGTTCTTTCATCCTTATTCTACTTGTATGTTGCACTTCCATCCCTCTTCTCTATCCTTTCATCCATATTATCATCGTTCGGTCTGACGAGGGTTCCGCCTCCGATAAAGTTTCCGCTGAAATTAGTCTCTCTAAGTGAGTCAGCCATTAGTACTCCGGATAAAATTCCTACCCACCCGGAATATATCCATTCCGAAGGATTCTAAGCCCGATGCAACATGCTGAGAAGACCGTATCTCATCCTCGTGTTACTACTCCTGAGGAAGAGGGGGTTGATTCTCTCTTACCACCAGTATACCATCTCAAAAAACTGTGGAAATTGGTTTCCGAGCATGGACAAACCTTACATGATGAGGTTTCTTACAAACGCAAAAATTCCCTTTTTTACCCTCCTTCAAGCCCAGAAGATAAAACGTTACGAAACTCCAGGAAACCATCCTTGCTTCAACACCATCGTTAGTCAACCTGTTATGTTATTATTTTATCAATTCTAGAGATCGTCAGGGGTAAATCCGCTGTGGGTTTCACAGAGGACTTAAAGAATTTCAGTGAGTTTCACTTAGCTAACTCCTTTTCTTTTACCAATTTCAGTGGGTTTCACAGAGGACTTAAAGAAGCAAAGGTCATGGAAGCATAATCAAAGTCAATCCCTGGGGGTACTTGATCCTTCGCATCAACCTTCCACCCACACAGCTCCGGTGTTAGGACTCCATTCCTGAACCAGACCTCGGAAGAGCACTTATGAAAATTCAACCTGCTGAAGATGTTCAACCACAAACCCTGCCCTTTCCGAGTGATGCAGTACCTGTATTAGAATTGAAGCATCACCTTTCAAAAATTGCCTCCAATCCCAAGGTTATTTTCCATTCTCTCTCCTAATTTTCAATTTTTACTCCAACTCAGCTGACTCGTTTGACCAAGGCTTGTAGAATTTACCACGACAACCAGTATGCTTTCCATTGGCGACGAAAGCCTTCGTGAGGATCTAAACAAAAAAGATGCCGAAATTTTACAACTAAAGGAATGTCTCGAAAAGAAGCAGAAAATGCTCTAACAAAAACAACTGTGGGAGACTGAGAGGCATGGATGGTTGACAGAAAGGAACACCCCGACTAAAGCGGTTGAAGCTGCAGCAGATAAAATTCAATCTGCAGAGAAGAACCTTACACAGGTTACAGGCACCCCTCCTCAACAAGATTCCCTAATCACTCACGTGGAAGAAATGATTGCTTCCACATCAAGGGAGGATAATCCTAAGGTTGGTCCCTCGAAGGAAAATTCCCCCTGTTTGAATCCTGCTTGAAACAAATGTTCAATACACTTAGAGGTTCCCATATTGTTAAGATTTGTCTCTATCTCTTCCACCTCTTCCAGCTCTATGACAGTCGCCTTTTGGATATCCTTCATTTGTTCTTTAATAGGGTATTCCGTAGAAATTACGGTGTCAGTCTGACACCGTTTCTTCGTTGAAGGTTCGAATGGGCCCCTTGAGGATGACCTAGTGCTTCTCTGGCGTTTTGAGGAAGATCCTAGGTTATTTCTGCTTGATGGGACCAGGTGTCGTTCAGGCTCTTTTGCGGCAGTTTTTGTGATCGAGTCGCACAACCACCACTGGAGGGGGTAAACCCCTTTACTTTTAGTTCTGCTATCCAATCGAGAATCATTTCCAAAGCCTTCTTTTGTTGAGGAGTCACATTCTCATTAACTTTGACCTCTTCCATCCAGCGGTGTGCAGCTTTTAATAGAAATTTTGGAAGATGGCCTTTGCTAATCGAAGGGGAAGAAGGAATGCCGTGGTAAAGCAAATGAGCACGAAGGCTTATTTTGTGTGTGGCGATTTCCTCCTCTATTTCTGTTGATTGCACCTTCCAAGCTTCGATTTCCCCAGCCAGTTTGGTGTTTTCTGATAAAAGAGATTCCACCAAAGAGGCATCTTCAGGTGGAGGGCTGTCTCGAGGGATTTGAGGGGCTAAAGTGGGTTCAGTTGTTGAAGGGATGTCCTCAGCAGCTGCTATTTTCCAAGCGAGCAAGTCATCCTCGAGGCTGGTCACTTTTTCTTGAGCTAACAGATAACGTTCGACAGCTGAATTTCTCTGGGCTACCAGTTTACGATTTTCGCAAATGCAACCGATTAAACGCCCTTCTACTAAACAGCCTGGTTGTAGCGGCGAGGCATGATTTCAAAGAAACAAATTTCAAATAAATCTCACGCATCATTTGTTCTAGTTGTTTATCACCATCATCAGAACGGTTGCCCTTTTCCACGAGGTAGCATGATCCCTTGAAGGGAGGATGATCTTTAGATTGCCAGAGCTTCATCTCTGCCCCAAGGTTGTGAAGCTTGTCCTTCAACAAGTCTTTCTCTTGATTGCATTTGCAAACATCTCGAAGTGCAATGAGCAGCTGTTTATTTGTGTGATCCAGTTTTTTTGGGCACCTGAAAGCTCTTTGCAAGCGCTTTCGAGTACCATTTTCATTGAATTGTGCTTATGAAAGAAAACAAAGGTAAAATCTAATAAGTGGATATTTCAATTTGTTTAAATTCAAAGTGAAACAGGGGGGAATTTTCCTTCGAGGGACCAACCTTAGGATTATCCTCCCTTGATGTGGAAGCAATCATTTCTTCACATGAGTGATTAGGGAATCTGGTTGAGGAGGGGTGCCTGTAACCTGTGTAAGGTTCTTCTCTGCAGCTTGAATTTTATCTACTTCAGCTTGAACCGCTTTAGTCGGGGTGTTCCTTTCTGTCAACCATCCATGCCTCTCAGTCTCCCACAGTTGTTTTTGTTAGAGCATTTTCTGCTTCTTTTCGAGACATTCCTTTAGTTGTAAAATTTTGGCATCTTTTTTGTTTAGATCCTCACGAAGGCTTTCGTCGACAATGGAAAGCATACTGGTTGTCATTTCGTGGTAAATTCTACAAGCCTTGGTCAAACGAGTCAGCTGAGTTGGAGTAAAAATTGAAAATTAGGAGAGAGAGAATGGAAAATAACCTTGGGATTGGAGGCAATTTTTGAAAGGTGATGCTTCAATTCTAATGCAGGTACTGCATCACTCGGAAAGGACAGGGTTTGTGGTTGAACATCTTCAGCAGGTTGAATTTTCATAAGTGCTCTTCCGAGGTCTGGTTCAGGAACGGAGTCCTAACACCGAAGCTGTGTGGGTGGAAGGTTGATGCGAAGGATCAAGTACCCCAGGGATCGACTTTGATTCTGCTTCCATGGCCTTTGCTTCTTTAAGTCCTCTGTGAAACCCACTGAAATTGGTAAAAGAAAAGGAGCTAGCTAAGTGAAACCCACTGAAATTTTTTAAGTCCTCTGTGAAACCCACAGCGGATTTACCCCTGACGATCTCTAGAATTGATAAAATAATAACATAACAGGTTGACTAACGATAGTGTTGAAGCAAGGATGGTTTCCTGGAGTTTCGTAACGTTTTATCTTCTGGGCTTGGAGGAGGGTAAAAAAGGGAATTTTTGCGTTTGTAAGAAACCTCATCATGTAAGGTTTGTCCATGCTCGGAAACCAATTTCCACAGTTTTTTGAGATGGTATACTGGTGGTAAGAGAGAATCAACCCCCTCTTCCTCAGGAGTAGTAACACGAGGATGAGATACGGTCTTCTCAGCATGTTGCATCGGGCTTAGAATCCTTCGGAATGGATATATTCCGGGTGGGTAGGAATTTTATCCAGAGTACTAATGGCTGACTCACTTAGAGAGACTAATTTCAGCGGAAACTTTATCGGAGGCGGAACCCTCGTCAGACCGAACGATGATAATATGGATGAAAGGATAGAGAAGAGGGATGGAAGTGCAACATACAAGTAGAATAAGGATGAAAGAACTTACTGATTACTGGATAAAAGCGATGGTTGGTCGTAAGAGAAATACGAAAGGCAAATTTTGTACGAAGAGTAAAGGAGAACAGGAGATATGGAGGGGCAGATGATGAGAGGTAAAATATGGTGACTGGAGTGACGGATCATAATTTGTGCATTATAAATATATAAAAAGTTGTGGAAAGACGTCATCGCCTGTTCGTCTTCTGAAAGTGTGGCGTTGGAGGGACAGTGAGACGCGCGGTTGTAATTACCACGCGCATACTATTTGGGAATCGGGTAATACACAAAAGGCAGATTTTGTAGGAAGATCGTTGCAAATATGGAGGTTTACATGAAAGTTTCATCTGGTCACCGAAGTTACGGATCATGATTTCCGCATTGGGAATATATAAAAAGTTACGGGAAGACGGGATAACCTCTTGGAAAGGAGAATAGGAAATATGGAGGTGCAGATGAGAGCTAAATAGTGAATTCCTATGTTTTACTTGATAAGTGAAGATGACGTGATAACCCTGTATTTTACTTTACGCCCTGTATTTATACAATTTAAATACTTATGTATATTAACATTAATTTAAATGAAATTGTAATTAATGATAATTAAGGATATTATCATGAGTGCGTCTATTGAAAGGCGGTCTTTCCATAAGTCATGAAAACACCAAGGTTTAAAGTGTAAATTAGAAGAAATTAAGATAAAATTTTTAGGTTGCATGAATCGGGTTATAAATTTTATAACTACTACATGTTTCATACTAAATTTTTAATATTGCAACTAAGACCTTTTACCTTTTATTATTCGAATTAATATGGAAAGACCGTCTTTCCCAAGACTTTGCCTATTATCATTAGCAAATAATTATCAATCGGTAATGATTAATTGGGGGGATTAATGTTAATTAACGGCTTTTAATGTTAATTAACGGCTTTTAATGTTAATTAACAGCTATAGGAAGTGGTGGTGCTGGACCTTCTCCGGTGGCGGCGGACCGTCTCCTTTTTTCTCTGGCCGCGGCGCACCAGTCCTTTCTTCTCCCGACCGTTCTCATTCTCTCCATTTCTTCTCCTTTCCTCTCCGCCCTCCGTTCTCCTGGTCTTCTCCCTGTCGTTCTCCTCCGTTCTCCTGGTCTTCTCCCTGTCGTTCTCCTTTCCTCTCCGGCGTCCCTTCTCTCCCCGCCGCTCTCCTTCCCTCTCCGGCCGCCGTCCTTCTTCCCTTTAAATATGGGTATGTATCTTTTATGCACTTATTAAAAAATATTACGCCCTATATATTTTACTTGTTATTAGAATGATTTATGACATCAAGCCATTTTGGTAGTATATTTGAGTGATACTAATTACATGATATTTATTGTTGTTTAAGGATGACAACGAGTCATATGGAGCAATTGCAGGGGAGAATGGTTACTCACCATTTACAACCACAAATGTGTTTACAAGTCACATTGAAGCTTATTCCTACCTGCAACGGACTGCAAGTCATGTACGATTTGAACTTGTCATGGGGTCGTACAAAAAAATAAAAATGTACCCCTGAGGATATATTGTATTTGCAATCGGGGCCAAAAAAATAAGATTGTCGATATGAGCGATTCAGATGTTGCCTGACGAAGTAACACATCGACTAGAAGTTAATAATTAAAATATTTTTCATTTTAAAATTTAAACTATACAATTTTTAAATTTTAAATTTTTTTCATTTTAATTCCAAAGTTTTTTCAATTTATAATATTTAATTTTTCAAAGTTAAATTTTCAATTTTAATTACATTTTTCAGCTTAAAGTGGAGAGGTAAAGGTTTGAGAGGTACTGGTTCGAGAGGTAATGTTTTTAGTGATACTAGTTCAAGAGGTACTGATTCAGTTAGTGAGGTGAAGATTTCAGTAGTACTAGTTCGAGAGGTATTGGTTTGAAAGATACATGTTTGAGAGGTGATGGTTTGAAAGGTACAGGTTCGAGAGGTACTGTTTTGAAAAGGTACATGTTCGAGAGGTACTGTTTTGAGAGTTGATGTTTTGAGAGGTATAGGTTTGAGAGGTGCTTATTTGAGAAGTACATGTTAGAGAGGTAAATGATTTAGTTTTCCATATAGTGTTTCAAAAGTAGTCAATTACATTTTTCAAAAAGCAACTCGATGTATAACGTAACACTTATAGAACACTATATAAAAGCAATATTTTTCTATGCCAATAACCCTTGTTGTAAATTGTAATGAAAACAAATCATTTAAATGTATCCAGTAATGTTTTTTGTTTAAAATTGTTTGAATTTGTGAGATAAGACTTTTAACTCTGGTTGCAATCCACAATGTCAATACTAAATGCATTTATTGTTATCAAACTAAAAATATTCACCCTAAAACCCATAGCAAATACTCGGCTGCAACCTCCTAGCTGCTAAGACATCCCCGTCCCCAATGGAGGAGGAAGCTGCTGAGGCATCCCCGCCCCCAATGGAGGAGGAAGCTGCTGAGGCATCCCCGCCCCCAATGGAGGAGGAAGCTGCTGAGGCGTCCCCGTCCCCAATGGAGGAGGAAGCTACTGAGGCGTCCCCGTTCCCATTGGGGACAGGATGCCTCAGCAGGTTCCCCCTCCATTGGGGACAGGATGCCTCAACAGGTTCCTCCTCCATTGGGAACGGGGACGCCTCAGCAGCCTCCTCCACCTCGAATGGGGAGGCCTCAGCACCCTCATCCTCCTCGAATGGGGAGGCCTCAGCACCATCCTCCTCCTCAAATGGGGTGAGAGAAGAGATAAGTATATATAGATATCATCTAAACCCTAGATGCATTGGGCTTGGGCCAATAAAATGATGGACAGAAAACAAAGGCTAGTATGGAGAAAACATTTATTTGAGCCAATTCCACGGGTCCAACTACAAGTGGTTTACCACTTTCTTTCTTTTTTTTTACCGAATAAAATATCACTGAAAAAACCAAACTTGACACAGATTTTTGGGTCTAAAGCTAATAATAAAAGCAGGACCCATTTGAAAATCACCATTTCCCACATATCCAGAAAAGGAGAAAAAAAGGATAACTAAAAGAAATGAAAGAGAAAGACAGATATTAGAAAGCTAAAAGAAAAAAACTAGAAACAAAATTAAAACCGGCAAACAAAACAACCTCAGGACACTAAGCACAAAACTACACCAAAAACACATTCATAACAGTACCTTCGAAGTTCAAAAAAGAAGCATGGCCATCCCATATTCGGCCGTCGGTACCTTCGTTGTTTATGTATGTAACCTTCAAATTTGGCGATGGAGCGCTAAACCCCGCTTTTACCTTTGTACCGCATGACATCCCAGATCTGCCGAGGTAGACCGCTGAAACTTATATTCGATCGGAGGATGGGCTCTTCCGGTCCCGTCGTCGGCCAGACTTTGTTCAAGGGTTCGAGGGCTCGATGTTCAAAAGTATTTCCCATCAACTTGAACCTCCACTTTGACATGATGACTACCACCGGCCGCAGAGGGTTTAACAACAGTAGCAAATTGGGGGCACAGCAAAGCAAATGCTTTAGACAATGATGTGCTACTATTAGGACTTCTCTTCATAAACTGATCAAGTACGGGGCTCGCATTCAACACCACCTTTGTGTCAATTATGTATGGGAAATACTTTTGAAAGGTCGCTGCATATTCTTTGGCAGTTGGAGGAAGGGGAGCTATAAATTTTCTACATATGTGTGCAATATCTGCATTATTCGAGAATATAAGTGAAACTGAAATAAGAATGAAATATGTAAATCAGTATAAATCTTTTACTAGAAAGTCACATACCAGGAAAGCTATTGTGGCCAACGATAAACTTTTTCTCTGAGGCAAGGAGATCAATAACCTGCCGAAATCCAATGGCTCCTTTGATCTTCATTTCTAATTCCTTCTTATGGCAATCCTTCACTTTTCTCTGGAATATGGATCACATGGGAAACCGTTGAATCATTGATTACATTGGATGGTTTGAAACCATTGATAAAACAGTCAGTAACATTTAGAACTAGTGATTGGTATCCAAATTTAATTCTTCAACATCAAAGCATAACAATGAGCAAATAGCAGGAGACCTAATTTCAACTGAACCCTTACTCCTTACCAGAAGCAAGTCTTTATCACTCCTTGAATCAGTATATACAATCAGCTGCTGTTGGGAGGAATCTTCATCAGTCACAGAGACATAGACCAGATCCTTAAAATGATTCTTAATTATCTACAATGTAAAAATTTTTGAGCATTAGGTATCATGAAGAGGCAGTAATTCATGGTAAAAAAATTCTCAGGGAATATAAAAAAACTCCACTTGAATTATATGCAACCCACAAAGACACAAGTAACAAAATCTAGCTAACTTAGAAGGAAAGGAACAAAAAGCACGCATTACCAACTGAATCAACCTTAGTTGATGAGAAGTAAACCCAATGAGCTCAAGGGCGACTGCTTGCCCTTGAAGAAAACAGTTTTCGGTCGGATGTACGACTGCTTGCCGGCTGACTGATTATCGACCCAAATGGTCCGGGTCCATATGGGTCGGTTTAAACGGGTCGGTCATCTTGAACAAGCCCACGGGTCGGTCATCTTGAACAAGCCCACTGAATCAGCCTAGAGCATTTCTGTGTCAATAAATCTGAAAACCCTAACATCAAGAAGAAAGGTTAGGGGAGGGAGGCAAAACCTAGAGGAAATGAAGAGGTGAGAGAAGAGATGAGAAGTATATGTAGATATCATCTAAACCCTAGATGCATTGGGCTTGGGCCAATAAGATGATGGATAGAAAACAAAGGCTAGTATGGAGAAAACATTTATTTGGGCCAATTCCATGCATTGTGAATACTAGCTCAAATATGTAACAGTTCTAGATCATCGAGCTCTCTTAAGCATTCTCTCAACCAAAATTTTCTGCTGTACATCACTCACAGACTCGGACTTCATTATTGCATTTGCAACCAGGATTATGGTAGCTGGAGATGCAGCATTGACCTAAAACAAAACGTAGTACGTCGGGTATTAGAAATAAGTCATTCACAGAACACTTTTACAAAGTATAATGAGCAAGATAAAGTAAGAAATATATACAACTCATACCCAAACACGCCCATTTAAGCCAACAGCAATCTCGAAGGAAACACCTTTCCCCAAAGCCTCTAACACGGAACACGTTAGTGTGCCTAACAACCTGCAGAAGAGCCAGAAATTAGCATCCTAGCCAAAATGACATCCCAAGAGTTAAGTGCAGTATACAGAAGTCTAGTTATGAAGCATTTCATTGATAGAATAGGCCCAAGTCTTACATCCGTGATAAGCCAGTCGTAGATTCAAACATATAACCATCTTTAAGCGGCCCAAATTCTGCAGCTTTTCCACTAGCTGTTGAGCATAAAAGAGCACATTTTCATCCAACAAGTTTCTAAATATTTATCAGTCGAATTTGCTCCAATACTGTCTAAGTCATTGATGTACTAACCATCCATGCATGAAAGCTCAGGGTTCATGCCGATGTTTGCTTTCACAACACGAACAAAAAGGAGTGTACCTACCTGAAATAAGGATCAGTCAGCCCAGATATTATAATATACTACTGTAGTCCCACTAGAATTATCTTACTTTGGTTTGCACAGTTTAAGAAAGTTTTTGAAAAAAGAAGAAAACATGTTCCCTCCGGGTCACATGAAGTGTCAGGTTTCTTCAAGGTACAACTTATTAATTTAAGTGATTCGAGTCAAGGTTCAACTCTTTTAACTATCTATCTATGAAATCCCGAAATTAAATTTCACACAAGTATTATATTGAAAGCTGAAAAGTGGATAATTTGAACAGTAGGAGCATGCCATAATGGGGGAAAATACTAGTACCGCAACCATGGTGAGAAGAACAAAAGGAAAAACAATCATAGTTGGACAGATGGACCGGGGGAGTAAACAAAATGGTAGAGTAAGTTTATAAACAAATATCTGTGTGCCTATCCACATCAGCACCACTACAATAGTGTAGAAGAAAATGAGAGAGTTGAAGTATAGTGTATCACTCCCTGTGCTCCACGTGAAGAGTCATGTTTCTCCGGTGAACACTTTAAATAACTAGTTATCAGAGTAAACAAACTCTTCTTAAACCATCTATCTATGATATTCTTTTTATAAGTACTATTAGTTGAAAATCAAATATAAGAAATATAGAACAATAATTTGTAAAACATGAAAAAATATTCTGTTAGATAATCACATTTTTTTTAATTAGGACTCTTTATGTGGAACAAACAACACTAGTTGAGAAATACGGCTTTTTTATGTAGGGCAGGAGGAATAACGTTTATGTCTCATAAATTACACTTGACAATAATGAATATGCAGAGCATACAGAGGGTGAATGTGGACAAATGGAGCGAAGGGAACATGTAATTTCTATTGCACATGTCACTGGGAAATAAACAAGTAAACCACCTGTCAACTATTACTCAGAATTATTTCTATGGTGGGTATTGACCATTCAAAAGCTCGATGTATTGAGTAAAGGGAAGGGAAATGCTATGAAATCAGAACCAACTTCAACGTGCCTGAGTTCCAGCCTCCTTTTTCCACAGAATGGCTCCCAGGTTTTAGAGATTTAAAGTAAAAAAACTAATCTTGTCTTGATCTAAAAGGCCACATAAAACCATGACTTGAACTGCTCAGAAATGTATGAATGCAGCTGACTAGCCATTTTGCAAATTCTGTTTACGTGTAAAAAATATATTCAACAGCATTGATTCAAAAAATAATAATTAAATTGCACCTCATATTTGGGTATGTTTCGTCTTGTTCCACCTTCGAAGGCAAGCACGGGTAGAAAAGCTAAAGCTGCTGCTTTAATATCCACAAAAAAGTTCTGCCACAGGTAAGTAGAACACCAGAAGACTAGTTAAGCAAAACATAGTCTAGGAAACAATGTGCAACTCTAAGTAGACTCCATAGAATATGTACTTTGCAATCTAATGTGAATAAAACTGAAGGTATCCAAAGTGCTTACATCTGCTCTACAATCCACAACTATTCCGAGAATTGTATCCCCAACACAAGGCACATACTGTGAATACAAGTACAAAAGTGAATAAGTCCCATTCATTGAAAGACAAACAAGATTATAAAAATCTGATGTATCAGAGATCAACATAAAAATAAAACTAAAGACTGAACAAGCATGAAACGAATTTCTAGAATCTTAGCTTCATTAACAAATAAAATCATTTCCTTGTTATCAGGGACACACAGAAGTACAAGATCAGAAAAACTTTATTCTACTATAGAAGAATTGTGAAAACAAAAACTTCACCATGCATTCCGAAAGCTCATTCTTATGGAATTTGAGAGTCATTAACTTACTCTTTTCTGTGAACTTTCAACCCAGTACTTGTTTGGTTTAGACAGCCTTAAGACTCCAGCTTTCATCACTGATACAGAATCACCATCCTGTTGAATATGAAAAGGTGAGTATAACTTGCCAATCATCATTTTCGGAACCCAAAAGCATTTACAAAGAACTGAACCAAATCTCAAAGTGCTTTATACTAATGATCCAACATAAATCTAGTCACATTTGCATACATGGACAAAAAAGTGAAAGCCATAATTAAATGTTTACTAAGAATCTTTTTTTGCATCATTAGTTTGATCAGAAGAACAAACTTAATTTTGCCAAAAAAACAAAATCAGATATTGTATACTTTCCCCACAGTTATGTAATTTATGTAGTTCAGAGAGAAAAAAAAGTAGAAGTAAACCAAACCATAAAATGATTAACAGGTGAGGAGCTATAGTTTCAAACTCAAGAACATCAGTGTCTACACACCCTACCTGACGAAGGCCTTCGAGCACTCGAGGGGGCATTCGAGTCACGAAGATGCTCGAGTGCTCGAACGGGACATTCGAGATATGGATATATTCGATTGCTCGAGGGGGCATTCGAGTCCTCGGTGCCTGGGCGCTACTCCCGGATGCATGACGCTGGTCTTCGAGCGCTCGAAAAGGGTTTCGAGTGCAGGAGGCGTTCGAAGGCTCGAGGAGGTTTTCCAGCGTAAGAGGTGTTCGAGTGCTCGACGGGGCATTCGAGTCATGGACGTGTTCGAGTGCTCGAATGGGTAAATTTCCTGGGCTGGCTTAGGTGGTTCTGGGCCGACTCTTCTGGACTAAATAGAGGGCTGATGTGTGTCCTCTCTTGGGCTGATTATATCCATATCTCTTCTGCTGGAAAACCTCCTCGAGCCTTCGAACGCCTCCTGCACTCGAAACCCTCCTCGAGCGCTCGAAGACCAGCGTCATGCATCCGGGAGTAGCGTCCAGGCACCGAGGACTCGAATGCCCCCTCGAGCAATCGAAGATATCCATATCTCGAATGTCCCGTTCGAGCACTCGTAACATTGGGAGTGAGAGAAGTTTCCGACGGGAAATTAGATAGGGTGGCTGATGTTCGATTTCCGGAGAGACTGAAGAATACGATTGGTGAATGGGTTGATAGATTGTTACGTGATGGAAAGGACGGTTTGGGGACTGAGGAGTGGAGCTCAAAAACTTCGAGTCAAAGAACGAAAACTGTTTTCTTCAAAATGCACCCCGCCCTTGAGCTCATTGGGTTTACTTCTCATCAACTAAGGTTGATTCAGTTGGTAATGCGTGCTTTTTGTTCCTTTTCTTCCAAGTTAGCTAGGTTTTGTTACTGGTTGTGTCTTTGTGGGTTGCATATAATTCAAGTGTAGTTTCTTTTACATTCCCTGAGCATTTTTTACCATGAATTACTGCCTCTTCACGACAACTAATGCTCAAAAAATTTTACATTGTAGATAATTAAGAATCATTTTAAGGATCTGGCCTATGTCTCTGTGACTGATGAAGATTCCTCCCAACAGCAGCTGATTGTATATACTGATTCAAGAAGTGATAAAGACTTGCTTCTGGTAAGGAGTAAGGGTTCAGTTGAGATTAGGTCTCCTGCTATTTGCTCATTGTTAAGCTTTGATGTGGAAGAATTAAATTTGGATACCAATCACTAGTTCTAAATGTTACCGGCTGTTTTATCAATGGTTTCAAACTATCCAATGTAATCAGTGATTCAACTGTTTCCCATGTGATCCATATTCCAGAGAGAAGTGAAGGATTGCCATAAGAAGGAATTAGAAATGAAGATCAAAGGAGCCATTGGATTTCGGCAAGTTATTGATCTCCTTGCCTTTGAGAAAAAGTTTATCGTTGGCCACAATAGCTTTCTTGGTATGTGACGTTCTAGTAGAAGATTTATTCTGATGTACATATTTCATTCTTATTTTCATTTTCACGTATATGCTCAAATAATGCAGATATTGCACACATATATAGAAAATTTATAGCTCCCCCTCCTCCAACTGCCAAAGAATATGCAGCGACTGTTCAAAAGTATTTCCCATACATAATTGACACAAAGGTGCTGTTGAATGCGAGCCCCATACTTGATCAGTTTATGAAGAGAAGTCCTAATAGTAGCACATCATTGTCTAAAGCATTTGCTCTGTTGTGCCCCCAATTTGCTACTATTGTTAAACCCTCTGTGGCCGGCGATGGTCATCATTTCAAATTGGAGGTTCAAGTTGATGATAAAAGGTTTGCTTTTCTCACAAAAAAATGCTGCTTTGTTAATTTGCTACATAATCTATGCTATGTTTTTTTTATTTCTGCAACCCGATTGAGAAGGAATTTGTATTTGTGTAATTTGCATGTCCCTAAAGTGGAACTCTGGAGCCAAGCACGAGGCCGGGTATGATGCCTTCATGACAGGATGTATTTTCGCTGAGGCGTGCAATTACCTAGGTGTGGACTTCAACGGTCATCATCCATCCTCATCGAGCTGGCCTCACAGCGAGAAGCTTCAGGAGTACGTCAATCTTCTCTATCTGAGCTGGATCAATGGAGACATTATCGACCTAAGAACTGGGAAATCCAAAGCAGAATCCAGCGGCTCTAGAGCCTTTAGAACCCGGAACTCACAGGTACAGTTTTCAAATATAGCCATATTGTGGGGTCATCCATCTAAGCTGAAGGCGAGCGAGATTAGAGAATGTCTGGGCAAAGCTTTTGGTTCTTCAGCTGTCACAACCATCCTTCACCTGGATAAAACTGCTGTCTTTATCCAGTTCAGCAAAGAAGAACTGGTGTCAAAATTTTTGAAACTGAAGGAAACTTTAGAGAGGAGCAATGATCCTATCTCAGTCATACATCCCCTGTCAAAGATATTTGAAGGTGGACAAACTCACGTTGCTGATTACGAAGCTTACAAGTCAATGTGCAGTTCCCCGATTTCAGAAGTCTTCTTCTCCGATCAGGCTGATGCAGTTGGTATCACACGAAACAAGGAACACGATGTATCAGAATTCAAAGTGCACGAAGAGGAACTAGATACATATTACCCGGTTGAAGCTCAGGGAACAAATCGATGGTGAGTTGGGATAGTCCTCTTCTTATTCAAACTGACTGCATTTTTATGAAATCAACAGAAAATAGTTGTGTTGATTTTGTAATGAAGTTGTGATCACCTTAGAACTGGTTAGATGAATAAGATTTATTGACAAAATGTGAAGATGAAAATATGAAGGAGAGTTTTGAAATGTAAATTTATTTTACATTTTTAATTGGAAAACGAGTTTGGATCTTTGTAAACTTGTTGCAAATTTATGTGGATTAGTAGTATGGACAAGGAATTGAGGACCCTGAAATTTTTTGACCTAACCGGTCACTATTGCTAAACCAGGTGTCATGTATTATACTAACACAAGCCTTGTATTTATACTAGATAGATCACATACGATTTGTATTTTGACTGAATTGTTTGGACAGGTAAGATAGATTGATTTGAATCCGGATTGTGCAACTACTCTATCTAGCGTTGCAATAAAACACAAACTGAAATCAACTTGTTTTCTTTTTATAAAATTTTAAAAAAGACAACACAAACAAGGATTGCAACTTTGTAAAAACTCGACAACAGCTTGGTGAAACTGAATTCTCTTCATCACATTTTTCATTATGAGAGGATGCATCATTCGAAACTGAATCCTCTTCATCACTTTGTTCAGCATGAGAGGATGCATCATAAAAAACTGAATTCTCTTCATCACTTTGTTCAGTGTGAGAGGGTGCACCATTCGTATCATCATCATCATCATCCTCATCCCCATAATCATACTCGTCGTTGTCAATCTCTTCGACATGCTCTGGATACAATGCGTATGGGTCATCATGTTCTGCATCTGATCTGAAGTTGCCACTGCCCCCATCGTCATCGGAGTCATTATTCATACCCAACACAGAACGATTTGTGCTCTTTTCAACCCATTCGAGGGTACTAGTGTGATCCATCCAACAGCTCTCGAGAACCGCCTCTGCGCTTAAAATGCATCTACCCGATATACATTTTTTGGTTTCTAAACAGTAAAAGAATCCCTTCATTCCATCCAAGTAGGAAAAATATATCTTGTTCCTCATACTCGGGTCCGTGGCCTTCTTTGCGTAGGACGTTCTACCATTCACAAAGAACATGTATTCTCCTATATCATCAACTTTATGCCAAATTTGGTTCGAATCATCCCATTTGCGAAGGAAAATCATATGGTTAGTAGAAACCATAAAGAGCTCACCATTAACCTCTAATAGGCAAAAGTCATTCGCTACACCTGTTCCAACTTTCTTTGGTCTCAAAATTGAAAGTGTACCTGGTTCAAGTTTGTGATGGATAACCACCAGTATTCCTCCACCCCAAACAGAATAAAACTTCCCTTTGTGATAAACTGGACTGCTACTGCATGGATAAAGGTCATTGCCCTTGTATTTTCTCGACTTCCAATCTTTGTCCCCAACAGAGACACTAACGCACCAAAATAGACGCCTTGAAAACGAATGTGGTGACAAGCCAAACACGGTACAATCTTTTGAAGTGGGATTCGAAGTGAAAGTAAAACCACTAAAGTTGGCGCTAGGTCTAGGTAGTTTGGGCAACTTAATTATGGATTTCAAGAACATGTTGAAAAAAAATACCCTAGGCCCTTTACTCATTAGCAGCCATTCATGTTTAGAACAAAGAATAAAAGCCCCACGCATCATCTCACTAATATGAATGGTAATGGAAAAGGGGATCTCCGCTAAGGGTAGGGGTGGGCAAAAAAACCGAAAACCGAACCAAAAATCGAATTATCCGAATCCGAATAACCCGAACCGAATTCAAAATACGGTTTTTGGATAACCGAATTGAATAAACCGAATTTTGAATATGGTTTTTGGTTTGGTTTTGGATATTGAAACTCAAACCGAAAACCGACCCGAATACCGAATTGTAAATAAATAAATAAATAAAATATATAATAATAAATAAAATTTAAAAATACAAAACTAAATTTATAAGTAAATATAAGTGGGAGGACTAATCTATACATTTTAAAAAATTACCCCAAACATCTTAACATGAAAATGTGAAATGGATCAAATAGACAATAGATTGATATTCAAGTGTTTTACAATCCATATTCATTATAAACAAAAGTTTAATAAATTAGTTCGTTTAAATTTCTTATAAATTTAAAAACAAGTATATATATATGTATATATATTCTTATAAATCCTTATTGGAATGAACGTAAACGGCAAGTATTAACTGTAATCAATAAATATCCATATCTAAACTACAGTGATCTTATTAATCACAGTGATAAGGTGCACGAATAATTAATTCTTCAACAGTAATCTTTCACTAGACTAAAGCATTCCTCAAACAATGGATATTTTCCTCTGCTCTAAAAAAATTAACAAACTACAATTGACTCATAACTCATAAGAGATTACTTGGTGAAGGGATGAAAACAGTGATTAGCCAACCGAGAAGCATAAACAAATGAGGATGTGGATCATTGTGTAATGGTTATGCTTCCGGTGGCATGAAAATGAGCCTATTTCAATCTGATTCGTAATCTCCAGTCTCCACTTCCCATATTCACTAAAACAGAAGAAGAAAATATGCCAGTTCAAAGTCAAAACCAACGTTTAAATCTACTCGTATATAACCTAAAGCAACTAGCCTGGTACAACCTTTATTTAACCGTAGACAGTGGCAGAACCAGAACTGATTTTAAGGAGGGGCGGGATGATAATAGTAGAAAAATAATTTCGCATAATACACGATCTAGATAGTATAAAATATAATTTTTACATAATCATAAAGATGTAAGAGATAAAATTAATGATAATTTAGATTTTATATTTGAACTAAATATAATACATTTTAATACATTAACTCTTAGTTTTGAAAAAAATACAATTCCTAACAATTTTGATGAATACATCTGCTAAAATATGCAATTGTAAACTTAAAAAAATTTAAAAACCGTAATATATAAATATCATAGTTAATTTAGGAGAAAGTCTCCTATTAGACCATCTAAATGTTAGACTAATCATAAAAAATCTCGTTTCAATAACTATTATGGTCAAATTATAATTATTCATACATTACTGTACATTTTAAAAAGTTATGAGAAATTTGTTGCAATAAATAAAAATAAATATTAAATCAGCTTATTAGTTATAAAATAACCTCGTATAATGATTTGTCTGTCTAAAACAAGACATTGTGTTAATTTAATAGTGAAATTTTTGTTTCACCCTCTAAATGTATTTAAATTACTTATATAAATAGAAGAGAAAGAAATCATAAAATATATTATAAACATATTCATCATGTATGGAAATGGTAAAAACATAAGTCAAATTAACATGGTAATAATAATAAAAAGGATTTGAGATCAAACGACATTAAATAATCTTCAGTCACAAAATACTCCTCAAATTAAATAATGTAATAATAAATGGCAAAATCTTGGAAAATACAGTCTTTCCATTATTCCATAGGCTTATGGAAAGACATGGTTTAATTATAATAATACAAAGTAAAAGGTATTAGTTGCAATATTAAAATTTTATTATGCAACGTGTAGTAGTTATAAAGTTTATAACCCGATTCATTCAACCCAAAAAAATTATCTTCATTTCGTAAAATTTGTATTTTAAACCATAATATTTCCATGACTTATGAAAAGACTGTCTTTCAAGAGATAGACTCATAATAAATTCAAAAAAAAAAGTAATAAAATTGAAAGATTTGAATTGAATTTCGCATGTGACTATGTTAGTGAAGAAGAAGTGAAGGCTGAAGGAAAAGCCTGAAGGAAGAGGAAGAGCCAAAGCGAAATGGCCAAACTCCAAATGCTTTAGATTTAGTCCCACATCGAAAGTGGAGGAAATGTTGCCTTCAATTTTCACAATAAAAGTAGGGAGCTTCTCCATCTTCTTGAAGCAAGGCATCAGGCATGAGATGCAACCAAAGGCCCAAATGGGCCTTTAATGGCAAATTACTTAGCCTTAATTTTTGGGCTGTAATTATTTATTTAGAGTTAAAATTTTGGTTTATTCGGTCCGAAATTGATTTAATTGAATTTAATTTAATAAAAATTGGAATTAATTCGGTTAATTTGGTTAAATTCGATTTTAAACCGAATTCGAATTTTAAATTCGGTTTGATTTGTTTGGTTTGTTCGGGTTGGTTTTGGTTTTGGACTTTTTTGAAAAAAAACCGAATAAACTGAATTGATTAAACCGAAATCCGAATAAACCGACCCAACGCCCACCCCTAGCTAAGGGGAGGTGCACTGTGACACCAGGTGCCATGAGCTTTTTTGCAATAAGCCACGGAGACTGCTGCAAATTGCTCCAAATTCTCAATCGACTCCAATTTTGATAGGATCAGCCCTAGATTATCCACCGGAATATCACTCTAGTCTCTATATCCAACTACCGAATTTGTTCCTCCGGTCATGTTGGCGTGTCTAACCGTTACGCATGCAAGAGATATGGTTGTGCTATATAATATTGGGAGATGAGGATGGTTGTGCTATACATATATTGGGAGATGAGATTGGTTTTGAAGGTTTCTGGTGCTATATGTATTGGGAGATTGGGATGGTTATGAAGGTTTTGGAAACCCAACGAGTAAGGGAATCGGAAATCTAGCTGACCCTTTGATGTGCTCGACATTAAAATCATAGTATTGGAGCCACTGTTGCCACCGAACAAGACGTCCTTGCTTATAATCTCCTTGGATGTTTGTCCTGAGAAAATAACTTACATTGGTATTGTCAATTCTAGCAGTAAAATCAACTGGTAATAAAAATGCTCTAAATGATTTTATCATTTTTACTAGGGCGAGTATTTCTTTCTCATTGCTGTGGTAGAGAGTTTCTGCTGGTTTGAACATTCCAAATGTGTACCTGCAAAGAAGCTCATTTTTTTGTCCTAAGACACTAGCTTTTAAAATTCCTCCCCAGTCAAGATCTGAGGCATCTGTTTCGATGATGAGTTTGTCATCTGGTCCTGGGTTATACAGGGTAGGTAGATTTTTTACCTATTTTTTTTATCTTCCTTACTAGGTTAGAGTCCTCAGTGGTCCATGATCATTTTATTTCTTGCCTAAGCTTAATTTGTAATTGTATCCTTAGTTGTGCTAACTTAGGAATGTAATCGGATATCCAATTTAATGTTCCTAGAAATCTTTCTAGTTGTTTCCTATCTGTTATTTCATCAGGGAATTTATTTATATTTTCTCCAATATGTTTTTGGATATTAAGTTTCCCTTTTGTTAATGTTTGTCCTAAAAAATCAACAATATTTTGGCTGACCTGAGCTTTCTTTTTACTTAGTATTATTCCCTTTTCTAAGCATCGTTGAAGTACTTGTAATACATGTTGGTGATGTTCTTCCTCTGTTTCTGAAAAGACAATAATATCATCAACATAAACAAGGCAAAATTTATTTAAATCATTAAAAGATTCATTCATATGTCTTTGAAATATAGAAGGTGCTTGTTTGATGCCAAACGGTAGTACTAGCCATTCAAAATGTCCTTGTGGGCAAGTGAAAGCAGTTAGTGGTATTGAAGATTCAGTTAGCCGAACTTGCCAAAATCCCGATTTGCAGTCGAAACTGCTGCAATAGGTTTTTCCTCCTATTTGTTGTAGGTCCTTCATTCTAGGTAATAGATATCCATCACCTATTGTGTTCTGGTTAAGCCTTTTATAGTCAACAACTAATCTAGCTTTTCCTCGTTTTTGTTCACTTCTATTTCTAACCATAAATGCTGGTGAGAAATGCGGTGATCTACTTTTTTGTATTACTTTAAGATTCAGTAATTCTGTTATTTTAACTGCAAATTCTTGCCTATCAGTGGGACTGTATTGCATGGGTTTGACTTTGATGATAGTAGTGGGATTGATTAATTTGATATTTGCGATAAATAAACCTTTGTTGATGTTACTATCGAGAGGATGTTCTGAACACTGATCTAACAAGTGTTCAATGCGGACGACTCCCCCCCCCCTTTAAAGAAGGTGGTGCAGGATCCTGGCTAGGAGCAATGTTCTCAGGCACAGGAGTGGGTAAGGTACTGCCAACTCGTTTACTACTGAAAAACCCAGGGTGACCGTGAAAATGGGCTTTGGTGACCTTTTTGATACTGACAGTGTCGCCGGGTAAAGAAAATGGGTCATTTTGTGTTTGTGATGCAAAACACAAAGGGGTAGTGACCGTGAAAATGGGCTTTGGTGACTTTTTTGCGTTTACAGTGATAGCCTGATACTGACAGTGTCGCCGGGTTTTAAGGTTTTGTGTTTGTAATGCAGTGGGATGCATCTTTGGTTCACGGCTATATTATTATAGACATCCCTGTTTCTGAGGAGGAGGAGGCAGCTGAAGTGGAGGAGACCGCTGAGGAGTACTGGTCTGCGGAAGGGGAGGAGGCCGCTGAGAAGTACTGGTCTGCGGAAGTGGAGGAGGCCGCTGAGGAGTACTGGTCTGCGAAAGGGGAGGAGGTCATTGAGGAGTACTGGTCTGCGGAAGGGGAGGAGGCCGCTGAGGAGTACTGGTCTGCGGAAGGGGAGGTCACTGAGGAGTACTGGTCTGCGGAAGGGGAGGAGGCCGCTGAGGAGTACCGGTCTGCGGAAGGGGAGGAGGCCGCTGAGGAGTACCGGTCTGCGGAAGGGGAGGAGGCCGCTGAGGAGTACCGGTCTGCGGAAGGGGAGGAGGCCGCTGAGGAGTACCGGTCTGCGGAAGGGGAGGAGACCGCTGAGGAGTACCGGTCTGCGGAAGGGGAGGAGGCCACTGAGGAGTACTGGTCTGCGGAAGTGGAGGAGGCCACTGAGGAGTACTTGATCCCCTTCCGCAGACCAGTACTCCTCAGCGGCCTCCTCCCCTCCCGCAGACCAGTACTCCTCAGCGGCCTCCTCCCCTCCCGCAGACCAGTACTCCTCAGCGGCCTCCTCCCCTCCCGCAGACCAGTACTCCTCAGCGGTCTCCTCCCTCCCGCAGACCAGTACTCCTCAGTGGCCTCCTCCCCTTCCGCAGACCAGTACTCCTCAGCGGCCTCCTCCCCTTCCGCAGACCAGTACATCATCTTATTGGCCCAAGCCCAATGCATCTAGGGATTAGATGATATCTATATATACTTATCTCCTCTCACCACTTTATTTCCACTTCGTCCTATCTGCAACTCACGAAAATCCTGAGTGTCCTCCCCTCGTCTGTTCTCTCTCTCATGTGCAACGTTCTCCTAACCTCTTTTCTCATACAACGTTAGCCTCCCTCTCCTAACTTTTCTTCTTTCGGATCTTGTAAGATGGTAGGGTTTTCACAAAAATCGTTCTCTCCCTCGTCTGTTCTCTCTCATACAACGTTAGCCTCCCTCTCCTAACCTTTCTTCTTTCGGATTTTGTAAGATGTTAGGGTTTTCAGATTTATCGACCCAGAAACACTTTAGGCTGATTCAATGGGCGTGTTCAAGATGATCGATCCGTTTGAACTGACCCATATGGACCCGGACCGTTTGGGTCGGGTCTATAGGTCGGTTCACATGGGTCAGGCCGTTTTGGCCCATTATTAAACTATGTTCCGACTTCTGGTTCATTAAATTCTAACATTGTTAGAATTTGAGAACATTTTCAACTGCTCTTATTTCAAACACTTCTTCCTGGGTTTCAAGAAAAATGGCGACAACAATGGTGAGTTTTCTAACATTTCTGGTTCATTTTAATGCAAACTGTGGGTTTTTGTTGTGGGTTCTGTTTGGGTTTTTGTTGGTTATCTGTTTGTGTTGCCTTTCACTCAAATGAGGATGCTCCACTGCCCCATGACTATGTTATCATAGACATGGTACGGTTGATGTAACCCTTATATGTGGTGCCCCCGAGCCATGTGCTGCATGTGGCACCTTCAAGAATGGTGAGTTTTCTGTAGTTTAGATTTTTGTGTGTTTTTTTATTTAAATACGATGTTCCCCTCTTCTCCTGCCTAGAAGAATTGTTCCCCTCTTCTCCTTCAAGAAATGTCATTGTTTTCTGAGTTTTTCTGCTGTTTTCTGTTTGTGGGTTTTCTCTTTATGGGTTTTCTGTTCGTGGTTTTTATGGGTTTTCTGTTTGTGGGTTTTAAGGTTTTGTGTTTGTAATGCAGTGGGGTGCATCTTTGGTTCATGGCTATATTATTATAGACATCCCTGTTTCTGAGGAGGAGGCAGCTGAAGGGGAGGAGGCCGCTGGGGAGTACTGGTCTGCGGGAGGGAGGGAAGGGAGGAGGCCGCTGAGGAGTACTGGTCTGCGGGAGGGTGGAGGCCGCTGAGGAGTACTGGTCTGCGGGAGGGAGGAGGCCGCTGAGGAGTACTGGTCTGCGGGAGTACTGGTCTGCGGGAGGGAGGAGGCCGCTGAGGAGTACTGGTCTGCGGGAGGGAGGAGGCCGCTGAGGAGTACTGGTCTGCGGGAGGGGAGGAGGCCGCTGAGGAGTAGCTCCTCCCCTCCCGCAGACCAGTACTCCTCAGCGGCCTCCTCCCCCCCGCAGACCAGTACTCCTCAGCGGCCTCCTCCCTCCCGCAGACCAGTACTCCTCAGCGGCCTCCTCCCCTTCCGCAGACCAGTACTCCCCAGCGGCCTCCTCCCCTTCAGCTGCCTCCTCCTCAGAAACAGGGATGTCTATAATAATATAGCCATGAACCAAAGATGCACCCCACTGCATTACAAACACAAAACCTTAAAACCCACAAACAGAAAACCCATAAAAACCCACGAACAGAAAACCCATAAAGAGAAAACCCACAAACAGAAAACAGCAGAAAAACTCAGAAAACAATGACATTTCTTGAAGGAGAAGAGGGGAACAATTCTTCTAGGCAGGAGAAGAAGGGAACAGCGTATTTAAATAAAAAAACACACAAAAATCTAAACTACAGAAAACTCACCATTCTTGAAGGTGCCACATGCAGCACATGGCTCGGGGTCACCACATATAAGGGTTACATCAACCGTACCATGTCTATGATAACATAGTCATGGGGCAGTGGAGCATCCTCATTTGAGTGAAAGGCAACACAAACAGATAACCAACAAAAACCCAAACAGAACCCACAACAAAAACCCACAGTTTGCATTAAAATGAACCAAAAATGTTAGAAAACTCACCATTGTTGTCGTCATTTTTCTTGAAACCCAGGAAGAAGTGTTTGAAATAAGAGCAGTTGAAAATGTTCTTCAAATTCTAACAATGTTAGAATTTAATGAACCAGAAGTCGGAACATAGTTTAATAATGGGCTAGGGCCAAAACGGTCTGACCCATGTGAACCGACCTATAGACCCGACCCAAACGGTCCGGGTCCATATGGGTCAGTTCAAACGGATCGATCATCTTGAACACGCCCATTGAATCAGCCTAAAGTGTTTCAAAGTGTTTCTGGGTCGATAAATCTGAAAACCCTAACATCTTACAAAATCCGAAAGAAGAAAGGTTAGGAGAGGGAGGCTAACGTTGTATGAGAGAGAACAGACGAGGGAGAGAACGATTTTTGTGAAAACCCTACCATCTTACAAGATCCGAAAGAAGAAAGGTTAGGAGAGGGAGGCTAACGTTGTATGAGAAAAGAGGTTAGGAGAACGTTGCACATGAGAGAGAGAACAGACGAGGGGAGAGGGGAGGACACTCAGGATTTTCGTGAGTTGCAGATAGGACGAAGTGGAAATAAAGTGGTGAGAGGAGATAAGTATATATAGATATCATCTAATCCCTAGATGCATTGGGCTTGGGCCAATAAGATGATGGACAGAAAACAAAGGCTAGTCTGGAGAACACATTAATTTGAGCCAATTCCACGGGTCCAACTACAAGTGGTTTGCCACTTTTTTTCTTTTCTCTTACCGAATAAAAGATCACTGAAAAACCCACAGAGATTTTTGGGTCGACAGCTAATAATAAAAGCAGGAGCCATATGAAAATCACCATTTCCCACATATCCAGAAAAGAAAAAAAATAGATAACTAAAAGAAATGAAAGAGAAAGACGGATATTAGAAACCTAAAAGAAAAAAACTAGAAACAAAATTAAAACTATGTTCATCGTTGTCGTACCAGTACCTTCGAAGTTCAAAAGAGAAGCATGGGCATCCCATATTCGGCCGTCGGTACCTTCGTTGTTTCTGTATGTAACCTTCAAATTCGGCGATGGAGCGCTAAACCCCGCTTTTACCTTTGTACCGCATGACATCCCAGATCTGCCGAGGTAGACCGCTGAAACCTATATTCGATCGGAGGATGGGCTCTTCCGGTCCCGTCGTCGGCCAGACTTCGTACAAGGGCTCGTTGTTGAGCATTTACGTTCCATCCCCCGTCCCGTCGTCGTTCCATCTTTGGCCTGATGCTTGGAATGAGATTTCCGCTGTGGCCACCACGTGGTTGTCGTGGTAGCAACCAATTGCAAAGTCGGAACTCTAGACTGAGTTATTGGGTTTTGACGGGATACAGCTTTTCCGGCGAAAATAAGAGCGTTGAAAGTAGATCTCAATGGCAAACAACGGAACGTGGTAAGGGATATATTGGCCGAGTGATTGCCTGAGTGGTGGGGGAGGTCGCCGGAGTTGAAGGAGGCGGCAGCCTTCCCCTATTGGGAACTAGGGTTTACTGGTTAGGGTACAGAGAGGAAATGGACGAGAGAGGAGAAAACTTCCGTCCTAAATATAAATGAAGTGGTTCACCACTGACTTCTATTTAACCATAAACAAATACCCAAAAGACTTTTGTATCCACTAACTAAAGTACTTAATAAAATGACTAAAGAGTTTTGTTGGTACGTATCATTTATATCCACTTGCAAAACAACCCTTAAACGGTACCAAAAATTCAAAATGATATACTTTGGTCCTTAGAGGTGATTTTTAGGAAAAGTCAACGGTAAAATTGTTCAAAATATGTAAAATGACCATTATACCCCCGAGTTTAAAAAAATAAAAATAAAAAATCGTCAGGAGGTAGGATGTTCGAGGGATCGAGGCAGGAGGTTCGAGGGCTCGAGGCATGAGATTCGAGGACTCGAGGGGAGAGGGATCAGGATGAAGTCGAAAACCTTAAAATTTTAAAAAATATTTTTTAATTGAAATATATTTAATTAGTAAAATTATCATTATACCCCTGACTATACCGGAAAACCATTTAGTCTTACCGGAAAATCACCTCTGGGGGCTAAAACATATCATTTTGAATTTGTTGGGTACCGTCTAAGTGTTGTTTTGCAAATGGGGAAAGATACTCTGTAGAGGACAAAAAAAATAATTTAATCTAATAAAAATTTAGGTCATAGCAAGATAATTGCTAGTACTATGATTGCGTTCTCTATTAAAATTGACAAGGTCTTCCAAGATCAAATTATACTTTTTTTTTATAAAGTTAACCCATAAGAATAAGAATGGGAGGGATATTTATTAGATTCCCCAAACCTGGAAATGCAAAAAAGATTCTTTTTACAATATGTTGCTTCAAAATTTATTTTGAAGACTTTGTACAAAAGGGTAAGTTGCTGCAGTGAAAATTGCCCGAACTATAATCTGCTTAGGGCGATTTTGTTGATGATTCCATTTCCAATGTCTCCACCTCTCGTGTTAACATGGGTAAATGGCCAGATCGATAAAAAAACTCTAAGTATGAAAAAGGAACAGGTTTCCATCTGTTGTCCAGTCTTGTCTTCACTGCCACCTGATTGTAGGGTTCGATGTTCGAGACCTCCATGCATGAGGTAGGATCTTGTAGGACTGGAGGCATGAGGTAGGATGTTCGAGGCCTCGAGGATGTTGGAGACCTCGAGGCCTGAGGCAGGATATTGAAGGCCCTGAGGCTGTTCGATGGCTGGAGGCATGTGTCTCGAGGAAGGAGTCTCAAAGTTCGAGGACTCGAGGTTGAAGGTTGAAGGCAAGTGTTCGTTTACTCGAGCCTCAATGCTTGAGGCATTCTAGTGTTGAAGTTCGAGTGCTCGAGCATTTTAGAGTTGAAGTTCGAGGTCTCGAAGGACCAGGTTCGATGGCTCGAGGGACCAGGTTCGAGGGCTCGAGGTACCAGGGTTCGAGCTCGAGGTCTCTAATGTTCGAGTGCTCGAGGCACCCAATATTCCACAAACTTTTAGTGGTGAACTCTAATGTTCGGCAGTCGCATTTGATCTACCGTGATTGCTATCTTGACTCTCTGGTTAAAGTCCTGAGCTAGTAAGGTTGTCAAGATCAAATTATACGTGTAGTTGAGGACATGAAATTGAAAATGGACCACTGAAAATAAACTGAGATATCATCTTGCTTTTACACTATTAAGTTCATCCTTCTGTTGCAATGACACAATAAGAATGCTATGTAAATAAACGATCGTATTTAAATCATAATTAAAACTTAATGTAGGCTCTATTTTAAGGGTGGGGGTGGGGAATAAGGACCATGTAAAGACATACACAAACCTGATGGTCAAATTCTTTCATAAATCTTTCAAGTTTCTCCTGCGATAATCTTTCAACTTGCATAGACATCAGTCCAGTAGATTGGGGTCGAGATTGTCAGATGCAATCACGTTATAGGGGAACTATTTCATCCTACAAAACACCTTTCATTTTGCCACCATGGCAATTGCGTTATTGACTAGGTGCAACTTGGGTTCTTCCCTTCTAATAAATAATGGTCTACATGTCTCTATACGCTAGGTTATTGTGAAACATGATCTAATACAATATGTTGATGTGGAGCTCAAGTGGGAGGCTTACCTCACTCACTCTCTGTGAGCCAGCCATATGGGAGTTTTGTCCTACCGTGTAATAGATAGATTTTTCTTATTTTAGTTATGATGTTCTATAGTTTATCAGCTAAAAGTAGATAGGCTAACACCGATGATTGTGCATACTAATGCAATCGATCACAAATTGTAACCCATGTCTTAGTGAGAAGAGCCGACTCCTTATTTATAAAAAAAACAATTAAAGTCATTTTGATTCTTGAGTCCGACTCTTGAAAGACGGTATTTCCTTAATTATAAAAATATTAAGGTTTAAACTGCAAATTAGAAGAAAAAAAATTAAAATAAAATATTTGTATTGCATTATTCGAATCATGAACTTGTAACTACTGTCATTTACATAATAATATTTTAATATTACAAATAAAATATTTTATCTTTCAATCATTCTATTTCGTTTCCGTCCTTTCAAATTTATTCTCACAGCCCTCAATTGAAATTTCCCTCATTTTCGCATTACTACTGAAAATTACTCGTCTTCTTCGCCATGCTTCTGAGATGAAGCTCTGTATTCTGGCTAGGGCTTTTAACGGGGCCCGCCATTTCTGCTCATCTTCGTCCGCGCAATTCGCGATTAAGAATGTCACAAGGTCGAACTTCGAGCCCACGCTCGCCGACCTCCGGCGCCACGTCAGAGCCGCCGACCTGGAAATGGCCGGCGTCACCAGCGCCCCGTGGCGGGAATTGGTCGAAGCTGACCGGTTCGATATCCAGTATCTCAAGGTCAAGGACTCGCCCGAGAAGTTCGCCGTTGTGCAGTTCGGCGTTTGCCCCTTCCGGTGGGACTCCGACAAGCAGTCGTACATCACTCAGCCGTAAGTATTTAGTATTTTTATCACTTTTTTTTCATGCGTGGAGAATATTAGCTGTGAAATTAGCTTAATGTGTTATTTGCAGGCACAACTTTTACATCTTTCCGCGGCAAGAAATTAAAGGGGTTGATTCTTCTTATGAGTTTCTTTGCCAGAACTTCGCTAGAGTTCTTAGCTAGATACCAGTTTGATTTCAACACCTGTATTGGTGATGGTAAGTAGTTGTTATATAGTCTTTCTTGATCGTGATGTCGACACCTGTGTTTATTGCTTTTGTTAATCTCAGGAATATCTTATTTATCCAGAAGCCAAGAGGAGATTGAATGCGAGATACAGTGATGATTGTTCTGATTCATTATTGGGAGTGAGAGATGTTTCCGACGGGAAATGAGATAGGGTGGCTGATGTTCTATTTTCGGAGAGACCGAAGAATACGATTGGTGAATGGGTTGATAGATTGTTACGTGATGGAATGGAAGGTTTGGGGACTGAGGAGTGGAGCTCAAAAACTTCGAGTCAAAGAACGAAAACTGTTTTCTTCAAAATGCGCCCTGCCCTTGAGCTCATTGGGTTTACTTCTCATCAACTAAGGTTGATTCAGTTGGTAATGCGTGTTTTTTGTTCCTTTTCTTCTAAGTTAGCTAGGTTTTGTTACTGGTTGTGTCTTTGTGGGTTGCATATAATTCAAGTGTAGTTTTTTTTACATTCCCTGAGCATTTTTTACCATGAATTACTGCCTCTTCATGATAACTAATACTTAAAAAAATTTACATTGTAGATAATTAAGAATCATTTTGAGGATCTGGCCTCTGTCTCTGTGACTGATGAAGATTCCTCCCAAGAGCAGCTGATTGTATATACTGATTCAAGAAGTGATAGGGACTTGCTTCTGGTAAGGAGTAAGGGTTCAGTTGAGATTAGGTCTCCTGTTATTTGCTCATTGTTAAGATTTGATGTTGAAGAATTAAATTTGGATACCAATTAAATTTCTTTACATCTTATCCTTGCACCTATTCTATTTTAAATATTGCGCAATAACAGCAGGCATGATAAATTGAAATGAAGGTTGTTTCATCTAGATTGTGAATTAAAGTTGGAGCATAACATATAAAAGATGTGGGTGTGAAGACAAACCCACCAATCAAGAGAGCTAGAGTACAACAGTATAGTATCTCAAAATCTGCTGCAGAAACATTTACAGGAGTCACTGATAAAATCCTAATAACATAAATTACTGCTCTGAATACTACAGTTACCTAGTTTTTCTGCTTCTTTCCTGGCTAGGTGGAGTCCCAATTCAGCTCTAACATGGAACTTTTGGGTCATCAGATGTTTTTCACCTTGTGCAGGGTTCTTGACAATGCTGAATTCGGATCCCAGACGATTCAGGATTTACAATAATGAAGATTTCAGAGTTTTCGAAGCTATACTTACCACTCAAACTTATGAGTGCTTACTGTCTCACGCTCTCTGCATAATCCATAAAGCTAGCGCATTGTGAATACTAGCTCAAATATGTAACAGTTCTAGATCATCGAGCTCTCTTAAGCAGTCTCTCAACCAAAATTTTCTGCTGTACAGCACTCAAAGACTCGGACTTCATTATTGCATTTGCAACCAGGATTATGGTAGCTGGAGATGCAGCATTGACCTAAAACAAAACGTAGTACGTCGGGTATTAGAAATAAGTCATTCACAGAACAATTTTACAAAGTATAATGAGCAAGATAAAGTAAGAAATATATACAACTCATACCCAAACACGCCCATTTAAGCCAACAGCAATCTCGAAGGAAACACCTTTCCCCAAAGCATCTAACACGGAACACGTTGGTGTGCCTAACAACCTGCAGAAGAGCCAGAAATTAGCATCCTAGCCAAAATGACATCCCAAGAGTTAAGTGCAGTATACAGAAGTCTAGTTATGAAGCATTTCATTGATAGAATAGGTCCAAGTCTTACATCCGTGATAAGCCAGTCGTAGATTCAAACATATAACCATCTTTAAGCGGCCCAAATTCTGCAGCTTTTCCACTAGCTGTTGAGCATAAAAGAGCACATTTTCATCCAACAGGTTTCTAAATATTTATCAGTCGAATTTGCTCCAATACTGTCTAAGTCATTGATGTACTAACCATCCATGCATGAAAGCTCAGGGTTCATGCCGATGTTTGCTTTCACAACACGAACAAAAAGGAGTGTACCTATCTGAAATAAGGATCAGTCAGCCCAGATATTATAATATACTACTGTAGTCCCACTAGAATTGTCTACTTTGGTTTGCACAGTTTAAGAAAGTTTTTGAAAAAAGAAGAAAACATGTTCCCTCCGGGTCACATGAAGTGTCAGGTTTCTTCAAGGTACAACTTATTAATTTAAGTGATTCGAGTCAAGGTTCAACTCTTTTAACTATCTATCTAATCTCATTTTACTATCCATCTATCTATGAAATCCCGAAATTAAATTTCACACAAGTATTATATTGAAAGCTGAAAAGTGGATAATTTGAACAGTAGGAGCATGCCATAATGGGGAAAAATACTAGTACCACAACCATGGTGAGAAGAACAAAAAGGAAAAACAATCATAGTTGGACAGATGGACCGGGGGAGTAAACAAAATGGTAGAGTAAGTTTATAAACAAATATCTGTGTGCCTATCCACATCAGCACCACTACAATAGTGTAGAAGAAAATGAGAGAGTTGAAGTATAGTGTATCACTCCCTGTGCTCCACGTGAAGAGTCATGTTTCTCCGGTGAACACTTTAAATAACTAGTTATCAGAGTAAACAAACTCTTCTTAAACCATCTATCTATGATATTCTTTTTATAAGTACTATTAGTTGAAAATCAAATATAAGAAACATAGAACAATAGTTTGTAAAACATGAAAAAATATTCTGTTAGATAATCACTTTTTTTAAAATTAGGACTCTTTATGTGGAACAAACAACACTAGTTGAGAAATACGACTTTTTTATGTAGAGCAGAAGGAGTAACGTTTATGTCTCATAAATTACACTTGACAATAATGAATATGCAGAGGAGGAGCATACAGAGGGTGAATGTGGACAAATGGAGCAAAGGGAACATGTAATTTCTATTGCACATGTCACTGGGAAATAAATAAGTAAACCACCTGTCAACTATTACTCAGAATTATTTCTATGGTGGGCATTGACCATTCAAAAGCTCGATGTATTGAGTAAAGGGAAGGGAAATGCTATGAAATCAGAACCAACTTCAATGTGCCTGAGTTGCAGCCTCCTTTTTCCACAGAATGGCTCCCAGGTTTCAGAGATTTAAAGTAAAAAAACTAATCATGTCTTGATCTAAAAGGCCACATAAAACCATGACTTGAACTACTCAGAAATGTATGAATGCAGCTGACTAGCCATTTTGCAAATTCTGTTTACATGTAAAAAATATATTCAACAGCATTGATTCAAAAAATAATAATTAAATTGCACCTCATATTTGGGTATGTTTCGTCTTGTTCCACCTTCGAAGGCAAGCACGGGTAGAAAAGCTAAAGCTGCTGCTTTAATATCCACAAAAAAGTTCTGCCACAGGTAAGTAGAACACCAGAAGACCAGTTAAGCAAAACCATAGTCTAGGAAACAATGTGCAACTCTAAGTAGACTCCATAGAATATGTACTTTGTAATCTAATGTGAATAAAACTGAAGGTATCCAAAGTGCTTACATCTGATCTACAATCCACAACTATTCCGAGAATTGTATCCCCAACACAAGGCACATACTGCGAATACAAGTACAAAAGTGAATAAGTCCCATTCATTGAAAGACAAACAAGATTATAAAAATCTGATGTATCAGAGATCAACATAAAAATAAAACTAAAGACTGAACAAGCATGAAACGAATTTCTAGAATCTTAGCTTCATTAACAAATAAAATCATTTCCTTGTTATCAGGGACACACAGAAGTACAAGATCAGAAAAACTTTATTCTATTATAGAAGAAATGTGAAAACAAAAACTTTACCATGCATTCCGAAAGCTCATTCTTATGTAATTTGGGTCATTAACTTACTCTTTTCTGTGAACTTTCAACCCAGTACTTGTTTGGTTTAGACAGCCTTAAGACTCCAGCTTTCATCACTGATACAGAATCACCATCCTGTTGAATATGAAAAGGCGAGTATTACTTGCCAATCATCATTTTCAGAACCCAAAAGCATTTACAAAGAACTGAACCAAATCTCAAAGCACTTTATACTAATGATCCAACATAAATCTAGTCACATTTGCATACATGGACAAAAAAATGAAATTAAATGTTTACTAAGAATCTTTTTTTGCATCATTAGTTTGATCAGAAGAACAAACTTAATTTTGCCAAAAAATCAAAATCAGATATTGTATACATTCCCCACAGTTATGTAATTTATGTAGTTCAGAGAGCAAAAAAAGTAAAGGACTGCAAAAGTAAACTAAACCATAAAATGATTAACAGGTGAGGAGCTATAGTTCCAAACTCAAGAACATCAGTGTCTATACACCCTACCTGACGAAGGCCGCTTCCGAGCTTGATTGTTTGATTAGTCATCACCGAAAGATCCAAAACTACATCTCCTGGAACCTAAGAGAATGAAGGTGCACAAATTTGAATAGCTTTAGAAACCATAGTCCAAATTACCTTTACTATCACTCAAAAAATCAGGAGAGAGAGGTGGTGCGTAATACTGACAACTTGTTGATCGATGAAACTTGGCTTGGAATCCATGTCAGACCTTCAAACAGTCAGCTACATACAGAAAATGTTGAGAATTTCAGATACAACAAATGAGAATCAAATCATAAATTCATAATCAAAACTGAGCTTCTAATATCGAGAAAGATATCAATAGACTTGAACTTACAAATTGATTGACTTTTTGGGAGAGGAAAAGTGAGGCGAAGCGCCGGAGGGCAGTCGAATGCCAGGGGTTTTCTCCTCGTGTCGGGGTTCATAGCAATTGGCAACTCCTAAAATTTGCGATACACCCTTTCCTTTTTCGGAAATATGCACACTTTTCATTTAAATTGTTTTTTTTTTCCTACTAAGTATCTTTTACCATCTTTTGGTCTTCATGTGCAAAATAACTCTTAGACGGTACTCAATACATTCAAAACAATTTGTTTGGTCCTCAAAAATGATTTTCAGGGAAAGTCAACAGTAAAATTGGTCAAAATATGTAAAATAACCATTATACCCCTGAGTTTAAAAAAATAAAAAGAAAAAATTGTCAGGAGGCTCGAGGCAGGAGGTTCGAGGGCTCGAGAGCCCAGGATGAAGTCGAAAATCTAAAAAAAAATTAATTAATATTTTTAATTGAAATATTTTTAATTAGTAAAATTACCATTATACCCCTGACTATACCAAAAAATCATTTAGTCTTACCTAAAAATCACCTTAGGGGACCAAACAAATTGTTTGAATTTATTAGGTACCGTCTGAGGGTTGTTTTGCATATGGAGACCAAAAGATGATAAAAAAGATACTTTGTAGATGACCAAAAAAATAATTTAGTCTTTCATAAATATGCACACTTTTCATTTTAAGAAAAAATTCACACTTAAACATTTAAAATTTTATAAAACCTTATCCAAGTATTATACTAGTGTACTATACATATGCATTGTATATAGTGAATGTGCATTTTAGTTATATTATTTGTTATTTATATAATAATCCCAAACAAATTGTAATAATGCACACAATACAGAGAAGAATGCACATTCATACCTCCTCCGTCCCCCCAACAATTGCTTAATTACTTTTTGGTGAGTATAATTTTTTAACTTTGACCGTAAATATCTATAGTTACTTATAATAATGTCGCATAAAAAATTAATATTTAAAAAATAAATGTTAAGATTAATCTAACAATATCTTACATGATATTTTTATTATATATAGATTAATTTATATTTACGGTCAAAGTTGGCAAAGTTGGCAAAATTGAACTCCCCAAAAAGCAATTAAACAATTACTGGTAGGACGGAGAGAGTATATTACAAAATACCCAATATACCACTAAGGATAAATTTGCCCACCACCTACCCACCCAAACCCTTTTTTCTTCCGCACCCTCTCTTCCCTCCCTCAAATTCACTGCCCTTCTTGTTCTCTTTCTTTCTTCTAAATTTCTCCTCCCTCTTTGTTAAGTAAATAGAAATTTTTTCCTTGTAGGAAATGTTATAGATGGTAGTTAGCTTATAGATTTAATTTTCTTATAGAACTAGTTATAGATGATAGTTTCTTTATAGATTTATAACCCTATTCCCGTTTCTTCTAAATTTCTCCACTCTCTTTGTTAAGTAAATAGAAATCTTTTCCTTGTGGGAAATGTTATAGATGGTAGTTACCTTATAGATTTAGTTTTCTTATAGAACTAGTTATAGATGGTAGTTTCTTTATAGATTTATAACCCTATTCCTGTTAGACTTTGGTCTGTTGTAGCCATATATATTGTGATAATCATGATTGATGAGCTGTGTCATTGGTTAATATCAGTGCACCATAATAAAGTCTTTTATATTTTATCATGGTATCAGAGCCTAAAATCCTGAAACCCTAAGAAAATATTCCGCTGCCTTTCCGAACCACCGCCGCCACCGTCAAGCCGCACGTTGATCCACAAGCCGCCGCACAGCCACCGCTGTTAGCTCCGTTCCGCCGATCGCCATCACCATCGTCCGGCTGTGGTGATCTGTGCGCAGCCTCTCTTGATCCAATCGGTCCGTGTGTTAAGCCACACGCACCAATCACGAAGCTCACGCGTTGCCACATTCCCGTCACGCGCCGCCGCCGATCCAATCTGTTGCCAGTTGCTGCACCTGCTCTGATACCATATAAAAGACTTTATTATGGTGCACTGATATTAATCAATGACACGGCTCATCAATCATGAGGATTACATTATATAGGGCTACAACGGACCAACGTCTAATAGGAATAGGGATCTAAGTCTATAAGGAAACTACCATCTATAACTAGTTCTATAAGAAAACTAAATATATAAGGTAAATACCATCTATAACTAGTTCTATAAGAAAACTAAATATATAAGGTAACTACCATCTATAACATTTCCTACAAGGAAAGGGTTTCTATTTCCTTAACACTCTTCCATCCCCCAAATCCCTTCTCCTTCTTTCTTTTTACTAAATTCTTGCATAGAAATGTTGGAGATTGAATCTTGGAATTATTTCATATGTGCCAAGATTGAATCTGGACCAGGTTCAATTTTGTTACTAAAAACGTGCCAATTGGCATGACGCGTTAAATTAGATGTGTTTACGACAGTGGTGGTGCTTGAGGTCGGAGATGTGTGGAGGTGGGCGGTGGTGGTGCTTGAGGTTGGAGATTGGTGGAGATGGGCGGAGTTGCAGTTGCAGTTGCATATCTGGGACATTGAGGTGGGAGAAGACGCTGATGAAGTTTGGAGGCAAGGGTAATTCAGACCATTCAAGTCAAACAAATTAAAAGAAGAAATTTCTCCTCTCTCGAATTTAATTGTTTAAAAATAACTTTAGAAAAATCTTTATTTTCTTACGAATATTTTTCGCTTAGGCATTCCCCAAACACCATTTTCATACAACTGAATCACATTATCCATCAATTTTTTTAAAAAAAATTGAATAAAAAAAGTATTTTTTTAAATTAAATCTCATATAAGCGAGGGGTATATATTAGGCTCCCCAGACCCAAAAAGAGACGAATATACAAAATTGAGTCATAATTAGACTTTGAGTAGCTAGTAACAAAGTGTAATAGCTATACATAAGGTATAAGAATCCATAGCCGATGCTTCCAAACCCATTTTTGGCAAGGTCTATGGCCCAAAACCCTAAACGAGGCTAGTTATGGATTTCCATTTGTTTTGCCTCCACACCCGCGTGTTGACAAAAGGAGGTGGTCTTCCATAACCATCCCTCGCAAACCTTCTCCCCTGAGAAGGTTCACTAGCAGATCCAGTAACATTTGAGTTGATTTAATCATGGATAACCACTTCCAAAAGCCTCCGTAGATGGAACCTATGTGAGCAGATTTGGAAAATCCCAGCATTAGTTGTGAATGTTTGAGAAAGTTGCACTGCACCATAAACTTGCTGGAACCAAAAAACTTCCAGTATCAAAATTGGGTCCAAAACCATGTTGTTGTACCTGCAAATACAACAAGCAAAGAGTTGTAATCCATTCCTAGCCAAAAAAAACCCAAATATATTGGTAATGAACTCATGAATTCCGGATATATGGGAAACATATGGCATCAAGGTAAACGAGACTTCTAACCTTGTGCAAGCTAGCAGCTTTAGCAAGGAAGTCTGCTACCCCATTGCCTTTCCTGTAAATATGAGAAATTCGTCCTCTGATTCGAGCTAACTTCACCCAAATTTCTCTCATTAGATTGATGTTTTTCCATGGGATTTTAAAGATCTTTCTAAACATGTTTACCAGCAGTAATGAATCACATTCAATATCAATATAATATGCAAACATTCGTTCTAGATTTACATATACAAAAAAAATATGTATACAAATGACAGATCTAATAATTTATACTGTATCAATCTTTTCTTGGATTAGATTATTGATAAACATAATCTTTCTTGCAAGCCCAATTTCATAATTGGTGCTAGGCCAATAATAATGAAATTAGGTTTATATATCCTTTTAGTAACAATGGCACAAAAGTATGCCTCATTGGCAATGTTCTAAAACAAACCTATTTTTGCTAAAATAAAAACCATTTCATTAATTATCGAAATAGATACGACACATAAGGTGGGATATGATCCCATCGAGAAATATGGTCTCGAGAGTGCTTGCCATATCGAGCCAGAATGTTGTAAAACAAACCTAGTAAGAGTTTGCATCTTTACAAGAACAACCTAACTGATGATATTCACAAACCCCCCCTTACATAATCAAACAGAAACTAAAAATTCTTAATCTTACCAAACAAATACATAGCCCAGATTTACATCAATCATGAAGCAGATACTTGCACCAGAACCATAGCACGAAAACGCGATTCATCTCAGATGTTTGTAGCAGTTGTACGCGAATGCCACAGAAAGAACGGCGCCCATAACAGCAAGTGTAGCGTAGGTATCTTCGATCTCCCAGTTTTCAAGCCACGTAGGCATAGAACAGCCCTTCCGAGAAGAAGCCCCCTTGCTGCTGTTTCGTCGTGATATCTGCTTTCTGAGGGTTTTGTTCTTCTCGGGTTTGAATTTCCCCGGTTCTTCTATAATTTCAGAAGATTCTCTTGCCTCAGCTGATGGAGAGCTTTGGCAGCAAAGCAAGCCTCGGTTGGTTTGGCAACACGGCAAGCCCTCAACATGAGATCCACAGATATGTGCGCATAAATCTTTAGTCTGGGATGAACCATTAAGCTGAATCCTTTGTATCTGAGCGTTTATCTGTTCTTCCTCAGTTAAACCCATCTGTCCCCTGAAAAACCGCGAAACAGATTAGATATCAGTGCCAAACGAGCAATCTAAAAGACAATTTGCCAACAATGATTCTATATGTGGAAAATGCAGTTTCCATATACTAAGAGAGCAAGTTTAGTAATTTACGACTGATAAGGGATAGATATGGCAAATTTAACATAAGGATTGATGAGAGTATGAGAACAATACAGAGAGGCATCCAAATTACCTCCAGAGTGAATCCACAATGTGCCCTTTTCGAATGTGCTGATCAAGCAAAATAGAGGTATCTTCTGGTGCCACATAACCGTACCTGTTTGCAGTTTAAGAAAAACATGGTTTGTAAAGAGCAAAATCTTCGGTTAAGAAGACAATTCAATTGAAAAAGGTTGATCTTTATTACCAGTGACCGGCGATTTTTTTGTGGATTGGGCCAAATATGTTCACATTTCCAGCATATCTACTCCCTCCAACATGTGAGCATGGACTAACGGAAACCTTGTTTTGAAGACCTTGCGATTCGATATCTGCGTTGAACTTACTAACCAAAGCTGGCCCACAAACACCACATCGTTTGTCCCTAGTACCGTGACAACACACAAAAATGTGCCACCCCCTCAGAGGTTCTGGAGTTCCAGGGGACCATTCACCGTCCTTGACAAGAACTTCCTCGACGAAGGTGTCCACATCAAAATGAGTCAATCGCCTGTACAAAGTTATAAACTAGAAAGAATCACTATGTGTTCTTGGACCTTAAACCATCATGGCCACAAAAGCAGGTAATTTATTTCACCTGTATCTGACCATATCTGGAAAGATCAATACATCTCCATTAGACGTTTCAGTTCCGTCGTGTCCCTCACATATAGTTAACCGAGTCTTCACAAACAACAAAAGGAAGATTAGAATCACCAGTGACAGCAAAGGAAAAGCTAAAAAACAAGTAACATCAAATGAGGACTTCATATCAAAGATTGAACAGAATATACACACATGATACACCAACACTCACTTAACAGATTGAGAGGTGAAAAAGCTACGTGCTTATAAAACCTTTCCAACATAGTAATTGACTGCCCTAATAAACTATGAATGCCATCCCAATTCTCACAACAAACAATTCTATATGATACAATACGAAAAGACTATTAATGGCGCCCACATTCTCAAACAAATAATTCTATCTAACACCATTCGACAATTCATTCAATGCGGGCGCGTTTAAAAAGTTGAAACTCGCTCCCAAACCAGTACCACGCCGATGAACATCACATAACCTTAAAAGATGAGACTCATCCTATCGATGCCCTAATTATACATAAACTCATTTGCTCCATTAGTATGAAGAAAAATCAACCCTTTGAATCCAATTATTCAAAACAACATGAGAATGCACTCTAAAGATAGTAAATTGCACATGTAAGAAAAGATAGTAAATTGCACATGTAAGAAACCTAATGATCAATGCTTCCTAATGCTTAGTTCAAAGCCCAACAATTGTGACAATCAAGAATTACAAAAACCCTTTTGAAATTAAACCAGGAAAACCATAATCCAAACAAAAATTCAACAGAATGCAATCAAAAGAATCTACCTGTCTCTTGATATCTCCTTTCCGGGCAGCAAGGGCAGCAGAGAGCAACCTGGGTAGGCGATCAAATTCCGCCGCCTCAATGCGTGAGGGCCACACCCGGGGATTCTTGTAGCACAGAAAAACATGGCGCTCATAGAACTCCACCGTTCCGGCGAGCTGGTGCTGCCGGAAATCCGGCCGGGAAAAGCCGAACTCAGCATCAATGTTCAAGCTGGGGCCGACTTCCATCCCGCCGAGGAACCCCTCGTTCTGGAAGCTCCCGGAGGCGCTCCCGATTTGCGAACTCTCCAGCGAGTAGCTCTCGCCGTCTCCGGCGACGGCGACGGGGGAAGACGCCGGCGGGTGGAGGAAAGACAGGATATCGTCACGGGAGCTCGCCATTGAAGCTAAAAACGAAAAGGGTTGTCGAATATAAGGAAAAGTTCGAAACTTGGGATCAGAAACCAAAAGGGTTTCGGTTTCCTTCACATTGGTGTTCCGCGGCGGATCGCGGCGGCGGCGGCGGAGGAGGAGGAGGCGGAGGGAAGAAGAAGACAGCTGCTTAATCCTGGTACTACTACTCGAACTATTACCAACAACGTTGTTTTCTTTTCTCCTTTTGCCGAAAGTAGTTTAGCTATTTGTAGTGCTTGCTAGCTATATGGTCAAACCTGTTCACAATATCAGATTGTGTTCTTGTAATCTTTTTTTACCATTTTCACCTACATTTACACGATTGGATTACAGGGGTGTATTTATTTCTCAACTGCCTAGCGTCTGTGTAATCAGATTGTGGTTTTGAAATTTTCAAAAGAAAAGATCGGGTTTTTGAAATATTTTGTTTAGGTGTCATAATGACGTTTGCAATGAGGTGAGAATGTATATACAGAAATGACAATTAAATTGGTAGGCTAATAAAGGGTCAAAATCCTTTCTTGATTGTTTTCTCAGCAAGAAAATGCACTATTTCATGATGCTATTACATGCATTTCACTTATACCATGAAATAAGACAGACGATGTATGATATCCTGTGAAAATTTAAGTTATGAGGTTACGACATGGTCGACATCTTTGGCTGGAAAAAAAATCGGTGCAGATTTGATTGGGACATAGGGAGTATCAGGTAATGGCAAGGAACGGAAATCTTTCAAACCCTATCAACAGTTCAGGTCGAACTATTAACAATTCTAAATGCTAAGTATGGTTTTTGATAGGTTAACCATTGTAAAAGCTTATAGACCGGTCATGGCCAGCATGCACACATTAGCCGGTCTACACCATGTTAATGAGAATCAGCCTTTGAAAAATCATGCATTTCACCCAGAAATCCAAAATTTTATGACATTCATTTTCAGATTAATCAACCAACACAATGTTGCAATGACAGTTCAAAGATGAAGCAAAAGAGTTAACTGTTTGGAGATATATGCAAGTTTTTAATATGGCTTCTCAGAAAGGCTGTTCTCCTGGAAGACGAGAAAGAGAGCCATCTTCAACCAGGTTCTTCTTCCTGTGGAAAATGCTGGTTATACTGGGCATGAGCACTTTCTTGGAAGCAGAAGTTTTCGATTTCAGAAGCACCTTCTCGGGCGTTTTCAGGTTCTGCATCTGGTAGTTATTGTTTGGAGAAGATGTTGCGAACGACATCTCTGTTTCTGCCAAGATTCTTGATGCTGCTTCTTCAGCCTTCTTCTGCTCACGCTCACGCCACCTTCTCAGCTCGCCCTCCACGGCCTTCTTCGCAGCCTCAGCTTGCTCAGCCTTCCTCAACGCCTCCTTCGTGGCAGCCTTCATCTCATCGATCTCCTTCTGAGTGGACTCGAGCTTCTTAAGCGCCTCATTCTCGCTCGCTTTCACAGCTTCCACCTGTGCCATTGCTGCAGCAACTTTCATCTCCGCCAATCTGTCAGATTCGTCTGCCTTTTTACTCAGCGATTCATATTCATCTTTCGATAGTGTAATCTGAGCGCCAGATTCAGATGTGGAGGCACGTGCAGCATTGGTTCTTTCAGACAGAGCGTTGATCTGATCAAGGGCACGTGCCTCAGCTGCTTTAGCTTCTTCTGCTTCGAGTAATTCCACCTTAAGCTTCTCTTCTGTTTCTTCAAGAATGATTCTTGTGGCCTCAACTTCCATTTTCAAAACATCTACTTGCTTCACCATCTCCTCGGCTTCATTTCCTGCTAATTCGCTCTCTTCCAACAGCTGATGGAGAGTAGAAAGCATTTCATCAGAAGCGCCTTTCGTTTCCGCTTCTTCTGCAATGGCAGATTCAAGTTCAGATTTTGCTTTTCGTAGCCTGAACTGCAGATTCTCAGCTATAGATTCCTTTTCTGCTTCTTTTTGGTTCAACTCAGAATGCTCCTTCTTCACGTTCTCCAGCTCGAGTTTAAGTTCTTCCACTAAGTTCCTCATTGAGCTCTCCTCTTCAGCAACTTTTAGAAGCGATCCCTTTGCCCCGTCCAGCTCTGCAGTCACCGTTTTCACAGAATCCATATCTATGGCCTTCGAGCTTTTTATCTCTTTTCTCAGATCTTCAACTTGTGATGTGGTTCGAGCCAGTTGACTTTCCAATTCCCGAGTGCTTTCAGGATCGATCTGTTTCTTTAAGTTCCCTAGACTAATCACTGATTCTTCAAGTCTAAATCTGAAAGATTGCTTTTCAACCTCCTTATCAGCATATAGTTTCGCTTCTTCTTCTCGTGCTTGCACAATTTCAAGCTTCACTTCCTCGATTGACTCATGAACAGAAGCGATTTCTTTCCCTACTTCATCGGCTCTCTTCTTGTTTTCTTGTAGAGAAACCTCAGCTTCTGCCGCCTGATTGAAAGCAGCAGTTTTAGCATCCACGGAAGCATCATAATCCTGGCGTAGTTTCCTCAGCTCCTGTTTTGCAGAACTGAGTTCTGCAGTAACGGCCATATAACGCTCTCTGTCGGCTTCAAGGGATCCATCATTGCCCGTAGAACTACCGGTTGCAGCTCCTTCCACCTGCTTTGCTATTTCAGTGGCTCTAACGGCCAATTCCTTGGATTCGCCAATTTCTTTGAGCTTGCTAGTCAAAGTCTCAACAGTTTGCTTCGCTTTTTCTAGCTCTGACATCGCCTGGGCTTTCGTAGTTTCCGCATCCTTTAATTGTTCTTGAAGCTTATTGAGCTCCTTCTGAACCAAGTGAAGCTGAGTCTCCTTCGCCAATACTCTCTGAAATAAAAACAAGCAAAATCAGAGGCCAGAGACGACTACTTATAATCAAACATCGAGTGCAAATAGATTTGCCGACAAACAAGTTTTCATTTACACACTTACCAGGCCTCGCAAAAAACCAATAGAATCATATCTCTATATGGGAAACTTTAAGAAATAGAATTACCAGCGTACCTCAGCAGAATAGGCCTTTGACTTCTTAATGGTAGGTCTTTCCCCGGAGAAAGCGCCCTCGCCAAACAGATTGACCGCATCTTTAACCGACTGGAACGGGGCACTAGTATCTATCTCTCCTACCATGACTTTTGGAGATCCTGTATTTTTCGGGCGATCTTTAGCAACCATCTTATTCAAGCCTTCGGTGAATCAACTGTCAAATAGTGAGAAACATAGTCAAACAAAAAACATCAAAATGGATTCTACACTAGACGAACCAAATAATTCTAGCGAGAAACCATTCGTGCTTGTAAATTTGAAAGATTCACGCGCCAAAAGTTCATATATTAAAACAGGACTTAACAGCATTTCCATAAATGTCAAAAGAAATCTAAGTCAACCTGTAGATCATCAGGATGTTTCCAATTTCATGACTAAATTAATGCAACAATCCAAGTCCCAACTAAATCTCAATGAGACATGTAGCACAGACAAATCCAGAACAAATTGCGGCTTAATCAACATAGACTACATACAGTAAGAAACTACGGAGCATTAATGTATTCAAAAACCAAGTAGCTAAACAAATTTAAAGGCTTTGGAACCATACACTTTCATAGAATCATTGCCACGTATATAAAAGAAATCCAGCATAACAGAGTTCCAATCTGATTCATAAATGTCTTGACAGAAAATTAGCTTTTTGGGTCTGCAACATCAGTAAAACCAACCAGTGCAACAAAAGATATCAACGATTATCACCTATCTACAACCTCCATTTTCCTAAAATCACAGTACCTCTCTGTTGAGACAAAGTGCAATCTATCTACATACCTTCTACCATTATAAGAGAAAAATAATGTGCAACGCGAAATATGCATATCAGCAATAAGGTCATGCTATATTCAGCAGGACACAGAATAATTGTATAGATAACGGGCAGTTCCAACTTTCATCATCGCCGAAATCCTTCAATCAACCATTGAATTACACCAAATAAGAGCTCAAGACACTAAGAGCAAAGAACAGAACAACAGAGAACAATCCAACCAAACAAAGAACACACCAGATAACCTATCAGGAATCCACAGTCCCACTAAACACCATGTTCACATATCTATAAGTTCCAAGAATCAGAAGTCAATCAAAATAGAATAAAGCATTCAAAAAGTCTCAAGAACCCTAGCAACCATCAAAACAGAAAAAGAAAAAAAACTCAAAACCAAAAGATCATCAGGAATGAAAAAACCCAGAAAAGGCCTTACCACAAAACTCTATAATCAAGGAAAGCAGAATTCTTGATCAACTTCTTCACCAAGGTCAAAACTCAAAAACCCTCTTCAAGACGCGCATGTACTAGACTATTCCAACACTTCAAAAACCCCACAAGAATTTCCTTTTCGGAATAAAGAAAAGAAAAGAATCACAACCCTCTACTAGTAAGCCATTATTTGACCTGAAAAGGTAGAAAAAAACAACAAAGACTAGCAAATCAAGATTGAAATGGGGTAAATCAAGATTGGATTTTTACAGCTCCTAGAGCTTTCAAAGAGCTAAGTGACAAAAATTTGAAATCAAAGGAAAGTGAAATCGATGAGCTAATCAATGGGGGAGCCAGGTCAGCAAACGGCACCGTCCAAGGCTGGCTATATTGAATAATTGGTGGGGTGATTTTGTGTTTGGGATGTCCTTTTGGGATTCTTGAATAAATATAGGGCTAAAGAACAAAGATGGATTCTTTGGGAATGGCAATGCATATGTCCTACACGTACATTTGTTGGCCTAAAAGTGAATGAATGATGGTTCTCTCTGCTAAATCCATGATACAAACACGGTTGTATGAGTTAATGGAGTTTTTTTTTTCTTTTTTGGAAAAAGTTTGGTTTTTAGCATTTCTAGGTCTCACACAATAATTAGGTTTAAAAAGGTGAATCTACCCTTATTTTTCTTTGGGGCAAAATACTGATATGATCATATATTTTGGTGGGTTATGTTAATATGATCCTGTGAAATTGAAAAGTATTATTGTAGTCCTGTGTTTTGCATCAGAAGTGCCGATATGAAGTTGGATCATGTTTGTCAATCTCGTGTCTAGCCAAACTTACCACGAGTATGAGCATTTGAAAAATGAATTGCACTTCCCACTGTCGTTCCCGTCGTCGATTCCCTTTCCATTTCCCGTTGCCGCTTCCATTTCCATTTCCATTTCCAGTCGATGTGCCATCGTTTCCGTCGTCGTGTCGTTGTTCCCGTCGCCGCTTCCATTTCTATTTCCTTCTAGATTTCTTGAATGGCGCAATCGACTAGGGTTTCCACGGTTTGGCATGGTGAGGGGAGGGAGGGGGAAAAGAAGGGCATTGGATTGGTGGCAATTGGGGGTGGTTGTAGGGTGGTGGCGAGCGAAGCGACGAGGGGGCAAACGTCTAGGTTTCCTCCTGTGGGCGGCGAGCGTGAGGGGAGTGAGGGGGGGTGGCGAGGTGGCTGTAGGGTGATGGCAAGCTGTAGGGTGATGATGAGGAAGGAAGGGGAGAGGGGAGAGGGAGGAGGAGGGCGGTGGGGTAGTGGCGAGGTGGTGATGGGTGGTTTGGTGGTGGCAAGACGGTGGTTGTGAGGGAAGCAACGTCGGCGGTGGAGGTTCCCTGCAGCAGAGAGTGGCAGGGGGTGGGTTCTGAAAGAAGAAATAAGCAGGGGCATAATGGGTATTAAGTTTTGGTATTTTGGTCAATTCACTTTTTGGTCAATGGCTGAATTCTTTAGGTCAATGTCGGATTAGAAAGTTTGGCTATATTGACACAATTTATAATCAGTTAGAATTAAATTGATTGATATTATAGGGTTATATTGACACTTTCACCCAAAAGATGACATTATAAATGATTTATCCCAAGATTATATTATCATGGCAATTTTTTGTTTGCTTGTTGACTTTTAATTAGTGAACAAAAATGGATAGAAAGGAACCTTAAAAAAATGAGTTAAATACACGGGGGAACCTTTTTCATTTTTGATAAACGGCATTTCTAGGTTAGGTTGGCGTGTACTCCTTCCATTCCAGATTAAATTGCTAAGAATATTTTTACACTATCAAACATATACAATGGATCATTAATATATTTAACTACGTATAATATTAGTAAACAAAATTTACTTTTTAAAAAATACATGTTATGGCAATGGCAAATCCAACAAAATTACATATAATATTATTATTATTTATATATCTATTTAAATATATAATCAAAATTTTCTTAGTTTAACTAAATTTTTTTTGTTACAATTTATTCGCGGAGGGAGTATAAATTTGATCTTAACTCAGGTGGAACATTGACGTTGAAAATTTGATGTCTTATCCATTTTGAGAAATTCCAAAAGGGGACCATTTATTACCAACTTTTTATGTCACGGGAGATATTTGGTTCGATTTGAAAATTACAGCTCGACTTTTCAATATATTCACGGCCCAATGTTTGAATAATGAGTTCCTCTCTTAAAATATGGTATTTTCATAAGTCATGGAAAGATTAAAGTTTAAAGTGTAAATAAAAAAAATAATGATAAAATTTTTGAATTGTATGAATCAGGTTGTAAACTTTATAACTACTACACGTTGTATAATAAACTTTTAATATTGCAACTAAGATCTTTTACCTTTTATTATTCTAATTAAACCCCGTCTTTCCATAAGTTTATGAAAAGACGGTCTTTCCCAAAACTTTACCTTGAATATGATATCTACGATAATCCCGTGAAATTTTATTATGATAATATAATTACAGAAATAAAATAGAATGAAATAGGCAAAATCTTGGCAAAGACGGTCTTTCCATAAATTTATGAAAAGATGTGATTTAATTAGAATAATAAAAGATAAAAGGTCTTTGTTGCAATATAAAAAATTTATTATACAGCGTGTAGTAATTATAAAGTTTATAACAAGATTCGTACAACCTAAATTTTTTTCCATTTCTTCTAATTTGCACTTTAAACCTTGGTTTTTCCATGACTTATGGAAAGACCATCTTTCAAAAGACGGACTCGAAACATATGAAAAATATTAAATTTAATACCATTTAATGCTAAATACAATCATAAATTCATACTCCTTCCGTTTCTCTATTAGTGGCACTTAGCTTAATGGGAAGTTTCTTTTAGACTAAATTATTTTTTTGGTCCCCTACAAAATATCTTTTACTATCTTTTGGTCCCCTTGCAAAACAATCCTTAGACGGTGCCTAACAAATTTAAAATAATTTGTTTGGTCCCCTAACGTGGTTTTCAGGGAAAGTCATTTACCGTTTACTTTCAAACACTCATTTTAATTTTTACTTTCTACATTCATTTGTATCCACTCATTTTCTCTACTCCCCCGTCCCAGATTAAATTGCAAGGAATCTTTTTCACGGTTATCAATAATCATGTTTGACCGTTAATATGTTTAATTTCGCATAATATTGGCAAATAAAAAGTTATTTTTTAAAAACTATTTGTTATGACAAATCCAACAATATCACGTATGATAATATTATTGCTTATATACCTATTCAAATATGCGGTCAAATTTTGGCAGTAAATAGTGTCATATAGTAAAGTATGCAGTTTAATCTGGGACAGAGAGAGTACCTAAATTCAAACACCTAAACCTATGGTGCCAATATTGATGAAACAGAAGAAGTAGATGGCGAAGGGCAAAGTCTTGGGAAATATCGCCTTTACATAGGCTTATAGAAATACGAGATTTAATTAGAATAATAAAAGGTAAAAGGTAAAAGGTCTCAGTTGCAATATTAAATTTTTATTACTAAATTATTTTTTTGGTCCCCTACAAAGTATCATATATCATGTTTTGGTCCCCATTTGCAAATCAACCCTTAGACGGTACCCAATAAATTCAAAAAAATTTGTTTGGTCCCCAAAGATGATTTTTCGGCAAGATTAAATGATTTTCCGGTATAGTCAGGGGTATAATGGTAATTTTACTAATTAAAAGACAATTTCAATTAAAAATTCCTAATTTAAAAAAATTTCTTTAAATTCCTAATTAAAAATTTCCTTCCGCCGTCCTTTCCACCGATGAGAGCTCATTTTTCGGAGAACCACAACAAAAGGAACAAGTCGATGAGAACTCGTTTTTTGCCGATGACAGCTCATTTTCCACCGTTGTTGCCTTCTTCAGCCGCCACGCCTTCAGCCGCTGCCGCTGCCGCCTTCAATTTCCACCGGCAAGCCTCTTCAATTTCCACCGCCTGCTTCAAGCCCAGAATGCGATTTTGTGTCGTCCTCGTTGACGGCGATGAACCGAAAGTTGGCGACGACGGAGGATGAGTTTAATGTGAAGGTCCGTGGCCAACCAGCGTAGAAGAAGACAACAGTTTGGTGAATTCAAATTGGATGAAAGAAACGAATCACCAGTCGGCGGAGAATGTTGATTGCCCTGGTGAATTCAAATTGGAAGCGGCGGAGAAGACACATAAATCAAAGCGGCGGAGAAGCGCAGAAGACGAAAAGTTTTCATTTTTATAAACTCGGGGTATAATGGTGTTTTTACATATTTTGACCAAGTTTACCGTTGACTTTCCCTGAAAACCACCTTTGGGGACCAAACAAATTGTTTTGAATTTGTTGGGTACCGTCTAAGGGTTGATTTGCAAATGGGGACCAAAACATGGTATAAGATACTTTGTAGGGGACTAAAAAAAATATCTTAGTCAATTTTTATTATGCAACGTGTAGTAGTTATAAACTTTATAATTCGATTTATACAACCTAAAAAATTTATTTTCATTTATTCTAATTTACACTTTAAACCTTGGTATTTCCATGGCTTATGGAAAGACCGTCTTTCAAGAGACAGACTCATACCAAAGTGGATTTTTTTTTATGAATTACTAAATCACATCTTGTATTTTACGACCTACACCCTTCATTTATATTATTTATATATTTTCTGTATTTTTTAATCAAAAAGGAATTTAGGGATGATAGTGATGGTGGTGGTGGGTGGTCGACTGATGGTGGTGGTGGGTATCGGTTGACGATGGTTGTGGTTGTCGGTCGACCGCCTATGGTGGTTTACTCATGGGCCACGTGGTGTGCCTACTTGCGAGACCATATATAGTTGCTCGAGTGAAACAAGCGTCTGTGCATGCCAGTGCATATCCCAAGATTGTGCACATCGCTTGAACGTGCTGAGTGTCTGTGCGCAAGATCGTGCTCTATCTCTTAAGCGATCAAGCGGTGACGAGACACCCTAGTCATCAGCGACCGCGAACCGCGACATGTTTATAAAGGTTTATCAGCAACGACGACCATGGTTCGTGATGGGTAGTGGGAATTTCCCGACGATTTGGAGTTTTGCATGGCGGTGAGGTTGTTAGACGTCGGTCATACGCAATTAGGGATAAGTATGTTTGATGCCGGCCATGTCTGGGTTTTCAAGCAGTTATGGTGGTAGTGGTCTGGGGATGGTGTAATGGCGAAGGGGTGAGACGGGAGGGAGGTTTACAGCATTTGGTTGGTTGGGGGAGGTTTTGGCGGATTGGAGGTTTTCAATTGTTTAAAAATTAAAATTAAGTATTATGTGTATGTATACTTATTCACAGAGCCTTATTAAATTGACTAACCGTTAGACAAGTTCATTTTTATAATTGATGTATTTAATGTGGTAATTTGATGTTTATTTTTATTTATTACAAGAAGTTCCCATAACTTTTGAAAACTTTTAGAAATGTATCGTAATGTATAAATAATTATATATTAGCTCTACAAGTATATCATAATTGATCTAATCATTAGTCAGTCTAACAATCGACTTTCTAATATATATTAAGGATGTAAGATACAAAAATTGTAAAAATTACGTGTATGCATATACTCCCTCCATCCCTCTATTCTGCACAGAAAAAAAATTGTTCAAAGAAGCCAAACTTTTACCACATATTTGAATAGTTATATGAACAATAATTCGTATGATATAGGGTTAGATTCGTCGTAACATGTAGTTTCTAAATACCAAATTTTTGTGTGTCATTATTGTCCGTAACTACATATATTTACAGTCAATCATATTTATTGGAGATCGTGAAAAGATTATGATCAGAATAAGATGAGACAGAGGGAGTAGGATACTTAAAATTTAAGATACGTACTTTAGTTACACCAGAAAATTTTCGTAAAATTTTAAAGACTAATTATTTTTTTGGCCCCCCACAAAGTATCTTTTAATATCTTTTGGTCCTCATTTGCAAAACAACCGTTAGACGGTACCCAACAAATTCAAAATGATATGTTTTGGTCCCCATATGTGGTTTTTTGGTAAGATTAAATGGTTTTCCGGTATAGCCAGGGATATAATGGTAATTTTACTAATTTAAAATATTTTCAATTTTTTTTAAAATTTCCATATTTTCGACTTCATCCTGAGCCCTCGAACCTCTCCCCTCGAGCACTTGAGCATCTCCCATCGATCTCTCGAGTCTCTCCCCTCGAGCCCTCGAGCCTCATGCCTTGAGCCCTCAAGCCTCATGCCTTGAACCCTCGAGCCTCATGCCTTGAGCTCTCGAGTCTCATGCCTCGAGCGCTCGAACTTCATGCCTCGAGCCCTCAAACCTCCTGCCTCAATCCCTCGAACCTCCTGCCTCGATCCCTCGAACCCCCCGTCTCGAGCCCTCGAACATCCTGCCTCCTGACGATTTTATTTTATTTTATTTTTTAAACTCAGGGGTATAATGATCATTTTACATATTTTGACCAATTTGACCGCTGACTTTCCCTGAAAACCACCTCTGGGGACCAAAACATATCATTTTGAATTTATTGGGTACCGTCTAAGGGTTATTTTGCAAATGAGAACTAAAAGATATTAAAAGATACTTTGTAGGGGACAAAAAAATAATTTAGTTAATTTTAAAATTAGAGTTCATTAAATTGTTGGCCAAAAGCTTTAATAAGCCCAAACTTTTGTTGGGCCTTTACAATGATTATTCTTATAAACTTACCCGCCTGGTTTGGGCTTTCCTCTTTTTTGATTATTGTGTAACATAACACAAACTTAAAAAGCAGGTGAAGACTGGCCATTATAAGCCTTCTATAACTATCATAGGGACTGGGTACTCCTTCCGTCTCATCCATATCTGCACACTTTTTGATCAATTTTTTCACGCCATATTTGATCATCAATAACTTTAGTTATATATACTAATGATGCATTAAAATTTAATATTTAAAAAATACATTATGAAGGGAATCTAACGACATTTCACATGAAGATATTGACGCCTATATGCTAGTTGGAATTTATGGTCAAACATGTCTTGAGAAAGTTGATCATAAATGTGCAAATATAACTGGAACAGAGGGAGCAGTAGTATTTTGCATTTATATTTATTTTATCAGTACATAATTTAAACTTATCCCTTGTCCTGTAGGCAAAGTGTTAGAAAAGATTTTATTTTCGTAGGCATATGGAAAATTAAAGTTGAATTAGAATTATAGAAATGTAAAATGTCTTAGTTGCAATATTAAAAGTTTATTATGCAATGTGCAACATTTTGTAAGTTTATGACCCAATTATGCATCATGAAAATTTATTATTGATTTATTCTGATTTGCTGTTTAAATCTTACTTTTTTCATAATTTATGAAAAGATAATTTTTCAAAAGACGTCCACTCGAGCATAAGATATAAATTTATTTATTTTTTGTCACCATAGAGTAAGGTTATGTTCTCCGTCTTATCTACATTTCGGTTCAATTCGTTTCACTATATCAACAAAGAAAACTCCGGAAGAAAGATGATCAACTTTATCATGACTCATGCATGAAAACCACACGTGTCAACACCCCAGATGAACAACCAGCACGTGTCATCACCACCGCCATCTCTCCATATAAGAAATCCCCATACCTCAACCTCCTCGAACCACCATAAATATGGCCACAGAGAAACTCGAATCCCACATCGTCGAAACGGAGATCGAAGCGAAGGAGAGGCTAAGGCTCTGCGAAGAACTCAAGCACGGGGTCCCACTTTCCAGGGAAGTAAACATCGCCGCCACCTCCGCCGCCGTGGTTGCAGTTACAGACGACGGCTCCGGCGACCGGAAAGAGAAGTGCGGCGGGATCTCCGACCAGGCCCACCACTCGAAGTGCAGATGATGAGGAAGTTTGCGGGGTGGGGCCTACTGGCGAGGCTTCGGGGATTCCGAGGAATGGTCCGGCCGAGGAAGAGATGGGTTCTGTGGTCTTGTCTTCGCCGGCGACGCACGCTGAGAACGAATACTGCTGCTACAACGCTGTAGATTGGGCTGTTTGTTTTTGTTTTGTGATAATTCTTTTTCGTTTTCAGAATAAAATGTTTAGTTTCAAATAAATGTTTAGTTTCAAATAAATGTTTTGTTCCAGACACGAGTCTGTAGCACATCATCTGGAATTTATCTCTCTTCATATAATTCATGCAAGACTGAATTGGTTTTTTTCCCTCTACCAATTATCTTATACCATGTTTTGGTCCTCATTTGCAAATCAACCTTAAGAAGGTACACAATAAATTCAAAACAATTTGTTTGGTCCCCAAATCCAGTTTCCAGCCTGTTTTCTGGTTTTTCGATGCACTTGTCGGCCTTCTGGTAAGGCCAGGTGTAATTTAATAATTTAGTAACTTTTCTTCATCCCTCCCGCCGCCATCTCCACTGTCGCCGGTCATCGCTATTGACAAAATCATCGCCGGTCATTTTGTCACCCTCCCCGACTGGAGGTCCCTTTCTTCCCTAATCTATTGCTCCCCGATTTGCTCTTCTCCGATTTCCTCAATCTGACCCATCATCTTCCGATTGCGACCAATTTGGTCTCCTCCAATAACCCACTGGAGCTTAGCTGAAGGTTTCGCCGACTGAAGCTACGCTGCAGAGCTGATTGTTGTGTCCTCATCGGAGTGTTGCATAGTTTGTCGGGCATTGACTTTAAGCAATCCCTCGAAGCTAGTCAATGCGGTGGTCCTCCGCCGCCGCCGCCGGAGGCTCTTCGCTCATCACCATTGGCATTAAGATAACTCGAATGTTAGGATAAATCAGACCACTGATTAATCTTAACATCAAAGTTCCTCACAAGCTCAACCCTTTAGATTGCCATAGCCTTTCATTGCCTCTCGATCGAGTCGGTGCCCTCGCCGAGTCCACTAAGTTAACTCACCGAGTTCACTGAGTTAACTCGCTGAGCCGACGTTGCCTTCAAGCTAGTTGCCGCCAGTGTTACCTTCGAGATGTGCCTTCCGCTCAGCTTTTCGAGGTGGCAAAATAGATGTCCCTTCGAGAAGTAGATGTGCCTTCGAGATGTGCCTTCCATCCAATGCCTCGAAAAGCTCCGCCATTGGTTTCTCAAAGCTCCATCATTGGCCCCTCGAGTTCAATCCCCGCTGTCGGAGCCTCCTTTGAACTAGTCGCACCGGAGCCTCCTTCGAACTCGCTGTCGATTGCCCTTCGAATCCGCCGATGCCTTCAAGTCCACCACTTGTAGTTGGTGTCTCTCGAGCCCAAGGGTCGCCCCTTCGAAATCCCGCCGGTGCTCCATCAAAATTCGCTGGTGGTGCTCTTCAGAATTGACCGATAGTTTTGATGGCTTTGAAAAGGCACCAATGGTGGTGCCTTCAAAATAGCCGCGGGTAGTGGTGGGTTCGAATTGCCGGTGGTGGCCTCAGAAATTCGGTGGGGGTTGCTTCGGCTTGCCACTGGTAGCGCCTTCGAAATCCGCCGGTGGTGGAGTTTCGAATCTGGTGACTTCGAATCAGCCTCTTGTGAAGAAAGCCATGGCACCACTGCCTAGGGTGAAGTAAAAAAAGAGTAAATGTATTTAATCTATAAAATTACTAAATTACCCCTAGCCTTACCAGAAAAAAAGTCACGTGCCCGACACGTGCGTTGGAAAACCAAAAAATAGGCCAGAAACTGGGTTTGGTGATCAAACAAATTGTTTTGAATTTGTTGGGTACCGCCGGGGGGTTGATTTGCAAATGAGGACCAAAACATGGTATATGATACTTTGTAGGGGACCAAAATTTTTTTTAGTCTTCATGTAAACTCAAATAGTATCTGTGATGTTACATTAGATCTTGCGTAAATTTTTTTAAAATTTAAGCAGTAACACTTTTCAATATTTATGTAACATTTTTCAGAAGTTTAAGCAACGTTTGATAAGTTATTATAACACTTTTAATAAGTGTTGCATGGAAAGTGTTCTAACGTAAAACTTTTTAAAATTTAGGTAGTAACACTTTTCAATATATATGTAACATTTTTCAGAAGTTTAAGCAATGTTTGACAAGTTATTGTAACGCTCTCGAGCCATCGAACCTCCTACCTCGAGCCCTCTAATCTCGAAACCCCGAACCATGTGGCGGGGGCAAAGAAGACAAGACACAAGATGGAAACCTGTTGGAAACTATATTTCCAGTCCTCGAACCAATTCGGAAAAATTGAGGCACAAAATAATGAACAATGAAATACTAAAGCAGTAGAAGAAATCAATCACTCCTTTTTCATACTTAGAGCCTTTTTGAAGATCTGGCCATTTACCCATGTTAACACATGGGGTGGAGACATGGGAAATGGAATCATCGACAAAACTGCCCTAAGTAGACTTTTGCTCAGGGAATTTAGACTTCCGCATATTATCTTTTTGTACAAAGTCTTCAAAATCATTTTTGAAGCAAAACTTTGTAAAAGAATCTTTTTGCATTTTCAGGTTTGGGGAACCTAATACATATCCCTCCCATTAATATGAGTTATTTTAAAAAAAGAAGTTATTGCAACACTTTTAATAAGTGTTGCATGGAAAGTGTTCTAGCATCAAACTTTTTAAATTTTAGGCAGTATCACTTTTCAATAATTTTGTAACATTTTTCATAAGTTTAAGCAATGCTTGATAAGTTATTGTAACACTTTTAGTAAGTGTTGCATGGAAAGTATTACGATAACTCTAATTTGTATTAGTATCTCTTCCGAACATCTTTCAGTTTATTTATGATAACCTAGAGGAGCGAATGAATGGAGGAGTTCATCGACTGGAGGTTGAGGAGTTCATCTGATTTTGGTTTTCCTTTGTTTGCTAAAGTAATGATTAAAGTGTGGGTTGTTGGAAGAAAAACATGTTGTAAAATTTTAATTTCGTAAGGGTAATTTTATCTTATGACTAGCGGTCTCCAGCTCGCGCGAAGCGCGGGCTGTCGACAACGGGTTATGAATTGCTTAGTCGTTCATTAATTAAAAATAAAAATAAATAAATAATAAAGTAGTAGTGAAGCGTAATAGGGGTTGGAGTGGAGAGGTTCGAATAGAGGGTTCGAGTGGAGTGGTAAGTGATTATAGAGTAAGCCATAGCATTTTCATTTATTTGTAATTTGTATAGAGTGAAGCAAATCCTCATCAAGCTCTTTGACTGGCTGGGCTGTGAACGAATCCTCTAAGGGGTCATGTATTGTAGGTGGCGTATTCAAGGGTGATGTACTTTTGAGTATCGAAGGGATGGCGTATTCTAGCCTAGAAGGGGTGGTGTATTTTGGCCTCAAATGGGTTATTTATTCTGGCCTAGAAGGGGTCATGTATTGTGGCCTCAAAGGGGTAGTGTCTTGTGGCCTCGAAGGGGTGGCGTATTCTGGCCTCGAAGGGGTGGCGTATTCTGGGCTCGAGGGGGTTGTTTATTCTGGCCTCGAAGGGGTCATGTCTTGTGCCTTAGAAGGGGTAGTGTCTTGTGTCCTTGAAGGGGTAGTGGCGTATTCTGGCCTCGAAGGGGTAGTTTATCTTAGCCTCGAAGGGGTGTTATATGTATTCTGACCTTGAAGGGGTTGTGTATTGTGTTTTGGCCTCGAAGGGGTTGGTGTGTTCTAGCCTCGAAGGGGTTGTTTATTCTGGGTTCGAAGGGTTTGTTTAATCTGACCTCGAGGGGGTCATGTATTGTTGTCTCGAAGGGGTTGTGTATTCTGGCCTTGAAGGGATAGTGTATTCTGAGCTCAAAGGGGTTGCTTATTCTGGCCTCGAAGGGGTGGTGTCTTGTGTCCTTGAATGAATGATGTATTCTGGAACTTAGAAGGTAATGTACTTATGTGTCTCGAAGGGGTGGCACATTCTGACTTCGAAGGGGTGGTTTCTTGTGCCCTCGAAGGGGTAGAGCCTTGTGCACTCGACGGGGTCATGTTTTCAAAACTCGAAGGAGTGGCGTAGTCAGGCCTAGAAGGGGAAGTGTCTTGTGCCGTCGAAGGAATGATGTAGTCTTATGGCCTCGAAGGGGTGGTCTATCCTGGCCTCGAAGGGGTGGTGTATGTATTCTGACCTCGAAGGGGTTGTGTATTGTGTCCTCGAAGGGGTGGTGTATTCTGGCCTCGAAGGGTTGTTTATTCTGGGTTCGAGGGTTTGTTTATTCTGGCCTCGAGGGGGTCATGTATTGTTGTCTCGAAGAGGTAGTGTCTTGTTGACTCGAAGGGGTGGTGTATTCTGCCCTCAAAGGGATGGTGTATTCTGCCCTCGAAGGGGTTGCTTATTCTGGACTCAAAGGGGTTGTGTATTGTGCCCTTGAAGGGGTGGTATATTCTGACCTCGAAGGGGTGGTGTATTCTGGTCTCGAAGGGGTGGTGTATTCTGGCCTCAAGGGGGTGATGTACTTTTGAGTATTGAAGGGGTGGCGTATTCGGGTGGAGAGGTTCGAGTGGATGGGTTTTAGTGGAGAGGTTCGAGTGGTACTGGGTTCGAGTGGAGAGGGGTTCGAACCATCACCACCCCACTCGAAGGGGTTGTTTATTCTGGGTTCGAAGGGGGGCACTTTCATTTCACCCACTCAAACGTTCCACCGCATTTTCTATTTACCATTTTACCACTCGAGGGGCTGTTGATTCGAGACATCATCCCTCGATTCATTAACCATCAACCATCGTCCTCAAGGCATCACCCCTTGACCCATCAACCCATCCGACTCTTCACCACTCGAACCTCTCCACTCGAACCCCATACCACTTGAACCTCTCAACTCGAACCCAGTACCACTTGAACCTTTCCACTTTACACTCACCACTCGAACCCGTACTCGAAACCTCTCCACTCGAACCTCTTCTTGAACCCTCGGACCACCTCTACTCGAATCTCTCCCCAGTACCACTCTAACCCTCTCTACTCGAACCTATCCACCCCCACCTCACCACTCGAACCACTACAACTCGAACCCTATCCACTCGAACCTCGAACCTAAACTCGAATGCTCACCACTCGGACCTCACCACCCGAACAACTCCATTTGAACCTCACCACTCAAACCAAGTACCACTCGAACCTCTTTTTGAACACTCAAACATCTCCACTCGAACCCAATAACACTCAAACTCTTTCCACTCGAACCTCTATTCTAACCCTCTCCACTCGAACGCTCATTACTCGAACTCTCATTACTCAAATTGTCACCACTTGGACCCTCACCACCCGAACCTCTTCATTCGAACCTCTCCACACGAACCCAGTAGCACACGAACCAAGTACCACTTAAACCTCTTCTCGAATCCCCTCTACTCAAACCTCTCCACTCGAACCTTTTCCACTTGACCCTCATCACTCGAACTATCACCACTCGAACCCTTGCCACTCGAACCCTCACCACTCGAACCCTTTCCAATAGAACCTCTATTCTAACCCTCTCCACTCGAACCCTCGCTACTCGAATTCTCACCACTCGAACCTCACCACTCGAACCTCTCCATTCGAACCTCACCCTTTATTCTGACCCTCTCCTCAGAGACTCGAACCTCTCTAGTTGAACCTTCTCCACTCGACCCTCACCACTCGAACTCTCACCACTCGAACGCTCACCACTCAAATCCTCACCTCTCGAACCTCTCCACTCAAACCCTCTCCACTCGAACCCTCTCCACTCGAACCTCTCGATTCGAACCCAGTGCAACTCGAAACTCTCCACTCGAACCCTCACCCCTCGAACCAGTACCACTTGAACCCTTTCCACTCGGACCTCTATTCGAATCCTTTAGACTCGACCCTCACCATTGGAACTCTCGCGACTCGAACCTCACCATTCGAACCCTCACCACTCGAACCTTTTACTTGTAGCCTCTCCACTCGAATCCTCTTCCTGAACCCTTGAACCTCACCAGTTAAACATAGTATCACTTGAACACTCTCTAGTCGAACCTCTCCACTCAACCCTCTTTACTGGAACTGTCTCTACTCAATTCATCATCAATCGTACCTCACCGCTGGAACCAGTACCACTCGAAACCTGTCCACTCGAACCCAGTAACACTCGAAACCTCTCCAATTGAACCCTCTCCATTCAAACCCTCACCACTCGAACCAGTACCACTCGAACCCATTACTACTCGAACCTCTCCATTCAAACTTCTCTACTTGAAACTTCTCTACTTGAACCTTCTCCACTCGAACCAGTACTACTCGATCTCGGTATCACTCAAACCAGTACTATATGTATAGTTGGAAAGAGCTTTGGATATGGCCACGTATTAAAGTAGACGACATGCGTTGAATGATGGAGAACAGTAAACATAGTCGATAATGTGTAAGAAAGGGAGGGGAAAAATTACGAAATAACGATGAAAGGTTACTGTTCATCCAGGGATCGACACAGGTAAGAACAATAGATGGATGGATGGATGGATTTGGATAAGGTAGATAACCCCAGTATCTATTTCTAGTCTTTATTCTCGTTAATCAGAGGAGTTTTTGAATATGAAACCATTGATATCATAACATTAAATAATATATATACTACCATATAACATCTGTTCCATTTACATCTTATATAGCATTGATTGCTGAACAAGAAGGTTACGAGATCAGAGGAATGGAGAAGTAAATATCCAGTGAATACAAGAAGCTTGATAAAATGTATTTTCCGTAACCAATTATTGTATTGCTGACAAGAATATATAGAGTACAATAAGGAAACATAATAATAGTAGAACTCTAGCTTAGTCAACATGACTTATCTAGAATCAATCAAGATCTAATCATAAATGTGTTACTCTAACACCCCCTCAAGCGAAGAGTCGGATGTTCAACGATGCAAAGCTTGGACCGAAAGAACTCAAATAGTGGACGAGAAAGTCCTTTGGTGAAAATGTCAGCAATCTGAAGACCAGTGGAGACATGGGCAACCCGCAGCTTTCTAGAAGCCACCAACTCACGTACAAAGTGATAGTCGATGTCAATATGCTTGGCCCGCTTGTGAACAACTGGATTTTGAGCTAATAAAATGGCACTATTGTTGTCACATAACAGCAATGGGGAGCTCAAAAGTGGAACACGAAGGTCGCGAAGCAAATGAGTCATCCAGACCATCTCTGAGGCTGTGTTGGCAAGAGCTCGATACTCTGACTCAGTGCGGGAATGAGAGATGGTAGGCTACTTTTTGGCACTCCAGGAAACAAGGTTTTCACCAAGAAAGACTACATAGCCATATGCAGATTGGCGAGTCTCAAGAAAATGAGCCCAATCATCATCTGAATACCCCAAGACGCCAGGAGTACTGGCCGAGCGAAAGGTGAGGCCAAAATGGAGAGTGTCTCTGACATAGCGAAGAATTTGAGTGACTGCAGCATAATAGTCATCACGAGGATACTGAAGAAACTGACTGACGGTGTTAACCGTAAATGCCATATTAGATACTACAGGGTACTGACAAGGGATCGATACAATGTCGAATTCTAAAATGGTGGACTGGTGGAGCTGTGTAGCTGCGAACCGGGAACAAAGGGGGTAGCGACCGGGGCTACATCAGACATATCGGCATGAGTGAGAATATCCCAAGCATACTTAGCTTGATCGAGAAGCAGACCTGAAGAAGTGGATGATACTTCTAAGCCAAGAAAGTAGTAGAGGGCACCCAAATCCTTAATAGCAAACTCCCAATGTGTCCGATCAATAAACTGTCAAAGAAGCCCAGAGTCATTGCCCGTGAGGATGATATCATTGACATAGACCAGGGGATAGAGCAATGACGAGCCTTGAGAGAGAACAAAAAGGTAAGTGTCGACATAACTGAACCGAAACCCAAGCTGAGATAGATAGGCATTGAACCGCTGAAACTATGCTCGAGGTGATTGCTTGAGGCCATAAATGGCCTTTTGCATGCGGAAAACATAATCTGGATGAAGAGAGTCCTTGTAACCAACTGGTTGCCCCATATAGACCGGAGTATCAAGAATACATTCAAAAAGGCATCCTTGACATCAACTGATGAAGAGGACAGAAGCGCATAGTGGTAATGGCAAGAACGGTTCGGACAGTGGAGACCTTGACCACCAGACTAAAAGTATGATCAAATCAAAGCCCAGAATCTAAGAGAGCCCCTGCGCAAAAAGCCAAGCTTTGTGACTATCAACGGTACCATCAGGACGATACTTAAGCCGATAAACCCATTTGGATCCAACAATGTTGACACCAGAAGGGCATGGAACAAGATCCCAAGTGTGTTGGCCCCGTAAAGCAGCAATCTTCTCATTCATAGCAGCAACCCACGAAAAGTCCTTCAACGCCGAACGATAATCAGTGGGCTCCAACTGGGCGAGAAGGGCAGCAAGAAGACCATGGGCCACAAGACCAGAATAGTCTCGATGCTGAACAGCTCCAGTGGATGATCTAGTGGCCATGCGATGAGTACGATGTTGCGGTGAAAAAGCCAGAGGAGAAGGAGTCGGAGAGGACGCCGGGGACTGAATAACCGAGGTGGCTGGAGATGATGCCACCGAGGGATTAGGACTGGCCGCCAGTGACCATGGGAGGGGGGGTTGACCGGTCAATACACGGCAGAACATGGTCAAATGAGCAAGTAGTGTAGGGCATAGGTGACGGTTGATCAAGGGTCGATAGTGGCAGGCCAACACTGCCAACAGTGTCCAAAAAAATACAAACATCTAAGGTTGAGAGAGCAGAACCAGTGGCCGAGGCCAAAGACGAGGAAAAAGGAAAATGACCTTCGTCGAAACGAGCATGATGGGTGACATAAATCTTGCCAGTAGAAGGATCAAGGCAGCGGAAACCATTATAATAGTAGCTGTAGCCGATGAAAACACAAGAAATGCTCCGAGAAGATAACTTATGAATGACCATAAGACGAACGTATAGAAATACCCGACAACCAGAAGGATGGAAGTTTGAGTAGATCAGATCACGGTGATAAAGAAGTCCATAAGAAGAAGTTCCTTGTAACACCGGAGTGGGAAGCCAGTTAATAGTGTAAACTGCAGTTGTAAAAACATCATCCCATCTTGACAAGGGTAGATACGAATGAAAAAGCATAGTGAGGCCCATTTATGCAACATGTCTGTGTTTGCGCTCGGCCCGACATTTTGCTCCGGGGTGTATGGGCACGAAACTTGATGATGAACGCCTTTGGAGGCAAAATGGGATTGTAGGCGCATATTTAAGAACTCAGTGCCACCGTCACTTTGTATAACTTTTATTTTGGTCGTAAATTGATTCTCGACCAAGGCCTCAAACTGTAATTAAGTGTCAACAAACTCGAATTTTTGATGCAGTGGAAAAAACCAGGTAAAATGATAGTAATCATCCACAAACAATGCATAATAAGAAAATCCATTTTTAGTTAAAACTGGGGAAGGCCCCCCCACAAATCACAATGTATAAGTCCAGGACGTGCGCAACACGCTTATGATTTTCAACAAAAGCTAACCGCTGCCCCTTTGCCATAACACAAGGAGCGCAAGCATGCGGTTTAGGTAGTAAAGAGAAAACTGAAAGAAGACCGGGCCTCTGTAAACCAGAGATGACAGTTGCTGGAACATGCCCCAGTCAAGCATGCCAAAGCTCAAACGATGCCCATCCTTTATTCTATTGCAAGAAGGAAACTAGTGCTGCGTCACCCTTGTCTAACACATACAGTTCACCATCACTGTGGCCCCCGCCTACGACTGCCTTGGAAACCTTGTTCAAAATCTCAAAGTTTCGGTCATCTAAAGTAACAAATACATTAAAATCCCTGGTCAGTTTACTAATAGACAATAAATTTGTAGTGATGGCAGGAACAACCAAAACATCAAACAGTGTCAAGGTATCAGAAACCCGAGAATCACCAATATGAGAAATTGGAATAAAAGCACCATTACCAACAAAAACACAAGAATTACCAGAATAAGGTGTGACACTGTCAAGGCCAGAGACTGAAGACGCCATATGACTGGTAGCACCATAATCAACATACTAGTCTGATGCACGAGAAGTTGGGTTTATCTGTAAGGAATTCTGAAAATTATTTGCCAAGTGTGTGGAGTCTGAACGACGGGTCTGCGCTAATATCTTGTAACAGGTAGCAGCGTAATGGCCCGGATGACCACATCAAGTACAATGAGGATGGTCGGGTTCAAAACTAGCCCCAACCATGAACTGACCAGGACCAGAACCGAACTGACCGCCTCGGTAGCCACCAATTCTCCCGCCTCTGGCGGCTCGTGAACCTCACGTGCCGTCGCCTTTGGCCGGCGCATGATCTCACGCGCGCCCTGCTGGGGGCTGCTCACCTGCAGAAAATGCTACCGGGTCAGACGCATGTACTGAATTTCCTTGGAGATTTTTCAAAAATGCCTCAAGATTCTCAGCACGTGACAAAATATCAGCATAAAGGGGTGCAGGGGAAGAATTAATCAGGGGGGCAGAAAAATATTTGAGCTCAGACTCGAGAGCAGTTAAAAACCAAATTATCTGATCATCATTAGAAACTGGAGAACCCATAAGGGATAACTGCTCAAAAATATCTTTAAATTGTAAATGAAGTTCATGAACGGTACCGCTCTTACGTATACCGTGGGCATCTGCACGAAGGCAGAGAATCGTGAATGTGCTATTGTTCTGAGAAGTGGCGCAAAAACTGTCCCAGATGTCTTTGGCAGTCACACACGAGGCCGGGAGTTCGAAAAGGGCCTCAGGAGAGAGAGAGAGAGAGAGAGAGAGAGGAGAAAAACAGACTACATACCCTCTGATCTTCATCAATCCAGAGGTCATAGATGTCCTTGGCCAATTTGTAAGCTGCCTGAGCCACAGCACGATTAGTGGGAGGAGCGCGGAGGGCGACGACAAAGGAGGAAGACGATGAGCCGGCCGGTGACAGAGTAGGGAGAGGTGGGCATGGAGTCGACCCATCGAGATATCCAAAAACCTTCTGAGGTCTGAGGACGTATTCAATCTGACGTTTCTAGAGAAGAAAGTTGGACTTATTGAGCTTTCGGCCGCTAGAGGGAGAAGAAGGATGGCGGCCCAAAAAAAAAACTAAGTTTTGGAAGGTGAATCAGAACACTGCTTTGATACCATGATAAACTGTATTAACCGTAATCAATTATTGTATTGCTGACATAGAGTATAATAAGGAAGCATAATATGAGTGGAACTCTGAATTAGTCAACATGACTTACCCAGAATCAATCAAGATCTAATGATTTACTGTTAGAATTTACTCTAACAGTGTAGCAGTACAGATTGGATAAATATGAAAGATAAGCTAAAGCTAAGCCTGAAAATAAGGCTTCAAAGATTTCTCCCAACTTTTCCAATCCTTAAATTAATAGGAAAGGTAAGAAGCTTTTTAGGATTCCCATCTTCACTCCAAGCAGCAGTGAAGTCTTGAACCACGCCATCGTTCAAGATTTCAACTCCCTTATCCTTTGCGGTTTGGTATGGTGACAGAGACTTAACAAAGCAGAAAAACTCGTCCAAATCCATCCATCTCTCCCCTTCGAAAGGGAAGGGTCCTGTGTTGTCAACTCCATCCACGGGCTCAAAAGGGAAATCAATGGTTTCATACCGATCCCTCAGGACAAACCTGCCCTCGGCCTCAAGAAAATCTCCACAGTGAAGGTACACCCGTTGCAGCAGAGAGTTAACAGTTGCACTCGAATTGATTTCTGGGATGGTATATGTCCAAGCTGCGATAACTCCATCGGGCTTCTTCAGCACATGCTTCACTTGTTGGTAGAAGCTTGGAAGATCAAACCAATGTAGAGCTGTAGCAATGGTGACTAGATCAACACTCGATTCCGTTGCCACGTTTTGTTCGACCTCGGCCATGGACATCTGAGGAGGGCTGCAATAGTATCTAATGTTGGGAAGCTTCACGGCATATTCCAGCTGCTTTGGGCTCTTGTCTGAGGCTACCACATTCTTGTACATGCCAGCCAACTGAAACATTAAGAGTACACAATCCTAATGAGCTTGTCGGGATTTAAGGATGCATGACAGATACCAGAATCAATATTAAACAGAGTTGTTTAGACAGGAATTCCCACATATTCTATTTGAAAGAGGTACAAACATACTCCTGGCGCATGACACACAACTGTGTTTCCTTATTATTAGAATAATAGGGCATGATCTTATATATTGAGTTATATGACTGTCAACCACCAATGTGAGACTAACTCTAACAAGCCCCCTCACGTGCAGCGGCATGAATCAGGGCGCAAACGTGACAGAATGGGGGTAACGGGCTGACCTTGGACTCTATACCATATTAGAATGGTAGACTTCTATCGTACAATCAATTGATACTATGTAAAAGTATCTTATATATTGAGTTAGATGACTGTCAACCACGAACGTGGGACTAACCGTAACACTTATCCATCCGCCCTGTTAGAGTCCCACGTTGGCGTGGTTGACAGTTATTATCATGGGGTCACCCCCAACCTACAACGCTTTTATTATATTCATATGGTATTAGAATTCACGTTTGTACGGCCAATTCTAAACCAGCCATATAATATAACATAAATACAGCCATTTGGGGATGGGACAATAGATTATAAGGGCAATCATATGCTCACCAATCGTCACGTGAATGAATAGAGTGCATTTTGCATTCCAAAAAAATCTCACATAATGAACATACGATCAAACATGGCATGAAAAAATGTCAGTAAGAAATGTTGGTGTGGGAAATGGGGCTTGCCGATTTTGCAGCCTGGCCGCTCCCTGTCCCGACATCCCAGGCAAGATCGTGAGCCGGCGTCTTGGATGAGACGAACAGGAGGAGCTCTTCTGGGTATGTTGGCCGGGCAGAGGAGTACTCCTTCGCCTGCTTATGGAACAAGTCTGCCATTGGCGATCTTGCTGTGCTTATCTGGATATTGCTGTGACCCAGAGAGATCCCAACGGGTTTATAGAGAACTCCTACCGATATGGGATTTGGATCTGGATGGTGGAAGAGTAGAAGACTACCTTTTTGAGTCAATTGCAAGAATTGTTCAATGCCTTTAAATTATGAAGGTCCCGAGTTCCCACTCAGTGACCAAAGTTAGACTTTGGTTTCAAATTTATGTTTTTGAAACCTAATCAGGGGGCGGAATCAGGGATTTCATATAAGGTGGATCAACATTATATTAAAAAAATCAAGTAGATCATTAGATTAAAAACTCGTAGTAGATTATTTATTTAAAGGACACAAATTTGTATACTAAAGATAAAGTAGTGCTAAAGAAAATACAAAATTGATACTTTTGAAATGGACAACCTTATTGATTTTTGGTGTCAATATAACCCCATCTACTTGAGTAAGTGCTAATATAACCCCATGATAATTTTTAGTGCAAATATAACCCTAACTAGTTAATGAAAGTGCCAATATAACCCTCAGACCTCATTTCTGGCATTGACCTCAATTTTTCAGCGTTGACTCTATGTAAATTGACCAAAATACCCTTTTGGAATAACTCTAAAATTTGGTGGACAATTTTACCCTCATAGTTAGTCGGAACGCCATAGTTCGGTGAAATTAGGTAGGGTTATATCAGCACATTATGCAATCTTATTGGGTTATATCAACACATTCCTAATGTTTGTAGGGTTATATCAGTACATTTCTAATGTTTGTTGGGTTATATCAACACATCCTTAAAACTTATAGGGTTATATTGGCACTTTCACTAACTATATAGGATTATATTGGCACTTTCGAATATTGAAATGTTATATTGGCACTTATGTCAACTAGATAAGATTATAAAAACATTTTTTTCTTATTTTTTTTGTCTTTCATTTAATTTTCACCTTTTGTTGATTTCTTTTACAAAATTAATACTAAATTACATAAATAATTGATGAAAATTAAATGCCCATCATTAATTTTTTTTGCCTTGCTTCTTGATAGCTTGCTTGAAGATTTATGTTTTTTAAGTCATGTTTTTTAAAATTTTAAATTATGTTGCACCTATTTATCATATCTTGGTATTAAGAAAAAAACAAATCCTAGTTGGAATCAAATTATATCTATTAAATAAGATTGTTAAAACATTTCCCAAGTATAAATTGGATAAGTATTTAAGGTAAAATTAGTTAAAAAGTAATTAGATTTGTTGTTGGACTCTAAAATTAAAAACAAAGAATCCTAACATTTCAAAATACTTCATTCTTTAATATACGTACGCACCTCCATTACTCTGTGTAAATTTCTGCGGTCATTTTTATTTTTGGGGGGACCACAACCACTTTTTTACCATATAAAACAAAAATACACAAAAAAATACAAAATATCATTGGTAAAAAGAAAGTTGGCGGGGATGAGGCACCCGTGGCCCCCCAATGTTCTGCCACTGGAAAAGTCCATCTTTTATTCGTTATCGTGTGTAGTGTCCATTTACTAACTTAGATTGAGGTGTTTGATACACCAACGATGTCTATACCCGAGCTTCGATTTACAAGAATAAGCCATCACGAGGTCCTAAAGAGAAAACTATTTGATAATTAAATTAGACGTGTTTGAAGATAAGTAATTGACTGTCAATGAATTCAAAGTAGGTTATACCTGTGTACTTAGGCGGAGATCCTATGAGTTTTCCGTGATTATCCAGGGTTGATTCTATTTCCTTGTAGAAGAAGTAGTAGTGTTCGATTATGATTATGATACAAGTCATAGTTTCCATGTTGGTGCCTAAATAGAATATATTTTCTCGCCGGCCCATATAGGATGGCGATCTATGATCGATTAGGCCCATTGCTGCACAAGGCTTAGGTTTCAGCAATGGCCCCAAGAAAGACAAAGGTACCTTCCACTCCAAGAAGCTGTTATTTTTACCTATGTTCTGTAGGAGTTTCTACCTCAGTTTTCAACCATAAAAAAATGAGGTAAATATTGGCGTCGTAAAAAGTCCTTTTTTACCATGGCACAAAAACGAAGTAAAAATGTTCTTTTATCTCGGTTTTGATAGAAAACAGCCGAGGTAAATAGTTATGAGCCGACATCCCTACCGACTACAAATCGAGGTCGGTTTGGAGTGCTTTATTTTACTATGCATAAACTCAATAATTTGGATGCAAATGCGGTTGTTTTGAAAACTGATGACCGAATGCGTCCTCTTTGGAAAAAATATTTAGCAGTATTTAGAGGACGCATTCAGCAAATGCATCCTCTTAAAAATATTTTTTTGTTACGTAGCATCTAGAGTTGCATGGTTTGAGAGGTACTGGTTCGAGAGATGAAGGTTGAATTGGAGGTTCGAGAGGTGAAGGTTCCAGTTGGAGTTCGAGAGGTGAGAGTGGTACTGGTTCGAGAGGTGAAGAATTACTGGTGCTCACCTTTAACCAGTACCTCTTGAACCCCTCCACTGGACCCCTCCACTTGAACCCTCTCCACCTGAACCTTTACCTCTCGAATCAGTACCTCTCGAACCCCTCCACTGGACCCCCTCTACTTGAACCCTCTCCACATGAACCTTTACCTCTCGAATCAGTACCTCTCGAACCCCTCCACTGGAACCCCTCCACTTGAACCCTCTTCACCTGAACCAGTACCTCTCGAACCATGCATCCTCTTGGAAATTTTTTTTGTTACAGAGCATCTAGAGGACGCATTCGCTGAATGCGTCCTCTTAAAACGTTGAATAAAAAATGCAGGATTATTGGAGGATGCATTTGTCAAATGCGTCCTCATGGACATAGGTTAAAACAAAATGGAAATTGGGAGAGGACGCATTCACCAAATGCGTCCTCGGGATTTCCGCAAAAAAAAAACTAAATTCATGAGGACTCATTTTGTAAATGCGTCCTCTCAAAGCCATGCAAAAAAAGGATAATCGAGAGAACACATTCAATTCGCTGAATGCGTTTCCACCCCTGCATCCACCTCAAGCTACTGTAGCAACACCAGTAGAATTTTGCCGAGATAAATGTTTTGTTTTAGACATGTTGTAACACATCAACTTAAATTTATCTCTCTTCATATAATTCAAGTAAACTCAAATAGTCTGTGTGATGTTATATTATATCTAACGTAATTTTTTAAAAAATTTAGGCAGTAACTCTTTTTAATATTTATGTAACGTTTTTCAGAAGTTTATGCAACGCTTGATAAGCTATTGTATCACTTTTAATAAGTGTTGCATGGAAAGTGTTACGATGGTTCTAATTTGACTTTAATTTTCATGCAAAGTCTTGGAATCTTTCCATAGACTTATGGAAATAAGTGGTTTAATTAGAATAATAAAAGGTAAAAGGTCTTACTTGCAATATTAAAAATTTGTTATGCAACGTGTAGTAGTTATAAAATTTATAACATGATTCATGTAACCCGAAAATTTTATCTTCATTTTTTCTGATTTGCACTTTAAACCTTGGTCTTTCTATGGATTATGGAAAGACCATCTTTCAAGAGACGGACTCAATAATAAAAGGTAAAAAATCTTAGTTGCAATATTAAAAATTTAGGGTAATATGCAGATATAGCCCTATATGTTGAAGAAAGTTCAGATATAACCCTGAATTGTTTTTTAGTGCAAATATAACCCTGACTATTGAATGGAAGTACAAATATAACCCTCTGACCATGATTCCGGCGTTGACCAACAAATTTTGGTCATTGACCCACTTGAAAAGACTAAAATACCCTTATGCCCCAAGCCTTAAATAAAAAGGACAATTATGCCCTCCATCGCCAGGCCACCACCACTACCCGTCGGCCTGGCTCCACCTCCATTGCCAGGCCACCACCACTCGCTTGTTTGTTGGCTAATTTTCTGCAAGTATAACCCCACCCTCATTTTCTTTGTTGGCTTCATTTTCCTATATCATCTCCGACCGTTCGCCGCTCACTCCTCATCTTTGGCGAGCTTCGCCACTAGTTCAGATTTGTTCACTGCTCCATCCTCTTTTTCATCCGTTCGTCGCTCCTGTTATTCATTGTGTCCAAGCTCCGCTCCTCTTCTTCCGCTGGGTCAGATGCCAAAGTCTTCTCCGACGAGTTTCACGACATCGTCTCCATCGTTGATTAGGGGCGTGGATTGTTGGCGATGGAGGCGACGGTGGAGGGGCATGGGTTGAATCTCCATGGGGCCGACGGTGTTGAGTGGATTGGTGGTGCCACCCCACCCCGCCAGTGTTCTGCCACCACAGCTCCGGCCAAACCAGTGGCGCCACCACAACTCCGGTCAGACCAGCGGCGCCGCCATCTGACCGCATCTACCACCCGAATTTGAATCCAGCCACCCAAATTTGAACCCCACAACCCAAATTTGAACCCTAACCTCCACCTAGCCCTAATTTCCACCACCACCATTTTCGGCGCCGCTCAGCCAAGCGCCGAAAAATAAATGAATGAAGATGAGGGTCTGGGAACGAAGAAGAGGGGCAAGATGAAGCTAAAACGAAGAAGAGGGCTTGGGAATGAAGAAGAATCGAATTCACAGAGGGCCTGGAAACGAAGAAGAGGGCTTTAGGGGTAGGAATGTAATTTTGAGTTTTTTTCAATATTTTTACATGGGGGCAAAACAGTCTTTTCACCGTATTCCCGCCTCCAACTGTTTGAAAAGGTTTATTTGCACATAATCTGAATAGATAGGGTAATATTTGCACTTTCAATTAGTGCAGGGTTATATTTGCACTTTCAATTAGCGCAGGGTTATATCTGCACTCTCGTCAATTATATGGGATTATATCTGCATTTTTCTCAAAATTTATTATGCAATGTATAGTAGTTATAAAGTTTGTAACCCGATTCATGAAAACTGAAAATTTTATATTCATTTTTTCTAATTTATACTTTAAATTTTGATCTTTTCATTGATTATAAAAAAACATTTCTAATTTATACTTTAAATTTTGATCTTTTCATAGATTATAAAAAATATTTTTAAAGAGACGGAGTCATTATTAAAAGTGTGCATAAATAATTTGAACAAAGGAGGTAATAAAAATGAAGATGCACATACATGGAGAACGAGTCAATTTTGGTGAGCGATGAGTACAAACTACTCCCTCCAAGCGCAAATCAAGACAAGATAATAATATGTATAGGTATAATATTTTTGACAAATTAGTGGGGAAGATAATATTTTCAAAAACGCATAGAAAAATGGAGTTTAATTAATATAATAAAAAGGTAAAAAGTTTTAGTTATAATATTTAAAAAATATTATACAAAATATAGTAGTTATAAAGTTTATAGTCCGAAGAAATGAAGATAAGTCATGAAAATACTAATGTTTAAAGTGTAAATTAGAATAAATGAAAATAAAATATTTGAGTTACATGAATCTGGTCATGAACTTTATAACTATAACATGTTACATAATAAATTTTTAATATTACAACTAAAAACTTGTACATTTTATTATTCTAATTAAACTATTTCTTTCCCAAAATTTTGCCTAATATTTTTTCCTCCATAAATAGAAAAAAAATTCCTCCCAAGATAGAGACGCACTCCTTTATTACTATCCAAAGGACCTACGGTCTATTTTTGTGTATCCTATTCTTATTTTAACTAATTTTATATAAATTTAAATTTGTAAAATTTGATCCGTTCATTTTAATAATTCAATTCATCGCTTCCTCTCCTACATCAATATGCATAAATATTCGTATAAAATAGTAGCTGTGATGGAGATAAATAGTAATTTTTTTTAATGAAAAAATGGAACCGATGAAGGACAACAATAGTATATTCCATTTCAATTTATAATTTAACTATTCATTTGATTAAAATTTCTTAACTTTACCATAAAATTGAATTAGTATATAAACAAAAATAATATTGAGTGATACCCTATTAAATTCATTATAACACATATTTTTAAAATATTATTTTTTAAAAAATTTTAATTATCCTTAATGAAAGATATTATGGAACACATATTTTTTAATACTGATAAAAATTAAAATGTATAGATTAAATTGGTACAGAGAATGTATTATTTCAGATTCAAAGTGGGGAAGAAGATGCTTTCACGACTCTTCTGAGTCCTGAATATTGAATAAATGTACGTTTCTCAACTTAAGTTTGGAATTTAATATGATGAGGACTTCTCGAGTAATATATTAAGTATTCTTTTTGCACGCCCAATATTTATAAAGTTAATTTGTCTTTTTTTTTTTTAGTTTATTAACAGATAAGGCTTCTCGTAACCACCCGTGCATGTGTGAAGATAATAATTCACAGGTAGGCGATTTTTTAAAATAAATTTTGTCAGGGTATTAAAATCAGTTAATTCTCGAGAGATTACATTTATTTTACTTGATCCGATCTGATTTAAATTTAATTGATTTAAACTTAACTGATTTAGACTTAATTGATTTAAACTGATTAGTGAAAACAGAGGTCATTAATAGCGATTTCTCATGACAGAGGTTATTAGTGGCTTCTCTGATCCTGAATAAGTGTCTTTATTGACCCCTGTCTCGACATGTATAAAAATAAGTGTGTTAAAAAATAATAATGTATAATTAAATGAATGTAAAATTATTTAAAATAAATATACGCTACTGAATTGACTTACCCTAAATTGAATTGAACTAAAAAAACAGATAAACTCTAGAAAAAATCGCCTAATTTTGCCACGGATGAAACAAAATTTCAATCGCATCTCTTAGAATTATAATTCCTTTCTTCGATTGTGCAATTATATAATGGTAAATCTAGGATAAGGCATTGTGCAAATTAACAAACAGAATGTGTGAATCTAAGTGAGTGGCTGGTGACTAATGAGTACATTATATTTGTAGTCGTAAGTCGAGAAGAAGACATTTTCACGTCTTTATTTTATGGAAATTTGTACCCTTTTTTCTTTTTTTTTCCTTTTAGTATGAAGACTATAGGGAACGGGCAAATATTTGGGAAAGACGGTCTTTACATACGCTTATGGAAAGATGTGGTAGAATTAAAATAATAAAAGGTAAAAAGTCTTAGTTGCAATATTAAAATTTTATTACGCAACATGTAGTAATAAAATTTATGACCCTATTCACGCAACCCAAAAAATTCATTTTCATTTCTTCTAATTTACACTTTAAACCTTGATCTTTCCATAACTTATGGAAAAACCGTCTCTTAATAGACGGACTCTAGGAACTGATAGTGCAAATTCTATTTTACCACCACTATATCTCGATAACCAATCAGTGGACAACTAATTGCTTCTGGGGAGAGCATGAATATGGTCCAAAAAAAGTGTGGAGAAACATTACAAAGATGAGTTATCCAGTAAACCAAAATGGTATTGGGATTAGAAACATTAATTAAAGATATAATCAGGACTTTCTCCCTTAAACTGTGGTGGAAACTATAAAAAGGAGAGACACTGTTGGCTAAATTCTTATGGTCCATCCCTGAAAATCAAAGAAAATTCCAAATCTGGAAAAAGATTCAGAAAGTAAACCAGGTGGCTAAAAGTCAAACAAGGATAATACATGGCAATGGTTTAGCAAATCTTTTCACTGCCAACTGAACTGGTATGGGACCACTGCAAGACTATGTAGACTCATTGTTAGAGTTAGTCTCACATTGGTGGTTGACAGCCATATAACTCAGTATATAAGATCATTGGTCACCTCTACATAGTACCAATTGATTTAATGATAGAAGCCCATGATTCTATTATGGTATCAGAGCCCAAGGTTGGCCCGTTACCCCCATTCCATCACGTTTGCACACTGATTCATGCCGCTGCACGTGAGGGGGCGTGTTAGAGTTAGTCTCACATTGGTGGTTGACAGTCATATAACTCAGTATATAAGATCATGGGTCACCTCTACATAGTACCAATTGATTTAATGATAGAAGTCCATGATTCTATTACCCATCTATATATATAGTGGTTCCACCCTGCACTACAATCCAACATTTTGTAAACATGAAGTTAAGCTACCTAGATGCTTTTTATACATTACCTAATCACATCTTCCACATGATGATGGAGCTACAAGTACACCCATTCAGACAGGACAGATTAATATGGAAGCCATCAAACAATTGAGAGTTCAGTTTCAAGTCTGCATACAAGATAGTTGCCTCACAAAAATTAGAAATCAGAATTCTGAAGAAGGTATGATTATCAAAACTGCCAAAGAAAATTTCTATGTTTATGTGGAAACTTTCAAATGCAATTGTACCTTTTGATGACATACTCAATTTCAGCAATATTTCACTTGCATCTAAATGCCCACTTTGTAGCAACACTGACACACTTAGCCACCATTTCAATGATTGTTCTCTAGCCATAGACCTGTGGATATTTTTTAACCATATGATAAGACTGAGGCACCAACATTTAAACTCCATCTTTGACAGACTTTCACATTACTGGTCTTATAATGGAGAGACAAAAATACACTTCACATTAATTACCATCTTTCTCTCTCTCATATGTTGGCAAATCTGGAAAGCTAGAAACAGTTTCATTTTTGATAATATTAGACCAAATAAGGAAAAAAATGATTGATAACATCAAAAGAGACATGTTCCTCATCTTCTATACCAAACCAGAGGTTAGTACAGAGATAAATGATCATCACTGGCTTCAAATTGGTCTAATCCCACCTATGAAAAAACCAACAATACCTAAAATTAAATGCATCACATGGTCTAAACCTAAACTGAAATACAATATCAACTTTGATACATCATGGAAGCAGGGGGTAGACTGTGGTATTGGGATAGTTATCAGGAATAAATATGGAACATTTATTAAGGCATGCCATAATTCAGTTAGAGCAAAAACTAGTTTCCAAGCTGAACTCCTATGTCTAAAAGAAGGACTAATTTTTGCAGCTGATCTGGGCCTAAACGCTTTCTCCCTTGAAACTAATTGTGCCAATATTCTGGAAGTAATGAAAGACCCTACAAAATACCCATGGGAATTGTATCATTGAGCATCTGAAATCAAACAAAGGATGGGTGACCTCATAATTACACACTCTAAGAGAAGGAAATATGGTTGTTGATAGATTAAGTAAACTAGGAAGGAATAAGGAACCAAAAGCTCTAAACTACCATGACCTTGATCAGAAAACCAAGGGACTTCTAGCTCTTGACAAATAACAGATACCTGCCATTAGAATCTTGAATGGATACTGCTGATTTTAAAATGAAAATGTAGGTTGGAACCATCGAGCCCTCAATCCCTCGAGCCGTCAAGCCATCGAGCATCAAGCCCTCGATCTTTCAAACCATCAAGCACTTGAGCCTCAAGCATTAAAACCAAGAGCACTCGAATCAAGTGGCGGCGGCAAAGATAACGAGACACAAGATGGAACACTGGTGGAATCCAGGTCTACCGCACACCAGGGTGTATCTACAGCACACCAGAACTCGAATCATCGGGCCCTCGAACCTCCAGGTTCGAGGACACTCGAGCCCAAAAACCTCCTGACTCGTGCCATGATCACTCGAGCACTCGAGCCCCGAGCCATCGAGCACCGAGCAATCGAGCCCCGATCCAGTGACCCCCCTAGAGTCCTTGAGCCTTGAGCCCACAAGCACTCGATCCTCGAGCACTCGAACCAGTTGGCGGGAAAGATGACGAGACACAAGATGGAAACCAGAATTCCAGTACTCGAACCCTTTTTTACTTAGAACCTTTTTGGAGATCTGGCCATTTACCCATGTTAACACGAGGGGTGGAGACACAGAAAATAGAATCATCGAAAAAAATGCCTAAGTAGACTTTCGCTAAGAAATTTTGACAAACTCATATTATCTTTTTGTACAAAGTCTTCAAAATTATTTTGAAGTAAAGCTTTGTAAAAGAATCTTTTACCGTTTTCAGGTTTGGAGAACCTAATACATATCCCTCCCATTAATATGGGTTAATTTTAAAAAAAGTGGACAACTAATTGCACTCTTTAAAATAAATAAATACATACTCCCTCCGCCCGGGATTAAACTGCACACTTTTCATATTTGGGTGTCCCAGCCTAAATTGCACAACATCCTTAATTTTCATATTCAGCCTATTTGACCAAAATGAAATCTCGAAAATACCCTTGGGACCATAACATATTTACAGTCTTAATGACTGATTAATTAGTGAAGGAATCTTGAACTTTACACATGTCCATGTTTTATTGGACCGAATTGGGATTAAATTCAAAATTGCAAATTGCCCTAACACACATCACATGCGTTGTCTTTATCTTCTCCCAAGGAACCATTATTGCTCTTCAACGCTCCACTTACCCTTCCAATTCAATCCTCTTTAATGCTCAGTTTTCCATTGCTCTCATTTCCATATTCATTCGCCCCAGAATCCTCTCCTCTTTCTTTGTCAAACTCTCAAAACCCTAGCCCCTTATGTCTTCCTCTGCTCTAGATTTGTTCTTTTTCTAGACTTGTTCAGTGTTTATCGTTCTTTAAAAGTTTGTTTTCTCTCAGGTGAGATCCAAAAAAAATGTTTCGTTTAGGGTTTGGCTCTTATGTTTGGGGATTTTTCCGAGTTTGTGTTGGATATGTGGTTCTTGTCCGTATGTTGTTGTACTTCTTTGATTCTCACATTTTATTAGGGTTTTGTTTTTAATTTTGTGGATTTCAGAAATTGAAACAGGGGTAACCTCTGTTCTTCATTTTCTGGAAAGCCTATATTGTGTAATCCGAAGTTGTATGTGAGGTTATAATCTGCATTCTTGTCTTGCATGTTCGAATATGTTACAGATCGGAAATTTTCCACCTATTACATTCTGTCTAGCTTGTTTTTTGTGTGTGGTTATATAGATATAGAAATTTCAGGTTCGTATTGGTATGAAATTTGTGATATCTTTGATGTTATTATTTTTCTGGCTTTGAATGTTCTAACCTTATACTGTTTGCCATTTTTTTTCATTTTACCTGATACTATATTGCATTTTTTTGGCTTCAGATCCATAGCACCCGTTTGTGGAGTGATAATGTTCTAACCTGATATTTTCTTTCTCCGTGGAGTGAGTTTGTCTCTATGGAGTGAGTTTGCCTCTGTTTTGTTGAAATCCTAGCCTTGTGTCACATTCATTCTGTTCAGTCATGGCACATAGGGATGTGGTTTTGGACGAGCAGAAACTATTATCCCCCAGCCAACCCTTGAATGTGGCTAACACAAAATCCAGTCCTCATCTAAGCCCCAGTGGTTTAAACTCACAACCCTCCCTGGATCTTGTTCAAGGAAACTTTCATTTGTCTTGGACAGATTCAGATACATGTTCGGACGACTAGACAATAGCCACACATTTTAGTCCGGTTAACATGTCACACTTGAACTGGACTGACTCACAACCCTTATCTGATACCGAGTCTGATTTCGTAGACATCAATTATCAGTCACAACCCCAAACAGATCTAGAACCTAGTTCTGTCATGTTAAATATGCATTCACAGCCACATATGAATCCTAGTTCAGAATTAGGGCTTCCTGACCCTGAGTTAAATGCCTTGTCATGTACATATTCTGATTATGAATTTGACCCACATCCCTCAGTTTACTTCAAAGGAAACGAGTTCCCCAAGTATGGAGAACCCGACTTCTTTGAAACTGGTGCTTGCTTATACCATGGTAATTGGCCAAAATATGAACCACCCAAAGATTTTGAGTCTGAAATCGTAGAAATCAATGATCAGTCACTACCCAAAACAGATTCGAAACACAATTCCATCATGATAAATACGAAGTCACAGCCACGTTTGAATCCTAGTCCAGAAACTGGGCATCCAAACCTTGATGATTGCCCCAAATATGTACCACCCGAAGATACTACGCCATGGATTAGGCGAGACATTGCAATGTCTGTTATTCGACGTGAAATGTATGCTATGGTCGAAATGGCCAAGAAATATTTGGCAGAACCAGGGCCTGAGTCATCAGATACAGAAAAGACCCACCGATCTCAGATAGCATTCAAAAAATTATAGTCCCGTTTAGCTATTATGATTTTGTGCAACATTAAAAACTGATTCCTTCACTTGCTCTGTGTAGGGTTGTGAAGATTGAGAACCTGAGTATCATGGTGTATTAATAACATCTCACTCATATCGGGTTGTCTCAATCCAACACCGCTTGACTTTTTATAGTTTTGTGATTGATTAAGAACTGATTCCTTCACTTGTTCTGTGCAGGGTTGTGCAGATTGAGAACCTGAGTATCATGGTGGGATTAAAACATCTCACTGATATCAGGTTGTCTCAATCCTAAACCATTTGGTAGTTAAAATATAAATGTGCAGCCATGACTATACGTGTTCTATGTGCACTATACTTGGCGTGGCATATTTCTGATCTAGGGAAAAATGAAGCAATAAAGCATGTGAATCTATGTGATGTGTGATTTGTCATGGCTAACATGTTAAATATGTGATGTGTATGTGATATCTTGACCTATATTGATGATGAAGTAGTGATGCATGGTTATAAAATGCAGCCATGCACATTTGTCTCTGAACTGATTTGAACTTGGTGGGGCATTAATTGATTAAAAACAACTCTGAAATTATTTGAGTGACTGATTCTACGTAGTAGCTCCCACTTTGGCAGCAACCATGTTTTGTGACTGATTAAGAACAAGTTCCTTCACTTGTTATGTGCGGGGTTGTGAAGATTGAGAACCTGAGTATCATAGTGGAATTAAAACATCTCACTGATATCAGGTTGTCTCAATCCTAAACCGTTTGGTAGTTAAAATATAAATGTGCAGCCATGACTATACGTGTTCTATGTGCACTATACTTGGCGTGGCATATTTTTTATCTAGGGCAAAATGGAGCAATAAAGCATGTGAATCTGTGTGATATGTGATTTGTCATGGCTGACATGTTAAATATGTGATGTGTCTCTGATGTCTTGACCTATATTGATGATGAAGCTGTGATGCATGATTATAAAATGCAGCCATGCATATTTGTCTCTGAACTGATCTGAACTTGGCGGGGCATTAATTGATTAAAAATAGCTCTGAAATTATTTGTGTAAATGATCCTATGTAGTAGCTCCCACCTATGATGAAAATTGCAAAATTTAAAACACTTAGGCTACAACCATGCTTGTATAATACATTGGATGGCAGCATGGAAGTGTGTCCCTTCGTTGTTCTTGTTTATAGTGTATGCTTGACCAACCATTTCAGTTGTTAACATTTAGGACTTCTAGGAATTTTGCCTCCTTGCATTGCTGATTTTTAAACAACAAATTTAAAATTTTCATTCAAAAGGGAATTCACTGATCCCAAGTTTTACAAGGTTGCCCTATAAACATATTTGCACAAAAGATATTGTATGTTTACCCTAGAACTAATTCTAGAAGCACAACCCTACACAAATATTTGTTCCTAGTCTTTCAGTTTGCCATTTCCAAGCATAAGAGGAGGTCCTGAACCTTCTATGTCCTTCCTCTAGCCACCAAGAAGTCTAAACAGCTCCTCACCAACTCCGAATCAACAATCAGATTTTGTAGCAGTATACCCAATCTCCTCAAACTATCTTTACCCATGTGTGGCATTTTAAACTCATTCCCACCCCTGCACTTCATGATTTCTACCATAACGTTTTACGAACTAATAAAAATCTTGTCAATAACTTTGGGATCTTCTCTTTCAAAAGCTTCATAAACAGCATCTAGCAATTCATCTAAGGTAGTACTAGGTTTTGGTATTGCAAACTTTGTATGGAGGCAAAAAAACCTAGGTCCAGTATGTTAAGGTCGGGGGATTTGGATGGTTGGCATACTAACTTAATGTTGAACTCGTCTGAGGTGGCAGCTGCTATAAATTCTAGGTCATTTGCATAAATATGGCTTGGGGCATTATCCTGCTGTATGAAAATTTTCTTTGCTTACCCAACTTGGCCATTTTCTCTTAATTGCTGGAATGAATTCAAAAATAAGTTTGTGCCTAATGACCTCTCTTGTGATGGACTGAGTGGGTGTTAGAATCATTGTTCCCCTAGGTCGATTAACAATTGTGTACTTGGCTGCTATGTACTCTATGTAAGGAAACACCCCTATCTTGCCATCAAACATAACAGTACCATCTACATGAAAAATAGGTCTACACACAGCACATAAAAACATAAGCTTGGGAATATAGTGCTTACTATGTGCAATCCTATAAGGTTAAGGAGATTGAGGTACCGTTAAATTTTGTGTGAGGTACCGTTACATTTTTCGTAACATGTACTTTTCAAATATCAAAATTTAAATGGCATTAATATACATAGCAAAACTTATTAGTGGTCAAACATGCTTTGAAAAAACTGACTAAAAAGTGTGCCATAATAAATTGGACGGAGGGAGTACGTCTTATTACTAGAGTGGGTCTCCTGACAGGCGGTCTGTCCATAAGCTTATGGATAGACTACCTATTTTTTACCTTATACATTGCATTTGTTAAATTGCATGCACATTTAGAATTTTTAAAAATATTTTTTATTTTATATATTTTTATATTTCATCTCCAAATACATATTATTAATTTTTTAACTTATAAAATGCAATATTTAATTTTTAAAAAAATTACAATATTTGAGATAAAAGTCCATGAGAACTAACTATCCATAATCTTATTGAAATGCCGTCTGAGACTTTCTCTTATTATTATGTACATGTGCAGAGTAAAGAGTTAACACATCACTAATAAATTAGTTCTTAAAGGATTTATATATTTATATGTAAAGTTAAACTATAGTAACATATCAAGATGTGGATGATAAAACAAACGAGCTGTATTAAGGTAAGGTTACATCTTTTCAAAAAGAAAAAGAAAAGGAAGGCAAGGTTACATAATTTATTCAGTCAACATTAACCGGTAAGCTACATATTCAAATTAACCGTCACTAATTCATACAATTACAAAATTTTGGAATGGAAAGATAAGATTGAATTAAAATTATAAAAATATAAAATATTTTAGATACAAAATTAAAAATTTATTATACAACCTGCATTAGTTATGTGTTTACAATTCAATTATGTAATCCAACAATTTATCTTGATCTCTTCTAGTTTGCGATCTTTCCATAATTTATAGAAAAACCTGGATGGACTCATTATTAAATTTAAAAATTCAGAAAGAACTAAAAAATCCCCCCTCCTAAAATAGATGAAGATAATAAAATCCTACAGCTCAGTCCAGTAGCCAGAACTCTTCCTAGAACTGCAAAATGAGTTCTGAAAATGGTGGAAAAACTGGAGCAAATCTCCCACTTTTCGAAACTGTAAGAACGGGAGGAGTTTCAAGCAAGGTTTTTGCTGGTTCAGTATTTCTGGGAATCATTCTTGTTCTGTTCTTCAGATTGACAAACATCCCAGAAGAACCTGTAAGAAGATGGATATGGATTTTTATGTTTCTGTCAGAAGTTCTGTTCAGTTTTTACTGGATCATCACTCAGTCTGTCCGTTGGAATGTTGTCCAAAGGCTTCCATTCAAGAACAGGCTCTCAGCTAGGTAACTTTTGGTGTTAAATGCTGCAGTTACTGTCACGCGAGTTTTAGTTTTCGTGTTTCGCTGTAAAGTAAGACTGTCTGCATCATGTTCTTGAATTCAACCTTCGTGTTCGAGTTCTTGTAATGCAAGATGTAGTTCAGTTTGATTCAGTTCAGTTTGGCTGGGGAAATTTTGTTCACTTTGTTTAATTTTAGTGCAGTTAAGCTCGATTCAGTTCAGTTTAGTTGTAATCAGGCGAAGAAAACATAGCCATGGAGTTGGTTTGGTTTTTGTTTGGAGAGGAAATCATTGAAACTAGGGGTGGAAATGAAGTTCTTGTGATACTAGATGCCGTTTTCTTAACTTAACTGCACTTCAGTTCAGTTCATTTTGGTTTGATGAAATATAGCTTAATTTAGGTCTGTCATCATTATTATCATTCACTTTGTTTAGTTTTAGCTCCGTTATGCTCAATTCAGTTCAGTTTAGTTTAATCAGGCAAAAAAAAAAACATAGCATTAGAGTTGGTTTGGTTATGCTTTGAGAGGTGGATTATGTCATGTACATGTTTCTGTTGCACAATAGAAATATGGGAGTCAGGGGACTCGGTTTAATCGGATTGAGTCAGTCGAGTTTTGATTGTAAAATTGTCATGTCAGAAATGGTTATCCCGAAATACAAATTAAAGAGAATTGTTGTCGTGTCAGATATTGTCACCCGAGACAGAAACTGAGCTACTGCTGTTTTGTCGCACGTTTCAGGTACGAGGATAAGTTGCCAGAAGTTGATGTTTTCGTGTGCACAGCTGATCCCGTGATCGAGCCACCAACGTTGGTGGTTAACACAGTTCTGTCAGTGATGTCATACAACTATCCAACAGAGAAACTGAGCATTTACCTATCTGATGATGGATGTTCTGAGTTCACTTTCTATGCCCTTTTGGAGGCTCTAGATTTTGCCAAATGTTGGATTCCCTTCTGCAAGAAGTTCAACGTCGAGCCGAGGGCCCCTTCAGCCTACTTTCAGAGGAATCTTGATCCTGATGATCTTCGCGGCGATGGTGAATCCTCGTCCTTTGCACACGAATGGCCCAATGTTAAGGTATAGTGGTATATCTCCCTGTTTGAACATGATGACGAGATATGATTCATATATTTGACTGCAGATAATGTGATGTCTTCAGAAATTATATGAAGATATGAATGTTAGAATAGAGACAGTGGTGAAAAAAGGAGGCATTTCACCTGAGATAAGAGAGAAACACAAAGGTTTCGCGGAATGGAACTCGAAAATCACCAGAAATGACCATCAATCCATTGTTCAGGTACTCATTAATCAGATTCAGAAAGACCCGTTTGCCTTATTGATCTGAATCCTGATACAGATGAAGAACTGATGAATTTTGTGTTGATTTTCAGATTATAAACGATGGAAAAAACTCTGAATATCACGATGTTCATGGAAATAAGTTGCCTAGATTGGTGTATTTGTCAAGAGAAAAGAGACCTGGAAGGCCTCACAACTTCAAGGCTGGATCCATGAATGCACTGGTAAGACATATTGGTATTTTTCTTACATCAAAATAAAGCATTAAGGAAAGAATGTGTTTTAGCATACTTTCGTGTTATTGCAGATCAGAGTTTCATCAAGAATAAGCAATGCACCAATCATCCTCAACCTCGACTGCGACATGTACTCGAATGATCCAGATTCCATCAGGGATGCTCTGTGCTTCTTCTTCGATGAAAAAACTGTTTCGTACGTGCAATATCCTCAGCGCTACCATAACATCGACAAGAATGACATTTACTACAGTGTAGCATGTGTTACTCACAAGGTATGTTACATGTATGATCATTTTACACGTCGTGATACAACACATTCTCTCTGTACTTACATCCTTACTCGTTTGCTCGAGAAGAAAGAGCTTTCGAGCCTTGATGGCTACAGAAGTGCCCTCTATTGTGGCACAGGATGCTTCCACAGGAGGGCAAGTCTTTCTGGGATGAAGTTTTCAGAAGAAGAATCCGATGATTTGACCATTTTTAGTCCGAGAAATGAGATTCAAGGAAGCGCGGAAGAACTGGAAGAAAGTTCGAAACCTGTTGCAGATTGCAGCTATGAAGATGGCACACAATGGGGAAAGCAGGTGCTCATCTTCTACGCGTCTGCAAAACTACGGTTTTGGTGCAAAACTATGATTTTAATAGACTGACGCGTGTATTATGCAGATGGGATTGTTGTATGGATGTCCTGTGGAGGATATTGTGACAGGACTAACAATTCAGTGCAGAGGATGGAAGCCAATTTATTACAATCCACCTAAACATGCATTCCTAGGAATTGCTGCAACAACATTGGATCAAGCTCTCATTCAGCACAAAAGATGGTCTGAAGGGCTCTTTCAGATTTTCTTGTCTAAGCACTGCCCTTTCATTTTAGGGCATGGCAAGATCCCACTAGGTGCCCAGATGGGGTATTGTGTGTACCTTCTCTGGGCCCCTGTGTCCTTACCCACACTATCTTATGCTGTTCTTCCTCCTGTTTGCCTGATTCATGGCATCCAACTCTTCCCAAAGGTAATGCAACACTTTTTAATCGGTGCAGTTTGCGATTTTCAAGAAACATGTTTGACTGCTGCTAACTGCTGTGCTGATTTTCAAGAGCATGGTTGACTGCTGTTAACTTTTATAACATGACCTTGGAAGTGTCGCAATAGACCTAATGCACGCTTTTTAAGTGTTGCTTTGGCTTAATTCTCTCATTTTTCAGGTTTCGAGTCTATGGTTCCTTCCATTTGCATATGTTTTCGTCGCGAAAAATGTGTACGGCTTGTATGAATCCCTTTGCTGTGGTGACACTTTGAGTACATGGTGTAGTGGACAAAGAATGTGGCTGTTTCGACGAACAACTTCCTACTTTTTCGCGTTTTCAGACACCATCACCCGACAGCTAGGCCTATCTGAGATGGCGTTCGCCATCACGGACAAGGTGGTTGATGAGGATGTGATGAGGAGGTACAAGGATGGGATTTTGGAGTTTGGGAGCTCTTCTATAATGTTCATCATCATCGCAACGCTTGCTCTGGTCAATCTGCTTGGGTTCCTTGTGGGCATCAGGAGAGTTGCAGGAGAATTTGAGGGCTTTGTGCCACAAATGATTCTCTGTGGACTTGTTGTGTTGCTGAATTTGCCTGTGTATGTTGCTTTGTTCTTCAGGTCTGATAAGGGATGTCTACCATCTTCTGTTTTGTGGAGGTCACTTGTTTTGGCCTCACTAGCATTGATTTTGCCTGTATACTAAGTATATAGTGCCAGTCATGTTTAGGATTCTCAATTTGACTTTTAAGGTATAAAATGTATCATTTTTCATTGAGTCCGTCTCTTGAAAGACGGTCTTTCCATAAGTTATGGAAAGACCAATGTTTAAAGTGTAAATTAGAAGAAATGAAGATAAATTTTTCGGGTTGCATGAACCGGGTCATACATTTTATAACCACTACATGTTGCAGACTAAAAGTTTAATATTGCAACTAAGACCTTTTACCTTTTATTATTTTAATTAAACTCCGCATTTCCATAAACCTATGGAAAGACCGTCTTTTCCAAGACTTTGCCTTAAAATTTTATAAAAAAACTTTATTAATATTTTACTAGACCTCACAGCAGATATTAATTTTTTATAACCTTCATTTCTAGTATGCATAGACCCTGTTATTCCAAACTAATTTATTACCGAAGTTGAACTAAACTAACATTAAACTTATCAGATGAGAAAGACTCACGTGAGACAGTTTTACCATAACTTATGGTAAAACAAAGTAATAAGTAAGGTTTTTTAGACTAAATTATCTTTTTTGTCCCATACAAAATATTTTTTACAATCTTTTGGTCTCCATTTACAAAACAACCATCAGACGGTACCCAACAAATTCAAAATAATTTGTTTGGTGGTTTTCAAGTAAGACTAACTGGTTTTCCGGTATGGTCAGGGGTATAATGGTAATTTTACTAATTAAAAAAATATTAATTTTAAAATTTTTAGATTTTTGACTTCATCCTAAGCCCTCGAGCCCTCGAACATCTGCCTCGAACCTCGAGCTCTCGAGCCTTGAGCCTCGAACCTCGAACCTCCTGCCTCGAACCTTGAACCTCGAACCTCCTGCCTCAAGTGTCCTGATGAATTTTTTATTTTTCTTTTTATTTTTTAAACTCGGGGGTATAATGGTCATTTTACATATTTTGACCAATTTTACTGTTGACTTTCCCTGAAAATCACCTTTGGGGACCAAACAAATAGTTTTGAATTCGTTGGGTACCGTCTAAGGGTTGTTTTGCAAATGGGGACCAAAGGATGGTAAAAGATACTACTTTGTAGGAGACAAAAAAAAAATTTAGTCTTTTAAAAATTACAAAAAGTACCCTATATCATTTCTAATCTTTAAATAATTGTACTTAAACCCCATCCCACCATTAGAATAAATGAGACCATATCACACAAATCTTTGTAAAATAAGATTAGTAGACAAAAACTAAACTAAATAAATATTAAATACAAATTTCATTGAATTAAAGTACATGCTTCACTTGTTGGTAGAAGCTTGGAAGATCAAACCAATGTAGAGCTGTAGCAATGGTGACTAGATCAACACTCGATTCCGTTGCCACGTTTTGTTCGACCTCGGCCATGGACATCTGAGGAGGGCTGCAATAGTATCTAATGTTGGGAAGCTTCACGGCATATTCCAGCTGCTTTGGGCTCTTGTCTGAGGCTACCACATTCTTGTACATGCCAGCCAACTGAAACATTAAGAGTACACAATCCTAATGAGCTTGTCGGGATTTAAGGATGCATGACAGATACCAGAATCAATATTAAACAGAGTTGTTTAGACAGGAATTCCCACATATTCTATTTGGAAGAGGTACAAACATACTCCTGGCGCATGACACACAACTGTGTTTCCTTATTATTAGAATAATAGGCTTCTGTCAAATTGGTACCACGTAGAGGTGACTCATGTGCAGCGGCCTGAATCAGGGCGCAAACGTGACAGAATGGGGGTAACGGCCTGACCTTGGACTCTGATACCATATTAGAATCATGGACTTCTATCGTACAATCAATTGGTACTATGTAAAAGTATCTTATATATTGAGTTAGATGATTGTCAAACACGAACGTGAGACTAACCCTGTTAGAGTCCCACGTTGGCGTGGTTGACAGTTATTATCATGGGGTCACCCCCAGGCCCCAACCTACAACGCTTTTATTATATTCATATGGTATTAGAATTCACGTTTGTACGGCCAATTCTAAACCAGCCATATAATATAACATAAATACAGCCATTTGGGGATGGGACAATAGATTATAAGGGCAATCATATGCTCACCAATCGTCACGTGAATGAATAGAGTGCATTTTGCATTCCAAAAAAATCTCACATAATGAACATACGATCAAACATGGCATGAAAAAATGTCAGTAAGAAATGTTGGTGTGGGAAATGGGGCTTGCCGATTTTGCAGCCTGGCCGCTCCCTGTCCCGACATCCCAGGCAAGATCGTGAGCCGGCGTCTTGGATGAGACGAACAGGAGGAGCTCTTCTGGGTATGTTGGCCGGGCAGAGGAGTACTCCTTCGCCTGCTTATGGAACAAGTCTGCCATTGGCGATCTTGCTGTGCTTATCTGGATATTGCTGTGACCCAGAGAGATCCCAACGGGTTTATAGAGAACTCCTACCGATATGGGATTTGGATCTGGATGGTGGAAGAGTAGAAGACTACCTTTTTGAGTCAATTGCAAGAATTGTTCAATGCCTTTAAATTATGAAGGTCCCGAGTTCCCACTCAGTGACCAAAGTTAGACTTTGGTTTCAAAGTTATGGTTTTGAAAATGAATCAGGGGGCGGAATCAGGGATTTCATATAAGGTGGATCAACATTATATAAAAAAAATCAAGTAGATCATTAGATTAAAAACTCGTAGTAGATTATTTATTTAAAGGACAAAAATTTGTATACCAAAGATAAAGTAGTGCTAAAGAAAATACAAAATTGATACTTTTGAAATGGACAACCTTATTGATTTTTGGGATAAGTGTCAATATAACCCTATCTACTTGAGTAAGTGCTAATATAACCCCATGATAATTTTTAGTGCAAATATAACCCTAACTAATTAATGAAAGTGCCAATATAACTCCCAGACCTCATTTCCGGCATTGACCTCAATTTTTCAGCGTTGACTCTATGTAAATTGACCAAAATACCCTTTTGGAATAACTCTAAAATTTGGTGGACAATTTTACCCTCGTAGTTAGTCGGAACGCCATAGTTCGTTGAAATTAGGTAGGGTTATATCAGCACATTATGCAATCTTATTGGGTTATATCAGCACATTCCTAATGTTTGTAGGGTTATATCAGTACATTTCTAATGTTTCTTGGGTTATATCAACACATCCTTAAAACTTATAGAGTTATATTGGCACTTTCACTAACTATATAGGATTATATTGGCACTTTCGAATATTGAAAGGTTATATTGGCACTTATGTCAACTAGATAGAGTTATAAAAACATTTTTTTCTTGATTTTTTTTGTCTTTCATTTAATTTTCACCTTTTGTTGATTTCTTTTACAAAATTAATACTAAATTACATAAATAATTGATGAAAATTAAATGCCCTTCATTAATTTTTTTTGCCTTGCTTCTTGATAGCTTGCTTGAAGATTTATGTTTTTTAAGTCATGTTTTTTAAAATTTTAAATTATGTTGCACCTATTTATCATATCTTGGTATTAAGAAAAAAACAAATCCTAGTTGGAATCAAATTATATCTATTAAATAAGATTGTTAAAACATTTCCCAAGTATAAATTGGATAAGTATTTAAGGTAAAATTAGTTAAAAAGCAATTAGATTTGTTGTTGGACTCTAAAATTAAAAACAAAGAATCCTAACATTTCAAAATAATTCATTCTTTAATATACGTACGCACCTCCATTACTCTGTGTAAATTTCTGCGGTCATTTTTATTTTTGGGGGGACCACAACCACTTTTTTACCATACAAAACAAAAATACACAAAAAAATACAAAATATCATTGGTAAAAAGAAAGTTGGCGGGGATGAGGCACCCGTGGCCCCCCAATGTTCTGCCACTGGAAAAGTCCATCTTTTATTCGTTATCGTGTGTAGTGTCCATTTACTAACTTAGATTGAGGTGTTTGATACACCAACGATGTCTATACCCGAGCTTCGATTTACAAGAATAAGCCATCACGAGGTCCTAAAGAGAAAACTATTTGATAATTAAATTAGACATGTATGAAGATAAGTAATTGACTGTCAATGAATTCAAAGTAGGTTATACCTGTGTACTTAGGCGGAGATCCTATGAGTTTTCCGTGATTATCCAGGGTTGATTCTATTTCCTTGTAGAAGAAGTAGTAGTGTTCGATTATGATTATGATACAAGTCATAGTTTCCATGTTGGTGCCTAAATAGAATATATTTTCTCGCCGGCCCATATGGGATGGTGATCTATGATCGACTAGGCCCATTGCTGCACAAGGCTTAGGTTTCAGCAATGGCCCCAAGAAAGACAAAGGTACCTTCCACTCCAAGAAGCTGTTATTTTTACCTATGTTCTGTAGGAGTTTCTACCTCAGTTTTCAACCATAAAAAATGAGGTAAATATTGGCATCGTAAAAAGTCCTTTTTTACCATGGTACAAAAACGAAGTAAAAATGTTCTTTTATCTCGGTTTTGATAGAAAACAGCCGAGGTAAATAGTTATGAGCCGACATCCCTACCGACTACAAATCGAGGTCGGTTCGGAGTGCTTTATTTTACTGTGCATAAACTCAATAATTTGGATGCAAATGCGGTTGTTTTGAAAACTGATGACCGAATGCGTCCTCTTTGGAAAAAAAAATTTAGCAGTATTTAGAGGACGCATTCAGCAAATGCGTCCTCTTAAAAATATTTTTTTGTTACGTAGCATCTAGAGTTGCATGGTTTGAGAGGTACTGGTTCGAGAGATGAAGGTTGAATTGGAGGTTCGAGAGGTGAAGGTTCCAGTTGAAGTTCGAGAGGTGAAGGTTCCAGTTGAAGTTCGAGAGGTGAGAGTGGTACTGGTTCGAGAGGTGAAGAATTACTGGTGCTCACCTTTAACCAATACCTCTTGAACCCCTCCACTGGACCCCTCCACTTGAACCCTCTCCACCTGAACCTTTACCTCTCGAATCAGTACCTCTCGAACCCCTCCACTGGACCCCCTCCACTTGAACCCTCTCCACATGAACCTTTACCTCTCGAATCAGTACCTCTAGAATCCCTCCACTGGAACCCCTCCACTTGAACCCTCTTCACCTGAACCAGTACCTCTCGAACCATGCATCCTCTTGGAATTTTTTTTTGTTACAGAGCATCTAGAGGACGCATTCGCTGAATGCGTCCTCTTAAAACGTTGAATAAAAAATGCAGGATTATTGGAGGATGCATTTGTCAAATGCGTCCTCGTGGACATAGGTTAAAACAAAATGGAAATTGGGAGAGGACGCATTCACCAAATGCGTCCTCGGGATTTCCGCAAAAAAAAAAACTAAATTCATGAGGACTCATTTTGTAAATGCGTCCTCTCAAAGCCATGCAAAAAAAAGGATAATCGAGAGAACACATTCAATTCGCTGAATGCGTTTCCACCCCTGCATCCACCTCAAGCTACTGTAGCAACACCAGTAGAATTTTGCCGAGATAAATGTTTTGTTTTAGACATGTTGTAACACATCAACTTAAATTTATCTCTCTTCATATAATTCAAGTAAACTCAAATAGTCCGTGTGATGTTATATTATATCTAACGTAATTTTTTAAAAAATTTAGGCAGTAACTTTTTTTAATATTTATGTAACGTTTTTCAGAAGTTTATGCAACGCTTGATAAGCTATTGTAACACTTTTAATAAGTGTTGCATGGAAAGTGTTACGATGGTTCTAATTTGACTTTAATTTTCATGCAAAGTCTTGGAATCTTTCCATAGACTTATGGAAATAAGTGGTTTAATTAGAATAATAAAAGGTAAAAGGTCTTACTTGCAATATTAAAAATTTATTATGCAACGTGTAGTAGTTATAAAATTTATAACATGATTCATGTAACCCGAAAATTTTATCTTCATTTTTTCTAATTTGCACTTTAAACCTTGGTCTTTCCATGGCTTATGGAAAGACCATCTTTCAAGAGACTGACTCAATAATAAAAGGTAAAAAATCTTAGTTGCAATATTAAAAATTTAGGGTAATATGCAGATATAGCCCTATATGTTGAAGAAAGTTCAGATATAACCCTGAATTGTTTTTTAGTGCAAATATAACCCTGACTATTGAATGAAAGTACAAATATAACCCTCTGACCATGATTCCGGCGTTGACCAACAAATTTCGGTCATTGACCCACTTGAAAAGACTAAAATACCCTTATGCCCCAAACCTTAAATAAAAAGGACAATTATGCCCTCCATCGCCAGGCCACCACCACTACCCGTCGGCCTGGCTCCACCTCCATTGCCAGGCCACCACCACTCGCTTGTTTGTTGGCTAATTTTCTGCAAGTATAACCCCACCCTCATTTTCTTTGTTGGCTTCATTTTCCTATATCATCTCCGACCGTTCGCCGCTCACTCATCTTCTTTGGCGAGCTTCGCCACTAGTTCAGATTTGTTCACTGCTCCATCATCTTTTTCATCCGTTCGTCGCTCCTGTTATTCATTGTGTTCAAGCTCCGCTCCTCTTCTTCCGCTGGGTCAGATGCCAAAGTCTTCTCCGACGAGTTTCACGTCATCGTCTCCATCGTTGATTAGGGGCGTGGATTGGTGGCGATGGAGGCGACGGTGGAGGGGCATGGGTTGAATCTCCACAGGGCCGACGGTGTTGAGTGGATTGGTGGCGCCACCCCACCCCGCCAGTGTTCTGCCACCACAGCTCCGGCCAAACCAGTGGCGCCACCACAACTCCGGTCAGACCAGCGGCGCTGCCATCTGACCGCATCTACCACCCGAATTTGAATCCAGCCACCCAAATTTGAACCCCACAACCCAAATTTGAACCCTAACCTCCACCTAGCCCTAATTTCCACCACCACCATTTTCGGCGCCGCTCAGCCAAGCACCGAAAAATAAATGAATGAAGATGAGGGTCTGGGAACGAAGAAGAGGGGCAAGATGAAGCTAAAACGAAGAAGAGGGCTTGGGAATGAAGAAGAATCGAATTCACAGAGGGCCTGGAAACGAAGAAGAGGGCTTTAGGGGTAGGAATGTAATTTTGAGTTTTTTTCAATATTTTTACATGGGGGCAAAACAGTCTTTTCACCGTATTCCCGCCTCCAACTGTTTGAAAAGGTTTATTTGCACATAATCTGAATAGATAGGGTAATATTTGCACTTTCAATTAGTGCAGGGTTATATTTGCACTTTCAATTAGCGCAGGGTTATATCTGCACTCTCGTCAATTATATGGGATTATATCTGCATTTTTCTCAAAATTTATTATGCAATGTATAGTAGTTATAAAGTTTGTAACCCGATTCATGAAAACTGAAAATTTTATATTCATTTCTTTTAATTTATACTTTAAATTTTGATCTTTTCATTGATTATGAAAAAACATATCTAATTTGTACTTAAATTTTGATCTTTCCATATATTATAAAAAATATTTTTAAAGAGACGGAGTCATTATTAAAAGTGTGCATAAATAATTTGAACAAAGGAGGTAATAAAAATGAAGAAGCACATATATGGAGAACGAGTCAATTTTGGTGAGCGATGAGTACAAACTACTCCCTCCAAGCGCAAATCAAGACAAGATATTAATATGTATAGGTATAATATTTTTGACAAATTAGTGGGAAAGATAATATTTTCATAAACGTATAGAAAAATGGAGTTTAATTAATTTAATAAAAAAGTAAAAAGTTTTAATTGTAATATTAAAAAATATTATACAAAATATAGTAGTTATAAAGTTTATAGTCCGAAGAAATGAAGATAAGTCATGAAAAGACTAATGTTTAAAGTGTAAATTAGAATAAATGAAAATAAAATATTTGAGTTACATGAATCTGATCATGAACTTTATAACTATAACATGTTACATAATAAATTTTTAATATTACAACTACGATCTTGTACATTTTATTATTCTAATTAAACTACTTCTTTCCTAAAATTTTGCCTAATACTTTTTCCTCCATAAATAGAAAAAAAAATTCCTCCCAACTTAGAGACGCACTCCTTTATTACTATCCAAAGGACCTACGGTCTATTTTTGTGTATCCTATTCTTATTTTAACTAATTTTATATAAATTTAAATTTGTAAAATTTGATCCCTTCATTTTAATAATTCAATTCTTCACTTCCTCTCCTACATCAATATGCATAAATATTCGTATAAAATAGTAGCTGTGATGGAGATAATTAGTAATTTTTTTTAATGAAAAAATGGAACCGATGAAGGACAACAATAGTATATTCCATTTCAATTTATAATTTAACTATTCATTTGATTAAAATTTCTTAACTTTACCATAAAATTGAATTAGTATATAAACAAAAATAATATTGAGTGATACCCTGTGAAATTCATTGTAACACATATTTTTAAAATATTATTTTTTTAAAATTTTAATTATCCTTAATGAAAGATATTATGGAACACATATTTTTTAAAACTGATAAAAATTAAAATGTATAGATTAAAATGGTACAGAGAATGTATTATTTCAGATTCAAAGTGGGGAAGAAGATGCTTTCACGACTCTTCTGAGTCCTGAATATTGAATAAATGTACGTTTCTCAACTTAAGTTTGGAATTTAATATGATGAGGACTTCTCGAGTAATATATTAAGTATTCTTTTTGCACGCCCAATATTTATAAAGTTCATTTGTTTTTTTTTTAAAGTTTATTAACAGATAAGGCTTCTCGTAACTACCCGTGCATGTCTGAAGATAATAATTCACAGGTAGGCGATTTTTTAAAATAAATTTTGTCAGGGTATTAAAATCAGTTAATTCTCGAGAGATTACATGAACTGATTTATTTTACTTGATCTGATCTGATTTAAATTTAACTGATTTAAACTTAACTGATTTAGACTTAATTAATTTAAATTAATTAGTGAAAACAGAGGTCATTAAAAGCGGTTTCTCATGACAGAGGTCAGTAGTGGCTTCTCTGATTTTGAATAAGTGTCTTTATTGACCCCTGTCTCGATATGTATAAAAATAAGTGTGTTAAAAATAATAATGTATAATTAAATGAATGTAAAATTATTTAAAATAAATATACGCTACTGAATTGACTTACCCTAAATTGAATTGAACTAAAAAACAGATAAACTCTAGAAAAAATCGCCTAATTTTGCCACGGATGAAACAAAATTTCAATCGCATCTCTTAGAATTATAATTCCTTTCTTCGATTATGCAATTATATAATGGTAAATCTAGGATAAGGCATTGTGCAAATTAACAAACAGAATGTGTGAATCTAAGTGAGTGGCTGGTGACTAATGAGTACATTATATCTGTAGTCGTCAGTCGAGAAGAAGACATTTTCACGTCTTTATTTTTTGGAAATCTGTACCCTTTTTTCTTTTTTTTCTTTTAATATGAAGACTATAGGGAATGTGGCAAATACTTGGGAAAAACGGTCTTTACATACGCTTATGGAAAGATGTGGTAGAATTAAAATAATAAAAGGTAAAAGGTCTTAGTTGCAATATTAAAATTTTAGTACGCAACATGTAGTAGTTATAAAATTTATAACCCTATTCACGCAACCCAAAAAATTTATTTTCATTTCTTCTAATTTACACTTTAAACCTTGATCTTTCCATAACTTATGGAAAAACTGTCTCTTAATAGACGGACTCTAGGAACTGATATTGCAAATTTTATTTTACCACCACTATATCTCAATAACCAATCAGTGGACAACTAATTGCTTCTGCGGAGAGCATGAATATGGTCCTAAAAAAGTGTGGAGAAGCATTACAAAGATGAATTATCCAGTAAACCAAAATGGTATTGGGATTAGAAACATTAATTAAAGATATAATCAGGACTTTCTCCCTTAAACTGTTGTGGAAACTACAAAAAGGAGAGACATTGTTGGCTAAATTCTTATGGTCCATCCCTGAAAATCAAAGAAAATTCCAAATCTGGAAAAGGATTCAGAAAGTGAACCAGCTGGCTGAAAGTCAAACAAGGATAATACATGGCAATGGTTTAGCAAATCTTTTCACTGCCAACTGGACTAGTATGGGACCACTGCAAGACTATGTAGACCCATTGTTAGAGTTAGTCTCACATTGGTGGTTGACAGTCATATAACTCAGTATATAAGATCATGGGTCACCTCTACATAGTACCAATTAATTTAATAATAGAAACCCATGATTCTATTATGGTATCAGAGCCCAAGGTTGGCCCGTTACCCCCATTCCGTCACGTTTGCGCACTGATTCATGCCGCTGGATGTGAGGGGGCATTTTAGAGTTAGTCTTACATTGGTGGTTGGCAGCCATATAACTCAGTATATAAGATCATGGGTCACCTCTACATAGTACCAATTGATTTAATGATCGAAGCCCATGATTCTATTACCCATCTTTATATACAATGGTTCCACCCTGCGCTACAATCCAACATTTTGTAAACATGAAGTTAAGCTTCCTAGATGCTTTTAATACATTACCTAATCACATCTTCCACATGATGATGAAGCTGCAGGTACACCCATTCAGACAGGACAGATTAATATAGAAGCCATCAAACAATTGAGAGTTCAGTTTCAAGTCTGCATACAAGATAGTTGCCTCACAAAAATCAGAAATCAGAATTCTGAAGAAGGTATGGTTCTCAAAATTGCCAAAGAAAATTTCTATGTTCATGTGGAAACTTTCAAATGTAATTTTACCTTTTGATGACATACTCAATTTCAGCAATATTTCACTTGCATCTAAATGCCCACTTTGCAGCAACACTGACACACTTAGCCACTATTTCAATGATTGTTCTCTAGCCATAGGCCTGTGGGTATTTTTTGACCATATGATAGGACTGAGACACCAACATTTAAACTCAGTCTTTGACAGACTTTCACATTATTGGTCTTATAATGGAGAGACAAAAATACACTTCACATTAATTACCATCTTTCCCTCTCTCATATGCTGGCAAATCTAGAAAGCTAGAAACAGTTTCATTTTTGATAATATTAGACCAAATCAGGAAAGAATGATTGATAACATCAAAAGAGACATGTTCCTCATCTTCTATACCAAACAGAGGTTAGTACAGAGATAAATGATCATCACTGGGTTCAAATTGGTCTAATCCCACCTATGAAAAAACCAACAGTACCTAAAATTAAATGCATCACATGGTCTAAACCTAAACCGAAATACAATATCAACTTTGATGCATCATGGAAGCAGGGGGTAAACTGTGGTATTGGGATAGTTATCATGAATAAATATGGAACATTTCTTAAGGCATGCCATAAATCAGTTAGAGCAAAAACTAGTTTCCAAGCTGAACTCCTATGTCTAAAAGAAGGACTAATTTTTGCAGCTGATCTGGGCCTAAACGCTTTCTCCCTTGAAACTAATTGTGCCAATATTCTAGAAGTAATGAAAGACCCTACAAAATCCCCATGGGAATTGTATCATTGAGCATCTGAAATCAAACAAAGGGTGGGAGACCTCATAATTACACACTCTAAGAGAAGGAAATATGGTTGTTGATAGATTAAGTAAACTAGGAAGGAATGAGGAACCAAAAGCTCCAAACTACCATGACCTTGATCAGAAAACCAAGGGACTTCTAGCTCTTGACAAACAACAGATACCTGCCATTAGAATCTTGAATGGATACTGCTGATTTTAAAATGAAAATGCAGGTTGACACCATCGAGCCCTCGATCCCTCGAGCCGTCAAGCCATCGAGCATCAAGCCCTCGATCTTTCAAACCATCAAGTACTTGATCCTCAAGCACTAAAACCAAGAGCACTCGAATCAAGTGGCGGCGGCAAAGATAACGAGACACAAGATGGAACACTGGTGGAATCCAGGTCTACCGCACGCCAGGGTGTATCTACAGTACACCAGAACTTGAATCATTGGGCCCTCGAACCTGGAGGTTCGAGGACACTCGAGCCCAAAAACCTCCTGACTTGTGCCATGATCACTCGAGCACTCGAGCCCCGAGCCATTGAGCACCCGATCTAGTGACCCCTAGAGTCCTTGAGCCTCGAGCCCACGAGCACTCGATCCTCGAGCACTCGAACCAGGTGGCGGGAAAGATGACGAGACACAAGATAGAAACCATAATTCCAGCACTCCAACCTTTTTTTACTTAGAGCCTTTTTGGAGATCTAGCTACTTACCCATGTTAACACGAGGGGTGGAGACATAGAAAATAGAATCATCGACAAAAATGGCCTAACTAGACTTTCGCTAAGAAATTGACAAACTCATATTATCTTTTTGTACAAAGTCTTTAAAATTATTTTGAAGCAAAGCTTTGTAAAAAAATCTTTTACCGTTTTCAGGTTTGGAGAACCTAATACATATCTCTCCCATTAATATGGGTTAATTTTTTTTAAAAAAGTGGACAACTAATTGCAGTCTTTAAAATAAGTAAATACATACTCCCTCCGCCCCGGATTAAACTGCACACTTTTCATATTTGGGTGTCCCAGCCTAAATTGCACAACATCCTTAATTTTCATATTCAGCCTATTTGACCAAAATGAAATCTCAAAAACACCCTTGGGACCATAACATATTTACAGTCTTAATGATGATTAATTAGTGAAGGAATCTTGAACTTTACACATGTCCATGTTTTATTGGACCGAATTGGGATTAAATTCAAAATTGCAAATTGCCCTAACACATATCACATGCGTTGTCTTTATCTTCTCCCAAGGAACCATTATTGCTCTTCAACGCTCCGCTTACCCTTCCAATTCAATCCTCTTTAACGCTCAGTTTTCCATTGCTCTCATTTCCGTATTCATTCGCCCCAGAATCCTCTCCTCTTTCTTTGTCAAACTCTCAAAACCCTAGCCCCTTATGTCTTCCTCTGCTCTAGATTTGTTCTTTTTCTAGACTTTTTCAGTGTTTATCGTTCTTTAAAAGTTTGTTTTCTCTCAGGTGAGATCCAAAAAAAAGTTTCGTTTAGGGTTTGGCTCTTATGTTTGGGGATTTTTCCGAGTTTGTGTTGGATCTGTGGTTCTTGTCTGTATGTTGTTGTTATACTTCTGTGATTCTCACATTTTATTAGGGTTTTGCTTTTAATTTTGTGGATTTCAGAAATTGAAACAGGGGTAACCTCTGTTCTTCATTTTCTGGAAAGCCTATATTGTGTAATCCAAATTTGTATGTGAGGTTATAATCTGCATTCTTGTCTTGCATGTTCGAATATGTTACAGATCGGAAATTTTCCGCCTATTACATTCCGTCTAACTTGTTTTTTGTGTGTGGTTATATAGATCTAGAAATTTCAGGTTCATATTGGTATGAAATTTGTGATATCTCTGATGTTATTGTTTTTCTGGCTTTGAATGTTCTAACCTTATACTTTTTGCCATTTTTTTTCATTTTACCTGATACTATATTGCATTTTTTTGGCTTCAGAACCATAGCACCCGTTTGTGGAGTGATAATGTTCTAACCTGATATCTTCTTTCTCTGTAGAGTGAGTTTGTCTCTGTGGAGTGAGTTTGCCTCTGTTTTGTTGAAATCCTATCCTTGTGTCACATTCATTCTGTTCAGTCATGGCACATAGGGATGTGGTTTTGGACGAGCAAAAACTATTATCCCCCAGCCAACCCTTGAATGTGGCTAACACAAAATCCAGTCCTCATCTAAGCCTCAATGGTTTAAACTCACAGCCCTCCCTGGATCTTGTTCAAGGAAACTTTCATTTGTCTTGGACAGATTCAAATACATGCTCGGACGACTAGACAATAGCCATGCATTTAGTCCGGTTAACATGTCACTCTTGAGCTGGACTGACTCACAACCCTTATCTGATACTGAGTCTGATTTCGTAGACATCAATTATCAGTCACAGCCCCAAACAGATCTAGAACCTAGTTTTGTCATGTTAAATATGCATTCACAGCCACATATGAATCCTAGTTCAGAATCAGAGCTTCCTGACCCTGAGTTAAATCCCTTGTCATGTACATATTCTGATTATGAATTTGACCCACATCCCTTAGTTTACTTCAAAGGAAACGAGTTCCCCAAGTATGGAGAACCTGACTTCTTTGAAACTGGTGTTTGCTTATACCCTGGTAATTGGCCAAAATATGAACCACCCAAAATTTTTGAGTCTGAAATCGTAGAAATCAATGATCAGTCACTACCCAAAACAGATCCGGAACACAATTCCATCATGATAAATACGAAGTCACAGCCACGTTTGAATCCTAGTCCAGAAACTGGGCATCCAAACCCTGATGATTGCCCCAAATATGTACCACCCGAAGATACTACGCCATGGATTAGGTGAGACATTGCAATGTCTGTTATTCGACGTGAAATGTATGCTATGGTCGAAATGGCCAAGAAATATTTGGCAGAACCAGGGCCCGAGTCATCAGATACAAAAAAGACCCACCGATCTCAGGTAGCATTCAAAAAATTATAGTCCCGTTTAGCTATTATGATTTTGTGCAACATTAAAAACTGATTCCTTCACTTGCTCTGTGCAGGGCTGTGAAGATTGAGAACCTGAGTATCATGGTGTATTAATAACATCTCACTCATATCGGGTTGTCTCAATCCAACACCGCTTGACTTTTTTTTATAGTTTTGTGATTGATTAAGAACTGATTCCTTCACTTGTTCTGTGCAGGGTTGTGCAGATTGATAACCTGAGTATCATGGTGGGATTAAAACATCTCACTGATATCAGGTTGTCTCAATCCTAAACCGTTTGGTAGTTAAAATATAAATGTGCAGCCATGACTATACATGTTCTATGTGCACTATACTTGGCGTGGCATATTTCTGATTTAGGGAAAATGAAGCAATAAAGCATGTGAATCTGTGTGATATGTGATTTGTCATGGTTAACATATTAAATATGTGATGTGTAGGTGATATCTCGACCTATATTGATGATGAAGTTGTGATGCATGGTTATAAAATGCAGCCATGCACATTTGTCTCTGAACTGATTTGAACTTGGCGGAGCATTAATTGATTAAAAACAACTCTGAAATTATTTGAGTGACTGATTCTACGTAGTAGCTCTCACTTTGGAAGCAACCATGTTTTGTGACTGATTAAGAACATATTCCTTCACTTGTTATGTGCGAGGTTGTGAAGATTGAGAACCTGAGTATCATAGTGGAATTAAAACATCTCACTGATATCAGGTTGTCTCAATCCTAAACCGTTCGGTAGTTAAAATATAAATGTGCAGCCATGACTATACGTGTTCTATGTGCACTATACTTGGCGTGGCATATTTTTGATCTAGGGTAAAATTGAGCAATAAAGCATGTGAATCTGTGTGATATGTGATTTGTCATGGTTGACATGTTAAATATGTGATGTGTATCTGATGTCTTGACCTATATTGATGATGAAGCTGTGATGCATGATTATAAAATGCAGCCATGCAGATTTGTCTCTGAACTGATCTGAACTTGGCGGGGCATTAATTGATTAAAAATAGCTCTGAAATTATTTGTGTAAATGATCCTATATAGTAGCTCCCACCTATGATGAAAACTACACAATTTAAAACACTTAGGCTGCAACTATGCTTGTATAATACATTGGATGGCAGCATGGAAGTGTGTCCCTTCGTTGTTCTTGTTTATAGTGTATGCTTGACCAACCATTTCAGTTGTTAACATTTAGGACTTCTAGGAATTTTGCCTCCTTGCATTGCTAATTTTTAAACAACAAATATAAAATTTTCATTCAAAAGGGAATTCACTTATCCCAAGTTTTACAAGGTTGCCCTATAAACATATTTGCACAAAAGATATTGTATGTTTACCCTATAACTAATTCTAGAAGCACAACCCTACAAAAATATTTGTTCATAGTATTTCAGTTTGCCATTTCCAAGCATAAGAGGAGGTCCTGAACCTTCTATGTCCTTCCTCTAGCCACCAAGAAGTCCAAACAGCTCCTCACCAACTCTGAATCAACAATCAGATTTTGTAGCAGCATACCCAATCTCCTCAACCTATCTTTACCCATGTGTGGCATTTTAAACTCATTCCCACCCCTGCACTTCATGATTTCTACCATAACGTTTTATGAACTGATAAAAATCTTGTCAATAACTTTGGGATCTTCTCTTTCAAAAGCTTCATAAACAGCATCTAGCAATCCATCTAAGGTAGTACTAGGGTTTTGGTATTGCAAACTTTGTATGGAGGCAAAAAAAACCTAGGTCCAGTATGTTAAGCTCGGGGGATTTGGATGGTTGGCATACTAACTTAATGTTGAACTCGTCTGAGGTGGCAGCTGCTATAAATTCTGGGTCATTTGCATAAATATGGCTTGGGGCATTATCCTGCTCTATGAAAATTTTCTTTGCTTACCCAACTTGGCCATTTTTTCTTAATTGTTGGAATGAGTTCAAAAATAAGTTTGTGCCTAATGACCTCTCTTGTGATGGACTGAGTGGGTGTTAGAATCATTGTTCCCCCAGGTCGATTAACAATTGTGTACTTGGCTGCTATGTACTCTATGTAAGGAAACACCCCTATCTTGCCATCAAACATAACAGTACCATCTACATGGAAAATAGATCTACACACAGCACATAAAAACATATGCTTGGGAATATAGTGCTTACTATGTGCAATCCTATATGGTTGAGGAGATTGAGGTACCGTTAAATTTTATGTGAGGTACCGTTACATTTTTTGTAACATGTACTTTTCAAATATCAAAATTTAAATGACATTAATATACATAGCAAAACTTATTAGTGGTCAAACATGCTTTGAAAAAACTGACTAAAAAGTGTGCCATAATAAATTGGACGGAGGGAGTACGTCTTATTACTAGGGTGGGTCTCCTGACAGGCGGCCTGTCCATAAGCTTATGGACAGACCACCTATTTTTTACCTTATACATTGCATTTGTTAAATTACATACACATTTAGAATTTTTAAAAATATTTTTTATATTATATATTTTTATATTTCACCTCCAAATACATATTATTAGTTGTTTTAACTTATAAAATGCAATATTTAATTTTTAAAAAAATTTACAATATTTGAGATAAAAGTCCATGAGAACTAACTATCCATAATCTTATTGAAATGACGTCTGAGACTTTCTCTTATTATTATGTACATGTGCAGAGTAAAGAGTTAACACATTACTAATAAATTAGTTCTTAAAGGATTTATATATTTATATGTAAAGTTAAACTATAGTAACATATCAAGATGTGGATAATAAAACAAACGAGCTGTATTAAGGTAAGGTTACATCTTTTCAAAAAGAAAAAGAAAAGGAAGGTAAGGTTACATAATTTATTCAGTCAACATTAACCGGTAAGCTACATATTCAAATAAACCGTCACTAATTCATACAATTACAAAATTTCGGAATGGAAAGATAAGATTGAATTAAAATTATAAAAATATAAAATATTTTAAATACAAAATTAAAAATTTATTATACAACCTGCATTAGTTATGTGTTTATAATTCAATTATGTAATCCAACAATTTATCTTGATCTCTTCTAGTTTGCGATCTTTCCATAATTTATAGAAAAACCTGGATGGACTCATTATTAAATTTAAAAATTCAGAAAGAACTAAAAAATCCCCCCTCCCAAAATAGATGAAGATAATAAAATCCTACAGCTCAGTCCAGTAGCCAGAACTCTTCCTAGAACTGCAAAATGAGTTCTGAAAATGGTGGAAAAACTGGAGCAAATCTCCCACTCTTCGAAACTGTAAGAACGGGAGGAGTTTCAAGCAAGGTTTTTGCTGGTTCAGTATTTCTGGGAATCATTCTTGTTCTGTTCTTCAGATTGACAAACATCCCAGAAGAACCTGTAAGAAGATGGATATGGATTTTTATGTTTCTGTCAGAAGTTCTGTTCAGTTTTTACTGGATCATCACTCAGTCTGTTCGTTGGAATGTTGTCCAAAGGCTTCCATTCAAGAACAGGCTCTCAGCTAGGTAACTTCTGGTGTTAAATGCTGCAGTTACTGTCACGCGAGTTTTAGTTTTCGTGTTTCGCTGTAAAGTAAGACTGTCTGCATCATGTTCTTGAATTCAACCTTCGTGTTCGAGTTCTTGTAATGCTAGATGTAGTTCAGTTTGGCTGGGGAAATTTTGTTCACTTTGTTTAATTTTAGTGCAGTTAAGCTCGATTCAGTTCAGTTTATTTGTAATCAGGCGAAGAAAACATAGCCATGGAGTTGGTTTGGTTTTTGTTTGGATAGGAAATCATTGAAACTAGGGGTGGAAATGAAGTTCTTGTGATACTAGATGCCGTTTTCTTAACTTAACTTAACTGCACTTCAGTTCGGTTCATTTTGGTTTGATGAAATATAGCTTAATTTAGGTCTGTCATCATTATTATCATTCACTTTGTTTAGTTTTAGCTCTGTTATGCTCAATTCAGTTCAGTTTAGTTTAATCAGGCAAAAAAAAAAACATAGCATTAGAGTTGGTTTGGTTATGCTTTGATAGGAATCATTACAGTTGAGGTGGATTATGTCATGTACATGTTTCTGTTGCACAATAGAAATATGGGAGTCAGGGGACTCGGTTTAATCGGATTGAGTCAGTCGAGTTTTGATTGTAAAATTGTCATGTCAGAAATGGTTATCCCGAAATACAAATTAAAGAGAATTGTTGTCGTGTCAGATATTGTCACTCGAGACAGAAACTGAGCTACTGCTGTTTTGTCGCACGTTTCAGGTACGAGGATAAGTTGCCAGAAGTTGATGTTTTCGTGTGCACAGCTGATCCCGTGATCGAGCCACCAACGTTGGTGGTTAACACAGTTCTGTCAGTGATGTCATACAACTATCCAACAGAGAAACTGAGCATTTACCTATCTGATGATGGATGTTCTGAGTTCACTTTCTATGCCCTTTTGGAGGCTCTAGATTTTGCCAAATGTTGGATTCCCTTCTGCAAGAAGTTCAACGTCGAGCCGAGGGCCCCTTCAGCCTACTTTCAGAGGAATCTTGATCCTGATGATCTTCGCGACGATGGTGAATCCTCGTCCTTTGCACACGAATGGTCCAATGTTAAGGTATAGTGGTATATCTCCCTGTCTGAACGTGATGACGAGATATGATTCATATATCTGACTGCAGATAATGTGATGTCTTCAGAAATTATATGAAGATATGAATGTTAGAATAGAGACAGTGGTGAAAAAAGGAGGCATTTCACCTGAGATAAGAGAGAAACACAAAGGTTTCGCGGAATGGAACTCGAAAATCACCAGAAATGACCATCAATCCATTGTTCAGGTACTCATTAATCAGATTCAGAAAGACCCGTTTGCCTTATTGATCTGAATCCTGATACAGATGAAGAACTGATGAATTTTGTGTTGATTTTCAGATTATAAACGACGGAAAAAACTCTGAATATCACGATGTTCATGGAAATAAGTTGCCTAGATTGGTGTATTTGTCAAGAGAAAAGAGACCTGGAAGGCCTCACAACTTCAAGGCTGGATCCATGAATGCACTGGTAAGACATATTGGTATTTTTCTTACATAAAAATAAAGCATTAAGGAAAGAATGTGTTTTAGCATACTTTCATGTTATTGCAGATCAGAGTTTCATCAAGAATAAGCAATGCACCAATCATCCTCAACCTCGACTGCGACATGTACTCGAATGATCCAGATTCCATCAGGGATGCTCTGTGCTTCTTCTTCGATGAAAAAACTGTTTCGTACGTGCAATATCCTCAGCGCTACCATAACATCGACAAGAATGACATTTACTACAGTGTAGCATGTGTTACTCACAAGGTATGTTACATGTATGATCATTTTACACGTCGTGATACAACACATTCTCTCTGTACTTACATCCTTACTCGTTTGCTCGAGAAGAAAGAGCTTTCGAGCCTTGATGCCTACAGAAGTGCCCTCTATTGTGGCACAGGATGCTTCCACAGGAGGGCAAGTCTTTCTGGGATGAAGTTTTCAGAAGAAGAATCCGATGATTTGACCATTTTTAGTCCGAGAAATGAGATTCAAGGAAGCGCGGAAGAACTGGAAGAAAGTTCGAAACCTGTTGCAGATTGCAGCTATGAAGATGGCACACAATGGGGAAAGCAGGTGCTCATCTTCTACGCGTCTGCAAAACTACGGTTTTGGTGCAAAACTATGATTTTAATAGACTGACGCGTGTATTATGCAGATGGGATTGTTGTATGGATGTCCTGTGGAGGATATTGTGACAGGACTAACAATTCAGTGCAGAGGATGGAAGCCAATTTATTACAATCCACCTAAACATGCATTCCTAGGAATTGCTGCAACAACATTGGATCAAGCTCTCATTCAGCACAAAAGATGGTCTGAAGGGCTCTTTCAGATTTTCTTGTCTAAGCACTGCCCTTTCATTTTAGGGCATGGCAAGATCCCACTAGGTGCCCAGATGGGGTATTGTGTGTACCTTCTCTGGGCCCCTGTGTCCTTAGCCACACTATCTTATACTGTTCTTCCTCCTGTTTGCCTGATTCATGGCATCCAACTCTTCCCAAAGGTAATGCAACACTTTTTAATCGGTGCAGTTTGCGATTTTCAAGAAACATGTTTGACTGCTGCTAACTGCTGTGCTGATTTTCAAGAGCATGGTCGACTGCTGTTAACTTTTATAACATGACCTTGGAAGTGTCGCAATAGACCTAATGCACGCTTTTTAAGTGTTGCTTTGGCTTAATTCTCTCATTTTTCAGGTTTCGAGTCTATGGTTCCTTCCATTTGCATATGTTTTCGTCGCGAAAAATGTGTACGGCTTGTATGAATCCCTTTGCTGTGGTGACACTTTGAGTACATGGTGTAGTGGACAAAGAATGTGGCTGTTTCGACGAACAACTTCCTACTTTTTCGCGTTTTCAGACACCATCACCCGACAGCTAGGCCTGTCTGAGATGGCGTTCGCCATCACAGACAAGGTGGTTGATGAGGATGTGATGAGGAGGTACAAGGATGGGATTTTGGAGTTTGGGAGCTCTTCTATAATGTTCATCATCATCGCAACGCTTGCTCTGGTCAATCTGCTCGGGTTCCTTGTGGGCATCAGGAGAGTTGCAGGAGAATTTGAGGGCTTTGTGCCACAAATGATTCTCTGTGGACTTGTTGTGTTGCTGAATTTGCCTGTGTATGTTGCTTTGTTCTTCAGGTCTGATAAGGGATGTCTACCATCTTCTGTTTTGTGGAGGTCACTTGTTTTGGCCTCACTAGCATTGATTTTGCCTGTATACTAAGTATATAGTGCCAGTCATGTTTAGGATTCTCAATTTGACTTTTAAGGTATAAAATGTATCATTTTTCATTGAGTCCGTCTCTTGAAAGACGGTCTTTTCATAAGTTATGGAAAGACCAATGTTTAAAGTGTAAATTAGAAGAAATGAAGATAAATTTTTCGGGTTGCATGAACCGGGTCATACATTTTATAACCACTACATGTTGCAGACTAAAAGTTTAATATTGCAACTAAGACCTTTTACCTTTTATTATATTAATTAAACCCCGCATTTCCATAAACCTATGGAAAGACCGTCTTTTCCAAGACTTTGCCTTAAAATTTTATAAAAAACTTTATTAATATTTTACTAGACCTCACAGCAGATATTAATTTTTTATAACCTTCATTTCTAGTATGCATACACCCTGTTATTCCAAACTAATTTATTACCGAAGTTGAACTAAACTAACATTAAACTTATAAGATGAGAAAGACTCACGTGAGACAGTTTTACCATAACTTATGGTAAAACAAAGTAATAAGTAAGGTTTTTTAGACTAAATTATCTTTTTTGTCCCATACAAAATATCTTTTACAATCTTTTGGTCTCCATTTACAAAACAACCATCAGACGGTACCCAACAAATTCAAAATAATTTGTTTGGTGGTTTTCAAGTAAGACTAACTGGTTTTCCGGTATGGTCAGGGGTATAATGGTAATTTTACTAATTTAAAAATATTAATTTTAAAAATTTTAGATTTTTGACTTCATCCTAAGCCCTCGAGCCCTCGAACATCTGCCTCGAACCTCGAGCTCTCGAGCCTTGAGCCTCGAACCTCCTGCCTCGAACCTCGAACCTCGAACCTCCTGCCTCAAGTGTCCTGATGAATTTTTTATTTTTCTTTTTATTTTTTAAACTCGGGGGTATAATGGTCATTTTACCTATTTTGACCAATTTTACTGTTGACTTTCCCTGAAAATCACCTTTGGGGACCAAACAAATAGTTTTGAATTCGTTGGGTACCGTCTAAGGGTTGTTTTGCAAATGGGGACCAAAGGATGGTAAAAGATACTACTTTGTAGGAGACAAAAAAAAATTTAGTCTTTTAAAAATTACAAAAAGTACCCTATATCATTTCTAATCTTTAAATAATTGTACTTAAACCCCATCCCACCATTAGAATAAATGAGACCATATCACACAAATCTTTGTAAAATAAGATTAGTAGACAAAAACTAAACTAAATAAATATTAAATACAAATTTCATTGAATTAAAGTACAAATGAATGGGAAAACACACTACCTTATTACTACTAGTGAATATTGGGTGTGTTTATAAATAAAATCTACATTACTTCCTCCGATTAAATTTCTTAGCAATTATTATCACACTATTAAAAAAACATATTTTATTATTAATATATTCACATACGGATAATAACTGCAAATAAAAAGTTGATATTTATAAACTACTTGTAATGACGAATTCATCGATACCACATATAATAATATTATTGCTCATATATCTATTTAGATTTGTGGTCAAACTTTGATAGATAATAATGTCAGAAAAATAAGTGGACAATTTAAACTGGGACGAAGGGAGTAATTGAATTTATTTTTATAATAGAATGTGGATCGTTGAATGAAACGAAAATAAGGTTTTAAGTCTCCGTCCCACCAATTTTTACAAAAAGAGAAAGAGAGAGGTTTTTTAATAATCATTATTATATGCATGTTCTGGTAAGGTACTTTCATTTTATTTTCCTTTTCTATTTAATTTCATCATTTTCTAATATACAATATGAATAAAAGCTTGCCAAAAAAAAAAAATAAAGTGAAGAGTGCAAAAATAGTCTGGACGTCTTAAAAAAGAAATAGTGCAAAAATAACTGGAGCGGAGGAGTATTCTTTTTCATTGTATTAACAAAAAAAAGGTATTCTTTTTCATAAAAAAAATAATGTTTTTGGTATAATAAGACTTCAATCTACATACGTAAAAGCTTTTCCATCCAAAATTGTCTTTAGCTTTAGATTTCCTCTATTTGCCCGGCGATACCCTCGCACTCATGGCGATACCACATGCATGCATTGACGATGAGGTAAATCACAGCATTTCAAAGATCAAGCGTCTGATCCGCGATTGTACTTGGTGCCCACAAGGAGCCCCTCCACTTGAGGAAACTCCCACACTGCAACTGCCAAGAATCGAACCCATGGTCATGGGGATTGAGACCAAGCACCCAACCACTTACCCGACCGTGTGGGTGTAGCTTTCCTCTATTTGTCATCTTGTTGAAGATGGCAGTACCGTGTGGCAATTAGTGTTCAGCTAGTCAGCCAAATAAGGCCATGACATCGATAGTCATCTTCTGATTTGAAAAACAATTTTATAAACTCTATTAAATTATGTTTTTGATAGAAATGTAGAGAAAACGACACTTTTAAATACAGATGAACTTTGATTTTCGTTAAAATCAATGCTAGATGAATGGCTTTTGATAGAGGCGAAATTATATGTTTTGTTCATTTTTGGCGTTTGTGCGTGCGTCACCAGTCACTGCACAAAAAATGACAAACTACAAAGAAATTCTCTCCCTTGTGAATTAATTATTGCTCCAGATCTTGACCTTTATTTTAGAGAGAAGTTATTCTCATCCCCTTGAACTAAATCCCACTCTTTTGATGAGTTTGAAATACACACAGTCACACATTCAGCTAGCCAAGAAACACACTTCAGAAAAACATGGGAAGAAGTAATCTTCCTTTGTTTCAGACAAGATGCGCAAAAGGTAGGGTCATTCATAGGCTTTATGCAGCCACCATTTTTGTTGGGATTTTCTTGATTTGGGCATACAGAGCAACCCATGTTCCAAAAACCCGGGAAGATGGGAGAATGGCTTGGATTGGAATGTTCTTGGCAGAAATATGGTTCGGGTTCTACTGGGTTCTCACTCAATCTCAACGATGGAATCTCGTATACCGCGAAGCATTTACTGATCGACTCGAAGAAAGGTACAACTTTCTTTGTTTGTTTGTGTCCACATTGGTGGCTTACATAATTACGACTCGATATATAAGATCATGGGTCACCCCTACATAATACTAATTAATTGGTTTTATGATTCGAGCCTACTATTCTAATATTGTTTTCTGTTATTTGATGATGCATAACATGGTAAATAGTAGAAATTTGTGGATGGAATTTGGTCAGATTATTCAATCCCTCTACTTTCCCTGCGCATAAGGTTCCCACTTTTCCTTTTGGTTCGTCCCAACAAAAAATTCACATTTTCACTCCACTTTCCCTCCATCTCTGCGTAAGGTTCTCACTTTTCATTCCCGTCCGTCCTAACAAAAGATTCCTATTTTCATATTTGTGGATGAAATTCGGCCAGATTGTTCCAATCCCTCCAATTTCTCTATCCCATCAGCACTGCATAAATGCCATGCAAATTTTTTTTTGTAAGAACCTTACATTAGGATGGTGGAGTAAGAGAAGTCCTATATCTAGCCTGCTCTAGTACTGTAATAAAATAGATACCAATCCAATAGAGATAATTAAAGAGGGTTCAATGTACTTAAATTTGCATGTTGTGGTTTTTAATGTAGGCATGAACAAGAGTTGCCAAAAGTGGATGTTTTTGTCTGCACAGCTGATCACACCATTGAGCCACCTAGTATGGTGATCAACACTGTTTTATCAGTGATGGCGTACGATTATCCGGCCGAGAAGCTCAGCATTTATCTCTCCGATGATGGGGGCTCGGAGTTCACCTTTCATGCCCTCCTCGAGGCCTCCCGTTTCTGCAAACATTGGCTGCCTTTCTGCAAGAAGTACGAGGTTGAGCCGAGGTCCCCGGCTGCGTATTTTGGATCACATGAATCTGATGCAAACTATGGTGAAGACTTTGTTTCTGTTAAGGTAATGATGCATTTCAGGAAATCTTGTTTTTGTCATCTCAACTGTTTCTATGATCAGAAATCAGAAGTTCAGAACTACAAAAAGTTCAGTAGTGACGCATATTTGACAGATATAAAAATGTCACAATATTTGCCCCACCTTCAGGTGTCACTAAATATTTGTGACACGTGTACGTGTAACTAAACTAAATTAATACATCAATCCATGTCACAAATTTAGTGACTTCTAAATTGAGTTGTATTTTAAAGTGTCACAAAAAATATGATATCACAATATTTTAATGACACGCTGAATAGAGACACTTCACAAGACGTCACTAATAAATGTAGCGACGCTTTTGAGTGTTACGGATGCTCCAAAAAAAAGGCGTAACAACTGGAAGTTTTTTTTTTTTGTAGTTGGTGGCATCTTAGTATTTTTGTTTCTGAAATTGCAGAAACTGTACGAGGAAATGGAGATCAGGATCGAGCTTGCCAACAAACTCGGGCGAATCCCAGATAAATCAGAACATAAAGGGTTTGCATTATGGGATTCATCTTCATCCAAGAAAAATCATGACACTATTCTACAGGTATTGGAATAGTTTGCAATGCATTCACTTTTTCAAAATTTTAGCTGATTTTTTTTCTTATTCTTTTTCACAAACCAGATTCTGATTAATGGAAGCGATCCGGAAGCCAAGGATATCACAGGATGTTCATTGCCTACTCTAGTCTACCTCGCGAGGGAGAAGCGCCCTCACCATTTCCATAACTTCAAAGCTGGAGCTATGAATGCTTTAGTGAGCTCTCACCTTTTTGATGATTTTAATGAACAAATTAATTTGAGATGAAATGTGTTTGACTTAACTGCTGATGCAGATAAGGGTGTCATCCCAGATCAGCAATGCACCAGTACTGCTGAATGTAGACTGTGATATGTACTCTAGTGATTCGCGATCCATAAGGCACGCGCTTTGCTTCCTCATGGATGAGGAGAAAGGGCATGAGATCGCGTTCGTGCAGTTCCCTCAGTTGTTCAAGAACACGACTAAGAATGATTTATATGGTAACATGCTGAGAGTGATCAGTAAGGTTAGATTTCTCTGTCTGGAGTTCAGTACATCACATTTTCTGTGTGTCTGAATCGATCACATTTTGACAATCAAGGTGGAATTCCATGGAATGGATGGTTTTGGAGGTCCTATGTACATTGGAACCGGTTGTTTTCACAGGCGCGAAGTCTTGTCTGGAAGAAAGTTCAGCAAAGAAACCAGGATAAATGAACTGATGAATGGACAGGATGAGATCATCAACATTCGCGATGCAAATGAACTCGAAGAAAGACTGAAGATTCTTGCAAGCTGTACTTATGAGGAAAACTCTGAATGGGGAAATGAGGTTTATCACGCTTTCTCCTCATTTTCCTTCCTTTATCTGCTTCTCAGTACTTTCTTACAGTTTTTCGATGAAACAGATTGGTTTGAAGTATGGAGTTCCGGTTGAAGATGTGATAACCGGCTTGTCGATTCATTGCAATGGATGGAAATCAGCTTATTACAACCCGGAAAGACCTGGGTTCCTAGGCATTGGCGCGACATCTCTTGATCAGGTTCTTGTGCAGCACAAAAGATGGTCTGAAGGGGACCTGCAAATTCTGTTGTCAAAGTACAGTCCAGTTTGGTTTGGACTAGGAAAGGTTAACATTGGACTTATCATGGGATATTGCACTTATTGCCTATGGTCTCCAAATTGCTTACCAGTTTTGTATTACTCCATCATCCCTTCTCTCTACCTACTCAAAGGCATTCCCTTATTTCCACAGGTACTAGAAATTGAAATTTGTCGCGTTTATACAGTTCGTGCACGCGCCAATCTGTTAAGCAAGTGTTACACAGAGCGCTACAGAAGATTCATAACGTTCGGAATCTTCTGTAGCGCTCTGTGTAACCCTAGAGAAATAGAGAGTGCATGCACGTGTCAGTCTATTAAGAGCGTTCCATACTGATTCTTTCTCAACTTCAGGTCTCAAGTGCATGGTTTCTGCCTTTTGTATATGCGATTTTCGCGGCCATAACATACAGCTTGGTAGAGTTCATGCTGATTTCTGGAGGGACATTTCTGGGATGGTGGAATGAGCAAAGGATGTGGCTTTACAAGCGAACCAGCGCGTACCTGTTCGCGCTCGTGGACACGATCTTGAAGCTTTTGGGCTATTCAGACATGAAATTCGTGGTCTCGAGTAAGGTTTCCGACGAGGATGTGGAGAGGAGATACGAGGAAGAAGTGATGGAGTTCGGAACAACTTCTCCCATGTTCACCATTTTAGCATCAGTGGCAATGCTAAACCTGTTTTGCTTCATGGGAATTGTCATCCAACTTTGGTCTGATTTTGAGCCTTTCTCCAAGAAAATGGCTTTGCAGATTCTTCTATCTGGGGTTTTGATCATCATTAATTTACCGCTTTACATTGCCCTTTTTGTTAGAAATGACAATGGCAGAATGCCTGGATCAGTGACAGTAAAATCTGTATTCTTGGCTCTCCTAGTTTGCACATGTTTTTCACTTGTGTAATAATACTCTTAAGAGTTCATACTTGATTCAATTTTTAGCATTGCTATTTAAACACTGTATTTTAAGCGTAACACGAACTGATATATTATTTCCGCTTGAGATAACCTCAAAACATCAACTTTTTATAACACTGATCTACATAAAATGGATCTTGGCGAATGCAGCTAATAATACACATATATATCAAAAACTCGATCCGAATATTGCAATGTTATGATTTTGTGTTTCAATTAGCAAAAACGGTTCTATGATCTTAGCCATAAAAAAAAAATCTCTTGTGATTTTTTTTATAAAATTGCTTCATATGTTTTCGATCAATCCTGCATAGGATCTCGATTCTATAAACATTGACGATAAGATCATTGATGAGGTGTGAAATCCCACACCTCCACGTGGACAAATCTCAATCATCCATGATTAATTATGAGAAGGCACATTATGAAACTGGAATAAAGATACGCAAGAAAAGAACATTACATGGACATGAAAAAAATGATAGTCCTCTGACATCCACGACGCGCACATCTCCCCTATAACAGAGTAGATAGGGCAACGACTCATCTCCCTAGCACAGAGTAGACAACGCCATCGGCGGAACTATCATGGCGCATGGTAGGGATCTAGCCCTACCTGAGATTCCAGCACTATGGTAGTAGTGGTCAATTGCGCTTTTCGACGTTCATAGTTTGGGAGCTCCACTTTTCTGGCTTATTTTCTATTTTTTCGGCCTCTGCAAGTCGGAGAAGAAGGTCGCTGAAGGCATTTTTTTTGCCCATATTTCATCAAAATGATGTCGTTTTGCCTCAAGTCGAACGACATCGTTTTGATTAGTAGTGAAGAAAAAAAACGAAATTTTAAATTTGAGTTTACTGGATTGGGCCACAAACGTAGAAGCAAAAAACAAGCATTTCACATTTTCACCGCTGCAAAAAACTAATTTCGCCTTCGCCTCCAGCTCCGAGCACCGCCGTCGTTGTCCCGCCACCGGCCGGAGACTCCGGACGCCACCTACCACCGTCTCATCTGTCCCTACTTGATTAGCCCCACCTGAGAAAAAAAATTTCTAGTTCCGACACGGAACATTGCGAGACATCGATCTTGGAGATGAAATCGATATAAAATTAAAGGTACTATCTGTTTTGTACACGACTCATTACCTATTTCTCTGATTATACTTGCTACTATTTCTCTATCTTTGCATTATCAACTGTCACAACATTTCGTTTGTGAGTGCGTCAGCAGTCACTATACAAAAAAATTAAAGGTGCTGAAACTGGAACAAAATTCTCTTCCAATTTACAATCCATTGAAGAGCTGATTTCATTTGACTTTTCAAACCAAAAAAACTTCAAAATCAGACACAAATTCCAAAATGCAACAGTGAAGTAGTAAAACATCAAATCCCATATCACCTGCTACACATCCTTAAACTTTTCTGTTCGAATTCAGTAGCCGCCTGTGTTACCAAACTAACAAAATAATGGGAACTTTTAAACTATACATAAAAACTATACGAAGCCAACTGCCATATCCAACTAAAAAAACATAGATATGGGAAGAACTAGAAGCAGTGAAGAATCTGAACAACATCTGCCCTTGTTTCAGACAAGAACTGTAAAAGGAAGGGGCTTGCGTAGGTTTTATGCAGCCTCCATTTTTGTGGGGATTTTGTTGATTTGGATTTACAGAGCAACCCATATTCCAAGATCCTGGGAAAATGGGAGATGGGTTTGGATTGGAATGCATGGAGCTGAAATATGGTTTGGGTTTTACTGGGTTTTGGCTCAATCACATCGATGGAATCTTGCAGTTCGTGAGCCCTTCACTGAAAGACTTTCACAAAGGTACAACTTTTTTCAGGGCTGTGCTTATTATATGTTCATATTGTTGCATAAAGTTTTGATCTTGGTTTTTGTATGCTGCTCTCCAATTTTCTAACATTGTCGCAGTTTTTTCTGCATTTTTTTCGAGGTATGTTTGCCATATATTTCAAATACGAGTATAAATCTTTAGATTTTGTAAGTTGTAATTTTTTTAAATATTACAGTTTTGTATGCTGTTAGTATAATGGCCGTCAAAAGATGTCAATGTTAGACAATGGGAGAGAGGACAATATTTTCTGATTGTTCTTGGTTTCACATGTTGTTACATAAAGTTATGATCTTGTTTCTTGTGCTAGGCTTTCTGAGTCCCAAATTAAGGTTCAATTTGCTTGTTCATTTGGTGAACATTAACTGTCTTTGTCCAAAAATATTCATGTGGTATTTTGCTAAATTTCAAATAAAGCTACTAATGATAAAAATGTCTACTTAGATTTGCTTGTTACATAAAGTTTTGATCTTGGTTCTTGTCTCTGAGACTTTGTTTCGAATGGTTTGTACTTTGTAGGTATGAAGAAGAGTTGCCAAAAGTGGATATTTTTGTTTGTACAGCTGACCATACCATTGAACCACCTATTATGGTGGTTAACACTGTTTTATCTGTGATGGCGTATGATTATCCGCCTGAGAAACTCAGTGTTTATCTGTCGGATGATGGCGGCTCGCAGTTCACCTTTCATGCCCTTCTTGAGGCCTCCCATTTCTGTAAGCATTGGCTGCCTTTCTGCAAGAAGTACAAGGTTGAGCCGAGGTCCCCAGCTGCGTATTTTGGATCACAGTCTGATGCAAACCTCGGCGAAGACTTTGTCTCTGTCAAGGTAATAATGCATTTCAAGAAATCTTGTTTCTTTACCATTTCATGTGGCAGAATCATGAAATAGAAGTTGAAGCAAAGCAAAAGGGTCCAAATTTGTCCCAAAGTAATAGTTTTCGAGTGATCAAGAATGCCATGTTTGATTTATGAAAAAGAGCATCTTTATTAGGGCTTGTGTTCTGAAACTGCAGAGATTGTATGAGAAGATGGAGAGCAGGATTGAACTCGTGAGTAAAACCGGGGGAATCCCAAATAAACCAGAACATAAAGGGTTTGCATCATGGGATTCGTCTTCATCTAAGGGAAATCATGACACTGTTCTCCAGGTATATCAAGTTTTTGGCTCCTCTGAAATTTGCACTATCCGTGTTTTACTTGTTTATTGTTTTCTTTTGCCAGATTCTGATTAATGGAAGTGATCCAGAAGCCAAGGACATTTCAGGTTGCTCATTGCCTACTCTAGTCTATTTGGCGAGGGAGAAACGGCCTCAGCATTTCCATAACTTCAAAGCTGGATCGATGAATGCTTTAGTGAGCTCTCAACTTTCTATGAGTTTAAGGATCAAATTAATTTTCGATGAAATGTGTTTGACTGAATTGTTGATGCAGATAAGGGTGTCATCCCAGATCAGCAATGCACCAGTAGTGCTGAATGTAGACTGTGATATGTACTCGAATGATTCGCAATCCATAAGGGACGCTCTTTGCTTCCTCATGGATGAGGAAAAAGGGCATGAGATCGCATTCGTGCAGTATCCTCAGATGTTCAGCAACACCACTAAAAATGACTTGTATGGAAACCGATTCAGAGTGATGAGTGAGGTTGAATTCCATGGATTGGATGGTTTCGGAGGCCCTTTGTACGTGGGAACCGGCTGCTTTCACAGAAGAGAAGTCTTATGTGGAAGAAAGTTCAGCAAAGAAACCAAAATCACTGACCTGAAGATACAAAATGAAACCAAGATAATAACTGATGTGAATGATCTCGAAGAAAGACTAAAGAGCCTTGCGAGTTGTACTTATGAGGAAAACTCCGAATGGGGCAATGAGGTCTTCTTTTATTTCTTTAGCTTACTTTACATATATCTGAATTTTCAGCACTTTAGTGTATTTCACTCATATTTTATGAACAGATTGGCTTGAAGTATGGATGTCCGGTTGAGGATGTTATAACGGGACTTTCAATCCAATGCAATGGATGGAAATCGGTGTTTTACAATCCATCAAGATTCGCCTTCCTAGGCATAGCAGGCTCGACGCTTGATCAGGTACTCGTGCAGCACAAAAGATGGTCTGAAGGCGATCTACAGATTTTTCTCTCAAAGTACAGTCCTATATGGTATGGACTAGGAAAAATGAACATTGGACATATCATGGGATACTGCAATTATTGTCTGTGGTCTCCAAATTGCTTAGCAGTCTTGTATTACTCCATCATCCCTACTCTTTACCTACTCAGAGGCATTCCTTTGTTCCCAGAGGTACGTGAAACTCGTGCATTTTTTGGTCTTTTGAGCACTCTTAATAGTTTGACATGTGTCTTAAAAGGTATGAAAGTTTTTGAATGTCAGTCTTTTAATAGCATCAGAGAAGATTCGTGTTATGGTTTGGAAACTGGTTTATTTCAGGTCTCGAGTTCATGGTTTCTGCCTTTTGCTTATGTGATCTTTGCCGAGTTCATTCATAGCTTGGCTGAATTCATGGGGATTTCTGGTGGGACATTTCTGGGATGGTGGAACGAGCAAAGGATGTGGCTTTACAAGAGAACCACTTCTTACCTGTTTGCGCTCGTGGACACGATCTTGAAACTTTCAGGCTTTTCTGACATGAAATTCGTGGTCTCGAGTAAGGTTTCTGATGAGGATGTGTCGAGGAGGTACGAGGAAGAGGTGATGGAGTTCGGAACAAGTTCTCCCATGTTCACCATTTTATCATCATTGGCTCTGCTAAACCTGTTTTGCTTCATGGGAATTGTCATCAAATTTTGGTCTGATTTTGAGCCTTTCTTCAAGAAAATGGCTTTGCAGATTCTTCTATCTGGGGTTTTGATCATCATTAATTTGCCTCTTTATAATGCCCTTTTTGTTAGAAAGGACAATGGCAAAATGCCTGGATCAGTGACTGTAAAATCTGTTTTCCTTGCTCTTCTGATTTGCACTTGTTTTTCAGTTATGTAAATTGTAGTTCTTTTAACTTATGTTTGAGATCAAACTATGTTGTCTTGGGTTCTACATGTTTGATAACCCTATAAAGAGAAATTTCTCTTTGATAAGCTATTTTAATAACACAAGATTTCAATTATAGATAAGTGGGAAGTTAACTTGAGGTTAACCATGTTTGTTTTTCCATTTTGAAGTCGAGGCTAAAGATTTATACTTGTATTTTTGTAAATTTACATGTTACCTTGTAATATCTTCTATGATGAGTTATAAAATGTTGAATATCATGTCATATTTTGTCAGTGAGATGACTTTCAAATTTACACACTTCCGCCAGTTTTAGGTATACGAACATCGTTTTGAATTCTAATTTGTCAGTTGTCTGCGCGAGTCACCTTCTTCTAAGCTTCGCTAGACGACACATCATTTTTGTTCAAATATAGGCCGGTCGTACTTGTGATGGTTCCAAATAATCCAATATAACCACTCCACGATATTGTTCTACGGAAGCGGACAGCAATTTAGAAGCTCGGCTAGGTTTTTGATGTCCAAGGGGAGAAATTTACTGGATATTGAGTCGTACTGAAATGGGCCACCTATCAATATTTTGTTTTGTGGTTTTCATTTTGATTGTACCCTTTTTCATTTAAATTTATCCTTTTTTAACAAATTCTTAACAAGTGCTATATGCACTATTACATCATATTTTCCCTTTCTTAAGTTTCTTCAGCACAAACAATGCAATTAAATCTATCACAATATCTTTATCACAACATTACTTTGTCATTTTGTATTATAAAATATATTACTAAGATAATAGTTTTATTTTTTATCAATTTGAAAAGTCAATTATTTTCAAGCAGACAAGAAGTGAGACCCTTAATTAAATAGGAGCTGCCCAAGTCATAAGTTAAGGAGTACTCCAGTAATGAAAGTCTATTGTCTACGTGGAGTAATCGCATTGGTTTCTTTGCATAAGCCACGCTTACAGTGGTGATTCATTTTTCCTTTCCTTACATAACCCTTATTCTTTCCAAAATTACAAAACCAAAATAAAACAAGTCAAATAGAAATAACAAAATCACATTAAAAATATAGATAATAATAATAATAATAAATTAAAATTATGAGTCCGTCATTTGAAAGACGGTTTTTCCATAAACCATGGAAAAACTAAGGTTTAAACTGCAAATTAGAAAAAATGAAGATAAAATTTTTAGGTTGCATTGATCGGGTCATAAACTTTATAACTATTGCACGTTGCATAATAAATTTTTAGTATGGCAATTAAAATATTTTACCCCTTTATTATTCTAATTAAACCCGTCTCTTAATAAGTCTATTGAAAATACGGTCTTTTTCCAAAATTTTGCCTAAAATTAATCTATGAAAAGTAATTTAAAATTTATTAAGCCGAATTGCACTGAACTAAAATACATGTGAGTCCAAAAGAGTTTGTCTCTTGAAATACGATATTTCTATAAGTCATGAAAAAATTTATGTTTAAACTCTAATTTGAAAGAAATAAAGATAAAATTTTAGATTGTATTAACCGGATCATAAACATTATAATTACTAAATATTACATAACAAATTTTTAATATTACAACTAAAATTTTTTACATTTTTATTATTTTAATTAAACTTCAACGTTGCTAGAAAAAATTGACCTTTCAAGAATTGGGTAAGACAAAAGTAATTTGATTAGTGTTAAATCTATTCTAATTTCATAATACTCTCTCTCCCACAAATCACCTTTTCTCTTTCCCCTCCCACAAAACAAAATATAGAAAAGGAAAGAATAAAAAAGACAGTAAACTTGAGAAACGCGAGCTGCAGTTTCAAATCCCAGTCAATAAACTCGTTGAACTGTATCTCTACTTCTTGAATTCAGACTATCTACGGGTAAACTCCGATCCCTTTTCATATTACCCTTCAATCTTCGATTTCCTGTTCAAAGTTTCAATTTTTATGATTTTTACTGCATACCCTTATCTAGGTATTCGATTCTGAATTTGAATTGTTACTGATTTCAGTTCATCATGATGGTGAGAATAACCTGGTGGGTCCTAGCGGCTGTGTTGATTTCAAGCTTTAAAGGGTCTTCTGCGATTAGATTTGTGATTGATAGGGAAGAATGTATATCTCATAAAGTTGAATATGGAGCCACTGTTCATTACTCTTTTGTGGTTATTAAGTCTGATGGTGCTTGGAATTACAACAGCGAAGGAGTTGATCTTGTGGTATGTGTTCTTGTTTTTTCTCTATTTGTTTGCATTATTTTGCTGTTTCCTAGGTGAATTATGTACCTGTTTCCTGATTTTGAATTCAGTTGTTTAAGTGGGATGAATCTCTGTGTCTGTGATCGAACGTGATGGCGAGATATGATTTATATTTAGCTGATTCCGAGATGTGAGATAAAGGCTTACTGGTTGTTGTCGTTGTTGTGCCAATTTCTGGGTTTCGAATTTTAGTTGTTTGAGTTACTTTCTCAGAATTAGGTTTTTACTGGATGCAAAATTGGGGATTTTATGGGGTTATTGTTCATTCGGGATTTATTATAACGTGATGGCGAGATATGATTTATGGATAGCCGACTCCGTGGGATAAAGGTTTAGATGTTGTCATTGTTGTACCAATTTCCTGGTTTTGAATTTTAGTTGTTCTAGCTGCATTCTCAGAATTAGGTTTTACTTGATGCCAAGTTTGAGACTTTATGGGGGGTATTGTCCATTAGAGCTTAATTATAACTTTTCAGAATTTGGTTATTCATTAGAAGACCGTTTTGGAGATATGGGGTTTAAAGAAGATTGATTTCATCTGTACTTATCATTCCATCTGACAGTTGTAATTGTTGTCGATGTTGTACCAGTTTCCTGGTTTTGAATTTTAGTTGTTTGAGCTGCCTTCTCGGAGTTGGGTTTTTACTAGATGCAAAGTTTGAGACTTTATGGGGGTATTGCCCATTCAGGCTTAATTATAAGTTTTCAAACTTGGTTATTCGTTAGATGTTCATTTTGGAGATACAGAGTTTAAAGAAAATTGATCTCATTTGTACTTATTGTTCCATGATTCCATCTGGCAATCGTAATGTGAGGGTAAGGGAGCTAATGAGAAGATTGTTTTGTTTGTACTTAAATTGTTTTATGTGGCAATTATCAGGTGAAGGGACCTAATGCTGAGCAAGTTCAGGACTTCCGGGACAAGATCAGTGAGAAGGGTGAGTTCACAGCTTACCATGAGGGAGTGTATCGGTTCTGTTTCACCAACAAGTCCCCGTACCACGAAACTGTCGACTTTGATATACTGGCTGGTCATTTCATTTTCCAAGATCAGCATGCGAAAGATGGTGAGCCAATTTCGTAATTATTTTACCTCTCTTTAGAAAAAGTTTTGGAGGGATGACCTAATTATGAATGCTATGACTTTTGCAGAGCATTTTAAACCATTATTTGAGCATATCAGTAAGCTAGAGGAGGCTTTGTACAATATTCAGTTCGAACAGCATTGGCTGGAAGCTCAAACAGAACGCCAAGCAATAGGTATTGTAATCCGCTTTCAATGCTTTTCGCTGTATGTTTGTGGTTTATCTTATTCCGTATGTTTTAGCCTCAATTTATAAGATGTTAAGTCCCTGATAAAATATTGAAATATCTTGAGTTAGCATAGTACTGGCAGTATCTAGCGAGTATTTAGCTTCAAGAACTGTATGACTCGCTATACATGTACATAACCGACAACTAGTGCATATTATAAATGAAATTATAAAAAGGATTAAAGTGTACTTTGTGGTAGTTGGTTGTCCTTTTTGACTCGATGATTAGAATTAACCTTATAAGAACAACTATAGCCCGGTTTCTTGATGAAAATTTTAGTTGACAACTTGACATATGAATAAAGTCACTAGTAATTTAGAGCATGGACATTAGCAAAGCTCATTTAGCTTCATGAACAGGACAGTCTGGAATCATAAATTCATCTTTTTTACGTATTCATTAGTGCGGTAGTAGTGCATACTAAATCCTCATTTGGCTTTCCCTCTTTTTATGGAATCAGTATTACTAGTCTTGGTTCAGTAGTTGTATCGATGATCATCTTCCATTTGTTTGCAGTAAACGAGGGGATGAGCAGAAGGGCTGTGCACAAAGCGTTTTATGGATCCACGGCTCTAATTTGTGCGAGCATTATGCAAGTTTACATTCTGCGCCGGCTCTTTGACAAGAAACTTATGATGTCCAGAGTCTAAATCTTTCCTGTTAGGACATACTTGTAAGCAGAAATTGGATGTGTAATTTATTGATTTGCCTGATCAGATTGTCAAATTTTTCATAGGTAGGATCTCTAAAACTTGAGTGTTGTACTTCTCATAAAAGCTCATTGGAATATTGCCATCTTTCAGTCTGTCACATTTTTAGATTGGGGAATAACAATTTGGAGTACTTTCACAAAAATGCTGAAAATTAAGATTACAATATGAAGTTTCTGCAACAAATGTGAAGTTAACTATTGTTTGCATTGGTGCATGTATGTAATTTTCAAAGGAAACCCATTGGGGTCCTTATCTTGAAATTTAATATTAGCATCTCAACAATACCAAACACAATAAATGACAGCTGGTTGGAAGAAAGTTCAGACTTCTTAGGCATGACTTGGAACCATGGAAAGTACAAAAGATGCTACTAATATTATATGTAGTTTGTTTTGTTTAGTTAACCAAGAAAATAAGCAACTTATCCAAAAACATTATCAAAAGATAAACTTTGAGCTTTCTTTCAATGCTTCAAGCTAAACCAGATCATATACAAAGAGTGCAAGAAAGAACTATTTCTCTACAAAAAGCATAACAAGATCCCAACAACAGGATATAAAGTACAAATATATTGGGTTTTGAATGTATTTTTAGCCTTTCTTTCCCCCACACAGAGACATAATTATACAGCACACAAAATAGATTTCAGAAAAGACTGAAATCACACTGCACTTCTTCTTATCTAATGGGAAATACATTTGTTTTTTTTTTTTGATTTTGAATATGCACATGACTTCAAACTTTAAACTTCATCATCAAGCGAAAATCGGCTCAAGAATCTGCAGCTGGGCTCTGCATACAGCAGAACCATTTCTTCTGCAATCAGAATCCATAAGCGATATTAGTTAGGGTTCTTTTTCCCATAAGAGGAGAAAACAATTAACAGGATATTGTCATTCGGCCACATTAATGCCAATGGAAGAAAGAATCAAACTTTATCTTGGAGATATCATTGAGCCAAAAGATCTATTAAATTACATAAACTATCAAAGATCGGTTTTTGGAAATATAAGCTAGGGTTCTTTTTCCCGCAAATGTAAGAGATAATCAACAGGATATTGTTATTCAGCCACTTTTATGACAGTGGAAGAAAGAATTGAACTTTGTCCCATGGATACCATTGAGCCAAAAAGATCTATGAGATTGCATATACTATCAAAGATTGGTTTTTCAGTGCAAGTGATTGAATTCTAAGGAAACTTACACCCTGAGGCTTTGCGGAATCTACTCCATGTCTAGTTGCTGATGCATCGGCCTTTGAAGGTGAGTCAGACTTGCCACCGGTCTTTTTCTCATTCCTGGCCTTGTTAAAAATCACGGTGAATCCCTCTGCAGAAGCTGGATCGTTGACATCCCATTCACCAAACTTTGGCAACGGGGCACCCTTCTCCTGCTGAAGGGTAAAAAACACTGACACTATAAATCATAACCTTGTTCAATGAAATAGCATGGCTAAACCTATTTGCAAAGATCATACAAATGAGTTGCAATATTTTCTAATTAGTCACAATGAGTACACGGAGATAACTTAAGATACAAATCCAACAAGCCACCGTGATGGCCAATCTCATTAGCTATGGCGATATCGACTAGAAAAGTAAATAAAACCAAATAAGGTTTAAGTAACAATCTGAAAGCGAGTCACAATCACAAAGAAAATCGTTAACATACCAAACGAGCCTTATTACATGGCTAAACTATTTCACATGGTCAGTATCCGACAGAATCTATGCCAGCAAAGAAGTAATCCCAAGAAGCATGGGATCATATTACACATATGATTAATTCCATCAAGTTTTTCAAATAGAGATATTTGATTGCATAAAACATACAAATAACCTTAAACACCTGATTAAATCCATCAAGTTCTTATAATGGAGATATTCAATTGCGTAAAACATCCCATTTAGTATTATAGGATCACTTTCCAGAGTACGGTTTGCTCAAACAAGAAACTAAATACATTGGAAATGGAAGCAGAATCAAAACCAATGAAGTGAAACTCAGCTCTAGAAACATCCATTTTCCAACAGTGGATTTCATAATTCCACCAAACTACTAAGTATAGACACAAAATATCTTGAAAAGTTTCCACAGACTAAGTCAGCCCACACACAAAAATATCTTTAAACTCAAAGTCAATACAAGGATAAATTCCCCCAAAAAAACTTAGGGCAACGAGAAATGGATTGATTTCCCCTCAAAATTCCACCTTTTTACAAGACAGGAGAAGAAACCCCAAATTCAAGCCAAAGGTTCTTAATCTTATCAAACTACACAATCAAACAGAATCCAGAATTCCCATTTTCACTCAAATTAGTCAAGACATTAGAATCAACAAACAAAGCTACAATTTTTATCTGATCCCAACAATAGAATCCAGTGAAAATCAAACAAATTCCATAAAGGGTTCTCAAAATTCAATCTTTTTCTCCGAACAGAAAAAGTTATGGGAAACAAGATTACTTACAGACATGAAACCCAAAGAAGAAAGATAGTGGCTCTTTCACTGAAATGATAAACCAATCGTATGAAGAACTTCAAACTGAGAGAGGAAAAAAGCAATACACAGAAAAAGGGAAGGGGTCGGATTGGAGTTGATTCTTGGTGTGGCCTTTTTATAATACTGCTTATATATGTGTCCCCACTTCCATGTGAACTCAAAGAATTTTTGGCTTTTGTGTCCATTTTTACTTGTTTTTCGGTTTTGTGATTTGTCTGACAAATTTAATCATCTTGCCTCTTTTCTCAAATATTAGTCCACCTGTGATGTTTTTCCCTAATTCTGTTGTGATAATTTTGTCAAATTTTTGTCTCAAAATACACTACAGTAGGAGGAATATACACTCCTTATATCATCTTATTTTGTCATTAATTAGAGATTTTAATTCTCTGACTATCGATTAATAAAATAAATCATTTTACTTTACTTGTGTCGATAAAAATTATTCACTTGTCCTTTGTCCTTTGCTAAAAATGGAAAATGTGTCATTTTAAACAAAATATGTGTGTCAATAATAGAGGAATGGAGGGATTATTTTAATTGTAATTTACTTGCTTTAAAAATCATTACTTACCTTATTAAATTATTTTATTTGTATAAATATTTTCAGTGATTTATTTTCATATAAACATACAGTTTAATATCAATTAAATTTTTATTTTTATTTTTTGCATTCATGGACAAAATATTTTCATAAATACATACTAAATTTACTATAATAGCCATCCAAAAGTACATTAAAAAAAGTTAATTAAAATTATAGAGGTTTCAAACAGTGAAATCTAGCTAGTTTGAAGCAAAACCTGTTGAATAGTAGTAGCTGGGTTTGGAGAGAATGATGCATTTGTGGTTTGGAATAGCAAGTGAAAAGTTGAGCAAAAAGAGACAATTTTGACAAGTTGTGAGTTTTGTTAGGTTTGACCGTTGTCACCTTTTTTGACCAAAAGCAAACTCCGAATTTAGAACAAAGAAAATTTTGGGATTCAAAGTAGTACTAACATTTTTAGAATGTTTGATTTCCTTTCTTCTTGTTCATGATGTGATAGTAACAAGATATTCTTCTCCAAACTTTAATTTTCACAATATAAACCATGGAAAACAAAGAAAGAGCCATTTGATATTTGAATTCAAGAAAGTTTTACCCCTATTTTTTTTTTTTTGCAATAGTGTAACAAGCTATTTCTCGAATAATATGTCTAATGATTAAATGACTAAAATGACAAAACTCAGACGGTTAGCCAATATCATAACTACTACACCTCTATCATAAGCAGGATTGTGCAAATCGCCCAACTCGACCATACCCAACCCGAACCAGAGAGCAAATCAAATGAATTGGGCAAAGACACAAGGAAGGAACAGATCAAAGGTTGGAAATTGGACATTACATCTGCAGCATACTATATTTACAATACAAAGTCAACTGAAGGAGTTTATGCCCACATCTATGTCATATTCTGTCTATTAAGAATGGCACCAACCACAATATTCTTTGTTGAATCATTGAAGATAGAACATCAACATTTATATACCATCACCATATCCAACCTGCCCCAGAAACAGAGGTCAGAATCATAAATTTTCCCAGAAAAATCATGCACTTGGGAGCTGGCTTTCCTAGCAGCAGCGTCTCGTGTTATCGCACTCATTAACACCAGAAAGAGTGGATGTTTTGCAACACTTTTCTCCTTTTCAGGATTTTAAGGGATGCCTTGGTTTAGTTGCTACTTGTACTTTGAGTCGAGCTGTTTTGTCCTAATCAAGCTTAGGTACCTTCTATTCAACCCGAAAACCAGAAGTTCCAAATACAGACAACAGATGATGTCAATTGATAATAAAGCATGAGAATACTAATTTGATTCACTGGTTATAGTAAACTCACTACCCACAAACAGAAAATAGGTATAGACATAACCTTCTGTTCATACCGCAAAGATGGAATCTTGCAATATGTACTCAGAACTGCATAAACAAATGGCAGAAATCATCAGCTCAACCTGGCAGACAAAACAAGATTCTGCAAATATATAGAACCATCCAAAAAATCAAAGTCTTGAAAGGAAATAGGAAATAGACCTAGTTTCAAGCGAGACAGCTATTTGAGATTAGCTCAGCCAATTTGAACCAATGTGATCAGTTACATAATCTTCAAAGCATGGTCACCCTTTGTTCTGCTTAAGATTCTTAATTTGTCCTTCGTAACCATCAACAACTTATACCAGTCTTGGGAATCTGAGGATTCACTTATCAATCCTCTTTTCTGCAAATCTAGTATAAGTAATTCAGCCACGGAGGGATCATTTACGGATATAACTGCATCAGTGAGCACAGTAAAAGTTGTGACATTTGGACATATTCTCCTCCGCTTCATTTCCTCGTATAGATCAAAAGCTGCAAGGAAGTCACTGCTAGCACAAAGACCTGTGATGAGAACATTGTAAGCAGCAGTATCAGGCATCCTACCATGAAATTCCATAAGAGATTTTAACTCTAATGCCTTGGAAAGATTAGATTCTATGCAAAGCCGATGCATAATGGTTGTAAATGTAGCCAGAGTTGGAACAAGCTCTGCCCTCAGCATACAATCAAGAAGAAACATGGATTCCCCTGTCTTCCCACGTCGCACGAGGCCTCTAACCATAGCACTTTCAGCTATGTTTCTTGAGCTCAGGCCAAGCGCCTCAATCTCATCCTTGAACTTAAACGCCTCGCGTATTTTTCCAGCCCTACAAAGACCAGTGATTAGGCTACTGTATTGCCTTTCTGTAGGTGTCAAACCGTTTCCCAACATTTCTTTCAATACCATAAGAGATCCTGAGGAATTTAATGTTCTTCTAAATCCCTTGAGCAGGAAGCTGAAAGTATCTCCATCCACAGAAACTCCAACAGAACTCATGATGTTCAAAAGTTCAAAGGCCTTTTCCATCTCTCCCTTCTCACAAAATTTGGCAATCAGCAACTTTAATGTTACTTCATCTGCCAAAGTACCCTCCAGAATCATTCTCTTCTGAAACTTGACTCCAAGATCCAACATCCCCATTTCACAGAGTCCCAAAATCAGAGAATGGTACGTAAATTTATCAGGACGAAGGCCTTTCCTTATGATGGTACCATAAAGAGTGAAGCATTTTGCTATATTCTTTTGTTTTGCATGCCCGTGTAGAAGAATGTTGTACGTAATCAAATTAGGACACAAATTTAAATCCATCATCACGGAAGAGTAACTGCTGGCTCTATCTACTTGTCCTCTTCTTGAATAACCATCCATCATCGTGTTCAGTGCAGCTATATCAAGATTAACACCCTTCTTTACCATCTCATCATAGAAAAAACCAGCAACTTTTGCATAGCCAGTCTTAAAAAGGCCGTTGATAATGCATGTATAAGCAATTACCTCACTTGAAGAAAAGGTTCCTCTATCTAATTCTCGTCCCAACAACATTATTGCAGGAACCATCTTTCCTTTTCTACAAAAGGCATTAAGAATAGTTGTGTATGTATGACGATCAGGTAGTACATCTTTTCTAATCATCTCATCTAAAAGGTTTAATGTCAGCGGGAGATTACCTAATTTACATATCTCATCCAACAATACGTTATATACAGCAGTATTTATAGAAAAAGGGATGTGTCGCAGCTTCTCAAAAAATGCCACTGCTAACTCCAAATTCCCCCCTTTGAAGAGTGCTTTTAACAGATTCTGATATGTGTAAAAGCTCGGGCGATTACCAGATTCAATCATTTTGTCGAACAAGGAAAATGATTTTAACACATCACCCATTCCCCCATAACAACCAATGACAGTATCAAAAGTGGTTGAATTGGGACTAATACCGATCCTATTCATGTGCTGCATTACGTCTTCTGCATCTTCTACCCTCCCACACTTACAAAGAGAAGAAACCAGTGAATTGCAAACAAAATGATCCGGTACATGACCAACAAGATGCATTACTTCATACACTTTCATTGCTTCACCAATGTCTCTCATCTGGCAAAAATGATAGAGTAAAGTTCTGTACATGGTCTTGTTCAAAAACAATCCAGATCTATACATCTTGCACATTATCTCCTTCGCTTTATTTACCATTCCAGCTCTACAAAACCTATTTACAAATACGGAATAAGTGATGACATCTGGATATACTCCATCTTCACACATAATATCAAACACGTCTAAACCTCCATTTATATTTCCATTCTTGCATAGCCCGTCAATTAACATTGTAAAAGAATGTGGGTTAATCACGATACCCTTAACCCTCATTCTGTCAAGGAGGCATCTTGCGGAATCTAACTTACCATGCTTGCAAAGCCCATTCAGAACGGCACCATAACTAACTTCATTGGGTTCCAGTCCTCTTCTTTCCATTTTCTTGAGAAGTTTTGAAGCCTCCTCAAACTTCCCATCTTGAGAAAAACCATCAATCAAGGCATTGTAAGTGATACAATTCGGTAGAAGGTTGAAACTCAACATTTCCCTAAAAACCCGAGCTGCGACTCCAATCTTTTCCTCCTTGACAAATCCATTAATAATTGTATTGTAGGTCACTTGATTCGGTACTTTCATCTTTTCCCTCATCTTCCTAAGCAATAAATAACCCTTCGCACTCCTACCCGTCCTACAAAGTTCATCTATCAACAAGTTATATGTACACACATCAGCTTCAAGACCCTTGGAACTCATGCGATCCATCAGCTCAAAAGCAGCCTTATACCTTCCTCTCTTGCAATACCAGTTAAGCAAAGTATTATAAGTGACTACATTCGGAGCAAAACCACTTTCCTCCATCTTATTCAACAAAAACCCCGCTTTCTTAAACTTCCCCTCCACACAAAGAGCTTGCAGCAGCACATTAAACGTCCTAACATTCGGACACACATTATTCGCCATCATTTCCTTAAAGAACAACCAGAAACACCCCGAACCACCACCGCCCTTCATCAAACCAGTTAAAATCGCATTACAAGTATCCGCAGAAGGCCTAAACTTCCTAATACACATGAAAGAAAACACCTCTAAGGCATCCTCAACCATCCCCTTCTTCAAATGAACCCTAATCAAAACATCGAAAACCGAAGGGTTCGACTTGCACACTCTATACGTGTTCATCATTGCATCAAGAACAGATTTTGACCCCAAACCCACATCAGAAACATGCCTCAGAACTGATTTAGCAGAGTCATACATTCTTGCACGAACAAGCACATGAACTGTAATACAATACAAGTGAATCACATGACTGAGCTCCAAACCTGGTTCTTTAACAGCCCAGTTGAGAATCTTCAACGCTAATCTCCCGTGAACCGGTCTCAGCAAAGCCATTCTGTAATCCATCCGGTTCAGCGACTCCCACCGGTTTATTGTCAGAATTGTGTGGATACTTTTCTCCATTTCATTTCCTGTTAGTCACAAAAGAACAAAAGTGTCACTAATTGTTCTCAAAGATGAAGACTGCAAATAGAGATTCTCAGCAAAAAAAGAAGTACCGGGAGTTGGTGAATCTCTGGTATTCTCTTGAAAATGGTTGGAGAATGCGGCAGTGGAAGAAAATGGTCGGATTTTGATCTTGGTTTTTGTGAAAGAGAAGAAATTTTTCGCGGCTGTAGAGTTCAAACACGACGCCATGGGCGCATGTTAGGGACTTGATGTTCGAGTTTGAGCATTTTTGACACTTAGTCTTATTTTTATTTTTATTTTAAAATTAACCCATACTAATGGGAGAGATATGTATTAGGTTCCCAAACTTGAAACTGTAGAAATCTTTTACAAAAGTTTAGCTTCAAAATAGTTTTGAACACTTTGTATAAAAGGATACAATGTGATTGTCAGAGTATCTGAGCAAAAAGTCTGCTTAGGGCATTTTTGGCGATGATTCCATTTTCCATGTCTCCACCCCTCATGTTAACATGGTTAAATGGCCAGATCTTCAAAAAGGCTCTAAGTAAGAAATGGTTCGAGTGATGGAAATCAAGTTTCGAAACTGTTTTCGTCGTGTGTCTTCTCTTCTTCTTCCCGGCCTTGTTCGAGGTGTCAAGGCTCATGGGCTCGAGGTTTTGGGGCTTGCCGATTCGAGCCTCAAGGGCTCTAAGGCTTGAGTGCTGGATGCTGGAGGTTTCGAGGGTCATCTTCGCTGCCGCCAATTGGTTTGCGGCCTCGAGGTTCTAGAGTTCGAGGCTCGAGTGCTCGATGGTTCGAGCCCTTGGGGTCGAATGCTTGACAGTTCGAGGGCTCTATGGGTCTAGGGCTCATTCCCTCGAGGGCTCAGGATAGAGGGATTGACCGTTCGAGGCTCGAGTGCTCGAGGACTCGGGGTCGATTGCTTGACGGTTCAAGGCCTCGATGGGTCGAGGGCTCGATAGTTCGAGGCTCGAATTTCTTTTCTTCTTGTTGGAAAAACTGCTTCCAGCCTTCTCCATGTGCACATATCCTGTTGAAAATTAACAGCATATCAGTAGCATCCATTCAAGCAAGTCTAATTGCTGGGAGTTGGATTTTATCCAAATGTACAAGGTCATTTGTTCTCTGGTCAAGTAGTTGAAAACTGAGGTTCTTTTGTTGTGATTTGATGGAAAGTTTGCTCAATCTATCAGCCACTAAGTTGCCCTCTCTGAGTGTGTGTGTGACTGGTATATTTCTTAGTTCCAGAGCCAGATGAGAAGCAATTTCAAAGGATTTCCATGGAGCTTTTAGGGGGTCATTTACAGCATGAACAACATTTATGCAATCAGTTTCTATAGATATGGTTTCTAGATTTAAATCTGTTTCATAAGTCAGTCCTTGTTGCATAGCTAACAGTTCAGCTTGGAAACTAGAGGCACAGTAGGTATTTCTGATAGCTGTAGCTACCAAAGAACCTTCTGAGTTTCTAATTATAATACCTATACCATATTTGGTTGCTGTTTTTGTGCCAAGATGCATCAACATTTACTTTATACCCCTCACTTGGTTTATTCCACCGAATGCATTTAATAGTTGGTTTTGGTGGTGGTGTAAGTGTGTTGATTAGTCTCATGCTAACCCATTTCTTGTCTTCCATGCTTTTAGAAAACATAGGTTTGGCAAAGAAAGTTAATGAAATATCATTTTTTTTATGTCTGTAATGATTTTTCTATGCAGTGGTTTGATGTCATCAAAAGTGATTCTATTTCTTGTTTTCCGTAGATTCCAACAGATGAAAGATGGTATTACAGTGATAGAGGTTCTGTGGATCTTGGTGGAACTTATTAGGGACCAGTAATGGGTTAGTCTATAAAAAATAGTCAAATTCTAGTGATCTAGTCTCAAGTAAAGTGTCAAAAAAATCCCAGATCTGGATAGCTAGATTTCATGAGTTAAACCAGTGAGATAGAGAGTCAGGGTTGAGGCAACATGGCCATTTTGAGGCAAGACTGATGTTAGAGAAGATAAAGATGTCGGTAAAATAGCATTTGCCAATTTCCACATGAAAATAGAGATTTTTTTTGGCAATTTATTAAACTAGACTTTATTCAGAATTCTTAATTTTTGGTTTTTGTTGCTTACCAAATCATGAGCAGACTTGAAAGTGAAGTTTTCCAAGTTGTCCGGTTTCCAAATGAACCTATCATCTCTGTGTTGATTAATTTGTGCTCCCTGTATGAAAGAAATCATTGTGTTAGGCAAATTTTGCAACATACTGATGAGGTTCATTTTGTCGGAGATGAAAGAGGCAATGGTCATATCAGAAGGGAAATTATACGGTGGGATCCAGTGATCCTGGATAGGTCCAAAACTAGTCCAATTTGATGTTAAAAAAATTTGCAGATCCTTTCCCATGAATTACTCTTGTGTTAGCTTCTGCAATGTGGTTAACCTCAGTGATTCTTTTCCGGTTTTGAGATTTTCTATGGGTGGGATGAATAAACCATAGGAACTGTGTCCAAGGTGCCAATCCTAACTGGAATTTCCACCATAGTTTGAGTGAAAGGGCCTTAATGATATCCTTAAAATATCTAAGACCAATTCCATTCTGATCTTTTGGGAAACACATTTTAGGGGAACTTTTCCACACCTTCTTATCTTTATTTTCTACATTACCCCAAAAGAAAGTACTCATCTTTCTTTTTAACTTAGTGATTACTAAGGTAGGAGGTTTCATTACAGCCCAAAGGTGTTGTGGGATTGAGAACATTACTGATTTAATGAGTGTTAATCTACCTCCCACACTTAACCATTTGTTTTTCCATGAGTTAAGTTTTCTGTCATACATTTCAATCAAAGGCTAGAAGTGTGTAGGTTTTGTTCTTCCTATGTATATAGGACATCCAAGGTATGTGAAAGGGAAAGATCCCTTTTGACTCCAAGTAGATTTCTAATCATGTTCTCATTGCCCTGGGTAGCATGTTTACTGGTGTATTAATCAGTTTTTTCAAAATTTATTTTTTGACCACTGGTTGACTCAAACACCTCTAAAAATGCTTTAAGTCTTTGTACAGTTAATTTAGTGACCTGGAAAAATAAAATTGTGACATCTGCATAACTAAGGTGAGATATGTTTACAACATTTGCAGGTAGTTTGAAATATCTAAGCTTCTTATTCTGAAAACAAAATTGCTGGCTTCTTGAGAAAGATTATGAAAATATGTTAAAGAGAATGGGTGAGAGAGGGTCTCCCTGTTTGATTCCCCTTGTGGCTTTGAAAAAACCTGCAGGTTTGGCATTAATAATCACAGAGAAGAAAGCTGATGACAAATTCATAATAATCAAGTTAATAAAATTATCTGAGAAGCCAAATTTATGTAAGAAATTTCTTAGGAAAGACCATTTGACCCTGTCAAAAGCCTTTACTAATTCTAATTTAAGTATGCAGTTTGGAGCCCTTGATTTATTGTTTAAAAATCTTGTCATTTCTTTTAGGTAAATGACATTATCTATCATTTCTCTACCTTGTAAGAAGGCTGACTGATTTTTAGAAATCAGAGCAGGCAGAAACTCAGATATTCTCTGAACTAAAAGTTTAAAGAATATCTTGTTTGTGAAGTTGGAGAGGGAGATTGGCCTATAATCTGAGAAAGTTATAGGTATGTCTCTCTTAGGAATCAAGCAGATCCATGTGCTTGAAATTCAAGGTGGGATGGTGTTGCCTTTCATGAAGTCATGGGTTGCTTCAAGAAGGTCTGGACCTATTATATCCCAGCTTTCTTTGAAGAAGGCAGATGTGTAGCCATCTGGACCTGGGGATCCACTGTGATTCAGTGAGAAGACAATGGATTTGAGTTCATCCATGGTTGGTGGTCTGTTTAGCTTTTGGTTATCTAGATCATTAATGATGCTAGGTATATGGCTCATGAAGTGAGGAAGGAAAGAGTAAGAATGTTAATTTTCCTCATCAGTTAGGAGATTCTGGTAAAAATTAATAGCTTCAGTTTCTATCTGTGTTGGATCTTCAGTCCAAGAACCATCCAATTTTTTCATCTTTGCTATGTTTTGCCTAACCCTTTTTTCTTTAACTGAAGCATGGAAGAATTTTGTGTTTTCATCCCCTTCTTTAGCCACTTAAGGTTAGCTTTTTGTTTCTAGAATAGTTTCTCCTCATTTAAAGCTTTCAGAAGCTTTGCATTTTTGTGGTTTAGATCTATTAGATCAGTTTGAGAATTAGAAATATCATATGCAATTTCTTGCAGTCTGACATCTTCTTCTGCCTTTTTTATGTTAGCATTAATATCTCCGAAGCATTCTCTGTTCCAAGTTTTTAGTTCAATTTTCAGTCTTTTTAATTTGAGGAAGAATCTGTTCATTCCTCTTTCTCTGATTTGTATGGACCAGTTTGACTGAATTAATTATTTGATGTCAGCTCTAGTAAGCCATGCGTCTAGGAATCTAAAAGGCTTCGGGGTAGAGGGAAGCTTGCTGCCTATGTTGAGTAACAGATGGCAGTGATCAGAGGTGTTTCTATTCAGGACATGAATAGAACTATTCGGGTTGTTATCAGTCTATGTAGTATCAGCTAGGGCACTGTCAAGTCTCTCTACAGTAGGTGGTTTTCTCATATTTGACCATGTAAAAGTATTACCTACTATTGAGATGTGTGTGAGTTGGCTTTTACTAATGAACTTATTAAAGTCTCTAATGGTATTTCTGTTAGGACGGCTTGGTCCCTTGTATTCTTGTATAGATTTCATAGCATTAAAATCACCAATCAGTAATTTATTATTATCCTGATGTGCTATAAGTTCTGTCTATAGTAAACTCCTAGTTATTCTATCTGTGGAAGCATGTATAAAGTATGTGCACATGCCAGATTGAAAAGAAAGATTGGAGATACATGTCTTTGTGTACTGGCTAGTTTAATATATAACTTGTAATCTGAAATTAGATTTCCACATTAGCCATATGTCATTATTTACAGAGCTGTGGTGACAATCCAAATTAAGTCTTATTTTGTAACTTGAGCACAGTTCTGGTTTATGTTTTGGTTCAAGGATACATAAAATATGGATTTTATGTATATTTAGCAATCTTTTGAGTCTATCAATTGATGTATCAAGGCCTCTAAGATTCCAATCCAGCATTTTATTGGTAATGGCATTATCATTCATGTTAACTGGCTGGTATTGCTTTTTGAATTGTAACCTAGATTCATTTTGTTGAGTCTATTAAACAAGGTTCTTTTCCTTGTTTTGTTTGGTGTCAGATTTGGGAGATTGGGAATAGGTTTACTTACCTGCTCCAGTTGTAGCTCTCTAGTACTTGATTCACCGTTTTCCCCAGTGTCTGATTCCTCCTCATTGCTCAGAAGCTTGAATCTGTTTGAGTTTTGAGGGCTAGACCTGCATGAATGCATGAACAAATTGTTATTCTCATGATCTGAGACAAGGGAGTTTAGAGATACCTGTTATGTCATCTTTGGCTTGTTCCAAGCAGTTGGTTGGTGTTTTTATTGAGCCTGATGTAACCTCTTCAACAGTGTTAATACTGTCTAGAATGATACAACCTGGATCTGTAAGCATAATTGGTTTTGGTATTTTTTCATCTAGGGTTATTTCAGGCTGAGCATCTTTATGTTTTTGCTTTTCTTCACTGGTTTTACCATATCCTTGACCAGGTCTTTCATTTTTGTACCCTTACTACCACCAGATCCCTGACCAGTAATTTCTACATCTTTCCCTTTGTTACCACCCAACTCCTGACCAGTAGTTTCAACATTTATCACTTTGTTACTATCCAAATCCTGACCATTTGAATCAGCATTTTTTTATGGTCTGGTATATGGTTTGGGCTTTATGTTTAGTAGGGTGTCTAGAGGCAAATTCAGGGTGCTTAACTCTACATTTCTCAATGGAGTGGCCTATCTTCTTATAGTGAGGGCAGTATGAAGGGAGATTATCATACTCGATTGCATATTTTTCATTTTCAACATGAAATTTAGTTTTACCTAATTAATTCAATTATCACTACTGGTGTGTTCCAACATGCCTAGTTTAACCAAGTGTGAAATAACGTAAAATGTAAAAGACACACGACTTGGTTACGCAGTTCGGTGTAAACCACCTACATCTGCGGGGCCTGGCCCAGTTCAGAATGAATCCACTAATCAGAAAGGTACAGTACAAAGTACACCATACAATTATACTTATCTTATCTAACTATAACGTGAATCCTGCAAGCTCCCCTTGCTACCGATCCGCCTTGATCAGACTCCCTCTGACCTCGAAACTCGTTGACGCTGGATCTCCTCCTCCCGAGGAATTAAGGCATATGATTCTGAACTTTGTGCAGCAGGTGTGTTGGAACACAGTATACTGGCTCTATGCAATTCTCGAAAGATAAAAATCTGTGTGCAGATTTTTTCTATTAAGTCCGTAAGTATGCAGCCGTGTTTTGTCCCCAATTTATATCCACGAATCAGATCTTAATACTCCTTGATTATCTCCACAATATTCCTGTTCCAAATCTGATTCTTGAAGCATATCCAAATCCCATAAATAAAGGGATTTACCTTATATCATTATATCTCATATATTCGAATAAATCTTCTCCATATAAGTAGGGATTTTCCATAAACCAATTATGCTTCACACGCCTGATATATATAGTCATATATACGAATTCCATTTGTTCCAAACTACTGCAATATTCTGACTTTGATTTCCATAAAAGCTTTGGCGTAAATCTGCTGCAGCAGCATGTTCCAACATGGTCAGAATTTATGTTCAAAATTAATTCTAATCCTTCTAATCCGTATATGCTCATCCATATAACTCCATAGCTGAATATTCCAATTCCATAACATCAATACAATCCCACATATATAGGAACTGATATATTCTCCAACTCAAATACAACTTGGACTAGATGTATCCTTCTTGGATTCAGTCTTCAACATTTCCTTATTTCACCAAAATTCCTTCTTTGATGTTACAACTCAATAATACCATATTTGCATAATTTCCACAAATTGCCAACTAGATAAATCTAGACTTTACACAACAGTTGAGCCTAACCTAATATGCGTGAGGAGCGGTGTTTGAAGGTCCACTTCAACATATATTTTTAGAGCAGATGGTCTCGTAAGCTTCTTTGTTGCCTGGTCCATCTTTATGTATTTGCCAATCTGGTTGCCAATAGCTTGAATAACTGGGACGTTGTAGTAGTAGAGTGGGACATTTCTGATAATGAGCCAGGCCAGGACGATTGAGGACTCTTGATGAGGCTTGAAATCTGGTGTCCAACGTAGTACCCTCATCGTGACTCCATTGAATGCCTATACCCCCTTGATCCAGCATCTTTGGAAATCCTCCTTATCCTCGAAGTGTATCAATACGTTTTTGAAATCCACAGCTCCTAGTTGATATCTGCCGGCGAAGCCCACTATTTTGAAATTTGCCTCAATTTTGTCCATGGATGGTCTTCCTCTAGGGAAATTCCCAATTAGGGCATTCAAGTAGTGGCTTGATAGTTGTTGGATTTCATCTGGAGAGTAGAGTACTGAAGATTCCCCTTTGAATTGGAGGGTGGGGTTGAGGTTTAGTGTAGCGGGTAGGGTTGTGGTGATTGGAGAGCTCTTAGCTAGCAATGCCTGGGCAAAGCTTCGGTTTTCCGCCATGGCGGCGATGTGCTTGATCTAGCTCAGATCAAGGTGAGTATGGTGTAGGGAGTAGATGATTACAGGTGGTGGCGATGGTGGCGTTGTTACCATTACGGTGGAGAAGTGGTGGTGGTGAAGGAGAGAGGAGAGAAAAAACGGGAAGATTACTATGTTCAGAAGAGGAACTACACTTCGTCTTAAAAACTAACCTCTGTAGTAAGTTCGATTAATTAAGAAAAACATGTGTATTAGATCATTCGTATTTTAATGGCTAAATGTAAAATTGGCTCTAACTTTTAATACCCCTTATTAAATGGATGTATTGGGGGGTGTTGTTAGATTATTAGGTCATATTCTTGTCCACTGATTTTCTGAATTAAACTAGATTAAAATTATAATAAAACTAAAATAATTGATAATAACTTGTTAGAGTTAGTCTCACATTGGTGGTTGACAGTCATATAACTCAATATATAAAATTATGGGTCACTTCCAGATAATACCGATTGGTTTTATGATAGAAGTTCATGATTCTAGTACAACTTAACTAAAGAAATGTAATTTAAAATTTTGGATTTAATTGAATTAAAGGAAACTCAAGTGAAGATATGCATAAAAGAAAGAACCCTTAATTTAATGTTGAAAATTTTCAATTCTCTCTTCTTCTTTTTTAAACAAATATTCTTTTTCTCATTAATATAAGACTGTTACAATGTTGGGTCATGTTAAGGACGTACAACCCCTAACAATTATAACCAATCTATCTGATCTAAGCTTAAACACCTAGTTAGCTCACACAAGGTGGGGTGAGCCTCCCATAAATGAACCTTTTAACCCAATTTCTTGATTGAAGTCCACATGCCATACGGCAATCTGTTATTTGATCCTTCCAAACTTTATCTTCACCGGGTTGTATCAGCTCTGTAGTTTTGGAGAGGCTGTTGCTGGATTTCTCCCATCTTCGGTGCAGTGTCGTAGGGTAGTTTCGAGCACATGTTCGTTTTGTTTTGAAGCAGTCCGGTACTGAGTGCCTCCATAATTATTCATCGTTGGCCAAGTTTCTCCTTACTGGGTTGCAACAACTCCTAAGTTCTTGTTTTGGAGAACTTTTCTGGAGGTTGCAACTGGATTTCTCCAATCAGCAGTAAGGGGTTACCTAAATCTCGCCGGAGTCGCGAAAAAACTCACACACCTAGAAAGTTAAAAACAAACATAGAAAATTAAGGTTAACCTACCCCCACCTTTCAATCCTGGGAAGTCTTGCAACTACGTAACTTCTCTATAACCCATAAGTGTCATCTTAGGAGCAGTGCCCGCTAATCTCGCCATAGATGTGGTGCTACATGGCGTGAGCTCTGTTGTATGCCGGAAGGCTCCGTTCACTAATTACAAACTACAACAAAAAGACCCATTTTGGTGGGCCAGAACATGTAACTTCCACCAACCATGCCCTATTTTGACCGTTGCCCACAATCTAAATTCACTACTAACATATTCTCATTTCTCATGGAACTACAAAATAGCTTTCCAATTCAATTGGTTAAGTTGACTTTCCAGTTGAAGAGTCGTACTTAAACGTTGGAGAAGGAATTTCCAGTTCAAGAATCATATTTGGTGCCATCATATAACATACCTAATGAATTCGGAAATTGGATATTCAATTGATTTTCCAGTTCAAGAATCATACTTTAGTCTAATGGGAATTGGAGATCCAATTGATTTTTTCAGTTCAAAATCCGTGTTTATATATTCGCTCAAATGCCATAAGCTATCGCTTCAAAATCTAGCCTTTTTGCTGTAAACACGACGAATTTTGCCGGTTCTCTTTCGAAAAACAAGCACACTTGTTTTTTGTTTTTTTTTTCCAAAAAAAACTTCAATTTTCAGTGTATGGAACTCTTTCTTCTCAACAACGAAGGAAAAAAAACCCAGAAAACACTTGGCTATTCAAACAAGCATGTAAAACAATAAGGGAAATTTACATCAGGAATGAGATACCAGCAAAGTGGATCCCCATCCCTAATTGCATACTACATCAGTAGGAAACATAAACCCCAACAAAATAATGTATTTACAGTAGAAAGTAACTACTAAAACTAGTTCCATGGATAACCAACTTTCTTTCTTCCCACTAGGTCAAAATTTCTGCCTCGGCCATCAATATCCCCTCGATCTTGTTTTCTTCCATAAACCTTGCATGCTACTCTACTCTACCAGACCACTTCTCTCATCAAGAAATACCCTAGAGCTTTCTAAACTACACGAAGCCGATCTCACGCTGATGCTCAGTGATCTGCATTGCATATCAGACGGGGAGTTAAGAGAAATGAAGAGAACAAAGAAAGAAATAAAGAGTTCAATGTCACTGAATTACCCGGCAGCTATTGTTTCAAGATTGCCATGTTAACCAAAGCCAAATCCTTCACTAGCTTCATGGATGGCCAAAAGCAAACGTTCTTGAAGCTGCTCCCGAGTAGCATACTCTGGGAGGTCCAGTTGGTTGAAACTAAACCAGCGGAGAAAACAAAAACATGGTAAGCAAGCAACTTTTTACATATAATAGAAAAGAACTGATTAGAGAGGATCTACACACTGACCATGTATGAGCAGATGGCAGCCTCTCCGGAGCTCCATATGCCTTGTGAATCTGAAACCTCTGAGGACCAGATATACCTTGCAGTGCCTTAAAACCGTCCAAAGGAACCTACACCATTACAAGAAGAAATTAAGGAGGTGTGCTCTTTGGGACTAGATATAACATATTTACAGCAGCTGTTTTGATTGCAGACTCAATGTGACTTGAATGCTGCCATGAAACAATCAGTTCTACCTTCCTTTTTCAAATTCAGCCATGCACAATAAGTGCTTGCCTCTTTCAGTACAACTAACTGTTTGAGAAAATAACAAACTTCTTCATCATAATACCCCTTCAATTTTAGATCAACTCCTTCCTCTTTTTTTAAAAATGAAGTACACATAGAATAATGTTGATCATCTACTTCTGTTGCAAACGCCACACCTTAGCTTCACGCCACACCACACACATTCCCTTCAACCAATTTTCTAAAATCCAATGATTACTCAAACAGCTCTAAATTTGTTTGCATAAAAACTACAAATCTACGAATTTCCACATCCATTAGATTTTCCTATTATATAACAGGCCATACACCCAAAAGCGACGAGCAATATCATTTGATCGGGGATAAGCAGCCTCCTAAATTATCAGCTCAAGACAAAAGGAGTGACTGAACAAAAATCCATTATATACACTAATACACATTACCTTTGAGGTACCAGTTACAAACTGCAATAATCTTGCCATATCTTCTTTACTGAAGGCTTTCACAACATCCCAAAACCATTGGACAACAATAGCCGCAGAGGTGTACCCAGTGTACTCTGTGTTGGCCTTCAAATCATCCACTGCAAGAGAAAAAGCATTACAGGTCAGCAAAAATTGGAAAAAAAAAAGTCAAGCAAACCAGAAGCATTAAGTAACTTACAGTCAATTTCTGGAAGACCACTTATCAACAGCTCAAGCTCTTTGTCATTAAAAATGGAAATAAGTTCCTTTGGCACTAGTTCGTTGAAACCTTCTAAAAAGGAAGTGATTTGAGGCCTGATAGCATTTGTTAGAATATGGTCTGCTACAAGATCAACATACTCATGCTTTGTTTCCTCGGTAACCCTTATATTTCTTCCTCCAGGTTTAAGCTCATAATCAGTCACCTTAATCATAGGAAATTTAATGTGATTAGCACTTTCACCAAGTAACATAGTTTAACATGTTTCACTTCTAGCCTAGGAGCCTGAACACAACTTGGTGATTATTCATTACCTCAGTTTTCTCATAGAGAATATGCTTTTCTTCATCAGCATCCATGCTAAATGTGAGATCAGGTATATCACTCACATCATTCTGTTCAAAAAGATGCAATTGATCAACGGAAGTATAAAACAAACCAGCAAAGTGGGGAAAAAATATTTCCACTGACCTCCAACATCCATTTCAAGTTTTTGTAATAGTCTGGATCCACAGCCTCTATATCATGATATGTCACCTTCACACCAAGGATATGCTTGTAGAAGGACCTAGTAAAGTACACATCCAGTAGCTGCCCATCGAAGAGTGCCTTAGCCACCTACCAATTTTTTTAACCAAATAGAGTTAAAGCTGGAGTAATGGAAAAAAGCTAAATGGAACAATATCCACTTTCAAACGCAAGTGCAATCAGTTCCAAAGGAGTTAGTGACTTACCACACGACCTATAAACTTAAAATAAGAGAGATGTTCTGTCTGGTAAACAGAATTTGGGTTTGGCTGAAAAGTAGCATTGTTTCCCACAGTGGTAAACAGCAAAGCCCCTTTGTCAAATATGACCCTGGAGAGTAGCTGATACCATTCTCTTGTCAGACCACCAGCATCAATACCCTCTTCACCTTGGAAATGAACATTTAATCGGCCCTTTAGGTCATGAGTTGGTCGCATCCGCAATTGATTGTATGAATCCTCCAAGACATATGCCCGCCGGACACTTATGCGCAATGGACCTGTAAGGTGTTGATCATGCTGTTGCCGTATTCTTGATCGGAAATAAGCTCTTTTATTGTCAAAATCTATCAACCGTGGTGCTTTCAGCAACATAGACAGAGACTTTTCCAACAAGCCCGGATTCTGCCTGATAAAAGCATTCAAAAGGCGTCGATGCCTTTCAGAGAACCTTGTAAATGTTGATGTCCCATCATTTTTCCGGTGGGAATCCACAGTGCATTTGGTAGACAGAAAACCAGAACTTCCAGCAGATTCTTTCACCTCTGTAGCAGTTGCATTGTCAAAATCTTGCAGAATAAATGAATTATGGGCTTGTAATTTCTCGCACAAGACAAAGAATGCCTCAATGAAAGGCAAAAGTCTTTGAGTCCCAGGTGGAAGAGGTGAAGAGACGGATGAAGAACCCTGTACAGGGTCCCCCATACTAATATTCGAAACAGCTGAAGAGAAAGAGCTCTGTGTCAGTTCTGACTCCATGCTGCTAATACATTCACTAAGTTCTTGCCACAGTGGTTCCAAAGCAACATTCAACTTCCACATGGTAGCATGCTCTTCCTGATCTCCTTCTTTAGCTGTATCCTTACCAATCTCTTTTGTTGCAGAAGTAAAAGAACTCAATGTTTGCAGTAATCGAAGGACAGCAGCCCCAGCCATTGAACCAGCACTCAAGCCCAACATGTTGGTATGTCTAAGAGTGATAAGTTCATTCACAGCTGAGCTACTCAATTCTTGAGCTAAACCAGAAAGCTCTGTTATGAAAAATTTGCGATGAGGTGCAGCAACCGACGCCAACTTCTTCAGCACCTCACCAGCAAGCATGTATATCTTGTCAGAGAGCCTGAAGATAAAAGGTTAACCCAGTCGATTTGCGAACTTAAGAAATATGACTACAGTAATATTCTGTTCTCTTTCAATGTTTCATAACTTCTTGTACAGGACAGCATTCTAGCAGCCAAGAGGTCATGAATAAAAGTTAAAACTAATGAAAGGAATCTACATATGCATAGAGCTTGAGATATATAATTGATGAACCCAAAAAACAAATTAAAAGGAGAAAATGTTACCCCTCATGACCGAGAATGCTGCACAGATTGTGCAAATCAGGCTGTGGCAGCTGTAAGAATATGTCAGAGATGCTAACACTTTTCTCACAATTTGGGGCAGTACTTGCAGAAAGAATATTTTCATGATCCTGAAGACTAGACCCAGCAGGAACCAAAGAAGCATCTTTCTGAGTATTGCTGGCATTTCCACTTTCAGACATATTATCAGTTTGTGATGTGGCTTCTTTAGAACGAGATTGATTTTCAAACTTGGAAACAGCAGTATATACAATCACCTGAAGGAGACCCATGACCTACAGGATAGTAAAGAACATAATTGCAACACGCCCAAAAAGACTCTGAAACATAAACAATTAAGTAAAGAATAGAATAGTTGTAACTAAAGTCTTAAACTAAGTTAACTAACCTGTTCAAGATGGGCAGTGCTGCGTAAGAATAGAGGTTGACTCAATAGTCTAAGAAACAATATTAAGGGAATATCCTCCTTATTCAAATTTTGTAGACTTTTGGTCTCATTCTCTTCATGATACAATTTATCTTTGCCCTTATCATTTCGAGTACCTACAGTTTTCAACCTCAAAGAGTCTGGAACAAGAGAAGGATCAAAGTAGAATAAAAGACCGGCAACAGAAGAATGATTGTTCGCCAAATATGTCAGAATCTCCAAAATGCGGCGCAAAACCAGGGGAGGAAGTCCTGAAGGGATCCATTAATTAAATGTCAGTTTATCTTCTTCAAGAAAATAAAAACATCAACTTTTGCAGACAAACAGCTCTAAGAGAAGAAGTAATACCATCAAATAACTGAGATCGGCCATAAACAACATTGGACTGACACCCGTAAAGCCTCAGTGAGTTGGACTTTGTCAATCGGCCAAGAGACCCTTCATATTCAGGCTTGATCGTGTCAAGAAGAAGGTGGACAAGATTGGCCCGTGTATTACTGTGAGCACACAAATTCAACAAGAGGCGCTGCAACAGACCTTTCCCAAGAGGCTGAAAAAGCATGAAAATAATGCATTAGCAAAGGATTAAAAAGCATTGCAGAACTACAAGAAGTTCTTAAGACCAAATACAGAAGTTACAGAAAACCTCAAGACCAGACAGGAAATATTATTTCTTTTTTCTTCAACAAAATTGAAAAGCCTTCCAAAAGATAATGTGTGGTGCAATATCTTACTTGTGCTAATCGTAGGAGACGAATCAACGCTTTCAAAGAGTCAGCATCTAAGAGTGGCTCGCCTTCAAGTTCCTTCAACTTCGATGTATCTGCAACAGAAGAAGGCATCCTCCTACCCATTGTAACCCCAACACCTCGGTCTATTACAGCATTTCTATCAAACCCCAACCCATTTCTCCTGTTGTTAAACCTGTGGCTGCCTCCAAAAATGCTACGAGCTTGATAGTGGCTCATTGCTCTGTCCCTCAGCATTTGTGCTTCTGCCAGTAACGGAGATGGTAAAGCAGATAAAACTGCTTCCGAAGATGTTAAAAGCACCTGGTAAAAGCAAAAAATTAGGTTTTCTATGGAAGCAAAAATACAAAGAGAAAGGTGAATATCCTAACCTCCTCGCGCAAGTCAGCTGGGAAAGTAGCTATGATTGAAGCATTATCCATTTCAACAGGCTGTCCTGCAGCCTGCTGTGCAACCCTTTGTGCTCGTTGCTGAGCCAGAACTTCAGCTTGAATATCGGGAGGCAGAGCAGCTAAAAATTCAGGGTCTATATCTTCAGCTGTAGGTGGTGTATATGTAGGAGGTTGTGCAGACTGAGCCTGCTGTGATGCTAGAACTTCTGCTCGAAGATCTTCAGGAAGTGCTTCCAGAAAAGTCGGATCAATACCATTTCCATTCGAAGCTTCACTGTTCACATTAGCTTCATTGGTCTGACTAGTACCCGGAATAACGTCAACCTGCCTACAGGAAGGCTCTTGATTGACTTCAGACGAAGATAGTGGTTGATAAGTAGGATCTCTTTCTGCAGTAACCCCATTCATATCGACATCAACACTTTCTGAAGATGTATGATTAATATTAGCATCTGGCATCCCAGTAATCAATAGCGCGTGATTACTGGACTGGCTATCGGTTGCTGAAGGACTACGATGGCCCACATCATGAGGTTGCAAGGAATCTGGACGTCTAACAGCATCAGAACTCCTAATATCAACTGGATCATCTAATAGATCACGCACCATATCTAACTGGAGACTGAAACCACCATTTTCTTCACCAGTTTCCATGATATCCAGTGCTTCTGCATTACTTTCTAAAGAAAGATTGGTTGCAGGCTCGCCTAACTGATGGTCCTCAACAGCTTGTTCTGTCACAAACTCAACAATCTCCTCACCAGCTCCATCCTGGGAATTATGACCCTCACCCGATTGTCCAGTTCCATTACCATTCTCCTGAGCTAGAATATTCTGCTGAGAAACAGGGTTACCACCATCTACCAATAATTGACCATCAACAGATGGGAGGGTATCAACTGTCTGACTTCCTGGTAATCCAGTATTCTCAAACTGCATTCCTAGGGGATTATTAGAGGTAATAAACGCCATTTGAGATACAAACTGTCCTTCAATTGCCTGAGCAATAGCTGCAGCTTCACCACCAGCTTGAGGGTGACCAACATCAGTCCACCTGCCATCACCTGCCCCCCGTCGCCCAGGCACTCGCAGGGACTCCAGACCAACAGTAAAATCTGCCAGCGGTGGAGGTGCGGAACCACCCACTCGATGGTCTTCAAAGAGACTAGATGGAGAGTTGTCATATGGATGAACAGGAGCATCAAACATCAGGAGTTGAGATACATCCAGATTTCCTGAAGTAAAAGCTCCCATATCTCTAGATGAATGTCTATTTCCTGGCCACATCGGAACTAACTCATTAGACTGTGACGGTCTTGAAAGGAGAGGATGCTGAAGGCTAGTTCCATCAGTGTTTGCTCGCTCAAATGAAGTCCTATTTATCGGACGACGACGCTCAAATCCAAAAGTCCGACGGAGACCAAAGAAATCATCTACATTCACCCCTTCAAAGGGCTCTGCAGTAACATCAATGAGACCACCCCCAGTCCCAGGTTGACCAAGTACTTGTAAATGATCTAGCCCATCTAGCGCTTCCCTCCACCTAACTTCAATAACACGATTCTCATGGAAATCATCATCCTCTTCGTCAGCCATATCTTCATTATACTCATCTCCCAAGCCAGCTTCATCATGATCTTCCACATCAGTATCAGCCAAAGACATCAGAGCAGTACCATCTCCTCCCAATTCCATTTCCTCATCCTCTTCCTCCCCGTCATCATCATCCTCTTCATCCTCACCATCATCACCCATGTCATCATCTTCATCACCCATATCATCTCCCACCCTGTTCTCAACATGAAAGGCTAAACCAATTTGATCACTGTCTTGCATAACACCCCTTTCTTCCATATCTTCACGCACATAATCTAGGCCAAGTTCCATAGGTGGATTGGCAGCTCCAGACTCCTCAATCCTCATCTCATGATCCATAGATTGTATTGAATCTCTACCTGGATTGCTTTCATTTAGAGAGCTTTCTTGGGGCTGAAATTCAGAACCTGCTGCCTCAAGGGATCCTTGTTGCCTATTCCCACTGTCATTAGACTCAGCCGTCTGAGAGGCTGCAGCTACAAGATTTTCATCTGTCCTTCCACCAACCACCTTTTTCTTGTTTAATGACTCAGACTTTGAGAGTTGCTCACTAGCATTAGCAGCTCTTGTCAGGCTTTCCAACGACTTGAGGATGAAATTCACAATTTTGGGAGCATCAGGATGGTCCAAATCCATTACCTGCAGAATACCAGACAAACACTGGGCAATTCCTCCATCTATCATGCATTTTGCCACATCAGGAGAACAGCCAGAGCTAGTCAAACTGCTGGAAGGTGAGCTTTTGGATAAAATAGCATACACCAGATCAACAAAAGCAAGAACCTTCTTGTTTGGCATGAAGCTGCTATGTGATGAATTGCTCTCCGAAATAGAATAAGGAGCTAATGCTTTTGCAAGTTCATTAATTACACGTTTACGTCCTTCACCCGAACGACTAGAAAGAATTACCAAAAGATATGATGCTTTTTCAGACAATTTCTCTCTCCATTCGTCAGGGCCTGCATTTTTATCCATAGTAAGGGGAAGAAGCCGGTGTAATACATGATGAATAAATCCACAAAGACCAGAACAGTCCAATTGATTAGAACCCCGGTGTTGAGCCATGTCAAGATCCCTTCTCAAAATTACTCCAGCAGTATGTACATACATCAAAAGAATATCACTCAGCAACTTTAGGACAAAAGTCACTTTAGCCAGCCCTGCAGATTTCTCTGATGTACTATTCACCTCAGCCTTTCTAGTCTCATCAACCTTTGACTTCCCCTTGATTTTGGTAGCAGCTTCATCCACCTCCATTGCATTTTGATTTGCTTGAACATCTTCCTCACTCTTTAGCGATGGAAATGCTAACACAATTTCAAGAAGGTGATCCACTACCTGGGTAAGATTTACAGGGACCTTTTTATGACTTTTTGAGCACTTCACCTGTCCTTCATTCCCTTTATTATCAGATATCCGAACAGAGTCACTCGATGACAATAAAGGTTCAGCCCCAACTGCTTTTAATTTTTCTTTCTCCTTCTCTCGATCTTTCTCTTTTACTAGTACAACAGTGGTCCTTCCACCAGATGACTCCAACTGACAGACGGCATTTGCTGCTTTCATGAAGACCCCTGGATCTCTAGCTATAACAGGTGACAAGGATGTCAAGAATGCTCTCACAGAAATACGACCCCCGTGACGAGTACCAGTCAGAGTTTGCCGTATCTCCAACTCCATAGCTGTTTGCAGCGTTTGGGGATCCTCAATAAGATGTCGAACAATTGCCGAAGCCAAGGTATCGTACCCTGGAAAAAAAGAACCTCTTGGAAGTCCAAAAAGAGTAATCAAACCTCCACATTCAAGAAATTGCATGGCCAGAACATGATTTTTGGTCAAGCGAGCACATAACTGAAGCACAGCCTGCATAACCAAAGCTGGTACGTGCTGTTTTATCAAGTCACACGCAATAATTAACACCTTAGAACTCTCCTCCGTTGTCAACAGGCCAGTAGACTTTCCAAATATTTTCTCAAAGACATCGCAGGACTCCTTACCCTGTGAAGGTGAAGATGGCTTTTTCTCCCCAGCTGCTTCTGAATCTAGTGGAGAAACATGTTCCTCTGATGAGACCGGTAATGGACCTGTGGTAGTCTCTGCTGCATTTTCACTAGAGATTCTGGGTCGGGATTGCAGTAAATTATCCAAGATAAGAAGTAGAGCACTGATACATTTAGGACTGAAGTGCTCATTTCCAGAGGAAGTCCTTGATTTAAAGTTCATTAAGACATCAATGACAAATGTGACAATGCCACTTTGCACAGCAATCTTCCGTGCATTTTCATCTTCACAAACAATCAACGCCAAAGTATGTGAAATCGTACAAAGTGCACTATTATCTTCTGAGAAATCAACAGGGCAAAGCTTTAGCTGCTGTACAAGATAAGATACCACATGATCACGATCTTCTCCTTTGTTTCTATTGCAAAGGATTACCAGCAAGTCTGTCAACTGGAAAGCCATTGTGTCATTACCCTGAAACAACTTCATTGTTGCAGCAAGGATGTCATCAACAGGAGGTGTCTGTGTCTGCCTTTCTTCTTTCAAAATATCCACTGATTTCTCACTGCTATCCACTTTAGATGATTCTGATGAACTTCCAAGAGATAAAGCAAGTGCACGAGCCAATTCATCATCTTCCTGTACAGGATCTTCAGCATGACTAAATAGCCATTCCATAGCCATTTCCACACTGTTCGTTTCCACTCGCCTTAGTGCCTCCTCAGCTCTTGCTCTTGAGAAACCCATCTCAACAATTGTGTCAATGGTAGCTTCATCCGGAGGAGGAGCCACTATGCGTTGGTTTGTACTACCAGACAATCCACTACGATTTCGCTTAACATCACCAACACCACAGTATACATGAGTAATAAGTGAAATTATGCAAGTAACAAAAGCTGGATTGCAGGTGGGGAACAAAGGGTGGTTCCAGACGGGAAGTACAACATCCAGAACCTGTGATTGCAGCATGCGAACAAAACCTTCAGGGTCCTTGGGAACAGGAAACAGCCCAATGGACAAACCAACAGCAACAGGCTGCTGCACAAGAAGTTGAGCCTGGGATGCTGAGGTTGGGGACAAAAGCAAAGTAGAACTCACGAAATACTCTAGCAGACGACAGTAACTCTGCAGTGTATCAAGCAACCATAAGCTTGGAGGCATCCTACCTTCCTCGGCACTCTTTTCACGTTTATCAACACCTGGAGTCCATAACAACTGACTTGTGGCTTCAAATGTAGTTAGAAGCTCCTTAAAAGTTCCATGGACGTAGAAATTGTTGATCATAACTGTGTAACAAGTTCGACGCCGACCATCAAATGTAAGAGCCAGCATATCATCAACTACCTTACCAAGATACCTACACTTGACTGACATTGCTAAATCAATCCTAGAAGAGTCCAAATGGCCTGAAAACCCCAAAGCTTCGTAAAAAACCTTAGACAAGGCACTTCCAATGACTTTTGAAGCTGAACTCAGAGATCCTGTCTCAGTCCTCCGACGATTTGGTGATGTAAACCCCTTGACAAGAGCTGTGAAGAAAGAACGCACCGTAGAAGCAAGTTTTGTAAGTGTCTCTAACACAATAACCTCTGGACTTTTCTTCTTCATATCCTGAGCAGCTGTCTCTGACACATAGGCAACACTATCAGAATCAATTTGCAAAGCTTCTAAATATCTACCAGCCCTTCCTCCACGAATTCGAGCCAAACCATGTCGACTGCGGCGATTGAAGCCTTCACTTGAACGAACAACAGAGATGAACTCACGCTCCCATTGTGAATGAGAATTAGTCCTGACAGTAACAGGATTTATATACCTGTATGAGGCAGTAGTCGCATCATCGTCACTCTCTCTCCCAGCTGCACTAGAAACATCAGCATCTGCACCTTCAGCCTCAGCTTCAATATTTTTTTTCTCATCAACCTTTGAGTCACAACACAGAGAAATTTGCCATAGAACTTCCTTGTAAGCTCGGCCAAGATCCTTTAGAACATCAGCATCTGCATTGGCCAGTTCAGATACAATTGTAGTTGTGGCCTTCAACAAAGAACTGGCAAGGAAAAGGAGGCCTTCAAGACTGGAAAGGCATCTCAAGACCTTTGACCTCTTTGCATCTTCAATCTGAACAAGCTGGACACCCCCAACTGAAACAAGTAGCTCAACTGCTGTCTGTAGATGCTCTCTCAAGAATGAACATACTGCTTTAGCAAGAGAAACTGAGTGCTGTGGGGAGAAGTTCTTAAATGCAATAGATATGTTGTGACCAATGAATACAGAAAGAGGCATTAAGGGCAAAGTAAACAACTGCAAGACAGCCTCAATTCCCTTTTTCTCAACAAATATACGGCAGGTATCAGAATTCTGCAGAATTGTCTCAAGAAGACGAGCAGCATTGCTAATAAATTCAGGAAGAAAAGTCTCAACATTAGCTAAAGAGGTGTCAGTAGAGGCATTAACAGCCTGCTCAGTTCTTTCCCCCTTCTCCAAATCCTCACCGTCTGCTGAGACCATGCTCTTATCCTCAGAATCAGTTTCCATAGGAACATTCCCAGAACAGCTCGGAGAACTGGTAGGAGGAGGGGATTCAGTCACAAACCCAAGCTTGGCAATGTTGTTAAGAATTTCTATCAGCATGTCTACTCCAGGTCCACGTAATGATGAAGCATGGCGCATTAGTTCATCTAGACCACTAGACAAAGAACCTGGAGTGTCCCCTGTAAGAGACCGCAAGTATGCCTTGGAGGTAAATATTTTTACAAAGCACCTCAAAGCATTATGATCCTTCACAGCCTGAAGGCCATTGTTATTCAAGCATAAGGCATCAAGACACTGGGGTATGCAGATTATAGCTTCTGAAGAGCATATAACACCATCCATTATAGCATTCATAAATGTGGAAGGAAGACCGGCGGCTTCTAAAGCACCAAAGCAAGTTGGATCCTTGTGAATAAGATCGCTCATAACAGTTGCAGCAAGTGAGAAGACCCCGCCTCCAAATTCTTTTGCCCTCTTAAAAATGATGCACAAGCATTGCGGCAACAAGCTCTCTTCTGAACCAGAAACGCGAGCAGTGGCGCCTGGAGCGTACGTTCCAAGTGATATAGCACGCAATAAAGATTTCATCAATAACCTCCGATGATATGCAACCAATGCTTCAGAGTAGAGAGGCTTACTGTTCTTCCGGTCAGAAGAAGCCTCCGTAGCTACCTGTAAACTACTGGATTCAGAACTGTCGATGTTAACCCCCGAAGTGATTGGCTGCTTCGAGCAACTTTCAACATGAGAGACTTCTACTTTCAAACGCATTATGGTATCATCCAAACCACCCAGGTCTCTGAACAGTGCTGCTGCAGGATTACTGTAATCCATAAAAGCTTCTAACACATGTACAGCCATGCTAACTAAATGCAGATGCTGGGGCTCCATGTCTTTCAGAAGGGGCAAAAGAGTAGGTATAAATCCTGCTTCACGCATAGCTGAGCAACCAGACAAGGATGAGACCAAAGCAGTGACAAGAGACAATAAAACCTCTGCAAAAGTAACAGACGACTTTGATGACCTAGTCGCAACAGCATCAATGGCCTTCTGCATAAGGCTGGAGAGAATGCCCCGATGCCCACCAGATGTTACGGCAGTCAATACACTGGGCTGTCGTGCACGATCTTGACAAGTAGCAATCAGGGAAAGAATGCTTAGTATCCGAATCTTTTCAGGTATTGCATCTTCGTAGCTTAGTAAGGTAACCAATTCATTAATGAATTCTGGCTCAGCATTAAAGAAGGACACCAAGTCATCGCTGTCAGTGCAAGCCTGAACAAGGACTACAAAAGCATAAAGGCGAATGCATGTATACTGCTGTCTAGAAGCAAGGGAACTAAAAGCCCTGGCAAACTTTAATCTCGTTAAGAGAGCAAATCTCAACTTAAGGGGGACCTGGTACTCTATGACAAGCTTGTTCAATAGCTCAAGATCTGATTCTTTTCTGGTATTGACATCAGGCAAATGAATCACTTTTAACCCCTGGGAAGGTTGTTCAGAAGATGCTTCACCTGGTGATTCATTTACTGAATAAAACTCAAAATGCAGGGTGCAACCCAACTCTTGAGCAACAATGTCAGAGCCATTCTCCACAGCACAAGCAACTAATCCAAGTCCTTCTTCCTTTCCTCCCCAACCTTGAGCAAATGCAAATAACTTTGACTTCAGAGAAGTGTCTCTTATTATGTATTTTCCTATAGTTTTCTTCAGAAATGCTGCCAACGTTTTCAAAGAAGCCTCAACAACATCCGCATCGGTTGAAGAAAGCAGAGCAGACAAATGTTGCTGCAATAACATTCCAAAATAATACTTAGATTGGGGGGAAAGGCAGCACATACATGAGCTCAAAAAACTTAAAATGCTAACCTAGTGAAACTAGTTAGTTACACAAACAAGTATATTTATAGGCAGCTAGTCAATCGGTGCTTATGCAGTGAACCAGTAACTAGTCTGCCAATTTTTTCATCAATATTACTGCTTTGTTCACCAGGCCAAGTGTTCCAAAAGATGCAGTAGGTGTCAGTCAACAGAAGAATCATTTACATTGCAGATAATAAAAACATACTACCAAACTGTGTATCCTGCGTATCAGATAAGAAAAGATATCTAAAGTATATAGCTACTGATAGAGTTGTAGCAATTACCCATGTCAGTGAATATATAGAAGAAATTTTTTAATGCTCAATAACACCTAGTAACCATACCCCCTTTCATACATGCATACCATACAAACACACAACATAGAAAGCCCCTCCATTGAGGGAAAATATAGTACTGAACCCTTGTTACCATTCCACAACGATGGATGAGTCAAGTACCAAAGATCCTATCAACTACTGAACCTTCAATAGACACATACCTCATAAGAGCTGTATAAGTGCTTATTTGTGCAGTTCTCTAATATCATCCGAATGACACGCAAAATCTGAAGAACAGCCTCCCTAGGGAAGGGAGGTTCAGATTCCAAACAGTTATCATCCAGAAGCAGATCTTTCCTTGGCTTTATACATTTCTCGAAAAATGTATCAAAATGATTAAAAAGATCACCCCATTGATGAAAATCTCCCTGCATCATATCGAAAAATTAATATCTTGGGAGAATCACAAATACAAAACAGCGTCCATAAATTTCAAAGGGTACCTTCTCAAACTCCCACACAAAATTTTTCAGAGGTCTTTCAATCTCTTCAAGGGGTGTAGAGGTAACACTGTTGATAAAGGACTTGATCTTTGGAGGCTGAATTATAGAGAACAAAAAACCAATTAGACCATTTGCACGTGTCAGGAAGGGAAAAAATTACAAGTAGCCAATAATAACTCAGTCTAAATATTATTTAGTCTTGAGAGCACCGTAAGCAATAATAACTCAATCAAAATACTGTCTAATCTTAACAATGACAAAAGCCATCCCCGCAAATCTGAAACTAATGCAGGCAAAGTTCTAGCTGCATCTGAAAACAATTTTTAAAATTATAACACAGGCATAGAGAAACTGGGCATATAAACCCGAGTCCAAAGTTATCCTAAGAATTTGGAATAAACTAGCCTACAAGTGATGTCAATCCATCCAACCATCAGCCCTTGAAAAGTAAAAGCTCTAGGTCCGTCGGATCATTCTACTTTTCAGATGCATGGCATGACCAAGGCACATAAACCACGAAAATCCTTCAAGCTATGCTAATTACCAAGAGGCAGGCCATAATCGATACATAAACAACTCCAATACACTACATCGGTCCTCCTTGGATTACAAACCCTGGGATGGTCTTATCAATTGCTAGCAATAGGCACCTCTACTAAACTTAACAATTAGCCCTAACAAATTTCACGAAACGCAATCATCATCAAAGCAAACAAATAGAATCAAGCAAGTTTTGAGGAGTCCCCACCACTTCAGCAGCTCTCCTTCGTTTCAACTTCATGCTGAGATAATTAACCGCGCGAGACCATTGCCTGACTGAATTAGAGCGTCACCGAAATCGACCGATTCTACACGCTAGAATCGATCGCACCGTATCCCGCCGGGAGAATTCGGCGGCGGAATCAGTGCACCAGCGATGATCGGACGGTGAAGGATTGGGATTGAAACCGAAGCGGTGAGGATTTCCGGCGAATTGTGAGTTCGGTTTGGATCGCTGTTTCTAGGGTTTTTTGGAAAAGGGTTTTTGAGATACGATTGATGAAGGGTGATCGCAGAGATAAATACAGAGAGAGGAGGAGAAAAAAAATTTTAATTTAAAAAATATATTTTGTCAGGTGAAATTTTATCCCCAGTGAGAGATGCTGTGTGTGAATGTGCTTTTATGAAAAGACACAGGCACACAGTGAAGAGAAGAAAAATACGTATTCCGTAGTGGGAAGATTTAGAAAAGAGTGTTCTAGCACAATTATTATTGCGATACAAGGTAAATACAAATTTACTGATTTTAAGGAAATTAACTGCAGGAATACGCTCTAGCGAAAATATTAGGAAAGATGTCAGGTTCGTGAGTTGAGCTAAGTGTTAAAATGGCCTTAAGTTTATACAGAGAGTACTAATATAACCATGTAATCTCATAAAGCTTGCCTCATAAAGTGCTACAATGATCCTTAACTCCACTAACTTTTTAGTCAATCGTTTGATGGGCGAATTTTATTGAAAATATTTTATTGAAAAGATCATTCTGCCCTTGTAAAGAAATCAAATTCTTCCTTTCTTCTCAGTTTCCTTTTTGCCAAGACCATTTTTCGTTTGTGTACATCTCCTCCACCCTAGCCCCGCCGTTTTCTCCGCTTCTTCTTTCATTGAAATTTCACCGCCATAAATCTAGGGTTTTCGTGGGGTGGCGAGATGGAGTTGGATTGCTATATGGAGCGGGATTTGTCTCTCAAGTCTTCCAGTGAGGAGGATTTTGAGCTGGGGCGGTGAGAGAACATATCGATGGAGCGGGATTGCCATGTTGAGTGGCATTTGTCTCTCAAGTCTTCCGGTGACCAGTGAGAGGGATTTAAAGCTATGGCGGTGAGAACAAATCGATGGAGTGGATTTCCGGTGAGAGGGATTTGGAGTGGGAGGGGTGGTCTTCGACTCTTCCTCCCGCTCCTTATCTCTGTTTCCCCACTCACGATCTCTCTCCCTCTAGTGGTCTCTATCTCTGTCCCTTTCCTTGTGGTCCCTATCTCATCTCGGCCGGAGGAAGGGCGGCCAGATTGCAAAAAGAGTTGGGCGGCACAGCATTTTGGGTCAGCGATTTCTTCCTCCCCGCACTTGAGTGCTAGCTGCTCACACTAGGCCTCGTGAGGAAGACGGGTTTAATGGCAACGTTGTCAGCAGCTCACTTCGTGGCGATGGCAACAACTGAGATTTGGCTTGTGTCTGATATAGCACGCCCCCCCTTTTTTTTACTATATGAAATCCACACTTTGACACCTGAGATTCCGTAACGAAGGATTCAATCCAGCCACGGGTTCCTCTACGGCTACCTTAACTTAACTTGCTCCCCTTTTCGGAAGCTTCAGAGACTGAGCTCTCCACTTCTCACCATCCCCATAGTGTATGAGACAAATGTCTGCATTTCGATTAGGGTCGTATTCTATGGTTACGATTCGGTGAGTAATTTGGACGATCCTAGGTACTCTACATACAGAGAATTTTGTGGCAGGGCAGAGGAGATCGGGAGGGGTAGCAATGAGAGGGGTGGCAACAGGAGGAGGAGATAAGGAGGGGTGGCAGCAAAAGTGGTGGTGAAATTATGGCGGCGACGGAGCAGCCGCACTCCCGACAGAGCAGCAACAGTGAAGAAGAAAAGGATCAAGGGTTTTTTAGGTATCAATTTTTAAACTTCTTAGTCAAGAGTAATTCTGTCATTTCATATCTCGTCATTAATGGAATTTCATGGTTCAACGCCGGAAATAGGGGGTTTGGCTTATCGGCACAAATTTTTCGAAAGTTAGAGTTAGATTGGCACATACAATAATTAGTTAGGGTTAAGTTGGCACTTTCTCATATTGCTGGGTTATATTGATACTTTCATCCTTAAGTTAGGGTTATAAATGTATTTAACTAAATTATTTTTTTTGGTCCCTTACATATTCTGCAATACAATATTTTGGTCCCCTGGGCCAATATCGCGTTTGTTCAGCAACAAACAAATACAAAATGATTTGTTTGGTTCCCACAGGTGATTTTTAGGTAAACCGGAATGATTTCCCGATATAGCCAGGGGTATTTTAGTAATTTTACTAAAAATTACAATTAAAAATTCCTAATTTTATAATATTTCCTTTTAATTTTCTTTCCTTTTAATTTCTTTTAGAGTTTCCTCCTTATTCCCGTCCCTTATTCTGCCGCCGACCACCACCACCACCACCGCCGCTGCTTACTAGTTCACCACCCGACCACCACCACCGCCGCTGCTTACTGGTTCACCGCGCGACCACCGCCGCTGCTCACTGGTTCACTAAGCGCGAAGCTCCCAAATAGGAGCACCTCACACTGTCTTCTTCTCCACCATAGCCTCGTACTTGACGCCCAGCTAGCGACTCCATAGCCTCGACTTCTCTGCCCTGGCGCCTCGCTGTCGGATTTCTCCTTCGTCGAGGCTAATTTCTTATTGTTGTTTAGGTGACCAGACTCAGTGAGTCAACTCAGCGACTTAGCACAGCGATTAGGTTAGACGAGTTGACCCTAACATCCCATCGATCTTCCCCTGTGATTCAACACCGGGTCGACATGGCACCGCTCAGTGAGCCAACGACTCTAACACTAGAGGGTCGTCAATGTCCCGATGGAAATTGAAGTCTCCGACAAGCCATTAGATCTGGCAAGTTCCATCCTCTAGTCGACCAATCTTCACCGCAACACCAGCAGACGATCGAGGCGAATCCACCGATGAACGAACGTACGCTGTCTGGCGTCTCTATGCTCGGCTGCACCATCTGAGCTTCTCTCCAGCGATGGCGATGAAGGCTGTCCGGCGGCTGTTTCTCAAATTAGCCTAGATTTTTTTGTTTTAAATGCAGGGGTATGTTGGTCATTTTGAATTTTTTGACCAATATTATCGTTGACTTACCTGAAGACCGCCTATAGGGACCAAACAAATCATTTTGTATTTGTTTGTTGTTGAACAAACGCGGTATTGGTCGGGGGACCAAATGAAAGTATTGCAAAATATGTAAAGGACCAAAGAAACAATTTAGTCAATGTATTTATCCCTCATATGTTTATGGACAGGCCAGGGACTATTTTAAAAAGATAAAGTCTTGTACGAGACTGTTTCACAGCGAAATCAAGGATTAATGTGCAATATTATGAAGTTTAATTAGAGATGAGGTTCCAAATATAATTTAAGAAAGTTTGAGAGCGGAAGGAGGGATGCGTGTGCAAATACCACTTTTTGGGGGGTGCTGGCATAAATAATTGAGGAATTAATGATTCCGGGTCATAAGAATCTCACGAGTCAAGAATCTAGGCCGGAGAAATTCGCGGATCAATTTTTTCCCGATTCTCGTGCAATGCGCTGGGTTTTATTACTAAACATGATGTTTCATTTTCAGTACTTGATGTTTCAACCAAACATTATGATGTTTTTTCATGTCATTTTTTCACTAAAATCATATGTTTTAAAGCTAAATGTTGACCATTTATGGTAAATCTCGTGTTTACATGTTATTTGTTTGACACTTTATACATGTTAACACTAGTTAGTGATGTTTACTTCCATTTTGATTGATATTGACACAATCATTTTCAGAAGCAGTATTAAGGAGATTCACAAAACTAGGCACTAGGGGTGAGATCAAGCCCTAGTGCTCGAGTGATCTACTGCACACCAGGGTGTATTTTCGGCACACCTGAGCTCGAACCATAAGGCCTCGAGGTTCGAACCATCAGGCCCTCAAACCTCCAGACTCGAGGACAGTCAAGCACAAGAACCTTCTGACTCATGCCACGATCACTAAAGCACTCGACCCTGAGCCATTGAGCACCGAGCACCGAGTAATCGAACACCGATCCTAGAGTCCATGAGTCTCGAGCCCACGAGCACTCGATCCTCAAGCACTTGAATCAGGCGGCCAAGAAGATGACGAGACACAAGATGGAAACAAGATTTCCAGCACTCGAACCGTTTTTACTCAAAGCCTTTTTGGAGATCTGACCATTTACCCATGTTAACACGAGAGGTGGAGACATGGAAAATAGAATCATCTACAAAAACGTCCAAAGTAGACTTTCGGTCAGAAATTTTAACAACTACATATTATCTTTTAGTACAAAGTCTTCAAAATTATTCGAAATCAAAGCTTTGTAAAAAAATCTTTTACCGTTTTAAGGTTTTGGGAACGTAATACACATCCCTCCCATTAATATAGATTATTTTTTTAAAAAAAAAGGTGAGATCAAGCCTTCAACAAACTGTACGAAAAAGACAGTCAGAAGCTATCAGGAGAGCTTTGAGGAGCCGAAATCGTCACCACTCTTGATGATACTTCACCACTAAGAAACCCATATTGTTCATAAAGTGATTCACAAAGTTTCCCTAAGAACACTTTTAGACTCGCACAAACTTAAAAGTTGATTCTTTACCCATTTCCCACCATTCTTACCCTCCCAAAGAAAAGTTGCAATGAACTTCAGCAACAGAAAGCAACCACATTGTTCCTTTCTCGTGCTACAAAATACTTAGTAAATGAGATGAACGAACTTAACCTCATAATTCTCTAATTTACTTTGCAATATCAGAACAGACCAGTGTGAGTTTGTAGACAATAAATCCACCAGATGTTGGATTAGTTATTAATTAAGGAAATTATCATCCTACTGGTTGGACATCAATCTTCATAAATACTCTAAAAATACAATATGTGATAGCCAATGTTCTCGGGGCTGATCTGAACTGATCTGGTCTTATTTGCTATGAATTGAACTGAATTGAAATAAGTGCGTTAAAAAATGGTTGTGTATGACTAAATTACGTCAAAGTTCAACAAATTATATTTACGCTGAACTGAACTGAACTGAAAGACAGATAAACTCTCGAGAACAGGACCATAGTCTTATCTCATGGAACACTTCTTATTTTTTTTAAAAAGGATAAAATGTAATGAGCGGGTCTCTTGACAGGCTGACCATCCATAAACTTTTGGATATGCCACTTATTTTTATCTTATACACTACATTTGTTAAATTACATACAAAATTTAGAATATTTAAAAATATATTTTATATTATATCATTTTATATTTTCGTCTTCAAGTGCATATTATTACTTGCTTTAATTTATAATATACAATATTTAAATTTTATTTAAAAATTACAAGATTTAGATAAAAGCCCTTGTAGTATAGACTGTGCATAAACTTATGGAAATGCCGGCATTTGCTGAGACTTTTTCAAAAGAACCCATTTAAAACACACATTACTTAACTGGTCTTAAAAAACAAATTTTGGTTATTTTGGCCTAACATAACATATTTCTGTCTTTGTAGTAATAAAAAATACACTAAATAATAAATTATCCAAGTCCTTTACTTTCTTTCCTTTAGAAAAGCATTGAAGCACAGAACCAAGAACTGCTTTTTCAATGCTGCTACAGAGGATTTCAGTTCCGCCAGAAATTTTGTTTCGATCTCGGACCATTTTAGCTGAGAAACCTAGGAAACCCAACAAATCAAGAACAACCTTAACAGTAAAGTTTGCCAAGATAACCCTTCATGGCAATTCAGCAAGAACTAGTAGTAGTACTACTCGCAATAGTAAGGAATTCTTTCAGTTTCCACTTCAGTGGAATTTCTTGTTTCTTATCAATTATTGAGAAAATATTAGTTTTTGAGTTTAAAGAATGCAATTTTCAGGCCCTTTGAATGCGGCAAGAAAATCCCAGAAAGTGAATTTGGAAGTTTCTCCCCACAGGGCAGGTGAATTTGAATTCATATTTTCTTTGTTGATTCTGGGATTCATGGTCTTTGTCACTCTGAATGTGTTTTTTTTACACTTTATGTGTGTGCTTTGTTCGTGTAGTGTCTGCTGTGAGGCTGATGCGTATAGAGCTCGGTGGTGCTTTCGCTGACCTGCTCAATGAGCAAGGGAAGGGTTCAGGGGACAATGAGATGGGATATGTGGAAAGAACTCTCGGATTTCGCACCCGGAAATTGGAGGATAGGGACTTGAGACTGGTATTTTTCTGTTTTCACAATCATAAAATGATGATAGATCCCATGTTTTCATCTGGTACTGAGGTCGTGACGCCGTTAATCATTGTTTTTTGTTGGAATGATTGTCTGTGGACTTGCAAATTGTAGGTAACTGACATCGTCGGAGGTACTATTCGATGGAGAAGATATCTGGATTATTTGATACTTTCATTGTGCCATGACGAAGTGACATTCAGTCGCATGGAGCCACTCCTTTTACAGGTTACAGATTTCATTTTGCGGGTTCATTTCCATTCTAAGCTCGTAAAACCACTTATTTCCGATTCTTTACAAACAGAGACTGAAATATGTAATTAGGAATCTTCATGATTGTTAATCTGTTAAGTATTACTTGATACATTTGAGTTGTAGCCTGCATGTGATGATTCTTGAATATCTGCTCCTCATTTGTATGCGTAATTCTTTAATTTTGTATTTTTGCATTAGATTCTTCGGATTGGTTTCTATGAGATCCTCAAGTTAGAGATGCCCCCATATGCAGTTGTTGATGAGGTAAACATTGATTGTCTAGTTTCTTCATACATCATTCTCTTTTCTAGTTTTTAGTTTCAATGATAGCTTCCATCGTAGATAGAATTCAAGAATGATGAGCTATTAATTATCATTTTGGTTGGAAGCCCGACAATCTTCATAAGATAGTTATGAATTTTTGCACTCCAAATATTTGCATTGACTACAGAATGTAAGACTAGCCAAGTTTGCCCTGAGAGCTGGTGCTGGTAACATGGTCAACGGGATTCTCAGAAAGCTTGTTTCTCTTAAGGTATCCCAGCTGTATTGTAATAAGAGCAAATTGATATGCCTCTAAAAATATGAAACTCAGTCACTAAATGCTCTTTGTTGCAGGAAAGTAATTCCATTCCTTCACCAGAAGTGAATGGAGATGATCGTCAGCAAGCACGTGCTCTTGCCACCATCTATTCTCACCCAGTTGTATGCTCAATTTTCCGCCTTCTTCTCAAATTGTTATTATTGTAGCTTAGTAGTCTAGTGTAATCCCTCATTCATGAAGATATTTAAACTGCCATTTTGGTAGGCACAGTATCAATACGACATATTTTGAGTCAAGAACCACCCGATGCTACTCTCCTTACCACATACCTTCATTCTATCATTTATTTCTAGTGGATGGTGAGACGATGGATGAAACTTCTAGGCAAAGAAGAAGCTATTAGACTGATGGTGTGGAATAACAGCGATCCCACTTTCAGCCTTAGGTTTGTGAGTTTTAACTTGTGTCTGAAGTGAAAGTCTAAGGATTCTGTACTAATCTTTTGGGGTACAACCTTACAACACTTCAGGGCAAATATTGCTAAAGGTTTTAGCAGGTCAGATCTTGTACAACAGCTTGAAGAGTTGAAGGTGATTCTTTTTTATAACTGGAGTCTTTGGTACTTGCGCTAGAAAGATACCTTATGATACTATGTTACATACAACACTAGAATTTAATTTTGCTGTTCAGTAGTCTTGTTTGGTGGCGTTAATAGAAACTCAAATGGTTCCCAACATCTTAAATTATTCATTGCCTGCCCTTTCAAATTCAGGAACGTGGTAATCATATCTTTCTTTCCTTGTAACTATTAGGTTCCGCATGAGCTTTCTGCACACTTAGATCATTTTGTCCTCATCAAAACTGGGATGCAGGTATGGTTAAATTAGCTCCAAAAGTTCTTAGATAGTGTTCCTAGTTCACGTTTGTCTACGTTGTATTATTATCATCTTCAATGTTATGTCGCATGAAATGTGTCCTGATTTCAGTCACCCCTAGGTTTGAATAGATGCACCACCTCGTGTTCTTTACAAATATCTGATGTCTGTCACAGTTCATCTATATCTGCATAGAGAATAACTACAAATTGTTCTCATGCCTTCAAAATGAAGATGTATTGCTGCTAAAGTATGACATCTTGTTGATGCAGCATTAGATGCATTGTAGTTCTGATTGTACAACAATGGGCCATTTCAGATTATTATACAAGCAGGGTTGCTGAAAGACGGTTTGTGTTCTGTCCAAGATGAGAGTGCTGGTAATCCTGACGTGACTTGTTTGATTCACTAATTATATGACAAATTGTTTGTCATATGGTTAATTTTTTTGTACTTGTTCTGTAGGTATAGTCGTCTCCCTTGTGGATCCACAGCCCGGCGAGACAATTCTTGACTGTTGTGCTGCACCTGGAGGAAAAACGCTTTTCATGGCGTCGTGTCTAAATGGACAAGGTAACATATAAACAAACTTGTTTTTGAATTTAACTTCATTAAAGTTTACGACATTTGTGAAAGAAATCTTGTTGTCTTGATAGGCATGGTAACTGCTGTCGACATAAACAGTGGTCGCTTGAGAATCCTCCAAGAGACTGCAAAGTTGCATCAAGTTCACAACGTTGTCAAAACTGTACATTCTGATCTCCGCATTTTGGCTGTAAGGACTTCGATAGTTCACCCCACCATCTATCTGTTCATTTCTATCACTTTTTCTTTAATACCATTTTCCCTTTTCTTTTCGATCATCTTAGGAGAATAGCCATTACAATTACAAGTACGACAAAGTTTTACTGGATGCTCCGTGTTCTGGACTCGGGGTTCTCTCTAAGGTACCTTCACTTTGAACAATATCCCAATTGCTTGATTTCCATTCTTCTTGTTCTTAACCTTGTAATGGTTCAGAGAGCGGATTTGCGTTGGAACAGGCGATCAGAAGACATGGAAGAGCTCACCAGCTTACAGGACGAGCTCCTTGATTCCGCCTCAATGTAAGAATTTAAACATCCACAAGTAAGTTTGTAGCTATCGACACACACTGATCAGTTTATACATATGTAGGTTGGTGAAGCCTCACGGAGTTCTGATATACAGCACGTGTTCTATCGATCCTGAAGAGAACGAACAGAGAATAGCCTCTTTCCTCATCCGACACCCGGTATTCATCTCATCTCACCGTTTCAGAACCATGTCCATGAATCACGAGTAGCTAGTGTGTGACCGTGTGCTCTTGTTTGTGACTTTGTGATGCAGGAGTTTACAGTAGATGATGCAGACAAGTATGTAGCGAACAAATTTGTTACCGAAAACGGGTTCTACCTCTCGAATCCTGCCGAGAACTCCATGGATGGAGCATTCGCAGCCCGGCTTATCAGATCGATCTCCATATATGATCGTTTAAAAACAAATTAGAGCCGCTCCTATAAGTATTACTCCCATTCGAACTCCATCTTTGTAACGGGAAATATCATTAAGGCAAGCTGGGATGTACAAAAGGAAAGGAATTGAGGATTTTGGTCATAAGCTTCAAAGGAAGTGCTAAAGTTCTTTTCTGGCATAACAGATTAAAAATCTGACAGAAACAGATTGATCTCCTAAATAACTCTCTGAAACTTAACTAAAGCATTTCATGAGAAGCAGAGATGAAAAGTAAGCTAAAAAGAGGAACAAGAACACATCCAGAATGCAGAAATGAGCAAAGTAGCAAATTACACACTAAAAAACATCACAAATAAAAAGTACAAAAGTCAGTAATCAAAAGTACAAAAGCCAGAAGTCTTCAGTTAAAGAGTTTGCTGTTGAAGCTCCATAGAATCGCCCAGCAATCTTCAGCTAAAGCCCGCCGCTCAAGATCTCATCCAATGGCAGATAGAGGTTGTTGGCCTCAAACAAACTCAAGAGCCGGCCACGGGAACGAGCAAAACCGTGCCAGAAGTGACACAGACACTCCAAGTGAAGGCGCCTGTTGTGAGGGATCTTTCCAACCAAGAAGGAATCCATCATATTACTGCATCGGCCGAGGGAATAAACCGGCCGGGAGCCGCCCTCTTGATCTTCAGCCTCGGGGTTCATAAGCAGCATCTCTCCATCAGAAGAGGGATTCCCGTATGAAATAGCAAACCGCGCTTTCTTTACAATCCCTCGAGGCAATTCCACGCAATGCTCGGTCCAAACCTTCCCCTCATCGTCTCCAATTACATAACAGCGAGCCGGATGCTCATCAGAACCACCAGACCATACCGCGAGGCGTCCCATGCACTGAGTGACAGCCCACAGGCCCCGTGAATCGGCTACGGGCATGAAATTCCCCGCTGGCATCCCCACCAACCGGAACCTCTCCTCGCTGAGATCAAAACAAAGCAGATTGTTGGGGCTCGAATCATCCCCAAATGAAAACCAACACAAGGAACTGTCTCCCGGGCCTGTAATCATTTCCAAGGTCGCATCATTGCCTCCCGAATCAAAAGCATACGCCCGAGGCAAGTCTGCAATACCGGCTGCACGATAGTCCAACTCCCTCCACACTGATGGTTCACTCGAAGGCCTCACAGTCATCACAGAGGCTCGAATTGGGAACACTGTCACCACAGACTCGACACACGCGTATGTCATTCTCAGCACTTTGTACGCCCTGCTAGAACAATCATACCCCAAATGAAAGGTGGACAGTGTTTTCTTATCCGGCTTGGGATCAGGAAGCCTCATCATCTCCCCAGTACAAACATTGTACAAACTGTACTGATGCTCAGTGCTCGAGGGACGTTCCCCCACGCACAAGAGGCCGTTGATCAGCTGAGTCACGGCGTGGACATTGGTGTCGATGCCAACCTCTATGTCGTGCAAGGGACTGAACTCTACCACGGGCTCCTCGACCCTCCGGAGAGGGGCGTGAAAGAACCGCATTCGAAAGCAGCGGCCATAGTCCGAGTAGGTTCCTGACACGGGGTCGAATCCTTGCGACCAATACACGATCATACCTCTCTGACGCCTCCGGTAAACATCACGAAATCGACGACTCTTGATTAATGCTAGCCATGGTTTGCAGACGCACTTGCATCTCCCTAGTGGTTTTCCAGGAAGCCGTGTCAGAACTTCGAGCACCAAATCCTCCGGAAGCACCATACCTAAAACAGCTGATTTTCTACTGAACAAAAATCAAGCATGGTAAAAAATATGAATAATCGATCAAAATCAAGTTAAATATAGCATCAAATTGAAGTTTTACTGAACAGAAGAGTTTAAAACAAAGCGCAAAGCAAATGTTGGAAAAAAAAGAAAAGAAAATGATCTTAATAATTACATGCAAGCGAATCTAGAGCTAATCAAACATCTCTGAATCACCAATTAACACCTAAAAACAAAATCGAAGTTCAAATGCAAAATCAAATGTTCCTCCGCCAACTTCGAGGTGCACATTCCAGAAAACTAATCAATCATGTATAAATACAAGATTTCATTTATATAAAGCTTAAATTCAGTGCCAAAATCAGCACAAAATAAATCGTAGCATGTGAATCTTTAATTACTTAGAAAATCTAGTTGAATTCTTCTACGAAGATACCTCGGGAATGAGCAGCGATGCCGTACCAATCCTCTGCTTTGATCCGCCGAAGATGGTGGCGGTGCAAGGAGGAGCGCGGCGGGAGGAAGGTGGCGGAAATTTCTAGAATGATCACCGGAAGAGCTGATCAGTGAAGGCTGTATAGTGGTGAACCCGTATGTCAAGAGGCTGACACGTGGAAATGTCTGTTGAGCCATGAAAGTTTGAAAGCCCAAATACAAAAATGAATTAGGCCCGCTAAAGGCCCAAGAAAATAAGCGGATAATTTAGGAAAGTTTTAATTAAGGCCGTTTGAAATATGAAATTTTAATTCCCAGTCGAACTTTTCCACTCTAACCTCTACTCAAACCATCTCCATTTGAACGCTTACCACTCGAATCAGTACTACTCGAACCCAGTAGTACTTGTACTGTTTCCACTCGAACCTCTATTTGAACTCTTTCCACTCGACTCTCTATTTGAACTCTTTCCACTCCACCCTCACCATTCGAATTCTCACCAGTTGAACCCTCTCCACTCGAACCCTGTACTCGGAGCCTCTCCACTCGAATCCTTGAACCTCTTCTACTCGAACCAATTCCACTCGAACCTCACCATACGAACCCAGTGTCTCGAGGGGGGATGGTTCGAGTGGTGGCAGCTCGTGTGTAGTAAACAAGTGTTAAAGGTGGTGGCTGGTTGGAATGGAGGATGGTTGATTGCTCGAGGGGTGAATGGTTCGAGTGGTGGAGTGGTGGATGTTCAAGGACTAATGGTTCGAGGGGTGATGGTTCCAGGATTGGATGTAAGATGGTCTGATAGATGGATGGTTGATGGTCCAGGGGTGAATGGTTGATGTTCGAGGGGTAGATGGTTCGAGTGATGGTGTTGTGGATGTTCGGGGGATATATGCCTCGAGTGGGTCATGGTTCGAGAGCTAATGTGGATGGTTCGACGCTTTCAGTGGTACACCTCTCTCAAGGGGTGGTGTACCCTCGAGGGTTGGGGTATTCCAGAGGGGTGGATGTGTGACTTCTCGAGGGGTGGTGTACCCTCAAGGGTTGGTACACCTCTCTCGAGACGTAGATGGCGTACCCTCGAGAGGTGATGGTCCCAGAAGTGGATGGTTGATGGTTCGAGTGGTAGCGGGGGCTGATGGTTTATGGTTCGAGGGGTTCGAGGGGTGATGATCCGAGAATGATGGTCCCAGGAGGAGGATGATTGATGTTCGAGGGGTGGATGGTTCGAGAGGTGGTGAGGCGGATGGTTGATGGGTCAAGGGGTGATGCCTCGAGGGGGATGGTTGATAGTTCCAGGGCTTCGAGGGTTGATGAATATAGGACAGATGGTCGAATGAACACCCCTCAAGGTGGATGGTTGATGTTCAAGGGGTTGATGATTCGAGTGGTGGCGAGGCGGTGGGTTGGTGGGTCGAGGGATGATGCTTCGAGGGGGATGGTTGATGGTTCCCGGGGCTTGAGGGTTGATTATTCGAGGGAGGATACCTCAAATCAACACCCCTCGAGTCGGATTGTTGATGTTCGAGGGGTGGATTATTTGAGTGCTAGGGAGGCTTCGAGGTGGATGGTTTGAGGTGTGGCATGGTGGATATTCGAGAAGTGATGGTTCGGGGAGTGATGGTTCCAGGAGTGGATGTAAGATGGTCCGATAGATGGATGGTTGATGGTCCATAGATGGATGGTTTGTGTTCGAGGGGTAGATGGTTCGAGTGGTGGTGTCGCGGATGTTTCGAGGGGTATATGCCTCGAGTGGGTCGTGGTTTGAGAGCTAATGTGAATGTGGTTTGACGCTTTAAGTGGTATACCCCTCTCGAGGGGTGGTGTACCCTCGAGGGCTGGTGTATTCTAGAGGGGTGGATGTGTGAATTCTCGCGGGGTGGTGTACCACTCAAACCCAATACCACTCAAACTCAGTTGTATTCTTGACAATATGTATTTTGCGTAAGGAATATTGTATTGCTGACATGAATATATAGAGTACAATAAGGTAACCGAATATGAGTAGAACCCTAGCTTAGTCAACATGACTTATATAGAATCAATTATAATTTAATCATAAGTGTGATTTACTCTAACATTCTGTATGAGTATTTTTTCAAGGGGAGTATGCTGAAAAGTTGTTGAACTTAATAGGAGAAGAAGCTTATGAAATGCATTAACATGTATGGAGTGAATCAATAAATTTCTTCTTTTATTTTCAAATGTACAAACAACTGACCTTTTCCTTATTATTTAATATCGGGAAAACACATCAATTTCGATGAAGTTAATGACTGCATCCAGAATCAAGTTCTTTATTGTCGGCTTAGGAGTTTCAAACCATCCCCTACAACATATGCTTTTGAACTAGGTGCATATGTTGTAAATGGAAAGAAGTCTGACTTGCTTTTGAACAATAGCCCTTCTAAAGCTATTTGTTCTGAGGTTTTGGATCCTTCTGGTGAAAGTGGATATGGTAGTTCAAGCATTGGCCGTTTATTGGGCAGCGATACCCCATCATCAATGCAGATTGACACAAATATAGGGGCTTCAGAAACTCCTGACAATAAGGAAAAGAGTGCTAAAAGAAAGCTACCCTTTGAATATGATGATGTTGCAAAAATAGCCCTTCTAAAGCCTGGTGAAAGTGGATATGGTAGTTGCATTGGTCGTTTATCGGGCAGCGATACCCCGTCATCAATGCAGATTGACACAGTTATATGGGCTTCAGAAACTCCTGACAATAAGGAAAGAAGTGCTAAAAGAAAGTTACCCTTCGAATCTGCAAGTATTAGGGCCTGCAGTGCTTGACTTTTGTCTAATCCCTCCTTTTGAGGTATATAAATAGAAATCTCGACTCTTGCCCAATTTGGAAACTTTTGGGAACTAGGAGGTTGATTTTTGTCCAAGGTCGTACTTAGATTTGTAAGATTTAATGTAGCAACACTTGTTACGACCTCTAGAAAACTTTGTAGTAAAAGATATGTATAGTTTTAGTATATCTTTCGCTCATGGTTACCCTCTCTTGGTAGCAGAGAGCCAATGACTAGCTTGTTTTAGTAGTTCCAGCTTCTTACTGTTCGAATGCAGGGTTTGAGTAGATGGGATCGATCGAGCAGAGGGGATTCAACTTTAGGGCATGGGCAACATTGTTGTTGTGTTCCACTTCAAAAAAATACATCAAAGACACACGGCAACAAGAAAAACCACTTGCTATTGGGCTAAGCAAATCCAATATAACTTGAGCACAAGCCATGAACAAGCTCAAGCTCAAGCTCTAAGCAGAAACTCTAAAAAGTTCCAAAAAAAAAGCAGTGACCATATGACTTGAGCAAAAGTCATGAACAAAACCAAACTAGTTTTTCAAAATTCTTGGTGAACAAAAAGCTGAAGCAAAGTCCTCAACTTCAGTGCTCTCTCCATTTCCACCATTCCAAAACCAAAATCACCATTCCTCTTCATCAAGAACAATCCTCTAACCCATAACTGCCTTTAATTCATTCCCGTCTTTCCGCGTAAGCGTCCAAGACTTGTCTTGATTGTTTCTCACAGCCCTTAATTGAAATTTCCCTCATTTTCGCATTACTACTGAAAATTACTCGTCTTCTTCGCCATGCTTCTGAGATGAAGCTCTGTATTCTGGTTAGGGCTTTTAACGGGGCCCGCCATTTCTGCTCATCTTCGTCCGCGCAATTCGCGATTAAGAATGTCACAAGGTCGAACTTCGAGCCCACTCTCGCCGACCTCCGGCGCCACGTCAGAGCCGCCGACTTCGTCGCCGTCGACCTGGAAATGACCGGCGTCACCAGCGCTCCGTGGCGGGAATCGTTCGAAGCTGACCGGTTCGATATCCAGTATCTCAAGGTCAAGGACTCGGCCGAAAAGTTCGCCGTTGTGCAGTTCGGCGTTTGCCCCTTCCGGTGGGACTCCGGTAAACAGTCGTTCATTGCTCATCCGTAAGTATTCAGTTTTTTTATCAGTTTTTTTCATGTGTGGAGAACTTTAGCTGTGAAATTAGCTTAATGTGTTATTTGCAGGCACAACTTTTACATCTTTCCGCGGCATGAAATTAAAGGGGTTGATTCTTCTTATGAGTTTCTTTGCCAGACAACTTCGCTAGAGTTCTTAGCTAGATACCAGTTTGATTTCAACACCTGTATTCGTGATGGTAAGTACTGTTATATAGTCTTTCTTGATCGTGACTTCGACACCTGTGTTTATTGCTTTTGTTAATCTCAGGAATATCTTATTTATCCAGAAGCCAGGAGGAGGAGGCGATGAGGAGATTGAATGCGAGATACAGTGATGATTGTTCTGATTCATTATTGGGAGTGAGAGAAGTTTCCGACGGGAAATTGGATAGGGTAGCTGATGTTCTATTTTCGGAGAGACTGAAGAATACGATTGGTGAATGGGTTGATAGATTGTTACGAGATGGAAAGGAAGGTTTGGGGACTGAGGAGTGGAGCTCAAAAACTTCGAGTCAAACAACGAAAACTGTTTTCTTCAAAATGCGCCCCGCCCTTGAGCTCATTGGGTTTACTTCTCATCAACTAAGGTTGATTCAGTTGGTAATGCGTGCTTCTTGTTCCTTTTCTTCTACGTTAGCTAGATTTTGTTACTGGTTGTGTCTTTGTGGGTTGCATTTAATTCAAGTGTAGTATTTTTTATATTCCCTGAGCATTTTTTACCATGAATTACTGCCTCTTCATGATAACTAATGCTCAAAAAATTTTACATTGTAGATAATTAAGAATCATTTTAAGGATCTGGTCTATGTCTCTGTGACTGATGAAGATTCCTCCCAACAGCAGCTGATTGTATATACTGATTCAAGGAGTGATAGGGACTTGCTTCTGGTGAGGAGTAAGGGGGTTCGGTTGAGACTAGGTCTCCTGTTATTTGCTCATTGTTAAGCTTTGATGTTGAAGAATTAAATTTTGATACCAATCACTAGTTCTAAATGTTACCGGCTGTTTTATCAATGGTTTCAAACTATCCAATGTAATCAATGATTCAACTGTTTCCCATGTGATCCATTTTCTTTTCCAGAGAGAAGTGAAGGATTGCCATAAGAAGGAATTAGAAATGAAGATCAAAGGAGCCATTGGATTTCGGCAAGTTATTGATCTCCTTGCCTCTGAGAAAAAGTTTATTGTTGGCCACAATAGCTTTCTTGGTATGTGACATTCTAGTAAAAGATCTATACTGATGTACATATTTCATTCTTATTTTCAGTTTCACTTATATTCTCGAATAATGCAGATATTGCACACATATATAGAAAATTTATAGCTCCCCTTCCTCCAACTGCCAAAGAATATGCAGCGACTGTTCAAAAGTATTTCCCATACATAATTGACACAAAGGTGTTGTTGAATGCGAGCCCCGTACTTGATCAGTTTATGAAGAGAAGTCCTAATATTAGCACATCATTGTCTAAAGCATTTGCTTTGCTGTGCCCCCAATTTGCTACTGTTGTTAAACCCTCTGCGGCCGGTGATACTCATCATGTCAAAGTGGAGGTTCAAGTTGATGATAAAAGGTTTGCTTTTTTCGCAAAAAATGCTGCTTTGTTAATTTGCTACATACATAATCTATGCTATGTTTTTTTAAAAATTTGTGCAACCCGATTGAGAATAAATTCGTATTTGTGTAATTTGCAGGTCCCTACAGTGGAACTCTGGAGCCAAGCACGAGGCCGGGTATGATGCCTTCATGACAGGATGTATTTTCGCTGAGGCGTGCAATTGCCTAGGTGTTGACTTCAACGGTCATCATCCATCCTCATCGAGTTGGCCTCACAGCGAGAAGCTTCAGGAGTACGTCAATCTTCTCTATCTGAGCTGGATCAATGGAGATATTATCGACCTAAGAACTGGGAAATCCAAAGCAGAATCCAGCGGCTCTAGAGTCTTTAGAACCCGGAACTCACAGGTAATGTTTTCAAATATAGCCATATTGTGGGGTCATCCATCTAAGCTGAAGGCGAACGAAATTAGAGAATGTCTGGGCAAAGCTTTTGGTTCTTCAGCTGTCACAGCCATCCTTCACCTGGATAAAACTGCCGTCTTTATCCAGTTCAGCAAAGAAGAACTTGTGTCGAAATTTTTGAAACTGAAGGAAACTTTAGAGAGGAGCAATGATCCTATATCAGTCATACATCCCCTGTCAAAGATATTTGAAGGTGGACAAACTCACGTTACTGATTACGAAGCTTACAAGTCAATGTGCAGTTCCCCGATTTCAGAAGTCTTCTTCTCCGATCAGGCTGATGCAGTTGGTATCACACGAAACAAGGAACGCGATGTATCAGAATTCAATGTGCACAAAGAGGAACTAGATACACATTACCCAGTTGAAGCTCAAGGTACAAATCGATAGTGAGTTGGGATAGTCCTCTTCTTATTCAAACTGACTGCATTTTTATGAAATCAACCGGAAATAGTTGTGTTGATTTTGTAATGAAGTTGTTATCACCTTAGAACTGGTTAGATGTATAAGATTTTAGATTTATTGACAAAATGTGAAGATGAAAATATGTAGGAGAATTTTGAAATGTAAATTTTATTTTACATTTTTTATTGGAAAACGAGTTTGGATCTTTGTAAAGTTGTTTCAAATTTAGGTGGGCTCTAGTAGTATGGACAAGGAATTGAGGGCCCTGAAATTTGTTGGCTATCCGGACACTATTGCTTTTTTTTTTTTTAATTTAAACCTAACCCATAAGAATGGGAGGGATATTTAAGTTCCCCAAAGGTAAGTTGCGACAGTCAAAATTGCCCGAACAAAAAATCTACTTAGGACGATTTTGTCGATGATTCCATTTCCCATGTCTCCACCCCTCGTGTTAACATGGGTAAATGGCCAGATTGACAAAAGAGCTCTAAGTATGAAAAGGGATCGGGTTTCCATCTGTTGTCCCGTCTTGTCTTCGTCGCCACCTGATTCGAGGGTTCGACCTTCAAGGCCTCCAGACATGAGGCAGGATCTTGTAGAACTGGAGGCATGAGGCAGGATGTTGGAGACCTCGAGGCCTGAGGCAGGATCTTGTGGAACTCGCAGCCCGAGGCAAGATGTTCAAGGTCTCGAGGCCCCGTGGCTGTTCGATGGCTGCAGGCATGAGTCTCGAGGAAGGAATCTCGAGGTTCAATTCTAGAGTTCGAGGACTCAAGGTTGAAGGCTAAAGGCTGAAGGCAGGTGTTCGTTGACTCGATGGTAATGGTAAGTAAGATAAAACGAAAACATGTCCAACAATACAAACTTCGAGACGGGGCCGTAGCCCCTCTCAATCACCAAATGCGGAACCTTAGTGGTTCCGTGATTATAAAGCAATAAACTAACAAGTGAGACCGCTAGTGCATGAATCACCGGACTAGGCAGCAACCCCAACTAGCTATAGGGAAACGTGCCGGTACCGTCTCCTCGAAGTGCTTGTACAACACAGCAGCGACATGAGAATCCGAAATCCCCTTCCACCCGAGTGTGAGACACAACTGATGTTCCAAGGAGAACCATGTTAGAGGAGGACCCCATTGGGGCCACATACCACATATGTGCATGCTTCCCATCTTTAAATCGTTCCATAAAAAATCCCAAGTTTTTCCATCTTCAATAAAGAGTCCAAGGACCGGTTGAGAAAATAAATCCCAACTAGTCCGAAGTAGCCAAATAAATCTTCTTCAAGTTCTTGAAATTCTGGCCAAGAATAGCCATGTGCAGGTAGGCCCCACAGCTTGTACAGATAGGCCCCAAACGCAGCCTCCCTGTAGCAGTCCAAGGCCCGCCATTTAGGCCCAGGAAGAAACTGTTTTTCCAGCCCCATTTAGCTCCCAAGAGTGGATTGTAATAACCCCCCTTTAAAGCTACAATTGGCCCAAAAATTTATTCCCTCCATATAGCCATAATCAGCACAAAGGGGGAGGCATATCAGCCCTGAATTTAACCCACAAAATAAATTCCTCATTCGGCCCAGAGTGACCTTTACCAGCCCAGTAAAAATTCCTCTCCTAGACTCGAGAATGGGCCAGAATGAATGCTCTCCCAAAAACAGCCCAGAAATCCTAGCACCCTTCGAGGGCTCGAACTAGCACCCCTCGAGGGCTCGAACTAGCACCCCTCGAGGGCTCGAAGACAACAGCATCTCGAAGGCTCGAAGACAACAGCATCTCGAAGGCTCGAAGACAACAGCTTCTCGAAGGCTCGAAGACAACAGCTTCTCGAAGGCTCGAACTAGTACCCTCGAAGTCTCGAACGACAACAGCCCTTCGAAGTGTCGAACCAGTACCCTTCGAGGTCTCGAATTAGCACCCCTCGAGGTCTCGAACTAGCACCCCTCGAGGTCTCGAACGACAACTGCTGTGAGGCTGATGCGTATAGAGCTCGGGGGTGCTTTCGCTGACCTGCTCAATGAGCAAGGGAAGGGTTCAGGGGACAATGAGATGGGATATGTGGAAAGAACTCTCGGATTTCGCACCCGGAAATTGGAGGATAGGGACTTGAGACTGGTATTTTTCTGTTTTCACAATCATAAAATGATGATAGATCCCATGTTTTCATCTGGTACTGAGGTCGTGATGCCGTTAATCATTGTTTTTGTTGGAATGATTGTCTGTGGACTTGCAAATTGTAGGTAACTGACATCGTCGGAGGTACTATTCGATGGAGAAGATATCTGGATTATTTGATACTTTCATTGTGCCATGACGAAGTGACATTCTGTCGCATGGAGCCTCTCCTTTTACAGGTTACAGATTTCATTTTGCGGGTTCATTTCCATTCTAAGCTCGTTAAACCACTTATTTCCGATTCTTTACAAACAGAGACTGAAATATGTAATTAGGAATCTTCATGATTGTTAATTTGTTAAGTATTGCTTGGTACTCCATTTGAGTTGTAGCCTGCATGCGGTGATTCTTGAATATCTGCTCCTCATTTGTATGTGTAATTCTTTAATTTTGTATTTTTGCATTAGATTCTTCGGATTGGTTTCTATGAGATCCTCAAGTTAGAGATGCCCCCATATGCAGTTGTTGATGAGGTAAACATTGATTGTCTAGTTTCTTCATACATCATTCTCTTTTCTAGTTTTTAGTTTCAATGATAACTTCCACCGTAGATAGAATTCAAGAATGATGAGCTATTAATTATCATTTTGGAAGCCCGGCAATCTTCATAAGATAGTTATGAATTTTTGCACTCCAAATATTTGCATTGACTACAGAATGTAAGACTAGCCAAGTTTGCCCTGAGAGCTGGTGCAGGTAACATGGTCAACGGGATTCTCAGAAAGCTTGTTTCTCTTAAGGTATCCCAGCTGTATTGTAATAAGAGCAAATTGATATGCCTCTAAAAATATGAAACTCAGTCACTAAGTGCTCTTTGTTGCAGGAAAGTAATTCCATTCCTTCACCATAAGTGAATGGAGATGATCGTCAGCAAGCACGTGCTCTTGCCACCATCTATTCTCACCCAGTTGTATGCTCAACTTTCCGCCTTCTTCTCAAATTGTTATTATTGTAGCTTAGTAGTGTAGTGTAAATCCCTCATTCATGAAGATATTTAAACTGCCATTTTGGTAGGCACAGTATCAATACGACATATTTTGAGTCAAGAACCACACGATGCTACTCTCCTTACCACATACCTTCATTCTATCATTTATTTCTAGTGGATGGTGAGACGATGGATGAAACTTCTAGGCAAAGAAGAAGCTATTAGACTGATGGTGTGGAATAACAGCGATCCCACTTTCAGCCTTAGGTTTGTGAGTTTTAACTTGTGTCTGAAGTGAAAGTCTGTACTAATCTTTTGGGGTACAACCTTACAACACTTCAGGGCAAATATTGCTAACGATTTTAGCAGGTCAGATCTTGTACAACAGCTTGAAGAGTTGAAGGTGATTCTTTTTTATAACTGGAGTCTTTGGTACTTGCGCTAGAAAGATACCTTATGATACTATGTTACATACAACACTAGAACTTAATTTTGCTGTTCAGTAGTCTTGTTCGGTGGCGTTAATAGAAACTCAAATGGTTCCCAACATCTTAAATTATTCATTGCCTGCCCTTTCAAATTCAGGAACGTGGTAATCATATCTTTCTTTCCTTGTAACTATTAGGTTCCGCATGAGCTTTCTGCACACTTGGATCATTTTGTCCTCATCAAAACTGGGATGCAGGTATGGTTAAATTAGCTCCAAAAGTTCTTCGATAGTGTTCCTAGTTCACGTTTGTCTACGTTGTATTATTATCATCTTCAATGTTATGTCGCATGAAATGTTTCCTGATAAAAATGCTTGCATGTGGAGTGCAAATTTGGTTTTGGGACATTGAATGTAGAAGAGGTGAATTTTGTTTTATGATGAGTCCTTCCTTTTCTACTTCATTTGAAGGAGAGAAATTGAATACATCCGGGCACTGTTCTTTGTGCTATGTATGCAACCATCCCATGTTTCCCTTCTACGCCTTTGCCATAAAACTGACCTGTAAAAAGGCATGGTAGAGGTTTTGGAGCTATTTTGGCATCACAATTCTGAGGCTTATTTTGGCTGGTTGATTTTAGTCCCTTGATTAATATTTTTCTAAATGCTCTCTGATGTCTATGTATTGACTCCTCAAAGGAAAAAAAGTGGTGCTTGAGATCTCTATGTGAAACTCTTTTGGAATCACTGTTCTAAACCTTAGTTGGGCTGGTTGGTTTTGTCCTGCATTATTAGTGCAAATATCCAGGGACATTTCTGCTTACCGTCGTCTTTGGTTGCACAAAGGAAAAATTGAACTTGATATTTATGTGCTAATTTCCCCGAATCAACATATTCCTATCGGAACTTGATCTCTAGACAGAAGTGTTGTTTCTGGACTTTAATTTATCATATCATCCACTTCTGGACAAAATTTAAGCGTGTAATGTTACCTGAATCAACATATATTCCTGTTAGATTTGTTGGTTAAATACTATATATCTCATCAGTGATAATGTTTTTCAGTCAGAAAGAAAGTCCATTATTGAGTCCAAATGCTGTTCAAATGAAGGCCCACGAGTTCAGTTATTGAGTCCATCCGCTTTCCTTGTTCACTTTTTCTCGTTTGCAGGACCATCTACTTACAAGCATACTCTATTTTCTCTCTCGATCGATTCAACTCACATCACCTTTCCCCAAAAAATCAGTAAGTTCTCTTTCATCCCTATTCTCAATTCTAATCTCTTTTCGTTTCCTCCCCTTAAAACCATGGCCCGCTCTCTGACGAGGGTTCCGCTGCCGAGAAATTTTCCGGCGAGGTTAGGGTAGGCGGGACAGGGGGAAACACGCCGGAGAGGGCCGTTAGCGATTCGGAATGCACTCATTCCGAAGGACTCCGGTACGACTCAGATGCCGAAGAGGGCGCATCTGATCGTGTTGGTAAAATAGTCCTGGGGAACAGGAGTTTTCCCCAAAACTGACATGCCTCCTCCGAAGGTGCCTTAATATAGCAATACTTATCCTATATGTTGTGTTATTGAGTTTTTTTTGTTTCATTTTCCTTTTTCAGTGGGTTTCGCTGCGGGCTTCTTAAGGAAGAGGAATCCCTCGAAGCAGGGTCAGGCTCATCCAATGGGGGATATTGAGTCCTTGAATCAGGCTCACAGTCCCCCAAATCCGGATATTCTCCCCGCGAACCCAGCTTCCCCTATTGCAGAAGGCCGCGAAAGGCCATTAACTATGGGTGATGACCAGCCACCTCATGGCAGGAACGTCTGCCAGAAAACGAGGGCCAACAGCTTCCCTTCCTACTCACCAAGGGCATTGATAGGAACACATGATGGTGAGGATGTTCATCAACAGCCACCTCCCCCTACGAATGATGCGGCGTCCAGGATCGAGCATCACCTCTCGAAGATGGCCTCCGACCCTGAGGTTTTCTTCCACTCCTCTTTTGGTTTTTGTTGTTTTTTTAATTCTTTATGTCATCATATTTCTAAGCTGACTTGTTTTACCAGGCCTCCCAAATTTTTCTCGAGGTCACCGAGAGAATGGCGGACTTTTTCTTCGTTTGTTCCTCTGGCCGCAGTAACATCCGCGAGGAGCTCAGTAAGCAAGATGCTGAGATTTTGAGCCTAAAGAAATCCCTCGAGGAGAAGGGCAGGGCCCTCGAGGAGAAGGACAGGGCCCTCGAGGAGAAGGACAGGGCCCACGAGGAGAAGGATAGGGCCTTCGAGGAGAAGGGCAGGGCCCTCGAGGAGAAGGGCAGGGCCCTCGAGGAGAAGGACAGGGCCCTCGAGGAGAAGGGCAGGGCCCTCGAGGAGACGCGCAGGGTCCTCGAGGAGAAGGACAGGGTCCTCGAGGAGAAGGGCAGGGCCCTTGAGGAGACGCGCAGGGTCCTCGAGGAGATGGAGCGCAGGGTCCTCGAGGAGAAGGAGCGGCTCCTTGATATTTTGCGTCAATAGTTGTATTAAGACTTATGATATTAGTACTTATGATATTAGTACTTATGAATCTTTTTAGTCTAATTTCCTATTCTTCTACGTTAGCTAGATTTTGTTACTGGTTGTGTCTTTGTGGGTTGCATATTCCCTGGTTGTGTCAAGTGTAGTTTTTTAAATATCCCCTGATGAATTACTGCCTCTTCATGATAACTAATGCTCAAAAAAATTTACATTGTATATAATAAAGGATCATTTTAAGGATCTGGTCTATGTCTCTGTGACTGATGAAGATTCCTCCCAACAGCACAGCTGATTGTCTATACTGATTCAAGGAGTGATAGGGACTTGCTTCTGGTAAGGAGTAGGGGTTCAGTTGAGATTAGGTCTCCTGTTATTTGCTCATTGTTAAGCTTTGATGTTGAAAATTTAAATTTTGATACCAATCCCTAGTTCTAAATGTTACCGGCTGTTTTATCAATGGTTTCAAACTATCCAATGTAATCAATGATTCAACTGTTTCCCATGTGATCCATTTTCTTTTCCAGAGAGAAGTGAAGTATTGCCATAGGAAGGAATTAGAAGTGAAGATCAAAGGAGCCATTGGATTTCGGCAAGTTATTGATCTCCTTGCGTCTGAGAAAAAGTTTATCGTTGGCCACAGTAGCTTTCTTGGTATGTGACATTCTAGTAAAAGATTTATACTGATGTACATATTTCATTCTTATTTTCAGTTTCACTTATATTCTCAAATATTTTGCTGATATTGCACACATATATAGAAAATTTATAGCTCCCCTTCCTCCAACTGCCAAAGAATATGCAGCGACTGTTCAAAAGTATTTCCCATACATAATTGACACAAAGGTGTTGTACAACAGGTTGAAGAGTAGAAGGTGATTCTTTTTTATAATTGCAGTCTTTGGTACTTGCGCTAGAAAGATACATTATGATACTATGTTACATACAACACTAGAAATTAATTTCGCTGTTCAGTAGTCTTGTTTGGTGGCGTTAATAGAAACTCAAATGGTTCCCAACATCTTAAATTATTCATAGCCTGCCCTTTCAAATTCAGGAACATGGTAATCATATCTTTCTTTCCTTGTAACTATTGGGTTCCGCATGAGCTTTCTGCACACTTGGATCATTTTGTCCGCATCAAAACCGGGATGCAGGTATGGTTAAATTAGCTCCAAAAGTTCTTAGATAGTGTTCCTATTTCACGTTTGTCTACATTGTATTATTATCCTCTTCAATGTTATATCGCATGAAATTGTTTCCTGATTTCAGTCACCCCTAGGTTTGAATAGATGCACCACGTCGTGTTCTTTACAAAATCTGATGTCTGTCACAGTTCATCTATATCTGCATAGAGAATAACTACAGATTGTTCTCATGCCTTCAATGAAGATGTATTGCTACTAAAGTATGACCTCTTGTTGATGCAGCATTATTTGCATTGTAGTTCTGATTGTACAACAATGGGCCATTTCAGATTATTATACAAGCAGGGTTGCTGAAAGACGGTTTGTGTTCTGTCCAAGATGAGAATGCCGGTAATCCTGAAGTGACTAGTTTGATTCACTAATCATATGACATTGTTCGTCATATGGTTAATTTTTTTGTACTTGTTCTGTAGGTATAGTCGTCTCCCTTGTGGATCCACAGCCCGGCGAGACAATTCTTGACTGTTGTGCTGCACCTGGAGGAAAAACGCTTTTCATGGCGTCGTGTCTATAAATGGACAAGGTAACATCTAAACAAACTTATTTTTGAAGGCTTTAACTTCATTAAAGTTTACGACATTCGTGAAAGAAATCTAGTTGTCTTGATAGGCATGGTAACTGCTGTCGACATAAACAGTGGTCGCTTGAGAATCCTCCAAGAGACTGCAAAGTTGCATCAAGTTCACAACGCTGTCAAAACTGTTCTTTCTGATCTCCGCATTTTGGCTGTAAGGACTTCGATAGTTCACCCCACCATCTATCTGTTGATTTCTATCACTTTTTCTTCAATACCATTTTCCCTTTTCTTTTCGATCATCTTAGGAGAATAGCCATTACCAGTACAAGTACGACAAAGTTTTACTGGATGCTCCGTGTTCTGGACTCGGGGTTCTCTCTAAGGTACCTTCACTTTGAACAATATCCCAATTGCTTGATTTACATTCTTCTTGTTCTTAACCTTGTAATGGTTCAGAGAGCGGATTTGCGTTGGAACAGGCGATCAGAAGACATGGAAGAGCTCACAAGCTTACAGTACGAGCTCCTTGATTCCGCCTCAATGTAAGAATTCCAACATCCACGAGTAAGTTTGTAGCTATCGACACATACTGATCAGTTCATACATGTGTAGGTTGGTGAAGCTTCACGGAGTTCTGATATACAGCACGTGTTCTATCGATCCTGAAGAGAACGACCAGAGAATAGCCTCTTTCCTCATCCGACACCCGGTATTCATCTCATCTCACCATCTCACCATTACACTTTATGTGTGTGCTTTGTTCGTGTAGTTTCTGCTGCGAGGCTGATGCGTATAGAGCTCGGTGGTGCTTTCGCTGACCTGCTCAATGAGCAAGGGAAGGTTTCAGGGGACAATGAGATGGGATATGTGGAAAGAACTCTCGGATTTTGCACCCGGAAATTGGAGGATAGGGACTTGAGACTGGTATTTTTCTGTTTTCACAATCATAAAATGATGATAGATCCCATGTTTTCATCTGGTACTGAGGTCGTGACGCCGTTAATCATTGTTTTTTGTTGGAATGATTGTCTGTGGACTTGCAAATTGTAGGTAACTGACATCGTCGGAGGTACTATTCGATGGAGAAGATATCTGGATTATTTGATACTTTCATTGTGCCATGACGAAGTGACATTCAGTCGCATGGAGCCACTCCTTTTACAGGTTACAGATTTCATTTTGCGGGTTCATTTCCATTCTAAGCTCGTTAAACCACTTATTTCCGATTCTTTACAAACAGAGACTGAAATATGTAATTAGGAATCTTCATGATTGTTAATTTGTTAAGTATTACTTGATACATTTGAGTTGTAGCCTGCATGCGGTGATTCTTGAATATCTGCTCCTCATTTGTATGCGTAATTCTTTAATTTTGTATTTTTGCATTAGATTCTTCGGATTGGTTTCTATGAGATCCTCAAGTTAGAGATGCCCCCATATGCAGTTGTTGATGAGGTAAACATTGATTGTCTAGTTTCTTCATACGTCATTCTCTTTTCTAGTTTTTAGTTTCAATGATAACTTCCATCGTAGATAGAATTCAAGAATGATGAGCTATTAATTATCATTTTGGTTGGAAGCCCGACAATCTTCATAAGATAGTTATGAATTTTTGCACTCCAAATATTTGCATTGACTACAGAATGTAAGACTAGCCAAGTTTGCCCTGAGAGCTGGTGCTGGTAACATGGTCAACGGGATTCTCAGAAAGCTTGTTTCTCTTAAGGTATCCCAGCTGTATTGTAATAAGAGCAAATTGATATGCCTCTAAAAATATGAAACTCAGTCACTAAGTGCTCTTTGTTGCAGGAAAGTAATTCCATTCCTTCACCATAAGTGAATGGAGATGATCGTCAGCAAGCACGTGCTCTTGCCACCATCTATTCTCACCCAGTTGTATGCTCAACTTTCCGCCTTCTTCTCAAATTGTTATTATTGTAGCTTAGTAGTCTAGTGTAAATCCCTCATTCATGAAGATATTTAAACTGCCATTTTGGTAGGCACAGTATCAATACGACATATTTTGAGTCAAGAACCACACGATGCTACTCTCCTTACCACATACCTTCATTCTATCATTTATTTCTAGTGGATGGTGAGACGATGGATGAAACTTCTGGCAAAGAAGAAGCTATTAGACTGATGGTGTGGAATAACAGCGATCCCACTTTCAGCCTTAGGTTTGTGAGTTTTAACTTGTGTCTGAAGTGAAAGTCTAAGGATTCTGTACTAATCTTTTGGGGTACAACCTTAACAACACTTCAGGGCAAATATTGCTAAAGGTTTTAGCAGGTCAGATCTTGTACAACAGCTTGAAGAGTTGAAGGTGATTCTTTTTTATAACTGGAGTCTTTGGTACTTGCGCTAGAAAGATACCTTATGATACTATGTTACATACAACACTAGAATTTAATTTTGCTGTTCAATAGTCTTGTTTGGTGGCGTTAATAGAAACTCAAATGGTTCCCAACATCTTAAATTATTCATTGCCTGCCCTTTCAAATTCAGGAACGTGGTAATCATATCTTTCTTTCCTTGTAACTATTAGGTTCCGCATGAGCTTTCTGCACACTTGGATCATTTTGTCCTCATCAAAACTGGGATGCAGGTATGGTTAAATTAGCTCCAAAAGTTCTTAGATAGTGTTCCTAGTTCACGTTTGTCTACGTTGTATTATTATCATCTTCAATGTTATGTCGCATGAAATGTTTCCTGATTTCAGTCACCCCTAGGTTTGAATAGATGCACCACCTCGTGTTCTTTACAAATATCTGATGTCTGTCACAGTTCATCTATATCTGCATAGAGAATAACTACAAATTGTTCTCATGCCTTCAAAATGAAGATGTATTGCTGCTAAAGTATGACATCTTGTTGATGCAGCATTAGATGCATTGTAGTTCTGATTGTACAACAATGGGCCATTTCAGATTATTATACAAGCAGGGTTGCTGAAAGACGGTTTGTGTTCTGTCCAAGATGAGAGTGCTGGTAAACCTGACGTGACTTGTTTGATTCACTAATTATATGACAAATTGTTTGTCATATGGTTAATTTTTTTGTACTTGTTCTGTAGGTATAGTCGTCTCCCTTGTGGATCCACAGCCCGGCGAGACAATTCTTGACTGTTGTGCTGCACCTGGAGGAAAAACGCTTTTCATGGCGTCATGTCTAAATGGACAAGGTAACATCTAAACAAACTTGTTTTTGAATTTAACTTCATTAAAGTTTACGACATTTGTGAAAGAAATCTTGTTGTCTTGATAGGCATGGTAACTGCTGTCGACATAAACAGTGGTCGCTTGAGAATCCTCCAAGAGACTGCAAAGTTGCATCAAGTTCAGAACGTTGTCAAAACTGTACATTCTGATCTCCGCATTTTGGCTGTAAGGACTTCGATAGTTCACCCCACCATCTATCTGTTCTTTTCTATCACTTTTTCTTTAATACCATTTTCCCTTTTCTTTTCGATCATCTTAGGAGAATAGCCATTACCATTACAAGTACGACAAAGTTTTACTGGATGCTCCGTGTTCTGGACTCGGGGTTCTCTCTAAGGTGCCTTCACTTTGAACAATATCCCAATTGCTTGATTTCCATTCTTCTTGTTCTTAACCTTGTAATGGTTCAGAGAGCGGATTTGCGTTGGAACAGGCGATCAGAAGACATGGAAGAGCTCACAAGCTTACAGGACGAGCTCCTTGATTCCGCCTCAATGTAAGAATTTAAACATCCACAAGTAAGTTTGTAGCTATCGATACATACTGATCAGTTTATACATGTGTAGGTTGGTGAAGCCTCACGGAGTTCTGATATACAGCACGTGTTCTATCGATCCTGAAGAGAACGACCAGAGAATAGCCTCTTTCCTCATCCGACACCCGGTATTCATCTCAACTCACCGTTTCCGAACCATGTCCATGAATCACGAGTAGCTAGTGTGTGACCGTGTGCTCTTGTTTGTGACTTTGTGATGCAGGAGTTTATGGTAGATGATGCAGACGAGTATGTAGCGAACAAATTTGTTACCGAAAAAGGGTTCTACCTCTCGAATCCTGCCAAGAACTCCATGGATGGAGCATTCGCAGCCCGGCTTATCAGATCGATCTCCATATATGATCGTTTAAAAACAAATTAGAGCCGCTCCTATAAGTATTACTCCCATTCGAACTCCATCTTTGTAACGGGAAATATCATTAAGGCAAGCTGGGATGTACAAAAGGAAAGGAATTGAGGATTTTGGTCATAAGCTTCAAAGGAAGTGCAAAAGTTCTAGGCAAAGCTTTTGGTTCTTCAGCTGTCGCAGCCATCCTTCACCTGGATAAAACTGCCGTCTTTATCCAGTTCAGCAAAGAAGAACTTGTGTCGAAATATTTGAAACTGAAGGAAACTTTAGAGAGGAGCAATGATCCTATATCAGTCATACATCCCCTGTCAAAGATATTTGAAGGTGGACAAACTCACGTTACTGATTACGAAGCTTACAAGTCAATGTGCAGTTCCCCGATTTCAGAAGTCTTCCTCTCTGATCAGGCTGATGCAGTTGGTATCACACGAAACAAGGAACGCGATGTATCAGAATTCAATGTGCACGAAGAGGAATTAGATGCACATTACCCAGTTGAAGCTCAAGTTACAAATCGATAGTGAGTTGGGATAGTCCTCTTCTTATTCAAACTGACTGCATTTTTATGAAATCAACAGGAAATAGTAGTGTTGATTTTGTAATGAAGTTGTTATCACCTTAGAACTGGTTAGATGTATAAGATTTTAGATTTATTGACAAAATGTGAAGATGAAAATATGTAGGAGAATTTTGAAATGTAAATTTTATTTTACATTTTTTATTGGAAAACGAGTTTGGATCTTTGTAAAGTTGTTTCAAATTTATGTGGGCTTTAGTAGTATGGACAAGGAATTGAGGGCCCTGAAATTTGTTGGCTATCCGGACACTATTGCATTTTTTTAATTTAAAGCTAACCCATAAGAATGGGAGGGATATTTAGGTTCCCCAAACCAAAAAATGCAAAAAGATTCTTTACAATATATTGCTTCAAAATTTATTTTGAAGACTTTATACAGAAGGATAAGTTGCGGCAGTCAAAATTGCCCTAACAAAAAATCTACTTGGGGCGATTTTGTTGATGATTCCATTTCCCATGTCTCCACCCCTCGTGTTAACATGGGTAAATGACCAGACTGACAAAAGAGCTCTAAGTATGAAAAGGGATCGGGTTTCCATCTGTTGTCCGGTCTTGTCTTCGTCGCCACCTGATTCGAGGTTTCGACCTTCAAGGCCTCCAGGCATGGGGCAGGATCTTGTAGGACTGGAGGCATGAGGCAGGATGTTGGAGACCTCGAGGATATTGGAGATCTCGAGGCCTGAGGCAGGATCTTGTGGAACTGGCAGCTCGAGGCAAGATGTTCAAGGTCTCGAGGCCCCGTGGCTGTTTGATGGCTGGAGGCATGAGTCTCGAGGAAGGAATCTCGAGGTTCAATTATGGAGTTCGAGGACTCGAGGCTGAAGGCTGAAGGCTGGTGTTCGTTGACTCGATGGTAATGGTAAGTAAGATAAAACCGAAACATGTCCAACAATACAAAGTTCGACGGGGTCGTAGCCCCTTCTAACTATCAAATGCGAAACCAGAATGGTTCCGTTGCTATAGAAGCATAAACTAACAAATGAGACCGCTAGTGGATGAATCACCGGACTAGGCAGCAACCCTAACTAGCTGTAGGGAAACGCGCCGGTACCGTCTCCCTGTCGCGCCTGAAAGACGCATCAGCAGAGTGAGGATCCGAAATCATTTCTTGCCCGAGTATGAGACCATAAGTGCTATGCCGAGGAAGGGCATGCTAGAGGAGGACCCCGTTTGGGGCCATGTACCACATTAGTGCATGCTATTCCTCACAAATTGTTGTTTCTCGAAATCCCAAAGTGTTGCCCAAGAATTGATGGCCACTAGTGTTCCTCCTTTTTCGGGCCAAATTATGGACGAGGGCTGATTATAGTAAATCACCATTAGAACTCCAAATCAGCCCAAAAAAGTAGTTCCTCCTTTCTTCCTCTAAAATTCATCCTCCAAAAATGATTCAATTTGGCACCTTTAACTCCGATTCGGCACATTAAGTAATTTCTCTCTTTGGCTCCAATGACCCCATAAATTAATCCCCCCTTTTGGCTTCCAGTAGAGCGCCATTTCAACCTAGGAATCCTCCCTTTTCAGCCCAGGAAGAAAGCTTGTTTCCGGCCCAGAAATAGATTCCTCCTCCTGACTCCCATTCGGCCCAGCAAGAAAATACTCTGTTTTTGGCGCAATTACTTTGCAAAGGAAGCTTTTGAGAAAAACCCCCTTCGAAACAAACATCCAATCTTCATTAGGACTCCATTCGGCCCATAAAGTAATTCTTCCTTTCTTCTTCCGAAATCCACCTCCGAGCAAAAATTCTTCTCCCTGAACTGGGCCTCAGTAGCTCGGATTTCACGCAAACATCCAATCTTCACCACCGAAATATATTAGAGCTTCATCTCCAGTAAAATATCCGCTTTCACCCCAGAAGAAGGAGAGGTTACTGGAGCTGTTCGGACTTCGATCTCCACCTCGCCACCGGAGAGACGGGAAATCGGCAGAGAGAGCTTTCTCCAGTTGTCGAAACCGCCGTGGCCTTACACCTCCCGATCTGAGTGGGATCTCCAGTAAAATATCCCCTGGCTTCTCACCTCCCGATCCATTCGAGCGCTTGAACACGTCCATGCCACGAAAACCCCTTCGAGCGCTCGAACACGTCCATGCCACGAAAACCCCTTCGAGCGCTCGAACACGTCCATGCCACGAAAACCCCTTCGAGCGCTCGAACACGTCCATGCCACGAACACCCCTTCGAGCACACAAACACGTCCATGCCACGAACGCCGCTTCGAGCACTCGGCCGCGTCGAAGACTCGAATTCCACTCGTAGCACTCGAACACGTGCATGGCCCGGGCACCTCTTCGAGCACTCGAACACGACCAAAACCCCTTCGAGTACTTTTGATACTTCCAAGACTCGAATGCTCCTTCGAGCGCTCGAACACGTCCATGCCACGAAAACCCCTTCGAGCGCTCGAACACGTCCATGCCACGAACACCCCTTCGAGCACACAAACACGTCCATGCCACGAACGCCGCTTCGAGCACTCGGCCGCGTCGAAGACTCGAATTCCACTCGTAGCACTCGAACACGTGCATGGCCCGGGCACCTCTTCGAGCACTCGAACACGACCAAAACCCCTTCGAGTACTTTTGATACTTCCAAGACTCGAATGCTCCTTCGAGCGCTCGAACACGTCCATGCCACGAAAACCCCTTCGAGCGCTCGAACACGTCCATGCCACGAAAACCCCTTCGAGCGCTCGAACACGTCCATGCCACGAACACCCCTTCGAGCACACAAACACGTCCATGCCACGAACGCCGCTTCGAGCACTCGGCCGCGTCGAAGACTCGAATTCCACTCGTAGCACTCGAACACGTGCATGGCCCGGCCACCTCTTCGAGCACTCGAACACGACCAAAACCCCTTCGAGTACTTTTGATACTTCCAAGACTCGAATGCTCCTTCGAGCGCTCGAACACGTCCATGCCACGAAAACCCCTTCGAGCGCTCGAACACGTCCATGCCACGAAAACCCCTTCGAGCGCTCGAACACGTCCATGCCACGAAAACCCCTTCGAGCGCTCGAACACGTCCATGCCACGAACACCCCTTCGAGCACACAAACACGTCCATGCCACGAACGCCGCTTCGAGCACTCGGCCGCGTCGAAGACTCGAATTCCACTCGTAGCACTCGAACACGTGCATGGCCCGGGCACCTCTTCGAGCACTCGAACACGACCAAAACCCCTTCGAGTACTTTTGATACTTCCAAGACTCGAATGCTCCTTCGAGCGCTCGAACACGTCCATGCCACGAAAACCCCTTCGAGCGCTCGAACACGTCCATGCCACGAAAACCCCTTCGAGCGCTCGAACACGTCCATGCCACGAACACCCCTTCGAGCACACAAACACGTCCATGCCACGAACGCCGCTTCGAGCACTCGGCCGCGTCGAAGACTCGAATTCCACTCGTAGCACTCGAACACGTGCATGGCCCGGGCACCTCTTCGAGCACTCGAACACGACCAAAACCCCTTCGAGTACTTTTGATACTTCCAAGACTCGAATGCTCCTTCGAGCGCTCGAACACGTCCATGCCACGAAAACCCCTTCGAGCGCTCGAACACGTCCATGCCACGAAAACCCCTTCGAGCGCTCGAACACGTCCATGCCACGAACACCCCTTCGAGCACACAAACACGTCCATGCCACGAACGCCGCTTCGAGCACTCGGCCGCGTCGAAGACTCGAATTCCACTCGTAGCACTCGAACACGTGCATGGCCCGGGCACCTCTTCGAGCACTCGAACACGACCAAAACCCCTTCGAGTACTTTTGATACTTCCAAGACTCGAATGCTCCTTCGAGCGCTCGAACACGTCCATGCCACGAAAACCCCTTCGAGCGCTCGAACACGTCCATGCCACGAAAACCCCTTCGAGCGCTCGAACACGTCCATGCCACGAACACCCCTTCGAGCACACAAACACGTCCATGCCACGAACGCCGCTTCGAGCACTCGGCCGCGTCGAAGACTCGAATTCCACTCGTAGCACTCGAACACGTGCATGGCCCGGGCACCTCTTCGAGCACTCGAACACGACCAAAACCCCTTCGAGTACTTTTGATACTTCCAAGACTCGAATGCTCCTTCGAGCGCTCGAACACGTCCATGCCACGAAAACCCCTTCGAGCGCTCGAACACGTCCATGCCACGAAAACCCCTTCGAGCGCTCGAACACGTCCATGCCACGAACACCCCTTCGAGCACACAAACACGTCCATGCCACGAACGCCGCTTCGAGCACTCGGCCGCGTCGAAGACTCGAATTCCACTCGTAGCACTCGAACACGTGCATGGCCCGGGCACCTCTTCGAGCACTCGAACACGACCAAAACCCCTTCGAGTACTTTTGATACTTCCAAGACTCGAATGCTCCTTCGAGCGCTCGAACACGTCCATGCCACGAAAACCCCTTCGAGCGCTCGAACACGTCCATGCCACGAAAACCCCTTCGAGCGCTCGAACACGTCCATGCCACGAACACCCCTTCGAGCACACAAACACGTCCATGCCACGAACGCCGCTTCGAGCACTCGGCCGCGTCGAAGACTCGAATTCCACTCGTAGCACTCGAACACGTGCATGGCCCGGGCACCTCTTCGAGCACTCGAACACGACCAAAACCCCTTCGAGTACTTTTGATACTTCCAAGACTCGAATGCTCCTTCGAGCGCTCGAACACGTCCATGCCACGAAAACCCCTTCGAGCGCTCGAACACGTCCATGCCACGAAAACCCCTTCGAGCGCTCGAACACGTCCATGCCACGAACACCCCTTCGAGCACACAAACACGTCCATGCCACGAACGCCGCTTCGAGCACTCGGCCGCGTCGAAGACTCGAATTCCACTCGTAGCACTCGAACACGTGCATGGCCCGGGCACCTCTTCGAGCACTCGAACACGACCAAAACCCCTTCGAGTACTTTTGATACTTCCAAGACTCGAATGCTCCTTCGAGCGCTCGAACACGTCCATGCCACGAAAACCCCTTCGAGCGCTCGAACACGTCCATGCCACGAAAACCCCTTCGAGCGCTCGAACACGTCCATGCCACGAACACCCCTTCGAGCACACAAACACGTCCATGCCACGAACGCCGCTTCGAGCACTCGGCCGCGTCGAAGACTCGAATTCCACTCGTAGCACTCGAACACGTGCATGGCCCGGGCACCTCTTCGAGCACTCGAACACGACCAAAACCCCTTCGAGTACTTTTGATACTTCCAAGACTCGAATGCTCCTTCGAGCGCTCGAACACGTCCATGCCACGAAAACCCCTTCGAGCGCTCGAACACGTCCATGCCACGAAAACCCCTTCGAGCGCTCGAACACGTCCATGCCACGAACACCCCTTCGAGCACACAAACACGTCCATGCCACGAACGCCGCTTCGAGCACTCGGCCGCGTCGAAGACTCGAATTCCACTCGTAGCACTCGAACACGTGCATGGCCCGGGCACCTCTTCGAGCACTCGAACACGACCAAAACCCCTTCGAGTACTTTTGATACTTCCAAGACTCGAATGCTCCTTCGAGCGCTCGAACACGTCCATGCCACGAAAACCCCTTCGAGCGCTCGAACACGTCCATGCCACGAAAACCCCTTCGAGCGCTCGAACACGTCCATGCCACGAACACCCCTTCGAGCACACAAACACGTCCATGCCACGAACGCCGCTTCGAGCACTCGGCCGCGTCGAAGACTCGAATTCCACTCGTAGCACTCGAACACGTGCATGGCCCGGGCACCTCTTCGAGCACTCGAACACGACCAAAACCCCTTCGAGTACTTTTGATACTTCCAAGACTCGAATGCTCCTTCGAGCGCTCGAACACGTCCATGCCACGAAAACCCCTTCGAGCGCTCGAACACGTCCATGCCACGAAAACCCCTTCGAGCGCTCGAACACGTCCATGCCACGAACACCCCTTCGAGCACACAAACACGTCCATGCCACGAACGCCGCTTCGAGCACTCGGCCGCGTCGAAGACTCGAATTCCACTCGTAGCACTCGAACACGTGCATGGCCCGGGCACCTCTTCGAGCACTCGAACACGACCAAAACCCCTTCGAGTACTTTTGATACTTCCAAGACTCGAATGCTCCTTCGAGCGCTCGAACACGTCCATGCCACGAAAACCCCTTCGAGCGCTCGAACACGTCCATGCCACGAAAACCCCTTCGAGCGCTCGAACACGTCCATGCCACGAACACCCCTTCGAGCACACAAACACGTCCATGCCACGAACGCCGCTTCGAGCACTCGGCCGCGTCGAAGACTCGAATTCCACTCGTAGCACTCGAACACGTGCATGGCCCGGGCACCTCTTCGAGCACTCGAACACGACCAAAACCCCTTCGAGTACTTTTGATACTTCCAAGACTCGAATGCTCCTTCGAGCGCTCGAACACGTCCATGCCACGAAAACCCCTTCGAGCGCTCGAACACGTCCATGCCACGAAAACCCCTTCGAGCGCTCGAACACGTCCATGCCACGAACACCCCTTCGAGCACACAAACACGTCCATGCCACGAACGCCGCTTCGAGCACTCGGCCGCGTCGAAGACTCGAATTCCACTCGTAGCACTCGAACACGTGCATGGCCCGGGCACCTCTTCGAGCACTCGAACACGACCAAAACCCCTTCGAGTACTTTTGATACTTCCAAGACTCGAATGCTCCTTCTCGCACTCGCACACGCACACTTCCATACCACGAGAGCCCCTTCGAACACTTCCAGGACACGTCCATGACTCGAATCCTTGTTTTAACACCCGGCTGCCTCTTGCGTTGGAGACCTCCTCGAGCTGTCGCACATTTTGGCTCACGGAAAACCTCTTCGAGCATCCCGGATCCTTGAGCACTTGGGTAACCCTATATCCGCTTCCATTTGAACAACAACAGCAGGACGGCAGCAGAATATACTGATGTCCGTGAGATTGGACTCCAGCACCGCCATTCGAGCTCCCAAGCACGTCAAAGACCTCCCAAGCAGTCGTGCCGCTCCCGAGTGCATGATTTTTGTGTTGTATAAAGTAGCATATTGGTCCAAATTGTGCTACCTTTTGGTTTTGGAAGCAGAGGGTTGAGGACGCATTATCATAATGCGTCCTCCCCTTTTTTATTTTTTCAGCATTCTCTCACTTTTTAATTCTCTCCCTCTTTCTTTCCGGAAGTTTGTCCCAATTTTTTTTTGTTTTCGAATGCAATTAGGCTGCGCACTTTTTTCTTTTGGAAAACAGTTAGCATTTATTTTATTGTTTCTAAAATCAATTAGAGGACTCGTTTTGGGAATGATTTTATTTTTTGCATCAATTAGAGGACTCGTTTGTAAAATAAAATAATGCCTGAGTTAGCATTGCTCTATTTTTCCCGGAATGATTTTCGTAGCACTCATTTTGGGAAGCGACTCCTCAGATCCGGCAAATTGTTTTTTTGAAAGTATTTGGAGGAATCATTTTTGAAAGGAGCCCTCAGACCTGGCAATAATTTGATTTTTGACGGAAGAATTTAGAGGAGTCATTTTTTAAAACAGGCTACAAATCTGGCATTATCTAGCTCTTCCGGATATTATGCGGAGGACTCGTTTTTGGAATGAGTCCTTGGAAGTCGCCTAATTTTTTTTCTCGGAAAATTAATCAGCGAAATGTTGGTAATTAGTGCAAATTTGCATAAATTTATTTCTCGGGAGCTCCTCGAACGAGTCCTGAAATGGGTGTTGTTTCCTACAATTATTTTGAAAAAGTTGGAAATGAGATTTGCAATTAACCACGGTGCTAATCTAATCTGTGGGTGAAATAATGTTTATTATATTTTGTTATGTTCGGTAAATTTATTGTGAGGAGAATTTTATTTATTGGGGAGGAAGCTTATTATACTATTCCACCCTGAATTCAACAAGAGTGTGGAGTTTCAAATGAGGCGTGAATTTGAGTAATAAATTATCGTGGGTTGCTGTAGTTTGTAACTTACTATTTCTGATCCACGTGTTTTCGGTCAAGATTGCGCATAAACAGACTTTTGTTTGTTTGATGAAAATTTGGAAAATAGTTCAATGATGATTTAGAGTCTCGTTGTTCGAATTTTTTTGACTAGTCTTGAATGTCGGTGCAGGAACGGAGTATTGCATAGTTAGAATGGATGCTAGTTAGTATAGCATGTACTGTCCTATCGATGGTCTCTGCAAAGCTTTCCACCCGTTCCACACGGGGGAGGACGTATGGTCCTGGATGTCCGCCGTGGTACAACTGTCTGTGCAGGTACATGTTCTTCCTCATGTGGAGCTCCCTCCGGTATGTCCTCCTCCATTTCGTATCCCGCTTCCTCGTTCGAATCACAGTAGGCATATGGAATAGTACCTGTATGTGATGGATCGATATGCGACATGTACCGATGACTGGATGTTGGAGTGACATATGCATTGTAATATGGTGCATCCATGTTGTACTGTGAGGGTTCCCCGCCTGATGGTCCGCAAATCGGTGGACTCGCATGTGGGGGGCCCGCTTGTGATGGACCAATGTGTTCTACATGCCCCCTAGCACGAGGCCTCCGGCCTCCTTGCCGACCAGGTGGGGCCTGATGGTGGATTCTAAGGTCAGTATGTCTGACACCGGGGGGCGGTTCCTCACAGCGCACAAATGGTTGATAGTGTTGCGGCCTGGAGGGCTGATGCGCATTTTGTAGACTACGTGTGATAACATGATGCATCCCCCTTATGACGTCTGCACAATGTGGGGGCCAACCATCCAAATTAATGTCTGACATGCCATGCAACTGTGCCATTGCCTGCAACTACGGAATCGAGATGAATATGTCAGATATATAATTTTGAGGAGCTCTGTTGTATTCTTTCTTGACAATATTTGAAATTTAGGACATACCAAGTACTCCGCGGTTGCACCGTCTCTGTGGAAACCCTCAGTAGCTGTTACAGGCCGCCCTGGTCGATCAATGAAGGACACCGTCTTGCGGAAGTACCACTCCAAGTAATCACGGCTGGGTAGGTATGGATCCGCACTCCCCACTGTGGGTGCTTGTCGATTGGACCGATGTTCCCAAGTGTCGAGATATTTTCTGAGCTCGACACGCCAATCCATGCCAGACCTTCCTCGACGGTCTCTAGTATGGACTAAGTTGTACTCATCCCTACTAACCAACTGGGTGGGTATTGGCTGGATCAGGCCGAACTGCCTGAGAACACGATGCGCATGATGGAACTCCACGGCTTGCCAGCAGATGAGATCGACGCAGAGCAGCCAATTGTTTCTACCATCCGTACAATACCGCGGGAGTTGCTCCAGGACGTCCTCATATATGGCTTCCAGGTGAACTGAGACAACATGCATGTGTTGCGGTTAGGCAAAGGAAACCATCACCGAGCGAAGTGTAGAAATCAAAATCCAATTATTCCTATACCTGATTGTGGTTGAGAGACGTCAGTTGATCACGGTACACTTTGAGAACGTGCATTGGCGATTGTGAACAATCGTAACGGGCCCTCCACCTATGAGGAACCGAGTGAAATACATTAGCCCTACTATGGAATTGCATGTGGACTTATGAATACCGCATATTGAGGAATCAAACAAGTATCGGGATCCAAGAGCACTCATCGTCACTGTCACCTGTAGTGCCCCGGCAGGACGGATGGATGGTATGCGTTCTCATGCCCATAACTGCCAATAAATGCAATAGAAATGCCCGTTAATATTAAGCACGGTATGTACGAACGACTATGTCGACCAATAATTTTACCTGTAGCAAGACAAGTGACCCAGATATGGATTTAGATTGTGGGATTGCCGCGTCACATAATGACCTGTACAAGCATTCAAGAATCGAACTCCCCCAACTGTACCGATGGACTGCACCCATATCCGTAAGTGCGGATAAGTAGAGCAACGGGATGAGGTGGCCGGACGTGTCGGACATCAGCATTCCCCCAAGAAGCAACAGAAGGAATACCCTAGCCCGCTGTTGGCATTGTACATCAGTGGGATCAGTGGGGAACGGACTGTGCAATAGCGTTCCTAACCACCCGGCCTTAATGCGACCCCTCTGATACAAGTGGGGTCTGGTGTAGCTCCCAGGTAGTCTGTGCAGATCAGCTGCCAGTCCTCTCTACGCCTAACGGTGTCAACACCTGTTACTGGGATGCCATCGATCGGTAGACCCCATAGGACCCCTATATCCTGCAAGGTAACCGTCGCCTCCCCCATCGGTAGGTGAAACACGTGCGTCTCTGGGCGCCAACGCTCCACTAGGGCGGTGATGAGGGAGTGGTCAATTTGTATTGCGGCAGAGTCCAGGAGTCCCCGAAATCCCGCGTCGCGTACGTACCGCATAACCTGTTCTGGCAGTCGCTCGGTCCAGCATGCCCCGTCGCACCGACGCACCTGCAGTGCCTCGTCCTCTAAATTTCCATTGTATAGGGCACGAGCATGGTGCTCCTGATGGAGGTACAGCAAGTCCTCCTGAATGGGTCCTGGATGGTACATGGTGTTTTCCTGCGCGCAAATACCAACCCAAGTTAGATTGGCAGCAGAATATACTGATGTCCGTGAGATTGGACTCCAGCACCGCCATTCGAGCTCCCAAGCACGTCAAAGACCTCCCAAGCAGTCGTGCGCTCCCTAACTGAAATGGATCTTCGAGCACTCGGATGGCCCATTCGTCAGATTTCCCTCCTCGAGGAGTCGAAACACTCCTGCATACGAGACCCCCTTCGAGACCCACATCGAGTTCCGCTGTGGCGGGAACCCGGTTCAGAGTGTGGGCATTTTTCACCGTGTGCCCCACGTGGCAGTCTGAACTGCCCCCCTACTATTGGTAAGTAGGCAACCATTTCCGGATTTGATGATACTGTGCGCCACTGGTAAAGCACCCAGGCCGGAATTCATGTTCGATAATGTCACCGGCGTAACACTAAAGTTTGGGTGATTTACCGCTCGCCCGCGTGACAGTCTATATTGTCTTCCCTACTATGGGTCAGTAGGCAACCGTAGCCGGGTTTGATGGTATTGCGGCCTACCGGAAAGGCCACAGGCCAGGATTGAGAATACGGTAGTACCACCGGCCTGGTACTAAAGTGGAGCAACTTGACCGCGTTGTCCTACATAACTGTCTGTACAGTCATCCCTACTTTAGGTAATTAGGCAACCGTAAACGGATTTGGGAGTACTGTGCACCACCGTTAGGGTACATAGGCTGGAATATGGTTACGATAGAGCCACCAGCATGGCCCTAAAGTGAAGTGACTTACTGCGCACTTCGGCGTGACAGTTTGTACTGTCATCCCCACTTTAAGCTAGTGGGTAGCTTCCCGGTGATTTATTTGGGCCACCGGGGGTCCTGATCTGGTGGGGGAGTGTGAGGAGTCTCCTGGGAAAATCCTGAAGAGCACTGTGTATATCTGCGTGAAAATTTGGTGCACAATCGCATCTCTCGGTTACGCCATTCCATCCTTCACCAAGTTATTTCTGGCCTTCCAGATGTAATAGACCGTCGTGAGTAGGCCTAGCATTCCGATCTTAACTGTCTTTTTGTCCCCATGAGCTTCTCTACTGATCCATCTTGCAGCTCCCCTTATGGTGTAGCACCTTCTTCTGAGTCCTATCCAGTTCTTCACTGCGTCCCATATGTACCGCGAGAATTCGCAAGTGAAAAATAGGTGAGAGCTGCTCTCTTGTGTATGCCTGCAAAACGGACAATTTCTTTCCCCCAGATAATTCCTGAACCTGTCTCTGGTGGCTAGCCGTTCCCTTACTGCTCTCCATACGGTGAAGGAATACTTCAACGGGTATGTATCTTTCCAGAGTAGCCTATAGATGCGCTGTGGCGATAGCTTTACTGAGAAGATGTCATACACTCTTGATGAATCTAGGCCCTTCTCTGATGACCATTTTGTTAGCCAAGTGATAGTTGGGCCTGTTCCTCCGAGGGAGTTCAGTAGTCTGGACCTTATCGCCATTAATTTTCTGATGAGCACCGAAGAATTGTACTTGGTAGGCATCCAGCTCCAGAGGCTTGCATCTTTTATGTAGAACGAGTGGACCCACCATACCCACAATGAGTCTTTTTTAATGTGGAAGTTCCAGATTTGTTTTGCCAGGAGTGCATCATTCCAAGTCTTTATGTCTTTCAAACCCAAGCCTCCCTCTTCCACTGGCTTGCAAACCTTCTCCCATGCAATCGGGCAAGATTTCCCCCCCCCATAGGAAGCGCTTACATATGGAGGTGAGGTGTTCTATGACTTTCATGGGGAGGGATAATTGTTGGATCCAGAATCCTATTACCCCTTGGATGACCGATCGGATTAGCTCTAGACGTCCAGCATAAGACAGCGTATAACCCTTCCACGAGGAGATATACTTATTGATGGTTTCGATGAGGGGTGTGAACTGGGAGACCTTGAGCTTCTGTGAGTCTAACGGAACTCCTAGATATCTGACAGGGAGGTTTGCATAGGGAATCCCCGTGAATGCGAGATCTTCCTGAACTCCCACCATGTACAGTGAAGATTTGTTGGCATTTATTGCAAGTCCCGAAGTCCCTTCAAACTCATTCAGGGCGTGCATGAGTACGCTTACTGAGGATCGGTCCCCTTTGGAGAACAGCATAATGTCATCTGCGAAAGCCAAGTGGGATATCCGAAGAGGTTCGCATCGTGGATGGTACCCGTACTTTGGTGTTTCTGTCCTGCACCTGAGAAGCCGAGAGAAGTACTCCATGCAGAGAACAAACAGCATAGGTGACATTGGATCGCCCTGTCGGAGTCCCCTCTTCCCCAAAAAGAAACCATGCAGCGCTCCATTTACTTTGATAGAGAAAGAGGGGGTTGTAACACATTCCATTACCCACCCCACAAATCTTTCTGGGAATCCCAGCCCATATAGCACTTCCTTCAAGAACTCCCAGGATACGGTGTCGAAGGCTTTTCTGATGTCTACCATAATCATACACCTGGCCGTGTTTTTCTTCTTGGCATACCCCCTGACGAGTTCTTCGGCAAGCATAATATTATCTGTAATTGAACGACCTTCCACGAATGCCGCTTGTGCTTCGTCAATAATGGAGGGCAGTACCGCTGCTAATCTTGTGGCCAATATTTTTGTGATGATCTTGTATGACACGTTACAACAGGAGATCGGACGGAAATCGCTGACGCTGACGTTGTCCGATTTCTTTGGGATTAATGATATCGACGTGTGGTTCAGTTCCTTAAGGAGTTTCCCGCTGGCGAAGAAGTCTAAGACTGCTGCATTTAGGTCTTGACCTACAGTGCTCCAGTGTGCTTTGTAAAATGCTGGGGTAAAACCATCTGGTCCAGGGGCTTTATCATCATCAATGGAAAAAAAGTGCATTTTTTATTTCGGCTGACGACACCTCCATTTTCAGCCACTCGTGGTCTGTTGTGCTTACCCTTGGACCCCTCTCCAGGATACTTACTTCAGTAGGGATTCTATCTCTAGATTGTCCGAAAAGGTCTTTGTAAAAATCCACAAACAGGTTCCCGATCATCTCTCGCCCAGTTATTGAGTTTCCATGGGAGTCAATCACTACCGTGATGGGAGCAAAGTTTCCGGAGCTCTTAATCATGACGTGGTAGTACTTAGAGCCTTTATCGGACAACAGTAGACGATTTCCCTTTTTTTCTGATTTATAAACCTCCTTTCTGCATCTTGCAAAAACCAAGCCCTTTCACTCAACTTTTTTACATCGTCCCACTCCTCCTCCGTTACCCTTTGTATTTCCAGGTTATTTATGTAATTGTCAAGATCTTTGTTTGCTTGGGAAGCCCTTTCCGATATGTGGCTCAACTCCTTTCTGTTTAATTCCCGCAATGGAAATTTGTTCAGTCTTTTAAGCTCTGCGGCCAGTCTGTATTGCCTCGGACCTTCAGCTTGGTCATGCCATATTGTTCCCACCGCGTTCTTGCACTCCGGATGCTGATTCCACATATTCTGGAATCTGAATGGCTTGTTTCCTCCCCATATTCCACATATTCTTGAGGCATGATTTTTGATGGCTGTAGGATTTTGGAGGGCTGTAGGCATTATGGTAGAGGTTCTACGGCTTGAGCAATGTAGTGTTGAAGTTCGAGGGCTCGAGGTACAAGGTTTGAGGGCCCACGGTACATTGTTTGATGGCTCAAGGTATAAGTGTTCGAGGTCGAGGGCTCTAATGTTCGAGGGATCGAGGCACCCAATATAAGTCTCGAGGCACCCAATATAATAGACATGATTAGAACATAATATTTTAACCATTTTATATAACATATAAAATTCTAAATTAACACATTTAAATATAACCGGCATAAAATAATACTTTTAAAATTCTAACCAGCACATACTGGCATAAAATAATACATATAAAATTCTAAACTAATCATATTTAAATCTAACAGGCATAATATATATATATATATGCCAAACTAGAGAGGTTCGAGTACTCACGGTTCGTGTACAAGTTCGAGTAGAGAGTTAGAGTACGGGGTTCGAGTGGAGAGGTTCGAGTAGAGAGTTCGAGTATGGGGTTCGAGTAGAGAGGTTCGAGTGGAGAGGTTCGAGTACAGGGTTCGAGTAGAGAGGGTTCAAGTGGAGAGGTTCGAGTAGAGAGGTTCGAGTATAGGGTTCGAGTAGAGAGGGTTCAAGTGGAGAGGTTCTAGCGGATATGTACGAGTGGAGAGGTTCTAGTGGAGATAGTTCAAGTGGAAAGGCTCGAGTGGAGAAGGTTCAAGTGGAGAGGTTCGAGTGGAGACTGTTCGAGTCAAGAGGGTTCAAGTGGAAAGGTTCGAGTGGAGAGGTTCGAGTACAAGGTTCAGTCCTTGAAGGGGTCGAGTTCTCGGCCCTCGAAGGTATGGATTATTCAGTCCTCGAATAGGTCAAGTTCTCGGCCCTCGAAGGGATAGAGTATTCGGGTCCTCGAATTGTTTCTCTCACTTTCTTATTCTAATTCGGTGTATTACTATTCACTTTCTCTTTCTTAAATGAATCATATAATAAGCATCAATATTTTAGCATCGTTTGATATTAACTAATATATATTTTTCAATAATTTAAGATTATTAATTCAAATTTATTTCAACCGAGATTAACATCTAGATTAATCATTAATAATTATTTTTCCTAATTTATGTTTTATAATTAGTACATGGTTCACTATTCAATTATTATTGTTATTATTTTAATTTGTTTTATTAATACACATCCATAAGTAAATATATACAGTATATTTTTTCCAGTTAGAATGATATTAAAATGTTCAATTGAGGTAGCATAATTTGTATGGAAGGTATATTTTATTTATAATCTAATTGGGATCGGACTTTCACAAATATTTACTAATTTTGATTCCTCTAAATCCTCTGCCTGTCTCTGCCTAAAGAGCTCGTCGATTTCGTTTTCTAAACAATATTGATAAATTTCCATCTAAATCGAGGATTTTGAAGGCTCGACTCGGACCTTGCGCGTTGTGTTCCTAATTCATCGTTGAGGAATCCGAAGGGGCGCGCGCGTGCTATACAACCTCGCGTAGCTGCCCCTCAAACACCGCGCTGTCAGAAGAGACAAAGAAGTTATCAAGTCTTTCGATAACTTTTTGTATTTCCAATGCGGAAATAATTACCCTCATCTACACCTCTATATTTTTTACTCTTCTCATTTGCAGGCATCTTCCTACAAAATTTTACTTCCGTATATCTCTTGCGAGCGATCCGACTTCCATCACTTTTTCCAGTAATCAGTAAGTTCTTTCAATCCCTATTATCCTTCTAATCTTCACGTTTTCCCACACCCTCCCCCTTTTCATCATGGCTCGCTCTGACGAGGGTTCCGCCTCCGAGAAATTTTCTGGTGAAATTGGTGTAAGTGAGTCTGGGGTTAGTACGCCGGAGAGAACTGCTAGCGACCCGGAATATGCCCATTCTGAAGGATTCCAGCCCGATCCAGATGCTGGAAAGGGCGTATCTGATCCTGGTGCTGATAATACTCCTGGGGAAGAGGGAATGCCTTCTCAAAAAGCAGTGGAAAATCGGCCTCCAAGCATGGAGAAACCCTTCACAACGAGGTCCCCTACAAGCGGCGAAATTGGCTTTTCCCCTCCTCTGAGTCCAAAGCTCGAAACCATAGGGGAGGAGGATAAAGAACTTCCTTCGAGGGGGGAGGCAATCCTCGAGGGAGAGGAAGCACCCTCGAGTGGGCCCTCTTAAGGGAAGAAAGAGGGGGGCCTTCGAAGATCAAGGCCAACGGAGTCCCCATCCGATATTTCTAAAATTTTGAATTCGTTCCCTCCTGGCCAACGAGTAGCTCCGGATGCCGATCTTCAAAGTTTTCGAGAAGGTGATTCACCTCATAATCTCCCCGCAGGAAGATCGTCCATCTCTCTCCGACACCTCCATTGCGGGCTCACCTTTCCCTTTCCGCCTCTTTTTTCTAGACTCCTTAGGCAATTTCAGGTGAACCCTGCACAAGTACATCCGAACGTTTTGTTGATTATCAAGATGTTCATGACCAGATGTGATGAATTGGGTATCAAACCCAGTTTTAAGCTGCTTCGCTCACTATACCTCGTGTCCTATAGTGGGCGGTCGACAGATGTGGTCATCACGTTCGCCCACCGAGAAGTACATCGTAAAGTTTTTGGTGTACCTAGCAATTCCGGTGATTGGAAGAGCTGGAAGAAAGGGATCTCGTTCGATAGCTGGAGGTATCGAGTCCCTTCGTGGAATTGGGACGTGGAAGTTGAGTCTCCCAAACCTGGGGAATGTGTCTGGCCAGATGCCCTCGAGAGGGATAGACAAAAACTGCTGTCCAGTTCCCTCGACTGTAGCCTTTTCAGCAATACCAACTCCCGACGAATTGGCGGCTTTGTGTTCCCGCCCAGAATCTATGAAGAGTATGTGTTTAACGCCCTCCGGAAAGATACAAGAAAAAGGCGAAGAGAACTTGGGGGCCCCAGAGACCTCGAGATCGTCGTTAGTAACTCTAGGCACTTGGGACCCTCCGAAGGTGCCTTAATAGAGATATACTCTTTGCTTGTTGTGTTATTAGGTTTATCACTCAGCTAACTCTCTTTCTTTTTCCATTTTTAGTGGGTTTTACAAAGGGCTTCATGAAGCAGAGGTCCTCGAAGCAGGGTCAAGCTCGCTTCGAAGAGATCCTTGATCCCTCGAATCAGGTTTCCGTCCCCCAACTCCAGTGTCTCCCCTCTCGAATCAGGGCTCCCTCCTTGGAGCAGGACCTGAGAGGCCTATCTCAACCGTTGGTGATGAGCAATTTCCTGAAACCAGGAACGTTCGCCAGAAGGCAAGGGCGAACAACAATACTATCAGCTCCTCCTCACCAAGCCTGCTTATGGGAATTCATGGTGGTGAAGATGTTCAATAACAACCACTTCCCTTTTTGAATGATGCAGTGCCTACATTAGAGTTCGAGCATCACCTTTCAAAAATTGGCTCCAATCCTAAGGTTCTTTTCCATTATTCTATCTGTTTTCCCTCTCCCCTTTTTATATTTTACTCTAACTGGGCTTTTAATCACTTGATCAGACTTCTAGAGTTTACCATGCGGTCACCGCGAGTATTGCGTCCCTCATTTCCCTTGGCGAGGATAACCTTCGTGAGGATCTCAGCAAAAAAGATGCTGATATTTTGTGCCTGAGGGAATCTCTCGAAGAGAAGGACAAAATGCTCGAAGAAAAACAAGAGCTTTGGGACAGTGAGAGGCGTCAATGGTTGACATAGAGGGATACCCTCACTAAGGGGGTTCAGGCTGCATAAGAGAAAATTCAAGATGCGGAGGAGAAGATTCAAGCCGCGGAGGAGAAGATTCAAGCCGCAGAAGAGAGGGCTCAAGCTGCAGAAGATCCGGCATCGCAAGTGCAACTGCTCGAGGCTTTCAAACATAAGCTACTAAATAGCCCTGAGACTGCTGAATTTTTCCTGGAACTCTTGAGAATGGCCAAGGAGATCAGTTGCAGCGAATTGGCCGGGGATTTTTTAAAGCCGAAAGTGTCCGCCTTTCATTCTGAAGATTTGGCCAAGCAGGTGGACGAATTGATCAAGCCAGAGCTCGAAGCCATTGTAGACACAAAATGGGACGAGGCCATAAAAAACAACGGTCTTATCTTTGCTCTGCTGGATATCATCAAGGTGAATGGGGAGTTCCTTACTGCCGAGGGGATTCGAGCGATCCCCCTTCCAGAGGTTGCTGGCGCCTCTCCTGGGCAAGATTCCCCGGTCACTCAGGTGGAAGAAATGATTGCTTCCACATCAAAGGAGCATAATTCTAGGGTTGGTCCCTCTTTGTAAAATTTTCCTCCTCTATTTTGTTGTCTATTTTTTATTTAGGGCCCTTCAATTGTGTAACCCCCCTTTTATTTTTTGAGAATCAATGGAAATACGCACTTATTGATTTTACCTTTGATTTCTTTCGTAGTATAATTCGATGAAAATGGTGCCAGAAGAGCTTTGGCCAAAAAGAGCTGGATGAAACTATAGCTAGTGATGCTATGGCCATTCCTCCTGAGATTTTAAAGTCAATTCCACCTGGTGCTGGTTTAGATTATTCACTTACAAGATCGTCCTTTGATCATTTGATGTTTTTTGAAACCGAAACAGCTTGATTTTGATGAAAGGGAAAAGTGTAACTTCGGCGATAAATCAAACCTTTCTGTAGAATTTGGCCAGCTCGACACATAAGTGTTTGATGATTCATTAAACCCACCTTCAACATCATCAGATCATGGTACAGTTTGTGGTGAGACAATTCCTCAGAAGCTGTCACTAGCAGAACGAGAGTTCTCAACCAAAGCAGTGGAATTCAGCGCATCATCTTCTGATACAAATATTATAGAGCACGGTGATGTTCCGCTGGAGGCAAGGGGATCTACTTTGCATGATTATTATGTACCAAAGAACATTGAAGTTGATTCAGAGCAGCCATATGTTTCAAATTCTGAACTTTCATGTCTGGTGGAAATTGAGCAGCCTAAAGTTACTGTGGATGACCCTGGTTCAGAGAAGCGTGCAAAGATTAGTCTTGGAGAAGTCTATGAACCAGAGCTGCAGGATGAAGTATATGTTATCTGTTTTCTTATCTCTGGTTAGTTTTTAACTGATTATTGTGTTTGAACATTCTGTAGTGATTTTCCATATAAGGCTGCATTTTCCACTAACATATGTGTGAGTGTTCTTGATAAGTAGATTCATCTTTTACTCTATTCAACATGTTACAGAACACTAATGAACGATTCAGGTAAAGATCACATTAGAACCCCTAGGATGTCAGTCTGTGTTAACTTTCGCATGTTGAAACTTGTCTGTGAGACTGGGATGTTGCAAGCACTAGCAACTTTTCATTTCATGACGTTCTCATATGCTCATTGAGTAGCATGGTGTTGCAATTTTAAAGATCTTACCTTTTATTTTAGAATTGTTTTTTTTTGTTTTGCGTGTAAGAAGATAATCTCACCCTGGATTTGATTTTTCTTGGTTTTTGATAGGAGATGGATTTATAGACAAGGAGAGCAACTCAGTCCCCCACACATTTAGTAGTAAGCATTGCATGGCAACTAATATTCCAAGGTCTGGTGACCGTGCTGTTTGGAGGATGCAGACTTCAGGAAGTAGGAACTTCGGGTCAAAACAACATTTTCGTTCGTTGGCCTACATGAACTATATTGTGTCGAGGACAATCATTATCCATCAAACTTTGCTTCAGAATCTTGTGCTAGTAATGAGTATAGTGCACAACAAGTTTTGGTCGTCGGGGGCATATTTGGTTTTTTGCACGTTCCACTCCTTATTTTCCCAGCCCATGTGATTTATCTGAGGTAACTATATAGTAGTGTTAGAGTAAATCACATTTTTTATTATATTATAATTGATTCTGGATAAGTCACGTTGACTAAGCTAGATGTGTACTCATATTCTGTTTCCTTATTGTACTCTATATATTCTTGTCAGCAATACAATAATTGTTACGGCAAATACATCTTATCAGAGGCATCACCCTTTGACCCATCAACCATCTGCCTTGCCACCACTCAAACCATCCACCCTTCGAAGAACCATCTGACTCGACTCAAACCTCTCCACTCTTAACCTTTACTCGAATCCTGACCACTAGATTCAGTACCACTCGAATCTTTTCCACCTAAATCCTCTATTCAAACCCTCTCCACTCGAACTCTCACCACTCAAATGCTCACCACTCGACCCCTCACCACTCGAACTCCATTCCCTTTACCCTCACCACTCGAACTCTCACCACTCAAACTCTCACCACTTGAACGCTCACCATTCTCTCTACTCGAACCTTTCCACTAGAACCCTCTCCACTCGAACCTCTCCACTAGAACCTAGAATACGCCACCCCTTCGAGGCCACAATACATGACCCCTTCGAGGGCACAAGACATGCCCCCCCTTCGAGGCCACAATAATCAACCCCTTCGAGGCCAGAATACGCCAACCGTTCGAGGATAAAACACACTACCCAATCAAGGGAAGAATACACAACCTCTTCGAGGCCAGAATACATACATCACCCCTTCAAAGCCAGTATAGACCCCACCACTTTGGGGCAAGAATACAATATTCCTTCGATGACACAAGACACTACCCCTTCGAGGCCAATATACGCCAACCCTTCGAGGCCAGAAAAGACCACCCCTTCGAGGCCATAAAAAACTACCCCTTCGATGGCACAAGACACTACCCCATCGAGGCCAATATACGCTAACCATTCGAGGGCACAAGACTCTACACCTTCGAGGGCACAAGACACTACCCCTTCTAGCTAGAATACGGCACCCCTTCTAGACTCAAAAGTACATCACCCTCGAAGGTCCAGAATACATCATTCCTTCGAGGACACGACACTACCCCTTCGATGGGCACAAGACACTACCCCTTCGATGGGCACAAGACACTACCCCTTCGATGGGCACAAGACACTACCCCTTCGATGGGCACAAGACACTACCCCTTCGATGGGCACAAGACACTACCCCTTCGATGGGCACAAGACACTACCCCTTCGATGAGCACAAGACACTACCCCTTCGAGACCATAAGACACCACCCCTTCGAGGCAAGAATACAACATTCCATTGCCGGCACATGACACTACCCCTTCGAGACCAAAATACGCCACCCCTTCGAGGACAGAAAAGACAACCCCTTCGAGGGCTCAATACACTACCCCTTCGAGGGCACAATAACCAATCCCTTCGAGGGCACAATAAACAACCCCTTCGAGGGCACAAGACAATACCCCTTCGAGGGTAGAATAAACAACTCGAGGCGAAAAGACACTAGCCCTTCAAGGGTGATGTATTTTTGAGTATCGAAAGGGTGGTGTATTATGCCCTCGAAGGAATTGTTTATCCTGCCCGTCGAGGCCAGATTAAGCCAACCGTTCAAGGACAAAAAAACACTACCCCTTCGAAGGGGTAATGTCTCGTGCCCTCGAAGAGGTAGTGTCATTCCCTCAAATGGGTACTATTGTGGCCTCGAAGGGGTAGAGTCTTGTGCCCTTTAAGGGGTGGTGTCTTGTGATCTTGAAGGGGTCTTGTCTTGTGCCCTCGAAGGGGTAGTTAATTCTGGCCTTGAAGGGGTGGTGGCTTGTGGCTTGTGGCCTCGAAGGGGTTGTCTCGTGGCCTCGAAGGGGTACATGCCTTGTGGTCTCGAAGGGGTATATGCCCCGTGGCCTCGAAGTGGTATATGCCCCGTGGCCTCGAAGGGGTATATGCCCCGTGGCCTCGAAGGGGTATATGCCCCGTGGCCTCGAAGGGGTATATGCCCCGTGGCCTCGAAAGGGTAGTGCCTCGTTGCCTCGAAGGGAATCTGGTACGCAGCCGCCGTCCTCTCAAACCTTACCTCACCTCTCGAAACCTTGCTGGTCACCACCACATCTCGAAACCTCACCACCACCTCTTTTCTATTTTTATTTTAGTTTTGAATTTTTTAATTTAGGGGTATAATGGTCATTTTGCCTACTTCCGCCCAATTTGACTGTTGACATTTTGGTCAACAAAATCAAGGACTATTTTCACTTTCGAATTTTAAAAGGTTATTTCTGCACTTTCGACTAAGACTTGGTTAAAAATGCACTTTTTTTCTATTGTAAAATGCATCCTAAATAAATAGCAGATGATTTGTTTGTTATTTTCTCGAGTTACAGGGTTTTTTTTCAATTAATTTTACAAAACTCTTTGATCGGAGTAGTAAGATTATTTCTCCCTTAAACCCCATTTCACTCCGCAGACCACAGGCAGCTGGGTTTTAGGTCTGCGTTGTTTTTTCACACGCTATCACAAAAACTAAGAAAAGCTTAATCGCACCACTTCTCATCGGATCTCCATGTTCAGGTATGATGTCATCGGATTCGGTTCTATTAAACTAGTTTGATTCTTTCCTATTGACATCCTAAAAAGATTGTTTTTTTATACGGCCAGGACATTGGTGTCGCAGTTGTTGAGGAACGAGCGAATCGAAACCACAATCTCAAAGGTAGCGTTCATATTTTGGGGTTTATTTTCCCGGAGATTCAATTTTAATACCTTATAATGCCTTACGCTTCGTTGTTTTTTTTAATACAGGCTAAGGAAGTCCGAACTCCGAAGGCTTGCTGAAAGGATGATAACGCTTGGAAAAGAGGTATATAGAATAGTTGTATGTATGTACCTAGAGTATTGAAGTTGGAATGTTGGATCTTGAAGTTTATGTTGAAGTGTGGAATTATTGATTGAAATTTGAAGACGCCACATTTTTATTATATATATTATTTGTTGCTCTTAACCTCTTTCCAGTTATGATGTGTCTCTTGCCTTTCCCCGTTGGTTTATAGCTCCTGTTGGAAGCTTGGCGTTTATGTTTGAACTTATTGGAGCTGACTTTCCTTGATTTGCGTTCACCTTTTGTATCTTTGGTTAACAATGTGTTGGTTTATAGCTCCTGTAGGAAGCTTGCCTTTTGTGTTCGAACTTACTGGAGCTGACTTGCCCTACTTTGCTCCAGTTCTTGTTTCTCTGGTTAATGGCATGAGAAGGAAAATTTCCTTTCCTATATTCCTAGTTTGTTGTTTGACTGCTTCTTTTAAAGTTTAGTGTGGATCTACATGGTATCGTTTTGCATATTTTTCATTAGGTATAGGTAGGTTTCAGATGTGTTCACTATTGTCTTCAGCATCATAGCCTCTTAATCTCCTGGATAGTCAGCTTTAGTTATTGGGCCTCTGCAAAGTTGTCCTTGAATTTGCCATCTGGGCTGATGTGTGCCTGCTTTGTTCGGATTAAGCTGAGAATTCTTTGATGCCCCTTGATTCAAGTGGAAGAAATGCTCAAATTCATCTTCACGCTTACGGGGTTCTTAAGTGTTTCTTGCAGTTCTTTGGTTCACGTTAGATAAAAATGCTTGCATGTGGAGTGCAAATTTGGTTTTGGGACATTGAATGTAGAAGAGGTGAATTTTGTTTTATGATGAGTCCTTCCTTTTCTACTTCATTTGAAGGAGAGAAATTGAATACATCCGGGCACTGTTCTTTGTGCTATGTATGCAACCATCCCATGTTTCCCTTCTACGCCTTTGCCATAAAACTGACCTGTAAAAAGGCATTGTAGAGGTTTTGGAACTATTTTGGCATCACAATTCTGAGGCTTATTTTGGCTGGTTGATTTTAGTCCCTTGATTAATATTTTTCTAAATGCTCTTTGATGTCTATGTATTGACTCCTCAAAGGAAAAAAGTGGTGCTTGAGATCTCTATGTGAAACTCTTTTGGAATCACTGTTCTAAACCTTGGTTGGGCTGGTTGGTTTTGTCCTGCATTATTAGTGCAAATATCCAGAGACATTTCTGCTTACCGTCGTCTTTGGTTGCACAAAGGAAAAATTGAACTTGATATTTATGTGCTAATTTCCCCGAATCAACATATTCCTATCGGAACTTGATCTCTAGACAGAAGTGTTGTTTCTGGACTTTAATTTATCATATCATCCACTTCTGGACAAAATTTAAGCGTGTAATGTTACCTGAATCAACATATATTCCTGTTAGATTTGTTGGTTAAATACTATATATCTCATCAGTGATAATGTTTTTCAGTCAGAAAGAAAGTGCATTATTGAGTCCAAATGATGTTCAAATGAAGGCCCACGAGTTCAGTTATTCATATTTGGCTTGTTTCTCTAGGTGTTGCTCTATCTTTAGCATCGGGGGGCATCTTTGGATGGACATTTGGCCATGAGATTGCAAACCACCAATGGCAGCTAATAGAAGTTGGATACGCTGACTGCACAGACCAAAATCATGGAGTGGTGGGAGAAAAAAGTGGGACACTAGTGAAACCCTTTGAGGCCACGATGCACTTCGAGGTAAAGTATCACTGATGCACTTCAGCATCATAGAGTATGCCCCTTCGAGGCCACAGGCACTACCCCTTCGAGGCCTCGAAACTACCCCTTAAAGGCCTCGAAATAAACAACGCATTCCCGGTCTTACTCCATAATCACTCACCACTCCACTCGAACCTCTATTCGAACCTCTCCACTCCACCCCACTCCAATCAAACTCCTATTACGCCTTACTAATACTTTATTTTTAAAAAAAATATATTTTTAAATTCATATGAATAACCAAGCAATTTCATAATCCGTTGTCCCGCGCATTGCCCGGGCTGGGAGACCCCTAGTAATAGTTTAAGCACAACATTAAGTAATATATGATGATTTACAAACATAGAAAGAGGTGGTTTATGTTTGTAGACTTCTATGGTGAGGAATGTGAATTGATCTACTCCCTCCGGTCCTCGAGGGCAGAACAGACCACCCCTTCGAGGGCACATTTTATCATCATTTAATATTAACTAATGTTTGTGTCCCATTAAAGCTCATTTTGAGCACTCGAAAGCTCCTCACAAGCACCTTCTAACACCATTTTCACGAATTATACTACAAAACGAAAACTAAGGTAAAATCAATAAGTCTTAGCGAAAAACATACGGAGTATTATTTTGGGTATATTCAAAGTAAGAAAAAGAATGGTACTTTTTCTCGTTTGCAGGACCATCTACGCATACTCTGTATTTTCTCTCCCGGTCGATTCAACTCACATCACCTTTCTCCCAAAAATCAGTAAGTTCTCTTTCATCCCTATTCTCAATTCTAATCTCTTTTCGTTTCCTCCCCTTAAAACCATGGCCCGCTCTCTGACGAGGGTTCCGCTGCCGAGAAATTTTCCGGCGAGGTTAGGGTAGGTGGGACAGGGGTAAACACGCCGGAGAGGGCCGTTAGCGATTCGGAACGCACTCATTCCGAAGGTCTCCGGTACGACTCAGATGCCGGTCGTGTTGGTGAAATAGTCCTGGGGAAGAGGAGTTTTCCTCAAAACTGACATGGTGCCTCAAATATATAGCAATACTTATATATTTGTTGTGTTATTGAGTTTCATTGTTTCTTTTTCCTTTTTCAGTGGGTCTCGCTAAGGACTTAAAGATGAGGAACCCCTGGAAGCGGGGTCAGGCTCCCCCAAATCCGGATATTCTCCCCTCGAACCCGGCTTCCCCTTTTGCAGTAGGCCGCGAAAGGCCTTTGACTATTGGTGATGAGCAGCCACCTCACGCCAGGAGCGTCCGCCAGAAAACGGGGTCTGAACCTAGGATGGAGCATCACCTCTCGAAGATGCCCTCCGACCCTGAGGTTTTCTTCCCCTCCTCTTTTTGTTTTTGTTGTTTTTTCTTTTATTTTTATATCTCATCATTCTTAGCTGAGTTGTTTTACCAGGCCTCCCAAATTTTTAACGAGTTCACCGAGAGAATGGCTAAGGCCACAGAGAGAATGGCGGACTTCTCCTCTGGCCGCAATAACATCCGCGAGGAGCTCAGTAAGCAAGATGAAGAAATCTCTCGAGGAGAAGGACAGGGTCCTCGAGGAGAAGGACAGGGTCCTCGAGGAGAAGGACAGGGTCCTCGAGGAGAAGGACAGGGTCCTCGAGGAGAAGGACAGGGTCCTCGAGGCTGTCCTCGAGGAGAAGGACAGGGTGCTCGAGGAGAAGGACAGGGTGCTCGAGGAGACGGGCAGGGTGCTCGAGGAGACGGGCAGGCTCCTCGAGGAGACGGGCAGGGTCCTCAAGGAGAAGGGCAGGGTCCTCGAGGAGACGGGCAGGTTCCTCGAGGAGACGGGCAGGGTCCTCGAGGAGAAGAGCGGGTCCTCGAGGAGAAGGAGCGGGTCATGACTTTCTAATAGGTCTTGATAATCCTTGATATTTTGCGTCAATAGTTACTTATGATATTAGTACTTATGAATCTTTTTAGTCTAATTTCCTATTCTTCTACGTTAGCTAGATTTTGTTACTGGTTGTGTCTTTGTGGGTTGCATATTCCCTGGTTGTGTCAAGTGTAGTTTTTTAAATATTCCCTGATGAATTACTGCCTCTTCATGATAACTAATGGTCAAAATTTTTTACATTGTATATAATTAAGAATCATTTTAAGGATCTGGTCTATGTCTCTGTGACTGATGAAGATTCCTCCCAACTGCACAGCTGATTGTCTATACTGATTCAAGGAGTGATAGGGACTTGCTTCTGGTAAGGAGTAGGGGTTCAGTTGAGATTAGGTTTCCTGTTATTGCTCATTGTTAAGCTTTGATGTTGAAAATTTAAATTTTGATACCAATCCCTAGTTCTAAATTTTACCGGCTGTTTTATCAATGGTTTCAAACTACCCAATGTAATCAATAATTCAGCTGTTTCCCATGTGATCCATTTTCTTTTCCAGAGAGAAGTGAAGGATTGCCATAGGAAGGAATTAGAAATGAAGATCAAAGGAGCCATTGGATTTCGGCAAGTTATTGATCTCCTTGCGTCTGAGAAAAAGTTTATCGTTGGCCACAACAGCTTTCTTGGTATGTGACATTCTAGTAAAAGATCTATACTGATGTACATATTTCATTCTTATTTTCAGTTTCACTTATATTCTCGAATATTTTGCAGATATTGCACACATATATAGAAAATTTATAGCTCCCCTTCCTCCAACTGCCAAAGAATATGCAGCGACTGTTCAAAAGTATTTCCCATACATAATTGACACAAAGGTGTTGTACAACAGCTTGAAGAGTTGATTCTTTTTTATAATTGGGAGTCTTTGGTACTTGCGCTAGAAATATACATTATGATACTATGTTACATACAACACTAGAATTTAATTTGGCTGTTCAGTAGTCTTGTTTGGTGGCGTTAATAGAAACTCAAATGGTTCCCAACATCTTAAATTATTCATAGCCTGCCCTTTCAAATTCAGGAACATGGTAATCATATCTTTCTTTCCTTGCAACTATTGGGTTCTGCATGAGCTTTCTGCACACTTGGATCATTTTGTCCTCATCAAAACTGGGATGCAGGTATGGTTAAATTAGCTCCAAAAGTTCTTAGATAGTGTTCCTATTTCACGTTTGTCTACACTGTATTATTATCCTCTTCAATGTTATATCGCATGAAATTGTTTCCTGATTTCAGTCCCCCCTAGGTTTGAATAGATGCACCACGTCGTGTTCTTTACAAAATCTGATGTCTGTCACAGTTCATCTATATCTGCATAGAGAATAACTACAGATTGTTCTCATGCCTTCAAAATGAAGATGTATTGCTGCTAAAGTATGACCTCTTGTTGATGCAGCATTATATGCATTGTAGTTCTGATTGTACAACAATGGGCCATTTCAGATTATTATACAAGCAGGGTTGCTGAAAGACGGTTTGTGTTCTGTCCAAGATGAGAATGCTGGTAATCCTGAAGTGACTTGTTTGATTCACTAATCATATGACAAATTGTTCGTCATATGGTTAATTTTTTTGTACTTGTTCTGTAGGTATAGTTGTCTCCCTTGTGGATCCACAGCCAGGCGAGACAATTCTTGACTGTTGTGCTGCACCTGGAGGAAAAACGCTTTTCATGGCGTCGTGTCTATAAATGGACAAGGTAACATCTAAATAAACTTATTTTTGAAGGCTTTAACATCATTAAAGTTTACGACATTCGTGAAAGAAATCTTGTTGTCTTGATAGGCATGGTAACTGCTGTCGACATAAACAGTGGTCGCTTGAGAATCCTCCAAGAGACTGCAAAGTTGCATCAAGTTCACAACGCTGTCAAAACTGTTCATTCCGATCTCCGCATTTTGGCTGTAAGGACTTCGATAGTTCACCCCACCATCTATCTGTTGATTTCTATCACTTTTTCTTCAATACCATTTTCCCTTTTCTTTTTGATCATCTTAGGAGAATAGCCATTACCATTACAAGTACGACAAAGTTTTACTGGATGCTCCGTGTTCTGGACTCGGGGTTCTCTCTAAGGTACCTTCACTTTGAACAATATCCCAATTGCTTGATTTCCATTCTTCTTGTTCTTAACCTTGTAATGGTTCAGAGAGCGGATTTGCGTTGGAACAGGCGATCAGAAGACATGGAAGAGCTCACAAGCTTACAGGACGAGCTCCTTGATTCCGCCTCAATGTAAGAATTTAAACATCCACAAGTAAGTTTGTAGCTATCGACACATACTGATCAGTTTATACATGTGTAGGTTGGTGAAGCCTCACGGAGTTCTGATATACAGCACGTGTTCTATCGATCCTGAAGTGAACGACCAGAGAATAACCTCTTTCCTCATCTGACACCCGGTATTCATCTCATCTCACCGCTTCAGAACCATGTCCATGAATCACGAGTAGCTAGTGTGTGACCGTGTGTTCTTGTTTGTGACTTTGTGATGCAGGAGTTTGCGGTAGATGATGCAGACAAGTATGTAGCGAACAAATTTGTTACCAAAAATGGGTTCTACCTCTCGAATCCTGCCAAGAACTCCATGGATGGAGCATTCGCAGCCCGGCTTATCAGATCGATCTCCATATATGATCGTTTAAAAACAAATTAGAGCCGCTCCTATAAGTATTACTCCCTTTCGAACTCCATCTTTGTAACGGGAAATATCATTAAGGCAAGCTGGGATGCACAAAAGGAAAGGAATTGAGGATTTTGGTCATAAGCTTCAAAGGAAGTGCAAAAGTTCTTTTCTGGCGTAACAGATAAAAAATCTGACAGAAACAGATTGATCTCCTAAATTACTCTCTGAAACTTAACTAAAGCATTTCATGAGAAGCAGAGATGAAAAGTAAGCTAAAAAGAGGAACAAGAACACATCCAGAATGCAGAAATGAGCAAAGTAGCAGAAAATTACACACTAAAAAACATCAGAAATAAAAAGTACAAAAGTCGGTAATCAAAAGTACAAAAGCCAGAAGCCAGAAATCTTAAGTTAAAAGAGTGCTGTTGAAGCTCCATAGAAATCGCCCAGCAATCTTCAGCTAAAGCCCGCCGCCCAAGATCTCATCCAATGGCAGATAGAGGTTGTTGGCCTCAAACAAACTCAAGAGCCGGCCACGGGAACGAGCAAAACCGTGCCAGGAGTGACACAGACACTCCAAGTGAAGGCGCCTGTTGTGAGGGATCTTTCCAACCAAGAAGGAATCCATCATATTACTGCATCGGCCGAGGGAATAAACCGGCCGGGAGCCGCCCTCTTGATCTTCAGCCTCGGGGTTCATAAGCAGCATCTCTCCATCAGGAGGGATTCCCATATGAAATAGCAAACCGCGCTTTCTTTACAATCCCTCGAGGCAATTCCACGCAATGCTCGGTCCAAACCTTCCCCTCATCGTCTCCAATTACATAACAGCGAGCCGGATGCTCATCAGAACCACCAGACCATACTGCGAGGCGTCCCATGCACTGAGTGACAGCCCACAGTCCCCGTGAATCGGCTACGGGAATGAAATTCCCCGCTGGCATCCCCACCAACCGAAATCTCTCCTCGCTGAGATCAAAACAAAGCAGATTGTTGGGGCTCGAATCATCCCCAAATGAAAACCAACACAAGGAACTGTCTCCCGGGCCTGTAATCATTTCCAAGGTCGCATCATTGCCTCCCGAATCAAAAGCATACGCCCGAGGCAAGTCTGCAATACCGGCTGCACGATAGTCCAACTCCCTCCACACTGATGGTTCACTAGAAGGCCTCACAGTCATCACAGAGGCTCAAATTGGGAACACTGTCACCACAGACTCGACACACGCATACGTCATTCTCAGCACCTTGTACGTCCTGCTAGAACAATCATACCCCAAATGAAAGGTGGACAGTGTTTTCTTATCCGGCTTGGGATCAGGAAGCCTCATCATCTCCCCAGTACAAACATTGTACAAACTGTACTGATGCTCAGTGCTCGAGGGACGTTCCCCCACGCACAAGAGGCCGTTGATCAGCTGAGTCACGGCGTGGACATTGGTGTCGATGCCAACCTCTATGTCGTGCAAGGGACTGAACTCTACCACGGGTTCCTCGACCCTCCGGAGAGGGGCGTGAAAGAACCGCATTCGGAAGCATCGGCCATAGTCCGAGTAGGTTCCTGACACGGGGTCGAATCCTTTCGACCAATACACGATCATACCTCTCTGACGCCTCCGGTAAACATCACGAAATCGACGACACTTGATTAATGCTAGCCATGGTTTGCAGACGCACTTGCATCTCCCTAGTGGTTTTCCAGGAAGCCGTGTCAGAACTTCGAGCACCAAATCCTCCGGAAGCACCATACCTAAAACAGCTGATTTTCTACTGAACAAAAATCAAGCATGGTAAAAAATATGAATAATCGATCAAAATCAAGTTAAATATAGCATCAAATTGAAGTTTTACTGAACAGAAGAGTTTAAAACAAAGCGCAAAGCAAATGTTGGAAAAAAACAGAAAAGAAAATGATCTTAATAATTACATGCAAGCGAATCTAGAGCTAATCAAACATCTCTGAATCACCAATTAACACCTAAAAACAAAATCGAAGTTCAAATGCAAAATCAAATGTTCCTCCGCCAACTTCGAGGTGCACATTCCAGAAAACTAATCAATCATGTATAAATACAAGATTTCATTTATATAAAGCTTAAATTCAGTGCCAAAATCAGCACAAAATAAATCGTAGCATGTGAATCTTTAATTACTTAGAAAATCTAGTTGAATTCTTCTACGAAGATACCTCGGGAATGAGCAGCGATGCCGTACCAATCCTCTGCTTTGATCCGCCGAAGATGGTGGCGGTGCAAGGAGGAGCGCGGCGGGAGGAAGGTGGCGGAAATTTCTAGAATGATCACCGGAAGAGCTGATCAGTGAAGGCTGTATAGTGGTGAACCCGTATGTCAAGAGGCTGACACGTGGAAATGTCTGTTGAGCCATGAAAGTTTGAAAGCCCAAATACAAAAATGAATTAGGCCCGCTAAAGGCCCAAGAAAATAAGCGGATAATTTAGGAAAGTTTTAATTAAGGCCGTTTGAAATATGAAATTTTAATTCCCAGTCGAACTTTTCCACTCTAACCTCTACTCAAACCATCTCCATTTGAACGCTTACCACTCGAATCAGTACTACTCGAACCCAGTAGTACTTGTACTGTTTCCACTCGAACCTCTATTTGAACTCTTTCCACTCGACTCTCTATTTGAACTCTTTCCACTCGACCCTCACCATTCGAATTCTCACCAGTTGAACCCTCTCCACTCGAACCCTGTACTCGGAGCCTCTCCACTCGAATCCTTGAACCTCTTCTACTCGAACCAATTCCACTCGAACCTCACCATACGAACCCAGTGTCTCGAGGGGGGATGGTTCGAGTGGTGGCAGCTCGTGTGTAGTAAACAAGTGTTAAAGGTGGTGGCTGGTTGGAATGGAGGATGGTTGATTGCTCGAGGGGTGAATGGTTCGAGTGGTGGAGTGGTGGATGTTCAAGGACTAATGGTTCGAGGGGTGATGGTTCCAGGATTGGATGTAAGATGGTCTGATAGATGGATGGTTGATGGTCCAGGGGTGAATGGTTGATGTTCGAGGGGTAGATGGTTCGAGTGATGGTGTTGTGGATGTTCGGGGGATATATGCCTCGAGTGGGTCATGGTTCGAGAGCTAATGTGGATGGTTCGACGCTTTCAGTGGTACACCTCTCTCAAGGGGTGGTGTACCCTCGAGGGTTGGGGTATTCCAGAGGGGTGGATGTGTGACTTCTCGAGGGGTGGTGTACCCTCAAGGGTTGGTACACCTCTCTCGAGACGTAGATGGCGTACCCTCGAGAGGTGATGGTCCCAGAAGTGGATGGTTGATGGTTCGAGTGGTAGCGGGGGCTGATGGTTTATGGTTCGAGGGGTTCGAGGGGTGATGATCCGAGAATGATGGTCCCAGGAGGAGGATGATTGATGTTCGAGGGGTGGATGGTTCGAGAGGTGGTGAGGCGGATGGTTGATGGGTCAAGGGGTGATGCCTCGAGGGGGATGGTTGATAGTTCCAGGGCTTCGAGGGTTGATGAATATAGGACAGATGGTCGAATGAACACCCCTCAAGGTGGATGGTTGATGTTCAAGGGGTTGATGATTCGAGTGGTGGCGAGGCGGTGGGTTGGTGGGTCGAGGGATGATGCTTCGAGGGGGATGGTTGATGGTTCCCGGGGCTTGAGGGTTGATTATTCGAGGGAGGATACCTCAAATCAACACCCCTCGAGTCGGATTGTTGATGTTCGAGGGGTGGATTATTTGAGTGCTAGGGAGGCTTCGAGGTGGATGGTTTGAGGTGTGGCATGGTGGATATTCGAGAAGTGATGGTTCGGGGAGTGATGGTTCCAGGAGTGGATGTAAGATGGTCCGATAGATGGATGGTTGATGGTTTGTGTTCGAGGGGTAGATGGTTCGAGTGGTGGTGTCGCGGATGTTTCGAGGGGTATATGCCTCGAGTGGGTCGTGGTTTGAGAGCTAATGTGAATGTGGTTTGACGCTTTAAGTGGTATACCCCTCTCGAGGGGTGGTGTACCCTCGAGGGCTGGTGTATTCTAGAGGGGTGGATGTGTGAATTCTCGCGGGGTGGTGTACCACTCAAACCCAATACCACTCAAACTCAGTTGTATTCTTGACAATATGTATTTTGCGTAAGCAATATTGTATTGCTGACAGGAATATATAGAGTACAATAAGGTAACCGAATATGAATAGAACCCTAGCTTAGTCAACATGACTTATATAGAATCAATTATAATTTAATCAGAAGTGTAATTTACTCTAACAATTCTGTATGAGTATTTTTTCAAGGGGAGTATGCTGAAAAGTTGAACTTAATAGGAGAAGAAGCTTATGAAATGCATTAACATGTATGGAGTGAATCAATAAATTTCTTCTTTTATTTTCAAATGTACAAACAACTGACCTTTTCCTTATTATTTAATATAGGGAAAACACATCAATTTCGATGAAGTTAATGACCGCATCCAGAATCAAGTTCTTTACTGTCGACTTAGGAGTTTCAAACCATCCCCTACAACATATGCTTTTGAACTAGGTGCATATGTTGTAAATGGAAAGAAGTCTGACTTGCTTTTGAACAATAGCCCTTCTAAAGCTATTTGTTCTGAGGTTTTGGATCCTTCTGGTGAAAGTGGATATGGTAGTTCAAGCATTGGCCGTTTATTGGGCAGCGATACCCCATCATCAATGCAGATTGACACAAATATAGGGGCTTCAGAAACTCCTGACAATAAGGAAAGGAGTGCTAAAAGAAAGCTACCCTTTGAATATGATGATGTTGCAAAAATAGCCCTTCTAAAGCCTGGTGAAAGTGGATATGGTAGTTCAAGCATTGGCCGTTTATCGGGCAGCGATACCCCGTCATCAATGCAGATTGACACAGATATATGGGCTTCAGAAACTCCTGACAATAAGGAAAGAAGTGCTAAAAGAAAGTTACCCTCTGCAAGTATTAGGGCCTGCAGTGCTTGACTTTTGTCTAATCCCTCCTTTTGAGGTATATAAATAGAAATCTTGACTTTTGCCCAATTTGGAAACTTTTGGGAGCTAGGAGGTTGATTTTTGTCCAAGGTCGTACTTAGATTTGTAAGATTTAATGTAGCAACACTTGTTACGACCTCTAGAAAACTTTGTAGTAAAGATATGTATAGTTTTAGTATATCTTTCGCTCATGGTTACCCTCTCTTGGTAGCAGAGAGAAAATGACTAGCTTGTTTTAGTAGTTCCAGCTTCTTACTGTTCGAATACAGGGTTTGAGTAGATGGGATCGATCGAGCAGAGGGGATTCAACTTTAGGGCATGGGCAACATTGTTGTTGTGTTCCACTTCAAAAAAATACATCAAAGACACACGGCAACAAGAAAAACCACTTGCTATTGGGCTAAGCAAATCCAATATAACTTGAGCACAAGCCATGAACAAGCTCAAGCTCAAGCTCTAAGCAGAAACTCTAAAAAGTTCCAAAAAAAAAGCAGTGACCATATGACTTGAGCAAAAGTCATGAACAAAACCAAACTAGTTTTTCAAAATTCTTGGTGAACAAAAAGCTGAAGCAAAGTCCTCAACTTCAGTGCTCTCTCCATTTCCACCATTCCAAAACCAAAATCACCATTCCTCTTCATCAAGAACAATCCTCTAACCTATAACTGCCTTTAATTCATTCCCGTCTTTCCGCGTAAGCGTCCAAGACTTGTCTTGATTGTTTCTCACAGCCCTTAATTGAAATTTCCCTCATTTTCGCATTACTACTGAAAATTACTCGTCTTCTTCGCCATGCTTCTGAGATGAAGCTCTGTATTCTGGTTAGGGCTTTTAACGGGGCCCGCCATTTCTGCTCATCTTCGTCCGCGCAATTCGCGATTAAGAATGTCACAAGGTCGAACTTCGAGCCCACTCTCGCCGACCTCCGGCGCCACGTCAGAGCCGCCGACTTCGTCGCTGTCGACCTGGAAATGACCGGCGTCACCAGCGCTCCGTGGCGGGAATCGTTCGAAGCTGACCGGTTCGATATCCAGTATCTCAAGGTCAAGGACTCGGCCGAAAAGTTCGCCGTTGTGCAGTTCGGCGTTTGCCCCTTCCGGTGGGACTCCGGTAAACAGTCGTTCATTGCTCATCCGTAAGTATTCAGTTTTTTTATCGGTTTTTTTCATGTGTGGAGAACTTTAGCTGTGAAATTAGCTTAATGTGTTATTTGCAGGCACAACTTTTACATCTTTCCGCGGCATGAAATTAAAGGGGTTGATTCTTCTCATGAGTTTCTTTGCCAGACAACTTCGCTAGAGTTCTTAGCTAGATACCAGTTTGATTTCAACACCTGTATTCGTGATGGTAAGTACTGTTATATAGTCTTTCTTGATCGTGACTTCGACACCTGTGTTTATTGCTTTTGTTAATCTCAGGAATATCTTATTTATCCAGAAGCCAGGAGGAGGAGGCGTTAAGGAGATTGAATGCGAGATACAGTGATGATTGTTCTGATTCATTATTGGGAGTGAGAGAAGTTTCCGACGGGAAATTGGATAGGGTAGCTGATGTTCTATTTTCGGAGAGACTGAAGAATACGATTGGTGAATGGGTTGATAGATTGTTACGAGATGGAAAGGAAGGTTTGGGGACTGAGGAGTGGAGCTCAAAAACTTCGAGTCAAACAACGAAAACTGTTTTCTTCAAAATGCGCCCCGCCCTTGAGCTCATTGGGTTTACTTCTCATCAACTAAGGTTGATTCAGTTGGTAATGCGTGCTTCTTGTTCCTTTTCTTCTACGTTAGCTAGATTTTGTTACTGGTTGTGTCTTTGTGGGTTGCATTTAATTCAAGTGTAGTATTTTTTATATTCCCTGAGCATTTTTTACCATGAATTACTGCCTCTTCATGATAACTAATGCTCAAAAAATTTTACATTGTAGATAATTAAGAATCATTTTAAGGATCTGGTCTATGTCTCTGTGACTGATGAAGATTCCTCCCAACAGCAGCTGATTGTATATACTGATTCAAGGAGTGATAGGGACTTGCTTCTGGTAAGGAGTAAGGGGGTTCGGTTGAGACTAGGTCTCCTGTTATTTGCTCATTGTTAAGCTTTGATGTTGAAGAATTAAATTTTGATACCAATCACTAGTTCTAAATGTTACCGGCTGTTTTATCAATGGTTTCAAACTATCCAATGTAATCAATGATTCAACTGTTTCCCATGTGATCCATTTTCTTTTCCAGAGAGAAGTGAAGGATTGCCATAAGAAGGAATTAGAAATGAAGATCAAAGGAGCCATTGGATTTCGGCAAGTTATTGATCTCCTTGCCTCTGAGAAAAAGTTTATTGTTGGCCACAATAGCTTTCTTGGTATGTGACATTCTAGTAAAAGATCTATACTGATGTACATATTTCATTCTTATTTTCAGTTTCACTTATATTCTCGAATAATGCAGATATTGCACACATATATAGAAAATTTATAGCTCCCCTTCCTCCAACTGCCAAAGAATATGCAGCGACTGTTCAAAAGTATTTCCCATACATAATTGACACAAAGGTGTTGTTGAATGCGAGCCCCGTACTTGATCAGTTTATGAAGAGAAGTCCTAATAGTAGCACATCATTGTCTAAAGCATTTGCTTTGCTGTGCCCCCAATTTGCTACTGTTGTTAAACCCTCTGCGGCCGGTGATAGTCATCATGTCAAAGTGGAGGTTCAAGTTGATGATAAAAGGTTTGCTTTTTTCGCAAAAAATGCTGCTTTGTTAATTTGCTACATACATAATCTATGCTATGTTTTTTTAAAAATTTGTGCAACCCGATTGAGAATAAATTCGTATTTGTGTAATTTGCAGGTCCCTACAGTGGAACTCTGGAGCCAAGCACGAGGCCGGGTATGATGCCTTCATGACAGGATGTATTTTCGCTGAGGCGTGCAATTGCCTAGGTGTTGACTTCAACGGTCATCATCCATCCTCATCGAGTTGGCCTCACAGCGAGAAGCTTCAGGAGTACGTCAATCTTCTCTATCTGAGCTGGATCAATGGAGATATTATCGACCTAAGAACTGGGAAATCCAAAGCAGAATCCAGCGGCTCTAGAGTCTTTAGAACCCGGAACTCACAGGTAATGTTTTCAAATATAGCCATATTGTGGGGTCATCCATCTAAGCTGAAGGCGAACGAAATTAGAGAATGTCTGGGCAAAGCTTTTGGTTCTTCAGCTGTCACAGCCATCCTTCACCTGGATAAAACTGCCGTCTTTATCCAGTTCAGCAAAGAAGAACTTGTGTCGAAATTTTTGAAACTGAAGGAAACTTTAGAGAGGAGCAATGATCCTATATCAGTCATACATCCCCTGTCAAAGATATTTGAAGGTGGACAAACTCACGTTACTGATTACGAAGCTTACAAGTCAATGTGCAGTTCCCCGATTTCAGAAGTCTTCTTCTCCGATCAGGCTGATGCAGTTGGTATCACACGAAACAAGGAACGCGATGTATCAGAATTCAATGTGCACGAAGAGGAACTAGATACACATTACCCAGTTGAAGCTCAAGTTACAAATCGATAGTGAGTTGGGATAGTCCTCTTCTTATTCAAACTGACTGCATTTTTATGAAATCAACAGGAAATAGTAGTGTTGATTTTGTAATGAAGTTGTTATCACCTTAGAACTGGTTAGATGTATAAGATTTTAGATTTATTGACAAAATGTGAAGATGAAAATATGTAGGAGAATTTTGAAATGTAAATTTTATTTTACATTTTTTATTGGAAAACGAGTTTGGATCTTTGTAAAGTTGTTTCAAATTTAGGTGGGCTCTAGTAGTATGGACAAGGAATTGAGGGCCCTGAAATTTGTTGGCTATCCGGACACTATTGCTTCTTTTTTTTTTTTTAATTTAAACCTAACCCATAAGAATGGGAGGGATATTTAAGTTCCCCAAAGGTAAGTTGCGACAGTCAAAATTGCCCGAACAAAAAATCTACTTAGGACGATTTTGTCGATGATTCCATTTCCCATGTCTCCACCCCTCGTGTTAACATGGGTAAATGGCCAGATTGACAAAAGAGCTCTAAGTATGAAAAGGGATCGGGTTTCCATCTGTTGTCCGGTCTTGTCTTCGTCGCCACCTGATTCGAGGGTTCGACCTTCAAGGCCTCCAGACATGAGGCAGGATCTTGTAGAACTGGAGGCATGAGGCAGGATGTTGGAGACCTCGAGGCCTGAGGCAGGATCTTGTGGAACTCGCAGCCCGAGGCAAGATGTTCAAGGTCTCGAGGCCCCGTGGCTGTTCGATGGCTGCAGGCACGAGTCTCGAGGAAGGAATCTCGAGGTTCAATTCTAGAGTTCGAGGACTCAAGGTTGAAGGCTAAAGGCTGAAGGCAGGTGTTCGTTGACTCGATGGTAATGGTAAGTAAGATAAAACGAAAACATGTCCAACAATACAAACTTCGAGACGGGGCCGTAGCCCCTCTCAATCACCAAATGCGGAACCTTAGTGGTTCCGTGATTATAAAGCAATAAACTAACAAGTGAGACCGCTAGTGCATGAATCACCGGACTAGGCAGCAAAACCAACTAGCTATAGGGAAACGCGCCGGTACCGTCTCCTCGAAGTGCTTGTACAACACAGCAGCGGCATGAGAATCCGAAATCCCCTTCCACCCGCGTGTGAGACACAACTGCTGTTTCAAGGAGAACCATGTTAGAGGAGGACCCCATTGGGGCCACATACCACATATGTGCATGCTTCCCATCTTTAAATCGTTCCATAAAAAATCCCAAGTTTTTCCATCTTCAATAAAGAGTCCAAGGACCGGTTGAGAAAATAAATCCCAACTAGTCCGAAGTAGCCAAATAAATCTTCTTCAAGTTCTTGAATTTCTGGCCAAGAATAGCCATGTGCAGGTAGGCCCCAAAGCTTGTACAGATAGGCCCCAAACGCAGCCTCCCTGTAGCAGTCCAAGGCCCGCCATTTAGGCCCAGGAAGAAACTGTTTTTCCAGCCCCATTTAGCTCCCAAGAGTGGATTGTAATAACCCCCCTTTAAAGCTACAATTGGCCCAAAAATTTATTCCCTCCATATAGCCATAATCAGCACAAAGGGGGAGGCATATCAGCCCTGAATTTAACCCACAAAATAAATTCCTTATTCGGCCCAGAGTGACCTTTACCAGCCCAGTAAAAGTTCCTCTCCTAGACCCGAGAATGGGCCAGAATGAATGCTATCCAAAAAACAGCCCAGAAATCCTACCACCCCTCGAGGGCTCGAACTAGCACCCCTCGAGGGCTCGAAGACAACAGCATCTCGAAGGCTCGAAGACAACAGCTTCTCGAAGGCTCGAACTAGTACCCTCGAAGTCTCGAACGACAACAGCCCTTCGAGGTCTCGAATTAGCACCCCTCGAGGTCTCGAACTAGCACCCCTCGAGGTCTCGAACGACAACTGCTGTGAGGCTGATGCGTATAGAGCTCGGGGGTGCTTTCGCTGACCTGCTCAATGAGCAAGGGAAGGGTTCAGGGGACAATGAGATGGGATATGTGGAAAGAACTCTCGGATTTCGCACCCGGAAATTGGAGGATAGGGACTTGAGACTGGTATTTTTCTGTTTTCACAATCATAAAATGATGATAGATCCCATGTTTTCATCTGGTACTGAGGTCGTGATGCCGTTAATCATTGTTTTTGTTGGAATGATTGTCTGTGGACTTGCAAATTGTAGGTAACTGACATCGTCGGAGGTACTATTCGATGGAGAAGATATCTGGATTATTTGATACTTTCATTGTGCCATGACGAAGTGACATTCTGTCGCATGGAGCCTCTCCTTTTACAGGTTACAGATTTCATTTTGCGGGTTCATTTCCATTCTAAGCTCGTTAAACCACTTATTTCCGATTCTTTACAAACAGAGACTGAAATATGTAATTAGGAATCTTCATGATTGTTAATTTGTTAAGTATTGCTTGGTACTCCATTTGAGTTGTAGCCTGCATGCGGTGATTCTTGAATATCTGCTCCTCATTTGTATGTGTAATTCTTTAATTTTGTATTTTTGCTTTAGATTATTCGGATTGGTTTCTATGAGATCCTCAAGTTAGAGATGCCCCCATATGCAGTTGTTGATGAGGTAAACATTGATTGTCTAGTTTCTTCATACATCATTCTCTTTTCTAGTTTTTAGTTTCAATGATAACTTCCATCGTAGATAGAATTCAAGAATGATGAGCTATTAATTATCATTTTGGAAGCCCGACAATCTTCATAAGACAGTTATGAATTTTTGCACTCCAAATATTTGCATTGACTACAGAATGTAAGACTAGCCAAGTTTGCCCTGAGAGCTGGTGCTGGTAACATGGTCAACGGGATTCTCAGAAAGCTTGTTTCTCTTAAGGTATCCCAGCTGTATTGTAATAAGAGCAAATTGATATGCCTCTAAAAATATAAAACTCAGTTACTAAATGCTCTTTGTTGCAGGAAAGTAATTCCATTCCTTCACCAGAAGTGAATGGAGATGATCGTCAGCAAGCACGTGCTCTTGCCACCATCTATTCTCACCCAGTTGTATGCTCAACTTTTTGCCTTCTTCTCAAATTGTTATTATTGTAGCTTAGTAGTCTTGTGTGAATCCCTCATTCATGAAGATATTTAAACTGCCATTTTGGTAGGCACAGTATGAATACGACATATTTTGAGTCAAGAACCACACGATGCTACTCTCCTTACCACATACCTTCATTCTATCATTTATTTCTAGTGGATGGTGAGACGATGGATGAAACTTCTAGGCAAAGAAGAAGCTATTAGACTGATGGTGTGGAATAACAGCGATCCCACTTTCAGCCTTAGGTTTGTGAGTTTTAACTTGTGTCTGAAGTGAAAGTCTGTACTAATCTTTTGGGTACAACAGCTTTTAGAGTTGAAGGTGATTCTTTTTAGCAGGTTTGTGAGTTTTTGGGTACTAATAATAGGCTCTCTAACGATTTTAGCAGGTCAGATCTTGTACAACAGCTTGAAGAGTTGAAGGTGATTCTTTTTTATAACTGGAGTCTTTGGTACTTGCGCTAGAAAGATACCTTATGATACTATGTTACATACAACACTAGAACTTAATTTTGCTGTTCAGTAGTCTTGTTCGGTGGCGTTAATAGAAACTCAAATGGTTCCCAACATCTTAAATTATTCATTGCCCGCCCTTTCAAATTCAGGAACGTGGTAATCATATCTTTCTTTCCTTGTAACTATTAGGTTCCGCATGAGCTTTCTGCACACTTGGATCATTTTGTCCTCATCAAAACTGGGATGCAGGTATGGTTAAATTAGCTCCAAAAGTTCTTCGATAGTGTTCCTAGTTCACGTTTGTCTACGTTGTATTATTATCATCTTCAATGTTATGTCGCATGAAATGTTTCCTGATAAAAATGCTTGCATGTGGAGTGCAAATTTGGTTTTGGGACATTGAATGTAGAAGAGGTGAATTTTGTTTTATGATGAGTCCTTCCTTTTCTACTTCATTTGAAGGAGAGAAATTGAATACATCCGGGCACTGTTCTTTGTGCTATGTATGCAACCATCCCATGTTTCCCTTCTACGCCTTTGCCATAAAACTGACCTGTAAAAAGGCATGGTAGAGGTTTTGGAGCTATTTTGGCATCACAATTCTGAGGCTTATTTTGGCTGGTTGATTTTAGTCCCTTGATTAATATTTTTCTAAATGCTCTCTGATGTCTATGTATTGACTCCTCAAAGGAAAAAAAGTGGTGCTTGAGATCTCTATGTGAAACTCTTTTGGAATCACTGTTCTAAACCTTAGTTGGGCTGGTTGGTTTTGTCCTGCATTATTAGTGCAAATATCCAGGGACATTTCTGCTTACCGTCGTCTTTGGTTGCACAAAGGAAAAATTGAACTTGATATTTATGTGCTAATTTCCCCGAATCAACATATTCCTATCGGAACTTGATCTCTAGACAGAAGTGTTGTTTCTGGACTTTAATTTATCATATCATCCACTTCTGGACAAAATTTAAGCGTGTAATGTTACCTGAATCAACATATATTCCTGTTAGATTTGTTGGTTAAATACTATATATCTCATCAGTGATAATGTTTTTCAGTCAGAAAGAAAGTCCATTATTGAGTCCAAATGCTGTTCAAATGAAGGCCCACGAGTTCAGTTATTGAGTCCATCCGCTTTCCTTGTTCACTTTTTCTCGTTTGCAGGACCATCTACTTACAAGCATACTCTATTTTCTCTCTCGATCGATTCAACTCACATCACCTTTCCCCAAAAAATCAGTAAGTTCTCTTTCATCCCTATTCTCAATTCTAATCTCTTTTCGTTTCCTCCCCTTAAAACCATGGCCCGTTCTCTGACGAGGGTTCCGCTGCCGAGAAATTTTCCGGCGAGGTTAGGGTAGGCGGGACAGGGGTAAACACGCCGGAGAGGGCCATTAGCGATTCGGAATGCACTCATTCCGAAGGACTCCGGTACGACTCAGATGCCGAAGAGGGCGCATCTGATCGTGTTGGTAAAATAGTCCTGGGGAACAGGAGTTTTCCCCAAAACTGACATGCCTCCTCCGAAGGTGCCTTAATATAGCAATACTTATCCTATATGTTGTGTTATTGAGTGTTTTTTGTTTCATTTTCCTTTTTCAGTGGGTTTCGCTGCGGGCTTCTTAAGGAAGAGGAATCCCTCGAAGCAGGGTCAGGCTCATCCAATGGGGGATATTGAGTCCTCGGATCAGGCTCACAGTCCCCCAAATCCGGATATTCTCCCCGCGAACCCAGCTTCCCCTATTGCAGAAGGCCGCGAAAGGCCATTAACTATGGGTGATGACCAGCCACCTCATGGCAGGAACGTCTGCCAGAAAACGAGGGCCAACAGCTTCCCTTCCTACTCACCAAGGGCATTGATAGGAACACATGATGGTGAGGATGTTCATCAACAGCCACCTCCCCCTACGAATGATGCGGCGTCCAGGATCGAGCATCACCTCTCGAAGATGGCCTCCGACCCTGAGGTTTTCTTCCACTCCTCTTTTGGTTTTTGTTGTTTTTTTAATTCTTTATGTCATCATATTTCTAAGCTGACTTGTTTTACCAGGCCTCCCAAATTTTTCTCGAGGTCACCGAGAGAATGGCGGACTTCTTTTTCGTTTGTTCCTCTGGCCGCAGTAACATCCGCGAGGAGCTCAGTAAGCAAGATGCTGAGATTTTGAGCCTAAAGAAATCCCTCGAGGAGAAGGACAGGGCCCTCGAGGAGAAGGACAGGGCCCTCGAGGAGAAGGACAGGGCCCTCGAGGAGAAGGACAGGGACTTCGAGGAGAAGGGCAGGGCCCTCGAGGAGAATGGCAGGGCCCTCGAGGAGAATGGCAGGGCCCTCGAGGAGAAGGGCAGGGCCCTCGAGGAGACGCGCAGGGTCCTCGAGGAGATGGAGCGCAGGGTCCTCGAGGAGAAGGAGCGGCTCCTTGATATTTTGCGTCAATAGATTAATACTTATGATATTAGTACTTATGATATTAGTACTTGTGAATCTTTTTAGTCTAATTTCCTATTCTTCTACGTTAGCTAGATTTTGTTACTGGTTGTGTCTTTGTGGGTTGCATATTCCCTGGTTGTGTCAAGTGTAGTTTTTTAAATATCCCCTGATGAATTACTGCCTCTTCATGATAACTAATGCTCAAAAAAATTTACATTGTATATAATAAAGGATCATTTTAAGGATCTGGTCTATGTCTCTGTGACTGATGAAGATTCCTCCCAACAGCACAGCTGATTGTCTATACTGATTCAAGGAGTGATAGGGACTTGCTTCTGGTAAGGAGTAGGGGTTCAGTTGAGATTAGGTCTCCTGTTATTTGCTCATTGTTAAGCTTTGATGTTGAAAATTTAAATTTTGATACCAATCCCTAGTTCTAAATGTTACCGGCTGTTTTATCAATGGTTTCAAACTATCCAATGTAATCAATGATTCAACTGTTTCCCATGTGATCCATTTTCTTTTCCAGAGAGAAGTGAAGTATTGCCATAGGAAGGAATTAGAAGTGAAGATCAAAGGAGCCATTGGATTTCGGCAAGTTATTGATCTCCTTGCGTCTGAGAAAAAGTTTATCGTTGGCCACAGTAGCTTTCTTGGTATGTGACATTCTAGTAAAAGATTTATACTGATGTACATATTTCATTCTTATTTTCAGTTTCACTTATATTCTCAAATATTTTGCAGATATTGCACACATATATAGAAAATTTATAGCTCCCCTTCCTCCAACTGCCAAAGAATATGCAGCGACTGTTCAAAAGTATTTCCCATACATAATTGACACAAAGGTGTTGTACAACAGCTTGAAGAGTAGAAGGTGATTCTTTTTTATAATTGCAGTCTTTGGTACTTGCGCTAGAAAGATACATTATGATACTATGTTACATACAACACTAGAAATTAATTTGGCTGTTCAGTAGTCTTGTTTGGTGGCGTTAATAGAAACTCAAATGGTTCCCAACATCTTAAATTATTCATAGCCTGCCCTTTCAAATTCAGGAACATGGTAATCATATCTTTCTTTCCTTGTAACTATTGGGTTCCACATGAGCTTTCTGCACACTTGGATCATTTTGTCCGCATCAAAACCGGGATGCAGGTATGGTTAAATTAGCTCCAAAAGTTCTTAGATAGTGTTCCTATTTCACGTTTGTCTACATTGTATTATTATCCTCTTCAATGTTATATCGCATGAAATTGTTTCCTGATTTCAGTCACCCCTAGGTTTGAATAGATGCACCACGTCGTGTTCTTTACAAAATCTGATGTCTGTCACAGTTCATCTATATCTGCATAGAGAATAACTACAGATTGTTCTCATGCCTTCAATGAAGATGTATTGCTACTAAAGTATGACCTCTTGTTGATGCAGCATTATTTGCATTGTAGTTCTGATTGTACAACAATGGGCCATTTCAGATTATTATACAAGCAGGGTTGCTGAAAGACGGTTTGTGTTCTGTCCAAGATGAGAATGCCGGTAATCCTGAAGTGACTAGTTTGATTCACTAATCATATGACATTGTTCGTCATATGGTTAATTTTTTTGTACTTGTTCTGTAGGTATAGTCGTCTCCCTTGTGGATCCACAGCCCGGCGAGACAATTCTTGACTGTTGTGCTGCACCTGGAGGAAAAACGCTTTTCATGGCGTCGTGTCTATAAATGGACAAGGTAACATCTAAACAAACTTATTTTTGAAGGCTTTAACTTCATTAAAGTTTACGACATTCGTGAAAGAAATCTAGTTGTCTTGATAGGCATGGTAACTGCTGTCGACATAAACAGTGGTCGCTTGAGAATCCTCCAAGAGACTGCAAAGTTGCATCAAGTTCACAACGCTGTCAAAACTGTTCATTCTGATCTCCGCATTTTGGCTGTAAGGACTTCGATAGTTCACCCCACCATCTATCTGTTGATTTCTATCACTTTTTCTTCAATACCATTTTCCCTTTTCTTTTCGATCATCTTAGGAGAATAGCCATTACCAGTACAAGTACGACAAAGTTTTACTGGATGCTCCGTGTTCTGGACTCGGGGTTCTCTCTAAGGTGCCTTCACTTTGAACAATATCCCAATTGCTTGATTTACATTCTTCTTGTTCTTAACCTTGTAATGGTTCAGAGAGCGGATTTGCGTTGGAACAGGCGATCAGAAGACATGGAAGAGCTCACAAGCTTACAGTACGAGCTCCTTGATTCCGCCTCAGTGTAAGAATTCCAACATCCACGAGTAAGTTTGTAGCTATCGACACATACTGATCAGTTCATACATGTGTAGGTTGGTGAAGCTTCACGGAGTTCTGATATACAGCACGTGTTCTATCGATCCTGAAGAGAACGACCAGAGAATAGCCTCTTTCCTCATCCGACACCCGGTATTCATCTCATCTCACCATCTCACCATTACACTTTATGTGTGTGCTTTGTTCGTGTAGTTTCTGCTGCGAGGCTGATGCGTATAGAGCTCGGTGGTGCTTTCGCTGACCTACTCAATGAGCAAGGGAAGGTTTCAGGGGACAATGAGATGGGATATGTGGAAAGAACTCTCGGATTTTGCACCCGGAAATTGGAGGATAGGGACTTGAGACTGGTATTTTTCTGTTTTCACAATCATAAAATGATGATAGATCCCATGTTTTCATCTGGTACTGAGGTCGTGACGCCGTTAATCATTGTTTTTTGTTGGAATGATTGTCTGTGGACTTGCAAATTGTAGGTAACTGACATCGTCGGAGGTACTATTCGATGGAGAAGATATCTGGATTATTTGATACTTTCATTGTGCCATGACGAAGTGACATTCAGTCGCATGGAGCCACTCCTTTTACAGGTTACAGATTTCATTTTGCGGGTTCATTTCCATTCTAAGCCCGTAAAACCACTTATTTCCGATTCTTTACAAACAGAGACTGAAATATGTAATTAGGAATCTTCATGATTGTTAATTTGTTAAGTATTACTTGATACATTTGAGTTGTAGCCTGCATGCGGTGATTCTTGAATATCTGCTCCTCATTTGTATGCGTAATTCTTTAATTTTGTATTTTTGCATTAGATTCTTCGGATTGGTTTCTATGAGATCCTCAAGTTAGAGATGCCCCCATATGCAGTTGTTGATGAGGTAAACATTGATTGTCTAGTTTCTTCATACATCATTCTCTTTTCTAGTTTTTAGTTTCAATGATAACTTCCATCGTAGATAGAATTCAAGAATGATGAGCTATTAATTATCATTTTGGTTGGAAGCCCGACAATCTTCATAAGATAGTTATGAATTTTTGCACTCCAAATATTTGCATTGACTACAGAATGTAAGACTAGCCAAGTTTGCCCTGAGAGCTGGTGCTGGTAACATGGTCAACGGGATTCTCAGAAAGCTTGTTTCTCTTAAGGTATCCCAGCTGTATTGTAATAAGAGCAAATTGATATGCCTCTAAAAATATGAAACTCAGTCACTAAATGCTCTTTGTTGCAGGAAAGTAATTCCATTCCTTCACCAGAAGTGAATGGAGATGATCGTCAGCAAGCACGTGCTCTTGCCACCATCTATTCTCACCCAGTTGTATGCTCAACTTTCCGCCTTCTTCTCAAATTGTTATTATTGTAGCTTAGTAGTCTAGTGTAAATCCCTCATTCATGAAGATATTTAAACTGCCATTTTGGTAGGCACAGTATGAATACGACATATTTTGAGTCAAGAACCACACGATGCTACTCTCCTTACCACATACCTTCATTCTATCATTTATTTCTAGTGGATGGTGAGACGATGGATGAAACTTCTGGCAAAGAAGAAGCTATTAGACTGATGGTGTGGAATAACAGCGATCCCACTTTCAGCCTTAGGTTTGTGAGTTTTAACTTGTGTCTGAAGTGAAAGTCTAAGGATTCTGTACTAATCTTTTGGGGTACAACCTTAACAACACTTCAGGGCAAATATTGCTAAAGGTTTTAGCAGGTCAGATCTTGTACAACAGCTTGAAGAGTTGAAGGTGATTCTTTTTTATAACTGGAGTCTTTGGTACTTGCGCTAGAAAGATACCTTATGATACTATGTTACATACAACACTAGAATTTAATTTTGCTGTTCAATAGTCTTGTTTGGTGGCGTTAATAGAAACTCAAATGGTTCCCAACATCTTAAATTATTCATTGCCTGCCCTTTCAAATTCAGGAACGTGGTAATCATATCTTTCTTTCCTTGTAACTATTTGGTTCCGCATGAGCTTTCTGCACACTTGGATCATTTTGTCCTCATCAAAACTGGGATGCAGGTATGGTTAAATTAGCTCCAAAAGTTCTTAGATAGTGTTCCTAGTTCACGTTTGTCTACGTTGTATTATTATCATCTTCAATGTTATGTCGCATGAAATGTTTCCTGATTTCAGTCACCCCTAGGTTTGAATAGATGCACCACCTCGTGTTCTTTACAAATATCTGATGTCTGTCACAGTTCATCTATATCTGCATAGAGAATAACTACAAATTGTTCTCATGCCTTCAAAATGAAGATGTATTGCTGCTAAAGTATGACATCTTGTTGATGCAGCATTAGATGCATTGTAGTTCTGATTGTACAACAATGGGCCATTTCAGATTATTATACAAGCAGGGTTGCTGAAAGACGGTTTGTGTTCTGTCCAAGATGAGAGTGCTGGTAAACCTGACGTGACTTGTTTGATTCACTAATTATATGACAAATTGTTTGTCATATGGTTAATTTTTTTGTACTTGTTCTGTAGGTATAGTCGTCTCCCTTGTGGATCCACAGCCCGGCGAGACAATTCTTGACTGTTGTGCTGCACCTGGAGGAAAAACGCTTTTCATGGCGTCATGTCTAAATGGACAAGGTAACATCTAAACAAACTTGTTTTTGAATTTAACTTCATTAAAGTTTACGACATTTGTGAAAGAAATCTTGTTGTCTTGATAGGCATGGTAACTGCTGTCGACATAAACAGTGGTCGCTTGAGAATCCTCCAAGAGACTGCAAAGTTGCATCAAGTTCAGAACGTTGTCAAAACTGTACATTCTGATCTCCGCATTTTGGCTGTAAGGACTTTGATAGTTCACCCCACCATCTATCTGTTCTTTTCTATCACTTTTTCTTTAATACCATTTTCCCTTTTCTTTTCGATCATCTTAGGAGAATAGCCATTACCATTACAAGTACGACAAAGTTTTACTGGATGCTCCGTGTTCTGGACTCGGGGTTCTCTCTAAGGTGCCTTCACTTTGAACAATGTCCCAATTGCTTGATTTCCATTCTTCTTGTTCTTAACCTTGTAATGGTTCAGAGAGCGGATTTGCGTTGGAACAGGCGATCAGAAGACATGGAAGAGCTCACAAGCTTACAGGACGAGCTCCTTGATTCCGCCTCAATGTAAGAATTTAAACATCCACAAGTAAGTTTGTAGCTATCGACACATACTGATCAGTTTATACATGTGTAGGTTGGTGAAGCCTCACGGAGTTCTGATATACAGCACGTGTTCTATCGATCCTGAAGAGAACGACCAGAGAATAGCCTCTTTCCTCATCCGACACCCGGTATTCATCTCAACTCACCGTTTCCGAACCATGTCCATGAATCACGAGTAGCTAGTGTGTGACCGTGTGCTCTTGTTTGTGACTTTGTGATGCAGGAGTTTATGGTAGATGATGCAGACGAGTATGTAGCGAACAAATTTGTTACCGAAAGAGGGTTCTACCTCTCGAATCCTGCCAAGAACTCCATGGATGGAGCATTCGCAGCCCGGCTTATCAGATCGATCTCCATATATGATCGTTTAAAAACAAATTAGAGCCGCTCCTATAAGTATTACTCCCATTCGAACTCCATCTTTGTAACGGGAAATATCATTAAGGCAAGCTGGGATGTACAAAAGGAAAGGAATTGAGGATTTTGGTCATAAGCTTCAAAGGAAGTGCAAAAGTTCTAGGCAAAGCTTTTGGTTCTTCAGCTGTCGCAGCCATCCTTCACCTGGATAAAACTGCCGTCTTTATCCAGTTCAGCAAAGAAGAACTTGTGTCGAAATATTTGAAACTGAAGGAAACTTTAGAGAGGAGCAATGATCCTATATCAGTCATACATCCCCTGTCAAAGATATTTGAAGGTGGACAAACTCACGTTACTGATTACGAAGCTTACAAGTCAATGTGCAGTTCCCCGATTTCAGAAGTCTTCCTCTCTGATCAGGCTGATGCAGTTGGTATCACACGAAACAAGGAACGCGATGTATCAGAATTCAATGTGCACGAAGAGGAATTAGATGCACATTACCCAGTTGAAGCTCAAGTTACAAATCGATAGTGAGTTGGGATAGTCCTCTTCTTATTCAAACTGACTGCATTTTTATGAAATCAACAGGAAATAGTAGTGTTGATCTTGTAATGAAGTTGTTATCACCTTAGAACTGGTTAGATGTATAAGATTTTAGATTTATTGACAAAATGTGAAGATGAAAATATGTAGGAGAATTTTGAAATGTAAATTTTATTTTACATTTTTTATTGGAAAACGAGTTTGGATCTTTGTAAAGTTGTTTCAAATTTATGTGGGCTTTAGTAGTATGGACAAGGAATTGAGGGCCCTGAAATTTGTTGGCTATCCGGACACTATTGCATTTTTTAAATTTAAAGCTAACCCATAAGAATGGGAGGGATATTTAGGTTCCCCAAACTTAAAAATGCAAAAAGATTCTTTACAATATATTGCTTCAAAATTTATTTTGAAGACTTTATACAGAAGGATAAGTTGCGGTAGTCAAAATTGCCCTAACAAAAAATCTACTTGGGGCGATTTTGTTGATGATTCCATTTCCCATGCCTCCACCCCTCGTGTTAACATGGGTAAATGACCAGATTGACAAAAGAGCTCTAAGTATGAAAAGGGATCGGGTTTCCATCTGTTGTCCGGTCTTGTCTTCGTCGCCACCTGATTCGAGGGTTCGACCTTCAAGGCCTCCAGGCATGGGGCAGGATCTTGTAGGACTGGAGGCATGAGGCAGGATGTTGGAGACCTCGAGGATATTGGAGATCTCGAGGCCTGAGGCAGGACCTCGAGGATATTGAAAATGCTTGCATGTGGAGTGCAAATTTGGTTTTGGGACATTGAATGTAGAAGAGGTGAATTTTGTTTTATGATGAGTCCTTCCTTTTCTACTTCATTTGAAGGAGAGAAATTGAATACATCCGGGCACTGTTCTTTGTGCTATGTATGCAACCATCCCATGTTTCCCTTCTACGCCTTAGCCATAAAACTGACTTGTAAAAAGGCATTGTAGAGGTTTTGGAACTATTTTGGCATCACAATTCTGAGGCTTATTTTGGTTGGTTGATTTTAGTCCCTTGATTAATATTTTTCTAAATGCTCTCTGATGTCTATGTATTGACTCCTCAAAGGAAAAAAAGTGGTGCTTGAGATCTCTATGTGAAACTCTTTTGGAATCACTGTTCTAAACCTTGGTTGGGCTGGTTGGTTTTGTCCTGCATTATTAGTGCAAATATCCAGAGACATTTCTGCTTACCGTCGTCTTTGGTTGCACAAAGGAAAAATTGAACTTGATATTTATGTGCTAATTTCCCCGAATCAACATATTCCTATCGGAACTTGATCTCTAGACAGAAGTGTTGTTTCTGGACTTTAATTTATCATATCATCCACTTCTGGACAAAATTTAAGCGTGTAATGTTACCTGAATCAACATATATTCCTGTTAGATTTGTTGGTTAAAATACTATATATCTCATCAGTGATAATGTTTTTCAGTCAGAAAGAAAGTGCATTATTGAGTCCAAATGATGTTCAAA